>CP136057.1:660041120-661241120 GCA_032464435.1 Aegilops umbellulata
ATCTTCATCTTCTTCTTCTTCTTCATCTTCATCTTCTTCTTCATCTTCATCTTCATCTTCTTCTTCTTCATCATCTTCTTCTCATCATCTTCCTTCATCTCCATCTTCATCTCCATCTTCTTCTTCTTCTTCTTCTTCTTCTCCTTCTTCTTCTCCTTCTTCCTCTCCTCCTTCTTCTCCTCCTTCTTGTCCTCCTTCTTCTCCTCCTTCTCCTCCTCCTTCTTCTCCTTCTTCTCCTTCTTCTCCTTCTTCTTCTTCTTCTTCTTCTTCTTCTTCTTCTTCTTCTTCTTCTTCTTCTTCTTCTTCTTCTTCTTCTTCTTCTTCTTCTTCTTCTTCTTCTTCTTCTTCTTCATCTTCTCATCTTCTTCTTCTTCTTCTTCTTCTTCTTCTTCTTCTTCTTCTTCTTCTTCTTCTTCTTCTTCTTCTTCTTCTTCATCTTCTTCATCTTCATCATCTTCTTCTTCTTCATCTTCTTCTTCATCTTCATCTTCTTCTTCATCTTCATCTTCATCTTCATCTTCTTCTTCTTCATCATCTTCTTCTTCATCATCTTCTTCATCTCCATCTTCTTCTCCATCTTCTTCTTCTTCTTCTTCTTCTTTCTTCTTCTTCTTCTTCTTCTTCTTCTTCATCTTCATCTTCTTCTTCATCTTCATCTTCATCTTCTTCTTCTTCTTCTTCATCTTCTTCTTCATCTTTGCGCAGAAGATTGGTGAAAGGCTTCGCAATCACACCAAAATGATGAATGAAATTTCTGTAATACCCTGCTAACCCAAGGAAACTTCTAACTTCCTTCACAGAAACAGGAGCTGGCCACTGTTCAATAATGCTGATCTTCTCAGGATCTGTGGAAACTCCATCTTTGCTAATGATGTGCCCAAGGTACAGTAATTTTTGAGAGGCAAACTCACATTTGGACATCTTGACATTTGGACTCCATCTTCATCTTCTTCTTCATCTTCTTCTTCTTCTTCATCTTCTTCTTCTTCTTCTTCTTCTTCTTCTTCTTCTACGACTACGGGTTTTTAGCCTTGCCAACAAAAGCCACGGTTCGAGAGTCTCCACCTTCTTTTAAAGCACCAACTACTGAGAGCATGATTGTCATTCTGAGTGTAATGTGCATTGTCCCAAAGTAGCATTGTCTTTTGCATGATTGTGATATCGTTTATTCTGAAATCATTGTATCTAGTCATCACTTAAATCTTGGAGGTGCCCCTGCATTTATGTTTTGCTTCACTAAAGGGGCAAGCGAGATATCACTTTATTATATTTGCACACGATGCTCATTACAAATCTATTTGATGTTTCAGTATCATGTTGTAAAACTTTCAGTTCTTTGTGATTTTCTCACAAGGCGACTTAATTACTACAGATTCATTCTCTCAGTAAGCTTTTGTCATGTGACTATGAAAAGTCATATATGGTTAATAGCATGTCACCACAGAAATTATTCTTGTTATCATTTACCTACTCGAGGACGAGCAGGAATTAAGTTTGGGGATGTTGATACGTCCAAAACGTATCTATAATTTCTGCTTGCTCCATGCCCTTTTTGTGTGATATTGCTATGATATTTATGCACTTCCATACACTTTTGATCATATTTGGACTAACCTACTAATGGTTGCAAAAGTGCACAATGTTCTTGTTTTACACTTTATTGTGTAGGAATTACTTGGAAATTGACAAAAACGCAAAAGGAGTCGTATTGGAGTAGGACTCTGACTTTCCTGAAATCTGTGTGAGAACGTTTTTTAAAGATTGTCACGTTCCGGCCCGAAGACGACGTCAAACGGAAAATGTCTAGTTTCGAAAGTTGTGGGGAATTTCGAGGAGATGCTTCCGGATATAAAATTCGTCCAAATCGGAGTCCGGACGGCCGAGTAAAGCCCGTTTTACTGAGGCCCAAAATCTGATGACGGGAATCCGAGAGTCTATATAAAGAGAGGAAACCTAGGTCACCAAGGGACACGAATTTTCCTCCTCCCGAGCCGCCGTCTTGGAGGAGAGGACCAGCACCATTGCAGAACCATCCACAAGGAAGAAGGGGGGCCAAGGAGCCGCTGCCCCCTAGGGCCGCCGCCGCGCCCCCAAGGGCCGCCGCCACCGCCTCCGTGGTTGCCGCCGGCCGTCTCCTCCTCGCGGGGCTGCACCTCTCCATCAACACCATCATCAACCTCCTCCTCACCATGTCCAGTGTGAGTAGTCTTCTCCGGGGCCGAGGGCTCGTACGTGTAGCTATGTGGTTATCTCTCTCTCTCCCATGATGTGATCTTCGTTGTGATCATAGGCTATGTTAATCTAGGGTGATCCCATGATATTTCCCCTTCCTCTATGTATTGGATTGATGTACTCACTTGTCTTTATCTAGTATAATCCCCGAGACCAAGGTGACAGCGGTCTATTGGACATGGATTAGAAAAAATATTTTCATGAGTGATTTCCTCTCTTGTGTGTTGATTGAAGATTGAGAGTCTCTTGGTGCTTGTCTTTGACTATCCTTTAGATATGTTGTGGTGATTGTGGGACTCTCTTTGGATGGCCGCGGTGACATTGGGAAATCCTTAGATGAGAACTACGAACTTTGAGGTGTGCTTTTGTAGCCCTACATAATTCTCGTCCTCTCTTGACCACGAAGGAATGACCTCCGGGTGTGTCCCCTTTGCATGTTTTATGGGAAATATCATGTGATTCGATTATGTTAATGTTGTTGGCAGTTTCCACTAGTGAAAGTATGAACCTTAGGCCTTGTTTCCACCATTGCAATACCATTTGTGCTCACGTTTACCACTTGTTTGCTTGCTGCACTTTTTATTACAGATTTATATTACTTTGCTTTGCCACTCCTATCATCCATATTTTACCATCTCTTCGCCGAACTAGTGCACCTATACAACTCCTAGTTGTATTAGGTGTGTTGGGGACACAAGAGACATCTTGTATCTTAGTTGCAGGGTTGTTTGAGAGAGACCATCTTCAACCTCTACTTCCCTGAGTTCGATAAACCTTAGGTCATCCACTTGAGGGAAATTGCTGTTGTCCTACAAACCTCTGCGCTTGGAGGCCCAACATAGTCTACAAGAGTAGAAGCGTGTGTAGACATCACACCACATTGCACAATATAACATACCACTAATAGAAGACCAGACAGTTAACCAAACCAAGAATGCTTAAAAACTTGGAAATATATCAATTTTATTTGTTTCTCATGTATTTAGTACTGCCAAATTCGATTTATTTCTCACATGGTATAAAATAACAGAATGCAGCCACAACAGTTGAACATCGCATTGCAGAATTGAACCATGGAGTTAAGTAAACACAACAACAAATGAACCAAATGTTAACTGAGCACCACATTGCATAATATAACATACTCCTAATAGAAGATCAGACAGTTAACCAAACCAAGCATGCTTAACAAATTGGAAATATAGCAATATTATTTGTTTCTCATGTATTTAGTACAGACAAATTCGATTTATTTCTCACATGGTATACAATAACAGAATGCAGCCACAACAATTGAACATCGCATTGTAGAAATGAACCAAACAGTTAACTAAACACCACAACAAATGAACCAAACGTTAACTGAGCACCACATTGCACAATATAACATACTCCTAATAGAAGATCAGACAGTTAACTAAACCCAGCATGCTTAACAACTTGGAAATATAGCACTTGTATTAGTTTCTCATGTATTTAGTATGGCCAAATTCGATTTATTTCTCACATGGTATAATATAACAGAATGCACCCACATCAATTGAACATCACATTGCAGAATTGAACCAAATAGTTTAACCACATGTTAACTGAGCACCACATTGCACAATATAACATACTCCTAATAGAAGATCGAACAGTTAACCAAACGAAGGATGCTTGACAACTTGGAAAATTGCACCCCGAAGAATTGAACATCACATTTGTAGAATTGAACCAAA
This sequence comes from Aegilops umbellulata, assembly GCA_032464435.1. Classification (NCBI taxonomy): domain Eukaryota; kingdom Viridiplantae; phylum Streptophyta; class Magnoliopsida; order Poales; family Poaceae; genus Aegilops; species Aegilops umbellulata. The sequence continues at coordinate 660,045,074 of CP136057.1, forward strand.
CAATTAACTGAACAACACATTGCACGACATATAGAACATATACACTAGAGCAGAAGATTGCATGGTAAAAGTAGATAGCACAATTCACTAGAATTTGTGAAGGAAAGATAGTAGTTAGCAAACTGAACACAGGTCCTTATAGTGAGCTAATAAGACAAGCTACTCCTCATTGTCGGAGGTGTCGCGCTCGCGCCGGCGGTCAAGGCATGTGGGATGTGGAAGGAGGAGGAGGACGGGGATCGGGTGTGGATTACCTGCCTCGATAGGGCGAGGCCGAGTAGCGTGAAGGAGGGTCGCCGGCGAGGAGGTGGCGCTTCAAGCAAGGAGTAAAGGTTTCAACATGGAAAGGAAGGCGGAAATAGGGGAAATGTGGCTTTTGATAAGGGAGAGGGGGCGGGGAGGTAGATATTTCCGCGGAAGCCAAAAATTTGGAATCGCTTCAGCGAAAAAACTGGCGCGCAAAGTGTCATCACACACGGTCCCTTATTCAGAGCGGGCTGTGGACTGTAGCCGTTGCACCTTCTTGCATAAGCCGTATACGCACTATAATCCGATGGTGCTCCAAGATATTTTGTTCCGCATCTCACACAGTTGGTGATAATAAACTATGTGGGATCTACTTGATTTTTCATCTTGATTTTTATTACATAATGGGATCACAGCGGCAATGGATGGTTTTTGAATTGCTAGACCTTTTATCTGCAGTGAACATACAACAATATGTGTGTCGTAAAAAAATTGGAACTATTCAGGGTTCGTTTGGAAATTTTATACATTTAGTTGGTTTTCTAGCCATTTCAAGTGCACAATTCAAAATTAAACTACATGCACATGGTCCGGTGCACCAACATGTGTTGTAAAATCATATATGTGTCCATGTGTTTATGCTTATGTCCCATGCAAGAAATGGGGATGAATTTCGAACACCACGGCACCGTGGCTCTCCGGCAAATGTTGAGGTATTTGCTTTTGTAATTCTAGTAAATCCAAAACCCGTCTGAAATTCATGAACCTTGGCATGCTATCATGGAATGGCATCTTGGGGTAAAAAATATTGTACCATTTGGGGCAGGTTGTGGTATAAGCTCCTCACAAACCAGAGCTTCTCGCAAGAAAGCCTCATGGTTCCGTTAGGAAAACGTGTCACCTTTGTGGACAAAACGATATTCGTTGCCTCTTCTTCATTTAATTTTTTTCCTGGTGTCAACATAGAACAACAGGAGAGTCGTGTTAAATTTTGGATTTTTTCAGGGATCATTTGGACATTTTTATACGTTAACTGAGTTTTCTAGGCATTTATGTGCATAATTCAAAATTGAACTACATGCACGTGCTCCGTCCATAATAACGGGTTGCAAAATCAAACGTTTGTCCTTGGTTGCATGCTTAGGTCCCATGCAATAAATGGGAAGGAATGTCAAACACCCTGCCACGGAGTCACAAGGCAAGGATACTGAAATTTTGGATCAAGGGTGAGCCGATATTTTTGAGATTGTGAGGGATGCAGAGGCGGGAGTAAAATGCCAGGGCTACTGAAAATTTGAATCAAGGGACTGAAGCAGAGCGGGAGTAACCGACATCACACACGGTCCACCCATACTAATCGCGCGCTATCAAACATTAAAACCTTCCAGGCGGTAGACATTTTCGAGATTACTAGGAAGTAATATTTTCGAGATTGCGAGGGATGCAGAGGCGGGAGTATTTGGGGAGCGAGCTAGTGTGGTTGACACGCCGGCTATGGACTGTAGCTGACGCACCTTCTCGCGTAAGCCATAGGCGTACTATACACCAACGGTGCTCCAGGATATTTTATACTACATCTCACATGGTTGGTGATAATAAACTGTGTGGGATCTACTTGATTTATAAGGTTGATTTGAACTACATAATGGGGTCACAACGGCAATGGACGGTGTTTGAATTGCTAGACCTTTTATCTACAGTGAACATGCAACTATATGTGTGTTGTAAAAGAATTGGAATTATTCAGGGTTCGTTTGGACATTTTATACTTTAAACTGGTTTTCTAGCCATTTTAGATGCACAATTCAAAATTAAACTACATGCACATGCTCCGGTGCATATAAATTGGTTGAAAAGTCAAATCTGTGTCCTTGGGTGCATGCTTAGGTCCCATGCAAGAAATGAGAATGAATTTCAAACACTAGGGCACTCTTGATTGACGGCAAAATGTTGAGATAACTGGTTTTTAAATTCTAGTAAATCCAGAAATCGTCTGAAATTCATGAAACTTGGCAAGGTATCATGGAGTGGCATCAACATGTCGTGGTAAAAAATTTGCCCCATTTGGGGCAGGTCTGGGTATAAGCTTCTCACAAACCAGAGCTTCTCACAAACAAGCCTGATGGTTTCGGTATGGAACGTGCCACCTTTGGGGAGGAAACGATATCTAGTGTCAACATAGAACAACATGAGTGTCGTGTTAAGTTTTGAATTTTTTGTGGTTCGTTTGGACATTTTTATATATTAACTGGGTTTTCTAGGCATTTTATGTGCATAATTCAAATTTGAAATACATGCACATGCTCCAGTGCATATAAATTTGTTGAAAAATCAAATCTGTGTCCGGTGCATGCTTATGTCCCATGCAAGAAATGAGAATGGATTTCAAACACCAGGGCACTGTTGATTGCTGGCAAAATGTTGAGATACCTGGTTTTTAAATTCTAGTAAATCCAAAACTCGTCTGTAATTCATGAAACATGGCATGGTATCATGGAGCGGTATCAACATGTCGTGGTAGAAATTTTGTCCCATTTGGGGTAGGTTTGGGTATAAGCTTTTCACAAACCAGTGCTTCTCACAACAAGCCTGACGGTTTCGGTACGGAACGTGCCACCTTTCGGGACAAAATGATATCCATTGCCTCTTATTGCTTTCAAAATTTTTCTAGTGCCAACATAGAACAACAGGAGTTTTGTGTTAAGTTTTGGAATTTTTCGGGGTTCGTTTGGACATATTTATACATTAACTGGGTTTTCTAGGCATTTTATGTGAATAATTCAAATTTGAAATACATGCACATGCTCCAATGCATATAAATTGGTTGAAAAATCAAATCTGTGTCCTTGGGTGCATGCTTAGGTCCCATGCAAGAAATGGGAATGAATTTCAAACAGCTTGCCACCGTCCCTCGTCCACAAACATTGGGATACCTGGTTTTTAAATTCTAGTAAATCCAAAACTCGTCTGAAATTCATGAAACTTGGCATGGTATAATGGAGCGGCAAGAACATGCTGTGGTAAAAAAATTGTCCCATTTGGGGCAGGTTTGGATATAAGGTTCTCACAAACCAGAGCTTCTCACAGCAAGCCTAATGGTTTCGGTACGAAACGTGCCACCTTTGGGGACGAAACGATATCCTTGCCTCTTATTGCTTTCAAACACTTTCTAGTGCCAATATAGAACAATAGGAGTGTTGTGTTAAGTTTTGCAATTTTTTGGGGTTCGTTTGAACCTTTTTATACATTAACTGGGTTTTATAGGCATTTTATGTGCATAATTCAAATTTGAAATACATGCACATGCTCCGGTGCATATAAATTGGTTGAAAAATCAAATATGTGTCCATGGGTGCATGCTTAGGTCCCATGCAAGAAATGGGAATGAATTTCAAACACCAGGGGATTTTTGATTGCCGCCAAAACGTTGAGATACCTCGCTTTTAAATTCTAGTAAATCCAAAACTCTTCTGAAATTCATGAAACTTGGCATGCTATCATGGAATGGCACCCAACATTGTGGTATTTTTCATGTCCATTTTGAGAGAAGGCGCACTCGAATAACAACTAACAAAGGCATTTTGAAAAAATAGCTGCGACTTTAATATCTCAAACGTTTGTATAATTCAAACCGTGTGCGTTCTGTTAACCATTCACGTGACCCCACGTGTCTTGGTTTTAATGGCTATAGGAGGTGCCGTGCGGACAGCTGCTTGACTGAACGGGAGGCATGCGAACACAGTCCGGTGCGCAGGCTCACCGGGAAGCGTGCAAGATGTTCAATGCAGGATTTGTGCATCTCTTCAATGCAAACGGGTCAGATTACGGTATGCAAATTAAAGCCAGACTTCGGTGCTAAGCCAAAAGACACTGCGATTTGTCAAAATATGCAGCTAAAAATTAATAGCACTATCTATTTTTGCAACTAAAATTCAGTAATTAAGCATAGATTACATTCATAGAGATTAAGCAGTCGTTCTCACCGGGAAGCGAGACAGCCTTGGACCGCTGCCCGCCTTGCTCCCACTAGTCTGTATTAGTGGCGCGGTCGAGCGGCTGCACCCCCCATCCTCACCCACACACAATCCTCTCTCTCCGCCCGCATCCTCGACGCCGCTCTGAGTCCTCAAAGCCATCAGTGTATGAGGATGCCGCCGAAGCGCCCCATCGGAAGGAGTGGCGACGCCGGGGTTGCTGAAGCACCGGAGCACGACGTGAATATGGAGACAGAGGTTTCCGTCGCCACCGACGAGGTGGAGAACGAGGCTGCCAACAAGTGGAGGCGGGTCGAGAATAACCGCAAGCGACTCCAGCAGGCCTAGACTTCATCAACAACTTCCCCGATGATATGTTGATAGTCATCATATCCCTCCTCCCAATCAAATATCGGACGAGGACAGCCGTCCATTCCCGGTGGTGGCGCTCCCTATGGCTCCTCACCATTGTCGACCTCCTCGACGCCCACGAGCTCTACCATGGCTATCGCCAAACCTTGGACGCGTTCTCCGAGATCCTCGACAGTCACCATGGCCCAATCAAAGGCCTTATCACAAGCAAGTTCCATTCCAATGTCAAGGACCGAGCCAAGCTTGACGAGTGGTTCCGATCCCCCGCCATAGATCAGCTCGAGAAGCTCAGTTTTAATGATGGGAATATGCGCTTGCTGCCAAAGTCCGCGCTCCGCTTCGCGCCCACGCTACGCGTCGCCGAGTTCATGAACTGCCATCCCCCCTTAATGACGCGCCCGCTCTTTTTGTACCACGACTGAAGCACCTCGATCTCGTTGCCATCTTCATCCCAAAGGATGACATGGAGCGCCTGCTCCGCGGTTATACTTCACTCGAGTTCCTTCATCTTCAGGCGATGAATTGGTCGAGTACCTTGTACATGACCTCCAAGACTCTCCATACTATTTATGTGTGTTGCTGGTGCTGCAACGAGAGATCACAAAAGGTAGACCACAATATGGTCATTGAGGACACACTTTCACTTGAGAGATTACTTGTAGTTGATCAACAAGGTCCAACAAGAATCAGTGTCATTTCTGGGCCGAAATTGATAGTGGTGGGCAACTCGTCTGTCAAATACTACTACTTTCAGGTACAACAGTCGCCTTGTACCTCTCCTTCTTGATATCAACAGTATTTCTAGTTTTGAAGATGTATTTTTGTCTGTCATCCAACAAAGCTTCACCCAGATTCTGGGCACAGTGAAGGTCTTGGCACTAGAATCTGTCGGCCCCAACCTGGACCAAGTTGTCAGTTGCCTGAGATGCTTTCCGTGCCTGAAGAAGCTGTATATCGAGGTGATGTTCCTTTCCTGTTAAATTTTAAACATAAAGGAGTTCAATTTTTTGCACCTTTTCCCAAGTTTACAATGACAATGTACTACTATTTTTGAAGGAATTTTGGAGGATTTCAGGACATACACCCCCACCCCATATTTGTTGCTTGATTCATATGGGTACAATCCATAAGCATTTCTCCTTTGGATTCATCTGTACTAGTTTTCTTAGGAAATTTTTCATCCAATCCAACCTCTTGTGAAGAAGGCTACATGTTTCTAGATTGTAATCAAATGCTCATGTTAATCATGTCAGATCAAAGATGGCACGTTGGTGCTTTTTTACAAACCCCGCAAACCAAATAGGACTATAGTAGTGTTCAAAACAGCATGTAAGCACTAACACGTTCTCTTCTTTTGTAGATAATAACAGGCCCGGAGGTGGATAATGTTTGTAACAACAATTACATCGAATGCCTGGATCTGCATCTTAAAATATTACTTCGAACTTCTACCGAGGGACCTTACCGGAGATTACACTCGCCAGGTTCTTTCTTGGTAGAGCAAGGGTGTTGAGGGTACTGAGGTTGAACACACATTTAATTAGGAAAGATGAATGGTATGTTGATCAGAGCCGGCAGGTACTGCAGAATTGAAGAGTCTTCGAAAAAGCTAAACTTCGTATTGGAAGAGCATATGACAAAGTAATTGGAAGTCATTGTGTCAAACCCATACATGACTTGTCAGCGGCTGATCCCTTTGCAGAAATGACGAAGTATGCAATGTGTGAATTTGGGCATTGTAATCTTTGAATTTGAACCTTGCAATCTTGATGGTATTTGTTATATTGAACCATTACTATTGTCTTGTCTCAACGCAAATAGTTCATCCGAGTGAACTGCATGTCGTATATTGCACACACCTTGATCTGGCTGACCGTTTCTTTTGTGTTGCCTAATCACAAATAGTTCATCAGAGTGAACCGTATGTTGTACATCGCACTCACCTTGATCTGGCTGGCCATTTCTTTTGTGTTGCCTAATCACAAACAGTTCATCTGAGTGAACCGTATGTTGTACATCACACACACCTTCATCTGGCTACCGTTTCTTTTGTTCCTCCTCATCGCAAATGGTTAATTGAACTAAACCGTATGCCCTGCATCGCACACGCAACTAAAATTTGAACCGTGTTTGATGCATCCTCCATCGCAAATGTTTTGCACCTTTTTTGACAGGTTTTTTACACCATCGTTTTTGATTATTGCATCGCGCACAGTTTCGTCGAAGGGTCTCTGATCATAGTGTCGCGTTAGCAGCATCCTGCAGTAGTGTTATATCATTCTGAGAGTTGCTATGCTAAAATTTTGAAGAAATTTATTCTCTTGCTTCACTTAAATCTTTTTGAGAATGGTAGAAATTTTGAAGAAATATTACTCTCTTGCTTCACTTATATCATTTAGAGAGTTGATATACTGAAAATTTTGAAGAAATTTATGCTCTTGCTTCACTTATACCTTTTTGACAATGCTAGAAATTTTGAAGAAATTTACTCTCATGCTTCACTTATACCCTTTTCAGAGTTGAAAATAATTATGGTAAATTGTACAAGCTATGAGCTTGGTCCCCATGTGATGAATATTCAAGAGGGAAATGAAAACTAGCATTATAAAATCTTGGACACGAAAAACTTGGATTCCTTGCAATAGTTTCAAGATATGTAGATGATGATATGTGAGTTGTGTTATTAAGTAACTATGCTTTAGTACAAATATTAATGTTAAGGTTTATGATTCCCTATGCATGCACGTAAAGACCATAGTTATGCAACAAAGTTACATCCTACTTGTGGTGCATTATTTGGTGTTGGTTATGTTTTATGTATGCATATGCATCATCATAGTTTCTTAGTTCGCCGATTCTCAACCTCCTTGAAAGCCTTCATTTGTACTAAGTGGGAATACTACTTGTGCATCCAACATACTAAACCCAGTTTTGCCATTTGTGTCAACCATACCTACTCATATGCGGTATTTCAACACATTTCCAATCAAATTTGCATGTGCAATCTCTAAAATTTCCAAATGATTTTTCTTGTATTGTAGTCCCGTACCGCTCATGAAGTGGTAGGGGGTAGCTAATATTTTCTATGCTAGATGGGTTATTCTCAAGATGAGTGTTTATTCACTTGTCATTGCACGAGAGTATGGCGGTATTAGGGATGCCCAGTCCTGAATTGCAATGAATCATAAAGAACCAAATTTTTTGGAATGTGATGGTATGGAAGGCACCCGTAAATTCGGCTAGCCATGGTTGGGGAATGTAATGGTGGGAACAAAATCCCTCCGATGTGATTGAAGAAGGGCTAAAGCCTTGAAACTTGTAACGATGATGCAGGAATACCAAAAAAATTATTTTCTGTTTGGTAACCGCCTATGATGTATCTAGCATGGAAAGTATTAGGGGCCTTTGATCATTCTCGTTGAGAAGAAAATCCTACCTCCCAAAAAATTTGTTTCCAAACTTCTTAAAACTTTGAGCTCTGGCACATAATAGAAAATCCCTACTTTCCTCCGCGAAGGGCCTTTCTATTTACCTTTATGCAATTGTTATTTTTTTGAGTCTCATCATTTTGTTAAAAAAAACACCAAATAGGGGGTCATGTGATCGTATGTGTGCATGAGGCATGATTGATATTCGAGTGTGTTTCATGACACTAGTAGAACCTTACGTTTGCACCTTTAGTCCTGGTTCCAACGGCTAGGCTTTAGTCCCTGTTTATGTGTGACCTTTTGTCCCGGTTCGTGGCTCCAACCGGGACTGAACGGCTCGCACCCTTTAGACCCTATTGGAGCCACCAACCGGGACTAAAGGTCCATCTTTATTCCCGGTTGGAGCCACCAACCGGGACTAAAGGGTGCTCCTCCCGTTCCTACACCCCCCCCCCCCCCGCGTAGAAGAAAGTCTAAAATAAATAAACGAAAATGATAGAAACTTCAAATTTTAAAATCCTTTGGGATTCGTATATCTCACACAACCTACTTTTAGGGAAAATTAAAAAAATGTGAATATTGTTTTAAAAAAGTATATTTCTTGGTAAAATGGCAATAACTTTTGCGTATGAACTAAAAAAAAGTTTAATATATGAAAAAGTATCTAGGCGAAAAGTATGATCAGTTTTTAGTCGCCTATGGCCGCATGTCATTTTTTTAGATTTTCAAAAATTGAAAGGGAATATGAAAGCAGGAACATTTTAGTTTTTGCACAAAATTCAGATTTTTTTATTAAATTCATAAAGATTATTATTACTTAATCATTATTATTTATTTTAATAATTATTTGGAATTTAGAAAATAAAATTATGTGACATCAAAGTCTAGGGGTTAACGGGATTGATAGCATAATTTTATCGCGAAGTCATGGGCACAATCTTGGAAGCTAGTGTTAGAGTAATGGGCCACGGGTAGGCTAACCCGGGGTCCAGAACCTTTCAAGACATCGGGGCTGACTGTGCCCCTCAAGACGCCAAGATGAAGAGCCGTCTTCTGGAGGCCGGCTGGAGGAACAGCCGGCTGCCCATAGACGGCCGAGTCCCGGAAGCGACGTCGAGACAAGCCGACTCCTAGCTGGCGGCTTCCAGAGAAGCCGGCCCCGAGGAGTCGGCCCGCGGCACCAGCGAAGCCCATGCTCTCATCAAGGGGGACGGAACAGGGAATGGCTACAGTGTAGCCCATCCCTTCCCCTTTTCGAGGGGCTGGCGTGGCCACAGTGCGCTGTACCGGCGGAGATCTCCGCCCGGCGCGGCACTGTTGCCATGCCATCCCTGACATCATCACAAGCAGGCGGAGTCCTGCTCCCACGACGGCCTGTCGGTACGGCCCAAAGACGATGGGCCCCACCAGTCAGCGAGAGTCTAGAAGACGGCAAGAACCCTACCAGTCGGACCCGATGGAGGTTGGCCCTTAACAGTCGGCCCGCCCCTTCCTCGGGACTCACGCACCATTAACCAGACGAGACTCGGAGTGGCTACAGTAATCGCCAGCCAGGCGGCGAACCTATAGCCACGATCCCCTGACCAAGCCTGCGTCATTAGAGTCACGGCTACAGTGATCAGCAGCCGACAAGACCCGAGAGCGGCGGGGACGGCCTGTCGGCCCCGTACCCAACCAGTCGGCGGGGCCCACCAGGCGGTGGGCCCCTGCAGTCGACGGAGAAGCCGGCGGCCGAAGAGACTGACGGCCGGGCCCTACGCCCGACCGGAGTACCACTGTACCCCTGGGGGGTAGGCCAATATAAACCCCCCAGGGCACCCATGCAAAGGGTTCCCAACCTGTCAGAACTAGACCAGATCATAGGAGAAGGAGAGAGCTAGCCTCGCCCCTCCTATCTCCAGCATACAGCTCAAGGAGCACCTTTGTATTCACTTGCACCTTAGTGATCACGCGGAGACCCCGCAGAGCAGGACTAGGGGTGTTATCTCCTAGGTGAGACCCAAACCTAGGTAAAGTACGCCGGCGTTCGTGTCTACGCCTCATCCCGCTTCCGGGCACCGGCGACGTTCTACTCGCTCCCACCATGATAAGCCATCCATTGGCATATGTCGCACCCGACCCCCGACATTTGGCGCCCACCATGGGGCGAGGTACACCATCGTCTAGAGACCTGTTCTGGACGGGAACCCTTTTCCTCCCTGGCGAGCGTAGCCAGCCCGACACGCCAGACAGAGTCTGCGCTGACGTGCTGCTTGGCGCGGAACTCGCCTGCGTGGCGAGTTGCCTCGCTGACCTTGTTAGCGAGGTTCGACACTCCGACGAGCCCGCGTCTGAAGCGGGCACCGACGGCCCGGAGAGCCGCCTCGACAGCCTCCTCGATCAGCTCCACATAGCCCGCGAGCCTGCTGCAGACTTGGAGTCCGTTGGCTCCACCAACCCAATGCTTGTCGACTCCGACACTGCGTCGCTTGACGCGTTCCCCACCAACGTGGTGGTCTATGACGAGCCGCCTCTCTGCGCGGGGAGCGGCGAAAGCGCCGTCACGGAGGTGCTTTGTAAACTCATCTTTTATTTATATTAGTGTAATATCTACTGTATTCCAACTTTTCCATGATTCATACCCCCCGATACGAACCATAGGTTCATCAAAATAAGCAAACAACACATAGAAAACAGAATCTGTAAAAAAACAGAACAATATGTAGCAATCTGGATATTTTGAATACTTCTGCAACTCCAAAATTCTAAACAATTAGGAAGACCTAAGGAATTGTTTTATGAATCTTCTGCAAAAAGAATCAAATCAAAAGCTCACTTCTGTGAATTCTGAAAATTATTTTCCTGAGCGCAAAAGTTTCTGTTTGTCAGAAAGATCAAATCAACTATCAGCGTAAGCTATCCCAAAGGTCTTACTTGGCACAAACACTAATTAAAACATAAAGCCAAATCTAAACAGAGGCTAGATGAATTATTTATTACTAAACAGAACCTAAAATCAAAAACAAAAATAAAATTGGGTTGCCTCCCAACAAGCGCTATTGTTTAATACCCTTAGCTAGGCATAAAAGACGAATAGATCTAAGTATTATCATAATAATGACTAGGAAAATCTCAAAAACTCATCTCATACTCCCTACGTTCAGCAGCAAGTTTTCTTTGTGGGAAGCAAAAGTAATCGAAAGGGCTAAATTTAAAAGGATAAGAATCCCCAAGTCGATCTCGGGAGGAATTGGTTCCTCCTTTGGCCCTTCATATTGTATGACTAATTCATCATTATAAGCATTCTTTTGGCAAAAAGTCATGAGCTTGTGTCCAAGAGAGAAACCCAAGCCATTGTTTTGTATAGCAAAATTATCATTAAGCTCAGAAATCTTATCAACTAAAACATCAGTATGGACATGCTTTCTTAAATTTTCATTATAAGCAACATGATCTAGAGATCATAAATGCATTATGTCCTCTTGATTAAAAAGAATTACCTCTATGGGAGGGTGACCGCCATCTACCTTATAATGCACAAAAAAATTCACTAGCTTCTTTCATAATAAACCTAAACTCATGAGCTAGGAATATAGTGGCGGCACGCTTGAAGAATGCTCAATATTAAAACTCTAAACAGATCATTTGTATGAAGGATGCATATGAACAAATTGTCTTTCGAGTTTAACTATGAGCAAAGATATAGCATCCGCAAGGCTACTAGTTCTATGGAGAATGGAACCACCAAAAGTGGGAAGCACACCAGCACAAGTAAAGAAATCTTGAATAACTCCTTTTCCAATAATATTGCCACTACCTATGCGAATCTTTTTAGTGTGCAGAATAGTAGATTCTTCATGAATATTAGTATTGGTAAAAGTATCAAAGTTTCCCTCATTGTTACTACTTTCTTTTTCAATGATAACCTCCCAAATTTCAGACATAGTGGAAGCACACAGATCTGCAAACGAAAGAGGGGCGAAGAAAAAGGCAAAATTTTCGAAAATCATTTCAGAAGTGGGGGAGAGGAAAACGAGAGGCAAATGGCAAATAATGTAATGCAACAGATGAGAGTTTATGATGGGTACTTGCAATGTCTTGAGTTGGCGTAGATCTCCCCGGCAACGGCGCCATAATTTCTTCCTGCTACTTCTTGAGCTTGCGTTGTTTTTTCTTTGAAGAGGAAAGGGTGATGCAACAAAGTAGATTAAGTATTTCCCTCAGTTTTGAGAACCAAGGTATCAATCCAGTAGGAGACAACAAACAAGTCACCGAATACCTGCACAAACAAACACCAACTTGCACCCAACGCGATAAGGGGGTTGTCAATCCCTTCACGTTTATTTGAAAGTGAGATATGATAGAGATGGATAAACGGTAAAGTGATATTTTTGGTATTTTTTTATGGAACACAAAGTAAAAGATTGCAAAGGAAGTAAAATAGGAAACTAAGATTGTATATCGGAACTTATATGATGTAAAGTAGAAGATTGTATGGTGGAAAATAGACCCGGGGGCCATAGGTTTCACTAGAGGCTTCTCTCAAGATAGAAAATATTATGGTGAGTGAACAAATTACTGTCGAGCAATTGATACAAAAGCGCAAAGTTATGACGATATCTAAGGCAATGATCATTAATATAGGCATCACGTCCATATCAAAAAACATGATGCAAGATTGGAGATTCATGGCATGTTTGAGTATCCAAGCACATTGTTTTAATTACAATTGGTTGATATCATCAGCTAATTTTGCATGTATCTCATCATCATGGATGATGTATGGTCTACACAAGCATGGAACATTATCAAGTGTGCTTTTCTAGCGAATAATGGTTTGAGTGGAATTATAGTTAATACACGTATCATTGACGTAGCAAAGTCATGTTGTTCGGATGGTGATGACCACATGTATGAACTGGAAGCCTTACGTGATCTCCACTCTAGAAGATTATTTTTCAAAAGAATATTTGGCTCCGAGAAACATTGCCCTTACATGTTGAAAGAAATTTCAACCAAAATCCTAAAGAAATGTGGGGGCCTACCATTGGCAATTATCAGTATATCAGGTTTACTAGCAAACCAAATTGCTACAAAGGAGAAGTGGGCGAAGGTTAAAAGGTAAATAGGTTCCGCATTAGAAGAAACCAAGAGTCTAGAGGGAATGTGTAACATACTATCTCTAAGCTATAATGATATTCCACCTAATCTCAGGACATGCTTATTGTATCTCAGTTTATATCCCAAGGACCATGTCATTGAAAGAGATACGCTAGTGAGGCAATGGATAGCAGAAGGCCTTATTTCTGAAGAGCGTGGACAAAGCAAGTGCAAAGAGGTCGCCGAGAATTACTTTTACGAGCTTATCAACAAAAGTATGGTCGAACCCATGAATATTTGCTACGATGGTAAGGTACAAGCCTGTCGGGTCCGTGACATGATGCTCGAACTTATTAGTTCAAAATCTGTTGAAGAAAATTTTATGACTGTGGTAGGTGGAGGCCAAACTAGCTTGGCAAATCATCAAGGCTTTATTTGGCAGCTGTCAATCAAGTACATTGACAAGGAACTTGCATCTGCATTACCAAATGTAGATCTAAGCCATGTTCGAACTTTATAGTAATGCCATCATGTTGTGTCACACACTTGCCCAGTCTTGATTGGTTTGAAGCTTTACGAGTTCTCGATTTTGAAGGTTGTAGGGGTTCGGAGGACTATAATATGAAATACATGGACAAACTATTCCAGCTAAAGTACCTCAGCTTTAGGGACACACGAATATCAAAGCTACCATTAGGGATCGTGATGCTAGGTAATCTAGAGACCTTGGATTTTACTCGGCTGACTACACTACGACACCTGATTGGATTTGTGGACAAGCTATCAAATGGCATTGGGGGGGTAAAGGAATATAAGAGCATTTAGATCATTATATTAGTAATCTAAACACTCTTATATTTATTTACAGAGGGAGTACCTCGCAAGAAACAGATGTGTTGGAGGATCTCGAGAACCTCACAAGTTTGGAGGAACTCCGTGTCAATCTTGGTGATGAAATATCCTGCGAGGACAAGAGATGTGAAAAAGAGGCGTTCCTCTCCTCACTATGCAAGCTTGGCACCTGCAAACTTCGTTCTTTGGATATAGATGGGTACCGTGGTTCCATCGACTTCTTAGATTCCTGGTTCCCTCAGCCGTCTTTTTCTCAAAGGTTTTGGGTGCACTCACCAACCTTGCCAACCTGCGCATCAGCTTAACTGAAATGGCGCAAGACGGGCTGCTTACTCTTGGGCAGTTTCCATCCTTACTCCGCCTGCAACTATTGGTATCAAATAAGTTTGTTGTTACAGTCCAAGGCGTTTCTTTCCCAAGTCTGAAGGTGCTTAACCTCAGAGAAACGAAACGAGCATATGTTTCGTCCGTGAAAGGGTCTGCGCCCAAGCTCGAGCAGGTGTGTCGGCGGCAAAAGCTAATGGCTTCTATTCAGGCATTGAGCATCTCCATTGTCTCAAACGAGCTCACCTATGGCTTGATGACGAAGCGGCGACACCTTCAGAAAGCAAGGCTGCAACTTCTGCGCTTAGGAAAGAAGGGAAACTCTTGTCATGATAAACCATATAGTTTTTCTTTATCAAACGAAGATACACAATTCATATGCGCTAATCAACGAGCAAAGCATTAACACAAGTAAGAAAAAACTGAAGACAAGAGAGCAACCATTGCCAAGTTAATGGAAACGGGAAGAAGAAAGGAGAAATGAGCAGCAGGCAAGGAATTCATGAACCTTTTATTTTTCTATTTATTTTTCTAAATGAGTGAACATTTTCATATTCAAAAACATTTATCAAATTCGTGAAGTTTTTCTGAAATTCACGATATTTTTTGTGTGTGAATGTTTTTTCCATGAAAATCGTGAACCTTTTTCAAATCGGAAACAATCATGAACTTTGTTTTCACATACACGACCTTTTTTTGAAATCCATGAACTTTTTTCGAATGCTGGAACTTTTTTTGAATCCCGTGAACTTTTATTGAACCCGTGATCTTTTTCGAGTATGTGAACTTTTTTCAAATCCACCAACTTTTTTTACCTTCTGAACTTTTTGGACGTCGTGAACTCTTTTGAAACCAAAATTTTCTTTAGAATTAATGAACTATTTTTGAATTCTTTATTTTTTAAAACGTATTTCCTCACAAAGTCAACAGTCAACCGTCACCAGCGAACCGGGGAAACCGGAGCGCTCAGATCGAGCACTTGCCTCCTTGATTGGGCCTGCCCACACGGATGTGCATGTGTGGTTATAGATCCAATAGTCATTGGCAAACCCGGTTTTCAGTTACTTTTTTATGGTTTCATTCAGTTGATGTGACTATGGACCATCGGGGCAGACCACAGAGTGAAATACCAAGCAGTCATTCGAAAGCACGACATCGGGCCAAGGGAATTCGATGGCAAGAGGGGGTGGCACTACCCGGCAACCAACTGCTCGATACGATCACAGAGCCAGAGCCAAGCCAGAGCGAGATAAATATCACATTTGTTTCTAACTATGAAACGTTTTAGCAGTTTAAATTGAATTGCCAAAACTTCATATATTTAGGACAAATGGTGTAGTAATTAAGGTCTGCGTCAAGTGGTTCTTAAATATGGCCGTACTATAATATATACATCATTACGTATGTGTTTCAATTTGCTACTCCCTTCGTCCCACAATATAAGAGCGTTTTTGACACTAGTATATATTTATCACTGGCCTAATCACGATGCATCGTCCTTGATGATATTTTACGCATGACAACCAATTGAAAGTATCGTGTATTATTGTCTCCCTTCAAACTGAACTCGGCTTTGGATCGTTGGTAATATTTGATTTCCAATTCTCGCAAAAGACCTGCGATCTTCTTGATGGATTAATTTTTTAATTCAGTCTCATGATGACATTTTATCTTCGGTTCACCTAACAATGGCAGGCCCAGCCAGGTCCGAGCAGCTCGGGTCAGATGAAGACTTTGGGCGAGGCTAGTGTGTAGGAGTACTTAATTCACGTTAGGTTGGCGCATTCACTGGCCGAATCACGATGGATGGTCCTTGATGATATTTTACGGGTGGTAGTGGTAGTTAGTTAGCATGTCCATTGAGCAAAGTGAGACACGGTGTTACGCTAATAAAGTAAGGACAACTTGTCTCAGGCTTTGATCCTATCTGTTACATCTTTGTTTGTTTTTATGGAGCCGGCCGAAAGAGCCAGGAAACTGTGGGTTGCCTGCTGAGTACGTAGTTGCAAGGCTCACCTAACCAACCAGTAACGATCCATGGACGGCATTGTCAAAAGAAGACAAATGGTGCTGCGAGTCTCAAGCGAATTAAATAAGAACAATCTGATGTCACGAGTAGCATGTAGCATGGTAAACAATCAGTAACCATGAGCTTAATTACTGATATATATATATATATATATACAAGGCATTATTTTTTTTGTTTTTTTTGCGTGGATATACAAGGCATTATTAGTTCCATAGATATTTGGAGCTTATGGTAAAAATCCATTTATTGTCGACTGATCATCAGTTTGTCAAACTGGAGAATCACTGGCTGGAAAAACTACATGTCCTAAGAAAAAGAGGAGTGGAGCACCAAACGATTGGTGTGGTGGCTATTTGTTGGGTGGCCTTAGAGCTTGCTAATGGTTGCAACCAGCTTTTTATCTTTTATCCTCTGGTTTCTGCTCCGGTGCCCCCCGCCCCCCCCCCCCCCCCCCCCCCCGCCCCCGGGCTGAACGCGAGGTGGAAAAACACATCGACGGCCAGGATGAACCAAAAACGGTTCATAACGAGGGGCACGATCGTCTTTGTTGCCCCTGCGTATAGCCGTCGAGGAGCCCTAGGAGGCCCGTACGGGCCCGGTTAGATCGTATGCCCGGCCGTATACGTATTTGTATATGGCGGCGTTTCGTGCACGCGTGGAGCCGCCCGCACGTGGTGCAGCACGTGTCACGGGTAGATTCCAAAACTGTCCCATCATATAAATGTGGACGGCAACCACCTCCGGCCGCATCGCCCACCATCTCCCCCCGCCGCATCGTCTCCCTCTCCCGACTCCCAACTCCCCACTCCCTCTCCTCTCCAACCTCCTCGTCGGCCTCACCGCATCCTCTCCATCGCCATGGCGGACGCAGGAGGCGAGCCCCTTGATTGGGGCGCAGATCTGGTGGAGCAGGCGCGACAGGTCGCTGCGGGCACCTTTGTGAGGGGACGTGCTGGCGTCCAGCGCGGTGCTCCCCCCGCTGCAGATCTGGAGAAGACAGGGGCGCGCTGCAGCGGCACAGTCCAGCCAGATGCGCCTGCTCTGGCGATCTCCGGCGAGGCTCAGAAGGTGGAGACGGGCTCTGGCAAGGCGCAGAAGGTGGAGGCGGGCTCTGGCGAGGCGCACGAGGTGGAGAAGGTGGAGGCCGGCTCTAGTGAGGAGCAGGCGGAGCAGAAGGTATCTGCTTATCACTTTAATGTGGTATTTTTTAGATTGTAGCGTTTGTGGCTAGAAGATTTTTTGGTTAGATTTGTTGGATGTAGAGTTTTCTCTGCATTAGGGTTTTTGTGTATTTGATTCGTGCAAGAATGGTGGACCTCATATGATTATTAGATTAGGTTAGAAGTAGCTGGATTGAGGGATGGGGTTTTTTCAGATGCTTATTAGATTAGTAGTGGAATTTTTGCAATTCTTTAGGTGTTTGGCTTGAGGATTAGACGATGGATTAGTCAAATATATACTTCTCTATTGGTTTGGGTTGCTGCCTGCTTTAGTTCTTTGGCTTGATGATTAATTAAATGGATGTTTAGTTCTAGGGATTATGCCTGTCATAGTTGCAATTCTTAGATGCTTGATTGATGCATGTTGTCATACTTGCAGTTCTTTGATGCTTGATTGATGCCTGTCAGGCAGAGGCTATGAGATGGGTTGTGCATGGCCTTGTGTTCTTGGAAAATGTCTACCTGAGGTGATTAGATGGTGCATTAGTTTGGTTGTAAATATAGTGAAGGATGTGCTCATGTAATGGGTGTTGTCATGTTAATCAAAAAGAGCTTCTGAAGGGCTGGATTTGTTTGTTTTGGATTGGGACTTCTGAAGGAGAGGGTAATGGGCAGTCTATGCTTATTTAGTTTGGGTTAGTAGTGGAATTTTGCCGTTGCTTCAGAGATATTTACAGCATTGAACATCCTCTCCAATGCCATTGCTTCAGAGACAAAAGCACCTTGGGGTTTTTTCAGTGGTTAGTAGTGGAATTTTTGCTTGTTATATTTCAATTAGTATGAGGTTGAATACCTTATTTAAGGGGGAATTTAAGGTCAGATAGACGTCATATGATTATTAGATCTGTAGTTCAATGCTGCAGACATATATGATTATTTGATTTGATTTGTGGTTCAATGATACTAGATGGAAACATATTTGATTTGGAATGCATTAATTTTGATGTGCCAATGAATTGATTTAGATGATACAAGATTCATCTATAGTATAATTTGTTGTTGTTTAGGTAAGTAATGAAATTTTAGATGTTTGTTGGAGATGTATGCATTTATAGTTGAAGTTATACCTAATTAACTACTGCATTATATTAATATGTGTAGGAGCTTTGCTGCATTATCCCAAAAACAGTAATTTGTTCATATTAAAATTTGTAGTTGGCTTCTCTAATTAGTAGCAATGGATGTAATTTTATATTTAGGGGGCTAAGAGATAACTCACTTTACAATTGCAGAAGGGTGGCATCAAAAACAGTAACATGGCCTTGAAATATTGTCCTTGCCCAAAAAATTTATAAACCAAATGTTGTAGGAAGGCCTATTGTCCAGCCTCATAAAATTAACCTGGCCAGAAATTTTCCTCCTGTGCAAATACTTATGATGAATTACAAAAATATGCAGCTAGGATGTCACCATTGTATAACTATGAAGTAAACATTCCAAGGCAGGATCCTAGCAACAAAATAATATACTATATGTTTCCATTAAGTAGTGTGTGTGTGTGGGGGGGGGGGGGGATTCCCTCAAAAGAAAAGTGTTGGGTTAATCCAGGGAATGTCAAGAATCCAGCTTGGATTTTCATTAGCATTTATGAAGGAAAGCACTTGTCTGTTGATTGATTGCTTAGATTCTGTATTTATAAGGAAAGCATTTGGTCACTTGCAACATACCAATGTGGTTCACATTCACAATTTTGTCTGTAATGACATTCTTTGAACTGCAATTCAATTCATTGTAATTGATGTGCTTGTTTGACAATATAGCAGGAGGAGGAGGATCTTGTGGGCAACAAGAGGAAGTGGGACAAGACTGGGTTCTACCCATATGACTCTAATGAAGATGAGCCGTATGAAGTAAGGCCTAGTTTAAATGTTATTTGTGCATTGAGTTAGTATTACGTGTTTATAGTATTTGAATGCATAATGTATATATTAATGTCAGTCATTAATGTGTCCAGTATGAATCTGGAGATGATGTGGTAGAGGGGAACGTCGAGTTGTTTAAAGAGAAGGTGCTGTTGAAGATCAGGGCCCAAGGACCTGGTATGTACCACAGCTGGAGTATGGAAAAGTACCGCTGCCCCTTCTGTAGCAAGACAAAGCCCAGGTCTGGGTTATTGGAGCATCTGATGGAACATTGCCGGGCTACATCGATCTCCAGTGATGAGTACAAGATCAGGGCTGAGCATTTTGCCCTCCTAAAGGTCCTGAGAAACCCTAACCTCTAGTCCTACATCATGCTGATCATCAGAAGCTGGAAGCCGTACTCATCATCAGTATATTTGATGATGTTTTACTTTTGGAAAGCTGCATCTGGGTCTGAACTGGTTGGAAACTACCTCTATTATAATGTAATATAATGTATTGTGTGTCTGAACTGGATCTGTTGTGAACTGCCTGGTACATGTGGTGGTAACCTAGAATGCTATCTATATATGTGTGGCCTTAACTTTATTGGTGGTGAATGCTACCTTCATGTTTACTTGTTGTTTCGATGGTGCAATGATCACAAATGGCGCTTCAGTGTTGCTTCAGACATGCTGCAACACTTGTCTATGTTGTTGGCAAGTGCAACATGTTGTGCACATGTGCCAATTATACCAAATATAGAATCTGGCAATGTTCTAAATTGGCTGTCATGAATTATAGTACATGGGGTTCCGTAAAGTTACTGATAATTGTTCATCCTCACACATTCCATCAATGCATAATTTGAATAAGCAAAAAGGTCAAATGTTCCATCACTTGAACCAATGTTGCAATAACGGAGCAAATATTCCATCATCAAAGTGTGAAGGAATTAAATGTAAATTTAGAAGAGTAATGTAATACTAGTTAAAAATAATGTGTGCAAAAAAAGGAATTTGAAATAAGATCTACTTTATTTTTTAATAAAGTTATATTACCCTACTTATTAGAATTTTGAAAATGTCACTTATTTATAAGAAAAGAAAATATAAATATTCAAAAAGATGTGTTTGATAAAAATACCTTTTGAATTTTTGGTATGTTATTATTTGAGGGGTCATGTAATTTTTATGTTATTGTTTGAGTGCTCACGTAATTTTTATGTAAACTGAAGGAAAAGGAAAAAAAATAAACAAAAGGAAAAGCATGGGCCAGCCTAGCCATCTTGGAAACCTGACTTTATAAATAAAATAATTCAAAAAAATAAGAGTGCATTAAAAAATAAACAAATATAAGAGGGCATTATAAATTAAAAAAAATCAAAAAAATAGAAAGAAAATATAAGAGGGCATTATAAATTTCAAAGAAAATATAAGAGGGCATTATAAACAAATATAAGAGGGCATTAGAAATTTCAAAGAAAATTTGGAAAAAGAAAATTTTACAATGCCCCCGTGAGGTATAGACCGATGTTTTGACCAGTCAGTCTAGAGGGCACTATAAATTAATAAAAAATTCAAAAAAAATATAAAACCTTGGAAACCTAGCTTTGTTTGTGTAAGAGATCATGTGTGCCAAAGTTGAGGTGATTTGGAGGTGGTGGAAAAAATGACCGCATTCCGGATGGGCCATTTGGTCTAACTTAAGCCAGTTTTTGAACAAATGTGATTTTTCCCACCACCTCCAAATCACCCAAACTTTCTTGAACATGGTGAACCACATGTACCAATCATGCCTATGAAAGAAAATTTAGAAAAAGAATATTTTAAAATGCCCCCCTAAGGTATAAACCGATGTTTTGACCAGTCAGTCTAGATGGCATTATAAATTAATAAAAAATTCAAAAAATTATAAAACCCTGGAAACCTAGCTTTGTTTGTGAAAGAGATCATGTGTGCCAAAGTTGAGGTGATTTGAAGGTGGTCGAATAAATGACCGCATTCCGGAGGGGTCATTTGGTCTAACTTAAGCCAGTTTTAGAACAAATGTGATTTTTCCTACCACCTCCAAATCACCCAAACTTTCTTGAACATGGTGACCCACATGTGCCAATCATGCCTACGAATTTGTGCAGACCTTGCCTGGGGGGCCACATTGGCCATGCTCACATGCTCCCAAAAGTTGGGGTCATCTCATGCATGCCCCCACATGCACCATGTACAAGCCGGACCATTCGGGTCTGCCGAAGGGCATGTTCGAAAGAGGTTTTGCTTGCCGGACCCACCAAATGATCCCAAACTTTTTGCACACCCTACCATGACCATGGCCTACATGTGGGAGGAAAATTCATACACCACGGCCTCATTTTCGTTGAAATCCCATTAATATCCATGTGTATTACATGTATGTGAGCATGTGTAAAATTTATTAGATGACTTGAAGGTCAAAACATTAACTTGTCATATATGCAAAAAATGTGTTTTGAATGCAAGTGAGCATGTGTATAATTTAGTGTGTGTTTTGAAGATCAATACACATGGCAATATGCCAAAAAAAAGTGCCCACCTACCAGAGCAGGAGAATTTATACTCCACGACCTGCATACGACTAGGAACCCTGCCGTGCATGGGCCAGGATGCAGGCCCGTGGTGCAGAATATCTCTGCTGTTAGTAGGCCCCATGGGGCAGAGGGGACGAGAGTTAGGCAATGCACTGCATGCAATTGATATGAGCTTGGGAGGGGAGTCGCAGCCGGGTATATAAACCGGTGTGGCGCTCTCTCACTTGGCGACATGGGACTAAACTCCCACCACCCAACGGATGTGCGCTGCGATGTGCCCTCCGTGGCTCCGCCTTGGGCCCAATTCGGGCGGGCTGGCCCAGGGTAGCCTTACCCGCGCACTGATCTGTTTGATATTCTCTTTATTTTTCACTTCTTAACTCCAATTTTTTTTCTTGTTTATATTTCTAATATTTAAAATCAAATCTCTTTTTTTATACTATTTCTAACAGTGTTTACTAAAAGTAAAAAAATTATGCCAAATTCTGTTGTGTTTTATTTCATTTATTCGTTCTATTTTGTATATAGATAATATTTACAAAATATAAATTAAAATGGTGTGTTTTATTTCAAATCTTCATTCTAATATTTCTTATCTTTATTATTTTTGAAATATTTTTAGTTTGTAAGATAAAATGTTATGTTTTATTTCACTTCTTCATTCTAATATTTGTTCTCTTCTTTATATTTGAAATATTTTGGAAATGTAAGATAATATGTTATCTTTTATTTCACTTTTTCATTCTAATAGATCTTATCTTTTATATATTTGAATTATTTTTAAATGTAAGATAATATGTTGTCTTTTATTACACTTATTCATTCGATTTTTTCTTCTGTTTCTATATTCTCCTCTTTTCTTTGTTCTGTCAGTTATAAATTTAAATAATGTATGATATAATGTTGTCTTTTATTTAACTTTTCCTGGTTGTCTTTCCTAATTATAAATTTTCTTTTCTATTTCATATTTGAAATATTATTAAATCAAATATAGTTGGGACAATCGCATGTATGCCTCCACTTGCACCATATACTACAAGCAGGTTTTTCTTCTCGGTCTCACCAATTGATACCAAACTTTTATGCACAACCTACGATGAGTATATCAAGCATGCCTCGCAACTACCGTTCATTTCCGACACTCTATGCATTTTGTAGGCGTTTTGCGGTGATAAAACCCTAGAACAGTGCCCCGACGTGACGCAACGTGCGTATTGTGTCCGAATTCGTGCACACCTTGCCTGGGGGGCCACATTGGCCATGCCCACATGCTCCCAAAAAGTTGGGGTCATCTCATGCATGCCTCCACATGAACCATGTACAAGCCGGACCATTCGGGTCTGCCGGAGGGCAAGTTTGAAAGTGGTTTTCCTTGCCGGTCCCACCAAATAATCCCAAACTTTGTGCACACCCTACCATGACCATGGCATGCATGTGGGAGGAGAGTTCATACCCACGGCCTCTTTTTTTGAAATCCCATTAATATCCATGTGTATTACATGTAAGTGAGCATGTGTAAAATTTATTATATGATTTGAAGGTGAAAACATTAACTTGTCATATATGCAAAAAAATGTGTATTGAATGCAAGTGAGCATGTGTATAATTTAGTGTGTGATTTGAAGATCAAAACACATGGCAAAATGCCAAAAAAATATGCGCACCTACCAGAGCAGGGGAATTCATACACCCCAGCTTGCATACGACTAGGAACCCAGCCGTTCATGGGCCAGGATGCACGCCAGTGGTGCAGAATTTCTGCTGCTAGTAGGCCCCACGGGTTAGAGAGGACGAGAGTTAGGCAATGTACTGCCTGCATATGATAGGAGCTTGGGAGGGGAGTCGCAGCCGGGTATAAAAACCGGTGCGCAGCTCTCTCGCTTGGCGAGGTGGGACTAAACTCGCACCACCCCACGGTTGTGCGCTGCGCTATGCCCTGCACGGCTCTGCCTTGGGCCCAATTGGGGCGGGCTGGCCCAGGGCAGCCTTACCCGCGCGCTGATCTGTTTTATATTTTCTTTGTTTTTCACTTCTTAACTCCAAAATTTCATTTCTTGTTTATATTTCTAATATTTAAAATCAAATCTATTTTTTCTATATTATTTCTAACAGTGTTTACTAAAATTAAAAAAATATGCCAAATTCTGTTCTGTTTTATTTCATTTGTTCGTTCTCTTTTGTATATTGATAATATTTACAAAATATAAACTAAAATGGTGTGTTTTATTTCAATTCTTAATTCCAATATTTCTTTTCTTTATTATTTTTGAAATATTTTTAGTTTGTAAGATAAAATGTTCTGTTTTATTTCACTTCTTCATTCTAATATTTGTTCTCTTCTTTATATTTGAAATATTTCCAAAATGTAAGATAATATGTTATCTTCTATTGCACTTCTTCGTTCTAATAGATCTTATCTTTTTTACATTTGAATTATTTTTTAAATGTAAGATAATATGTTTCCGTTCCTAATTATAAATTTTATTTTATGTTTGATACTTGAAATATTGTTTAATCAAATCTAGTTGGTACAATCGCATGCATGCCTCCACATGCACCATGTACTAGAAGCAGGTTTATCTTCTCAGTCTCCCCAATTGAGACCAAACTATATGCACACCCTAGGATGACCATGGCAAGCATGCATGGCGAGTATCATTCATTTCCGACACTCGATGCATTTACTAGGGTTTTTCTGGCGACAAAACCCTACAACACTGCCCCCACGTGACGCAACGTGCCTTTTGTGTCTGAATTCGTGCACACCTTGCCTGGGGGACCACATTGGCCAAGCCCACATGGTCCCAAAAGTTGGGGTCATCTCATGCATGCTTCCACATGCACCATGTAGAAGCAGGACCATTCGGGTCTGTCGAAGGGCAGGTCTGCAAGTGGTTTTCCTTGACGGTCCCACCAAATGATCCCAAACTTTATGCATACCCTAGGATGACCATGGAAAGCATGCATGGCGAGTATCATTCATTTCCGTCACTCGATGCATTTTCTAGGGATTTTCTGGCGACAAAACCCTACAACACTGCCCCCACGTGACGCAACGTGCGTTTTGTGTCCGAATTCGTGCACACCTTGCCTGAGGGACCACATTGGCCAAGCCCACATGGTCCCAAAAGTTGGGGTCATCTCATGCATGCTTCCACATGCACCATGTGCAAGCAGGACCATTCGGGTCTGTCGAAGGGCAGGTCTGAAAGTGGTTTTCCTTGACGGTCCCACCAAATGATCCCAAACTTTATGCAATTATGAAACATGAACAAAAAAATAGGAATAGGAAGGATAAAACAGAAAATAACAAGAAAACCAAATTAAAAGGGAAAGAGGAACAATACATTTTGAATGTATAATATTGTAGAAATGATAGAGATACTATAATTATTGTTGAACATATACAAGTATACAATGACTAATAGGTGTCACAAAAGAGTTTTTTTAGGGAAGAACCAATGATATTTATTTTGAGGGAAGAAACAATGCAGGTAGGTGGGCCGGCCCATACTGCAAATAACTGTCGGATCCATATTGTTGGGGCCCACAACGCTGCGCTTTCCATGCACGTCGATCACACGCACGTCGATCACGGGAGTAGTTGCCGTTCTGTTACGCAATTCTAGGATCGTGCTAATCCATATGTTCCTAATCCCTATGATTGAGGAGCACATTCAGCCTCGCTTCAGCGGAGGAAAATATAGATCGCGAGATTGGCCATAGGGAAGTTACGACGACCTAGGAGTCGACCTCGTATATAATCTCCTCCTCCTCGCACATGTCGTCGACTAGATCGCCTCGTGCCGGCGAGTCGTCGACAGCTCCGTCCGCCGCATCCTACACGCCACAAAAACCCCGAGAAGATCAAGGTCGTCCGCATGTGCACGCCGACCTCGACGAACTACGTCAACAACGCAACGCCGACTTCTTTCATCTTCGTCGACCGATCAAGTAAATTGTCCTCCTTACCTCGCGCCTATAGCAAGCTACTTCCTCCGTCTCGTTGCTTTGATGGACTTAGGTTTACCACATATTTTCAACTAGTATCAACTCGACTAGATGCGTTCTGTCCAGATGGTGTAGATGAAAACAATCTTTGGTTCTTTCATTGCATGGTAGAATAAGATGTTGTTTCTCGATAAGCATGATGCAATAGATATTTTGTCACATGATCCAATTATATTTTTGTCACACGATCCAATTATATTGTTGTGCACATAGAACATTAAAGAGTCATTAGCATTAGATGTTGATGAACCTCAAATAGGTACCATTGCTATAGACTCTAGTTATTTACAACTAATCAATTTGTCACCCTATTAATAAGACAACCAGACGAATTAGTAACAGTTTACAATATTAAATTTATTGATTATATAATCTATCTGATACTCATAGAACTTGATCAGATGCAAGTAAATTCAATTACCAATTGTAGTTATTTTTTATTGCCTCATGTCAGCACACACTTGGCTGCATGTTGCAGTATACATGGTGCTTTTGTATTTGCATTAGTGTTACTTTTGCTTTAGTGTTAGCTACTGCCAAAAAGTTTTATATTTTTGCATGTCTATTGCCATTTTTGCTTTAGTGTTCGCTAATGTCACGAAGTTATATATTTTCTTTCAACAAGATGGACGAGATGGATGGAGAAATAATATGCGCTGTTGAGAAACGGTGCAAGCTTGTTGCAGCTCTATCGAGCGGTTAACGCGCTAGAGTGGCTGATACAACATTGCGCAGCATGCTGCAGATACCATTTATTATGATGCGTACCCTACTGATTAGGTATATGATTGAGAATTTTCAGGCCAGCACGGCCAGATTCATTATACAAGAGCAGGTTGGGGAGGTGACTCTCGGTGCGGTCGACGTCGAGTGCATCTTTAACCTTGAGAACCAAGGACTGTCCGCTTCGGACATCCTGACTGAAAAAGGCGAGGACATCAAGGAGCAGGTGCCGCCACAATTTCTCAGTAAGACATCAGAAAACATAGTGATAGATAATCTCATTAAGGACATAATTAAAAGTAAAGCCACCGACGACGATTTCCTTCAGAAAGTAGTCGTTGTCCTGTTAGGAACAATTATTGCTCCCATGTCGAGCAAGATTGTGCCAAAGCAGTACTACGCTTTGGTCGATGATGTCAAATGTATTTCAAAGATTAACTGGAATGCCTTCACCATGCGTGTTCTCCTTGATTGCCTTCGCATAGTGAAGAAAGGCAAACACCTCCGCCAATGGCCGAAAGGCAATTTGGCTCTCTTGCAGGTACACATATGAGACCTGTTGCATAATGTCAATTATCATATCATTGCAATTTTATGTGATGTATTGTACTAACTCTAAATCCTCATTTCTTTGTAGTACTTGTACTGGGAGAAGGTGCAACCGGTCGAAGGCAAATGCACCTATAATCCCAACTTGTCCATACAACCTCTTATGAGGAACTGGACCGAAGGTGCGGCCACTAGGAGAGATCGGTTCGACCATGACAATGGGCGCGGCCATGGTAACGTCAGGGTAAGTCATTGTGTTCCGTCTTTCTTAAATATTTTGTAACTTAATAATATTTATTTTTTATTCATCACATGTACTTCAATATCGCATGCAGATCAAAAATAATATCACCCAGGACTATAGGGCTCAGGAGCCCAACATCCCAAATAATGTGCCTACCATGAAGCCAAAAAACAAGCCTGCAAATGGAAACACAAAGAAGTCGACGACAACCCCATTGTCGGAAGATTTGATGGAGCTTCTAATAAAGCAGTGCATGGACTTCATACACACCCAGATGAGGCAAATCCCTGATCAAGTTGCTGAGGTGTCACACCCAAACTTTATAGTTTACAGTATGTTTGCTTTTTTAAACCATGCTAGCATTTCTAATTTTATATTTCTATTGCAGAGGTTGTTGGAGAAGTTGAACAAATCAGGTGTCATGTACAAGCTGGCTGCTGCCGTGCCATCCGCGGATAATGATGTGGATGAAGAACTGGATTCGTTCGGGAACGGTCCATATGAAAAGAAGGAATTCGTGTACAAGGATGACATAGACTCACGCGGAGAGCTTGTCATTGACATGACGCGGCCTGATGAAGTGGTTCCCAACCATAAAACCGTACCTGAGGTACTATGTATATATATTTCTGTCTATAATTTTCTCCTTTAATTTATTTACGTGCTGAAATGTTAACATGATTTTGTTTGCCAAACAGAAAACCCCACCGAAGATGAATGGACACAAGGAAGCTTCACCTATTAGGCGTAATGATGAATTTGGTGGTACACCCGAAAACCCTTGGGTCGTTGGTGAAGTGGACACGGACCTAGGGTAGGGTAATAGGCCCGACCTACACGTCCTATGTAAGGTCCTCGTCCTAAGAACAAAGAATTTCAAGAATCAAAAGAAGGGGTCCAGCATAGGCGTCGAGTGAAGTACACTCGACCTACCATCCACTCGGAGACCTCACTTTATCCAGGTCACTCGACCACCAAACCACTCGACGGTAAGAAGACCTAAAGCCGCTCTGCGCAGCAACGGTCGGGCATTTACTCATACATTTAATGATCATTTGTAGCATTTCCATACAGGCGTTACCTGTAACGCCACCCCTTTATGTACATTGAATCCTATGTAACGGAGGGGAGCTGGGGTCCTGACGCACTGGGACAAGGGTTCGCACCCCCTATAACTCAAACGCATATAATCCGGTCGACCTCCTCCGGGCTCCGAGACGTAGGGCTATTACTTCCTCCGAGAAGGGCCTGAACTCAAAAACCTTGCGTGTACAACTCCTCCATAGCTAGGATCTTGCCTCTACATTCCTACCCCCCCCCCCCTATTCTACTGTCAGACTTAGGACCACGACAGTTGGCTCCCACTATGGGGTAGGTGTCTTAGCGACTTGTTGAAGAAGTTGCAATCTTTCCGATCCCCTTCATCAGGGTTTCACGCGGAGGTTTGGCTGAGGGCCGCGAGATCCGTCTCGGCGCACTCGTGTTCGTCGCCGACGACTCTGCTTGGCTTCAGGAGGCTCCACTCGACGTCGCCGCACTCCCCGTCCGCGGGGCAACGCACTTTTGCGCGTGCGTCCGCGACGTCCTCCTGCATTAGCCGTCGACTCAGTATCGGTCGGCTCCTGTGGCGTCCTCCCTCCCTGTCGGCCGCCGGCGCAAGCGTTCCGGTCGGTCGAGGCTTCAACGGTGGGTGAGGCACGCGGTGGCTCGCCAATCGGCCATCCCCAAGTCGAGGCGATCGAGCCCGATGAATCTCTCTACGGCTTGTTCGACCTATCGAATGGCTCCGTAGAGACTGCATCCGAGTGTGACAGAAGTGATCCCGCGGCGGAGGTCCTGATGGTCGATGGACCTCGCAGTCCTCCCGGCTTCGCCCGCGTCGACGGTGGCGACGGTGGAGGTGATCCTGCGCAAGCCCATGAGGAGTACCTCACCGAACCCCTCTCTTCGCAGCTGAGGGAAGAACTTCGCCTCCGGAATATGGATGTGCTTCACACTCCTATCGTTGGAGAAACCCCCGACGCCCAGGCCTTGGAGGACGCACACTTGGCCAACCTGGCTGAGCGCACTCGACTAGAGAACCTCCAGCGAGTACTCGATGAGCGTGCGCGTCAACGGGTTCCAGAATCCAGTCGACGTCAACTCTTTCCACCTCCGACTCAGGTATATCAAACTCCGATCCAGAATCTTACAGCTGCAGCTCGAATAGCTGAGTCAATTCAGCCCTCCCAGTCAGAAGCTGGCAGAGGTCTGATGTAGATCAGAGCTTTGCTCCGGGTACCAGGAGAACAGAATACAGCTGTGTCACAGTCGTGGATGATCCATAGCAGGTCTGTTGTTGCAGATACAGTCCAGTCGGCTCACAGCCCAAGATCGCCCCCGAGGCGTGAGGGACGTGGAGACCGGCGTGATCAGTACAGAATCCGAGAGTAGTATGATCACCGACTCGATCATGATGATCGCTGTCGAGTGGCCACACCTCCTCCAGGGAGTGGGTCGTTTGTGCCTCGACAGCAGGATGACAAACGCCCTCACAGTGTCGGGTGGAGGATTCCAGTCGACCCCAGGGAGCCAGGCTTTGATGCGAGATATATTCTCGTTCAGGGTTTGGTCGATAGAAACAGAGCCCATTGGGAAGGTCATGATAGAGAATTACCAACCAGAAGCAGAGTGCATGTCTCAGGTCCAGGGTGCTTCAGCAGAGCCATTAGGGCCGCAGTAATTCCTCCCAACTTCAGGTTGGCGACTGGAGTCAGTAAGTTCACTGGTGAGTCCAAGCCTGACACTTGGCTTGAGGACTACCGAGTGGTTGTTCAGATCGGCGGCGGCAACGATAAAGTGGCCATGAAACACCTTCCTCTGATGTTGGAGGGCTCGACCAGAGCGTGGCTGAATCTGTTAGCACCCAGCAGCATTTACAGTTGGGAAGATCTTGCCAGAGTGTTTGTCAGGACTTTTGAGGGGTCGTGCAAGCGACTAGCAGGGCTGACAGAGCTGCAGTCTTGTGCATAGAAGACAAATGAAACTTTGAGAGATTATATCCAGAGGTGGATCACGTTGCATCACACGATGGAGAACGTGTCTGATCACCAAGCAGTTTATGCCTTCAAGGAAGGCGTCAAGTACAGAGAGTTGAATCTGAAGTTCGGTCGGACCGGAGACATGTCTCTGAGTCGAATGATGGAGATTGCCACCAAGTATGCTAATGGTGAAGAAGAGGATCGGCTCCGGAGTGGCAAGCACAAATCAGTCGCCCATGAAACCGGAGGAGGTAACTCCAGTCGGAAGCAGAAGCGCAAAGCCGAGCCAGCTGCTCCTTGAGAAACCTTAGCCGTGACTTAGGGAAAATCCAAAGGGAAGCCCAAGGGGACATGGAACCCCAAGAAAATAAAATATCAAGATGGAAATGATGTGCTGGACTTACCAGGCCACATCCACACCAAGAAAGATGAAGAGGGTAAAATCATTTACCGAAAGCATACCACTCAACAGTGTTGACTCCTAATCTAGCAGTTCCAAGAAAAACAGCCCAAAGACAAGGAAAAAGAGTCAGACAAGGTTGAGCACAAGGAGGAGAGTGATGATGGTTTACCTCACGTCAATTCCACTCTGATGATTTTTGCTGATGTTGAGAGCAAGAGTCGACTGAAAGTTATCAACAGAGAAGTGAATATGGTCGCTCCGGCGACACCCAGTTATTTGAAATGGTCTCAGACTGCCATCACATTCAACCAGTCCGATCAGCTGACGCACATAGCCACCCCTAGGAGGCAAGCATTGGTGGTCGATCCAGTTGTCGAAGGCACTCGACTGGCCAAAGTTCTAATGGATGGTGGCAGTGGCCTGAATATTCTGTATGCAGAGACGCTGAAAGGGATGGGCATTCCGATGTCCAGACTCAGTGAAAGCAATATGAGTTTCCATGGAGTCATTCCAGGCAAGAAGGCTGAATCACTCGGCCAGATTGCTCTTGACGTGGTTTTCGGTGATTCCAAGAATTACCGCAAAGAGAAGTTGACATTTGAAGTTGTGGATTTCCAGAGTGCTTTTATCACGCCATTCTGGGCAGGCCAGCTTATGCATGTTTTATGGCTCGACCATGCTATGTGTACCTCAAACTGAAGATGCCTGGTCCTAAGGTTGTGATCACTATCATTGGTAATAGAAAGAAGGCAGAAGAGTGCTTCTAGAAGGGCTCAAAGATCGCCGATGCGCAGATGGCAGTAGTGGAATTGCAGGAGTATCAGAAAATGCAGATCCGAGTGATTTGCTGTGAGCTAAGAAGCCTACAACGGATTCAGCATTTCAGTCGTCCGGTGAAACGAAACCGATTCATATCCACCTGACTGATCCCAATGATGCTCCGACCCACATTTCAACAACACTCGACTCCAAATAAGAAGAAGCGCTCATCCAGTTCCTCCATGAGAACTGGGACATCTTTGCATGGAAACCTTCCGACATGCCAGGTGTTCCCAGGGGACTGGCTGAGCATCGTTTGCGACTCGACCCAAAAGTAAAACCGGTCAAGGAACATCTTCGACGGTCCGCCGTACAGAAGAGAAAAGCTATCGGTGAAGAAGTGACTCGGATCCTTGTAGCCGAGTTTATCCGAGAGATTTACCATTTCGAGTGGTTTGCAAATGTTGTCATGGTCCCTAAGAAGGACGACTCACTTCGCATGTGCATCGACTTCAAGCATATCAATCGGGCCTGCCCGAAGTATCACTTCCCTCTCCCTCGCATCGATCGAATAGTCGATTCGACTGCGGGGTTTGAGCGTTTGTCTTTTTTGGACGCTTATTCCGGGTATCATCAGATCCGTCTGTATGGACCCGATGAGATTAAAACAACTTTCATCACCCCATTCGGGTGCTTCTGTTATGTCACCATGCCATTCGGTCTGAAGAACACTGGAGCCACATTCATGCGGATGATTCAGAAGTGTTTACTCACTCAAATCAGTCGGAATGTGGAAGTGTACATGGATGACATTGTGGTCAAGTCACGTAAAGGTTCCGACCTGCTGGCTGACCTTGCTAAAACCTTTGCCAACCTTAGAAGGTATGATATCAAGCTTAATCCATCAAAGTGCACATTCTGAGTGCCAGGAGGAAAATTACTCGGTTTTCTCGTCTCCGAACGAGGGATCGACGCTAACCCCGAGAAAGTTGGTGCCATACTTTGAATGAAATGCCCTGTGCGTGTGCATGATGTCTAGAAGCCTACTGGTTGTTTGGCCGCCCTAAGTCGATTCATTTCTCGACTCGGTGAGAAGGCACTGCCTCTCTACCGATTGATGAAGAACTCAGATAAGTTCGGGTGGACTCCTGAAGCTGATGCAGCATTAGTAGAGCGAAAAGCCCTGCTTTCCACCCAGCCAGTGCTTGCTGCTCCAATCAGCAAAGAGCCTTTACTGCTTTATATTGCAGCCACTGGACAAGTCGTCAGTGCAGTACTTACGGTCGAGCGGGAAGAAGAAGGAAAAGCCTATAAAGTTCAGCGCCCAGTTTATTATGTTTCTAAAGCTCTGACTCCGTCAAAGCAGAGATATCCGCACTATCAGAAGCTTGTTTATGGGATTTACATGACCATGAAGAAGGTTGCACACTATTTCTCTGACCACTCTATTACAGTCGTCAGCGAGGCTCCATTGTCGGAGATTCTGCACAACAGAGATGCAACTGGTCGAGTGGCAAAATGGGTGATTGAACTCCGTCCCTTAGATATGAAGTTTGAGGCAAAGAAAGCTATCAAGTCCCAAGCAATAGCAGATTTCCTCGCCGAGTGGATTGAACATCAACTGCCGACTCAAGTTAACTAGGAGCATTGGACCATGTTCTTCGACGGTTCCAAGATGCTGAATGGTTCTGGTGCTGGGGTGGTACTGGTATCCCCCCAAGGAGACAAGCTCAGATATGTACTCCAAATTCAGTTGGATTCCTCCAATAATGAAGCAGAATATCAAGCACTCTTGTATGGGTTGCGCATGGCCATTTCACTCGGCGTTCGTTGCCTCATGGTCTATGGTGACTCAGATTTGGTTGTCAATCAAGTGATGAAAGAGCGGGACGTCTGAAGCCTAGCCATGACTGGCTACTGCAATGCGGTAAGAAAGTTGGAAAAGAAGTTTGAGAGGTTAGAGCTCAATCATATACCCCGACTGAAAAATCAAGCAGCCGATGATTTATCAAAGATAGGTTCGAAGAGAGAAGCCATTCCTAGCAATGTATTTTTGGAACACATTCACACACCGTCAGTTCAGGAAGATCCTTTCACAGAAGAGCCCCCACAGCCTAAGAGCGCCACAGATCCGACTGAATTCGAGGTCCCAGCCGTGGTCGACCTAATCATGGAGGTTCTGGTCATCACTCCCGACTGGACAGTACCTTACATCGCGTACATCCTTAGGAAAGAACTCCTAGAGGATGAACAAGAGGCTCGACAAATCGTCCGTCAATCCAAAGCCTTTACTGTGATAAGGGGACAATTGTTCAGGGAAAGTGTGACTGGGGTCAGTCAGAAATGCATAACGCCAGAAGAAGGTCGAATGATCCACAACGACATCCACTCGGGGACCTGTGGTCACCATGCGTCCTCTCGGGCCATTGTGGCTAAAGCATACCGAGCCGGGTTTTATTGGCCACGAGCAAATGAGATGGCAAAAGATATAGTCGATAGATGTGAAGGCTGCCAGTTTTACTCTGGTATGTCTCACAAGCCCGCGT
Organism: Aegilops umbellulata; assembly: GCA_032464435.1. Taxonomy (NCBI): domain Eukaryota; kingdom Viridiplantae; phylum Streptophyta; class Magnoliopsida; order Poales; family Poaceae; genus Aegilops; species Aegilops umbellulata. The sequence goes on from CP136057.1 coordinate 660,079,257, forward strand.
CAGCTCTGAAGACCATTCCCCTCGTATGGCCCTTTGCTGTTTGGGGATTGGATATGGTTGGACGACTGAGAACTCGTAGAAGCGGCTTCACTCATGTGCTTGTAGCAGTCGACAAGTTTACCAAATGGATTGAAGCTAAACGTATCAATAATCTTGAAGCCAGCACTCCTGTCAGTTTCATCAGAGAATTGACATTCAGATATGGAGTTCCGCACAGCATCATCACTGACAACGGGTCAAACTTCGATTCTGATGAGTTTAGAGCTTTATGCGCTTCTCAAGGCACACGAGTCGACTATGCTTCAGTCGCTCGCCCACAGTCGAATGTATAAAGCAGAAAGAGCAAATGACCTAATTCTCAAGGGACTGAAACCCCGAGTGATGCGTGATCTCAAACACGCAGCAGGCGCCTGGGTCGATGAACTTCCATCAGTACTCTGGGGTTTGAGGACAACTCCCAATCAGTCGACCAGACGAAATCCTTTCTTTTTGGTCTATGGAGCCGAAGTTTTTCTGCCAAGTGGCCTGCTCCACAACGCACCCCGAGTCGAGCTCTTCTCTGAAGAGGAAGCAGAACATGCCCGGCAGGATTCAGTCGATCTCTTAGAGGAGGAAAGAGAGATGGCCTTGATCCGGTCGACCATTTATCAGCAAGACTTGCGTCGATTCCAGGCCAGAAACGTGAGGGGTCGAGCCTTTCAAGAGGGAGACCTGGTTCTTCGAGTGGATCAACAGAAGCCACACAAGCTTGCTCCTGCTTGGGAAGGCCCCTTCATTATCACCAGAGTTCTCCACAATGGAGCATACCATCTTTACAATGTCGAGCATCAGAAAGACGAGCCACGAGCTTGGAACGCGGATCTGCTCCGCCCCTTTTATACCTAAGTATTCACTCGAATGAGATGTAATAAGAAATACCTCTGTAGTTTATTTATCAAAGACAAGAGTGTTATAATTTTCCCAACGATTGTTGTTGCTTTTGTTTACGTGTGAAATCCCCTAGTGTGCGACTTAGCTGCGAATCCGTTTCGCTTAAGTTTGAAAAATCCTACCGAGTGGTGAGCAAGCCTCTCACTCGGGGGCTTAGCTGCGAATCCGTTTCGCCTAAGTTTGCAGAATCCTACCGAGTGGAGAGCAATCCTCCCACTCGGGGGCTTAGCTGCAGTCCAAGTACTCACCTAAGTTTGAGAAATCCTACCGAGTGGAGAGCAATCCTCCCACTCGGGGGCTTAGCTGCATTCCAGTACTCGCATAAGTTTGAGAAATCCTACCGAGTGGAGAGCAATCCTCTCACTCGGGGGCTTAGCTGCAGTCCGAGTACTCGCCTAAGTTTGAGAAATCCTACCGAGTGGTGAGCAAGCCTCCCACTCGGGGGCTTAGCTGCAGTCCAGTACTCGCCTAAATTTGAGAAATCCTACCGAGTGGAGAGCAATCCTCCCACTCGGGGGCTTAGCTGCAGTCCAGTTCTCGCCAAAGTTTGAGAAATCCTACCGAGTGGAGAGCAATCCTCCCACTCGGGGGCTTAGCTGCAGTCCAGTACTCGCCTAAGTTTGAGAAACCCTACCGAGTGGAGAACAATCCTCCCACTCGGAGGCTTAGATGCAGTCTAGTACTCGCCTAAGTTTGAAAAAATCCTACCGAGTGGAGAGCAACCCTCCCACTCGGAGGCTTAGCTGTAGTCCAGTGCTCGCCTAAGTTTGAAAAACATCCCTATCCACAAGGACGACGAGGTGGAGGTCGACTGCAACCTTGTCCTTCGGAGCTACGCCACAACTACAACGTGCGCTCCATCCCGATCCGCAAGGACGACGAGGTGCAGGTCGACTGCAACCTTCTCCTTCGGAGCTACGCCAGAGATACAATGGGTGCTCCCTCCCCATCCGCAAGGACGACGAGGTGCAGGTCGACTACAATACGTGCTCCATCCCTACCTGCAAGGAGGATGAAGTGCAGGTCGACTGGATTTTCCACCTCAGAGCTGCATCTCTAGCACAAAGATTATTCTAAGTGAAGAACGAACTCCAGTTGAATGCAAAAAGTGTGCATATTCGGAAGTAAACCAAATTCGGATAAGTCCCAAAGTTCCGGACGACGGATCAAAAGTATTTGAGCATCAAGCCCGAAGAAGTTTAATGGTTACACAATCACTCGGCATTCTGAGGCAAATAAAGGTGAAGCATAATGTTTTTCGGTCACGCATCAGGAGAAGGACTGGCTGGGTGGAATAAACTGTCAAGGTCAATGCTGTCTGCAATACGAGTGGCGGCGTCAAGGAAGGTGTCCATGAAAGACTGGAAAGTGTGCTTCTTCGTGTTAGCAACCTTGAGCTCCGCCAGCTTGTCTTCTTTGACATCCTTGCAGTGCACTCGAACCAGAGACAGGGCAACGTCAGCACCACAGCGAGCAGAAGACTTCTTCCATTCTTGCACGTGCTCAGGGATTTGATTCAGTCGAACCATCAAGGAATCGAGATCTTGAGATAGTTCCGCCTGAGGCCAAATTTCAGCATCAACCCGAGTCATTGCAGCTTTCTAGCGGGCCAGATAAGCAACCACACTGCCCATGCGAGACTCCAACCGCAGCACATTCATTGCAACATCATATTTGACTGGACAGTTGATGGGATCAAGACCCGTCTCGACCCGCCCGGTTTTTGCTTGAAAGTCTTGGCAAAATTCTGCACAGTCGAGTGAATGATGAGTCGATGGCGCAATTAGACTTGTCAGTCGACAGAAATAAGACAGATTAGTCAGTACCTTCAAGTTTCAAGACCAGCTTCGCAGCAAGTTGGCCGAGATAAGACTCCAGCTCGCCATTCTTGGACTCAAGACTTCCAAGTTCGTCGGTCAATTTCTCCTTCCTTGTCCTTCTTCAGTCGCTCGACCTCTTGATTGGCGTCAGAAACAACAGTCTTCAGCTTGGAGTTTTCTTCTTCTAACTTGCCGACTAAAGCAAGCTTCTTGTCAGCAAGCGCTATCTTCTCGCGCGCCTCCTTCTGTGTTGCGGCAAGGTCCAGATCCTTCTTCTCCAAAGCCTGCTTCATTTTCTCTAAAGAAATAACATTCTTCAGACGGGCTTGGAGTTGGCGGTTTCACTACATACATCTGCTCAAGTGAAACCACTTGGTTCAAAAATGGAAAGTAAAAGTGCGAGCCTTGGGATATAAAGTTGGAGATTGGTTACCTCCCATGGCAGCTACTTCGTCACGAGTGGTCTGGAGGTTCTTCTTGGCCAATTCAAGATCAAGGTTGAGGCTGATTTGCTGTTTGTTCATGGCGGAAAGTTGAGCCCCAAGATCACAAGATTTCTGCAGTTAAAACCATATCAGTCGACAGAGATAAAAGACATCACATTGATAGTTACTCTAAGACTACCGCCAAATCAAACATTCAACGACAGTCTCGGGGACTACACCCAGTGGGTGCACTTAGCGTGCCCCCGCTGATTCTCAGACCACAGTCGACTGCCCGCAATCAACTATGGTCTCGGGGACTACACCCAGTGGGTGCACTCTGCGTGCCCCCACTGGTTTTGGCTCCACTCGGCATGGTCCGCCCAACTCAAGTTGCAAAAAAAGTTCCTATTCTCAAACCATAGTCGACTGCCCGCAGTCAACTATGGTCTCGGGGACAACACCCAGTGGGTGTACTCAGCGTGCCCCCACTAGTGCAAAGATTCAGTTTGAATCGACACAAAGAAGCATACAATTTCAAAACAGCCACACCCCAGTGGGCGATCAGACAAGAAATACGGTCAATTGAAAGTTCAACTAACCTGGACATTAGCTTGCATAGCAGCTCCGGCGTTGAAGGCTACCTGACTAGCCTCATGCACCACTTTCATCTGCCCCATCACAAGATTCAGCTGAAGAAGAGCTTCCTTGGCAGCAGCCGGTGGATCGTCCGGAGTCTGATATGCGGTACAAAGAGATGAAGGCAGAGCATTCAAAGCGGCCGCCGGATCTGAAGTAGGGAGTTGTGTCGGTGCAGCAGAAGTCTGAGCAGCTGATCCTGAGGGGCAATTAGTCAACAACGGAACAGTGAAGGTGACGTTAGTTTGAGCCGGATCTGTCGATCACTCAACCGTCGTCTCGGCCGTCACAGTCGACCGGGGAACCTGGACTTCAGGCGCCTTCTAGCTCAGTTTCTTGTCCTTCCTTTTTCTTCCCCTCAGTGGTACTTCCTCTTCGTCCTCTGGGAGCACAACAACGTCTCGTGGAACTGCAATGAATAGAGAAAGCCATAAGGATAACTGACGAACCATTTGGTCAACGAAACAAATTCAAATCGGGCAGACTTACTGGCTTTGGAAGTGACGGCGTCGTCAGCTTCCTCATCGGCTGGAGTCTTGTCAATATCCATGTCAGTCGCAGCTGAGGTCTGGCTACACAAGTTCATCATCCACTCGGTCAGAATAAGAAAACCAGTCGGAACATAAAAATTGATTGGAACAAGAAGATACGACAAGAGCACTTACCTAGAGGCAACAGAGATGTCCCTCTTGATCCTAGGCAAGGTCTTCCGAGCCTTCGAAGGATTCGCTTTGGGCTGCTTGGTTACCTTCTCAGTCAAATCTGGAGTCGGAGACCGAGCGCGTTTGTGAGATGGGGCACCCGACGCCACAGCTTTGTCGCGCCTGCTCGCGGGATCATGGCGCAGCTTGGATCGACGCTCAGAACGAGGCGGTGAGTCGGCCACTTCCTCGTCGGTCGACTCGTCGCTCTCGTCACACTACTAAGAAAAGGGCTAAAGATAGGATTGACACTAATGGCGCACCGAAGAAGTGGTGCGCCACTACTATATACTAATGGCGCACCTGGTGGAGATACGCCATTAGTGTGGAAGACACTAATGGCGCACCGGGCAAAAGGTGCGCCACTAGTAAAACAATTTCTTTTTCATTTTTTCAAACATACTAATGGCGCATCAGAGCAATGTGCGCCATTAGTAGTTAGAACTACTAATGGCGCACCGGCGACAGAGTGCGTCAGTAATTTTTTTTTTACTTTTTGGCAAAACTACTAATGGCGCACCGTTGCACAGTGCACCATTACTAGTTTAAACTAGTAATGGCACACTGTGCCACGGTGCACCATTAGTATAAAAATTATTATTTTTACTTTTCTACAAAACTACTAATGGCACACCACCTGCAGGTGCGCCATTAGTAACCAGGGTTACTAATGGCGCATTTGCAGGTGGTGCGCCATTAGTAACCTGGGACCCGAACAAGATATTTTGGACAGCCACACCTACCCACTCACTTTCCCCACTTCATTCCCTCCACCTCCTTCTCCAAGCTTTCGGCTGCCTCCTCCTCCTCACCTCATTTCCACCATAGATTCATCAAAATTAAGTGGTGAAATTACCTTTTTTTTGATAGGTAAGTAAGGGGAAAGCTATCTTCATGATGTAGATCTACTTTTTTTCTCCCTATCTCGCTCCAACAACGTGCACATGCACTTTTTGTGGCCTAGCTAGATCTATGTATGTTTGTGGTGTTGCATGTATTTGTGGTGTTGCATATATGTTTGTGTTTGCAGGTACCGGTATTTGAAATGCGATAGTTGCCAATATTTTGCCGGAAAGTTGATTCATTTCCGTTTCGGCGAGAATTTTGGTCCGCACGCGGCCATGGTCCGCACGATGACCGAAGGCATCGTGAATAGGTTTTTGAGCTCCGCAAAGGCCGAGATGCTTCAAAAGAATGAGACGGAGATAAGATGTCCGTGTCGAAGATGCAAGCTGAAGAGCCTTATTGCGGACCCGGATTCCGGGCAGGTGCGGGACCACCTGCTCTTGTGTGGATTCATGGATGGCTATTGGTGGCAAGGTGATGAAGATGACTATGAAGTCGTCCATGGGGGTCGGGCAAGAAATGAGGAAGGGCAACAAGACAAGTACCACCGCGGCGAGGGCGGGCGAGAAGACGAAGAATCTCTAGGTGATGTTGTACACAGTCATCATGTAGAAGATGTCGTACATGATGATGAGGAAGATCAAGACGAAGGGCATGATCATGAAGATGCCGGAGCAGACGATGATGGAGGCCGGGTGCAGGACCCTCATATTCAAGAGCTGCTTCTCAAGCAGACGGATAACGCAAGAGCTGCCGCCCGAGAGAAAGCCAAGCTGGATCAACTGGAGATAGACGCGGTTACTCAATTGTATGAAGGATGCAGGCCCGAGGATGCCCGCCTGAAAGTAACGCTCATGGCTCTGGAGATGAAGGTAAAACACAAAATGACCGACGCATGCTTCGACGAGAACATGTCATTCTGGCACGAACGTCTTCCCAAGGGGAACAAGTGCCTGACCAGTTTCGAGGAGGCGAAGAAAATCGTGTGTCCTCTGGATTTACCGCACGTGAAATACCATGTGTGCATGAACAATTGCATCATTTATCGGGACGAGCACGCGGAGGCTACCATATGTCCGGTGTGCGGTGTCACTCGATACAAGAAGAGGAAGAAAGCTCCTCGAAAATCGGTGTGGTACTTTCCGATCACTCCTCGTCTGCAGTGGTATTTCGCGGAACGTAAGGTAGCAAAGCTCCTACGTTGGCACGCGGATAGGGAGGAGAAGAAGCGGGAAGATGACGGAAATGATCCGGAGATAAATAAAAAAGACAAGATGCTGAGTCTCCCTAAGGATGCGAGCCAGTGGCAAGCGTTGAACTTCGAATACCTAGAATTTGGGAAGGATCCAAGGAACATCGTGCTGGGCGCGAGCACCAATGGAGTCAATCCGTTTGGCAACCAGAGAAGCACACATAGCACCTGGCCTGTGTTTGTGTGGATGTACAACCTTCCCCCCTGGTTGTGCATGAAGAGGAAGTACATTCACATGAGTATGCTAATTGAAGGGCCGAAACAACTAGGGAACGACATCAATCTTTATCTGGGGCTGCTGAAAGAGGAGCTAGACACGCTGTGGAAAACGCCAGCCAATATGTGGGACGCTGCAGAGAAAGAATATTTCCCTATGAGAGCCGCACTGCTCACGACAGTGCACGACTATCTCGGTTACGAATATCTCGCGGGGCAAGTAGTCCACGGATTTTCTGGATGCATGGATAACACAACGTATCGCCAGCTAGATAGAGATCCCGGGTCTTCGAAAACCGTGTTCATGGGACATCGAAGGTGGCTTCGCGACGATGACCCATGGAGGAAACGCAAGGATCTATTCGATGGTGAAACCGAACCCCGAATACGCCCGCGTACGAGGAGCGGCGAGGAAATAGACGAGGTGTTGAAAAATTGGAAAGATTGCCCACTGTCGGGAAAGAAGCAAAAGGCGCCAGAGCCGGGAAAGAAGCGAAAGGCGCCAGAGCCGCTGCTTAAGGTATGGAAAACGAGGTCTGTTTTCTGGGACTTGCCGTACTGGAAGATCCACCGTGTGCCTCACAGCCTTGATGCCATGCATATCACCAAGAACGTGTGCGAGAGTCTGCTTGGTACCCTGCTCAACATGCCAGAGAGGACCAAAGATGGGACGAAAGCAAGGGCGGACTTGAAATCAATGGGCATCAGGCAGGAGCTTCACGCTAATGATGATGATGATGATGATGATGATGATGATGAGGCGAAGCAGGACATAGAAACTCGTCGCAAAGGCAAGAAGGCCAAGAAGACCGGAAGTGACTACCCTCCCGCGTGCTTCACTCTAAGTCAGGAGGAGATCGAGCAGTTTTTCACCTGCCTCGTCGGAGTAAAACTTCCTTACGGTTACGCGGGCAAGACCCAGCGAAGCAGAAGTTCAGCGGAATGAAGTCTCACGACTGTCACGTGTTGATGACGTAGATACTTCCAGCTGCAATCCGTGGGATCATGGACGCGCACGTCCGTGAAACGCTACTTGGCCTATGCAACTTTTTCGACGTCATCTCTCGGAAGTCGATTGGCGTGAGGCGACTCAGAAGGCTACAGGAAGAGATCTTGGTGATACTATGCGAGCTTGAGATGTACTTCCCGCCCGCATTCTTCGACATTATGGTGCATCTGCTGGTCCATCTCATGGAGGATATCATCCAACTCGGGCCGACGTTCCTGCACAGCATGATGCCGTTCGAAAGGATGAATGGTGTCATCAAAGGATACGTTTGCAACATGTCAATTCTAGAGGGAAGTATAGCCAGGGGCTTTCTGACCGAAGAGTGCATCTCCTACTGCACGAATTATCTAGGCATCGAGAACCCCGTTGGTCTGCCCGTCAACAGGTACCTCGCCAGGTTTGCTGGATGGGGTCACCGTGAGGGTCGCCGCGAAATGCATGTCGACTTCAAGGGTCGACTCGCCGGCTTTGAAAGAGCGAACCTAGTCGTGCTACAACACATAGACGTGGTCGATCCTTGGGTGGTAGAGCACAAAACCTTTATTGAGAAGACGTACAATGACCGAGGCCAATAGAGGACGGACGGAGATATACTCAAAGAGCACAACTCATGTTTCACGCGTTGGTTTAAGCAGAAGCTTCTGTCGTACCCTTTACATGAGGATTCTTCCACGGAAGAACAACTCATATTCGCCTTGTCACAGGGTGCCGAGCACAACCTGATGACCTATGAGGCGTACGATATCAATGGCTACACATTCTACACCGAGGACAAGGACATGAAGAGCGATGGTTATCAGAACTCCAGGGTAACGATGGAATCCTGCACCGGTAACGACAAGGACAGATACTACGGAAGGATTGATGAGATCTGGGAGCTGAGCTACGCTGGAGAGAAGGTCCCGATGTTCCGTGTCAGATGGGCCAAGAGCGTCCTAAAAGAAGACCGATATTTCACCACCATGCTTATACCCGAAGCCAAATCCAAGACCGCGGGCGCAAACGTCACCGCGAAAAATGAGCCATGGGTACTGGCTTCCCAAGTGGACCAATGCTTCTTCATTACCGACCCGTCAAAGCCCAGTCGTATTGTCGTGAGGAGAGGCAAAAGGAAGATCATCGGAATGGATGGAGTAGCCAATGACCAAGACTTCGACAAGTACGGCGACCCGAAGATCGAACATGACGACGACGATGAAGTAGCAGCACACACCACAAGAAGAAGTAGGACCACCCTACCTAAAGGACGTCCGTTCCACAGAAGAACTCCATTTGCGAAAAAGAAGGGCAAGAAGATTGTGAACAGATAGCTAGCTAAGATCGATTGTATTTAAATCGTAGTCTTCATTTCTCGATTGTATTTCATGGGCACTTTTTGATATCATGAATATTTTTAAATTTCAGGGGCACTTTTTGAATTCATGAGGACACTCGATCTCGATTCCCCTCCACCGCCGCCAACGAGTAACAAATTTGAACATATTTTTTAAAAATTATTACTGTTTTTTAAAAATAAATATCAAACATCATTTAAAATGCAAAAAAATATATTGCAGAGCCTGGGAATCAAACCCAGGACCTCCTGGTGTGTGTGCTGCGTGCTGACCAGTCGGGCTAGTGGGCGGGTTCTGATGTGGACAGGGTTAGGTTGTAGATAGGGCTAGTGGGCTAGATTAAAACAAAATTCTAATGGCATATCCGCCTAATTGTGCAATCGTGCTAGCGTCTCTCTAGTGTTGTGCAACAAGAGCATCTTGGTGGATTCCACATTTTGGCTCACCTTTGGTTGCACGACCCCACATTATCTATTTGCGTGTTTGTTCGTGTACCTTATCTTGCTATTGGTCTACTTGTTGCATTTGAAAATTTGTGAATCTTTTCCAACATTATTGAAGCTAACTTACAATTCCATCAAATTTTGTGCCACCATCCTAACCAAGCCCCACCATAAGCTTTTACTTATGTAGGTGTGAGAAACCGACTAGAATTGGTACCAATTGTGTTATTTCCTTGTTACACATTGGAGTGATCTTTGATCCATCTTCAACATCGGTCAAGGTACATTTGGTATTGGTTTTTCTCTTTCTCCAATTCACATATCTTTGTTTGGAATGATGGATAGGCCAAGTACTTCATTGAGAAAGACGCCGACATGACCTCCTACGTCACCAAGACTCAACTATTTGGCGCACATCGAGCTTTGCATCAAGAACAACTTGCTTTGGGCGACCACATCAACAATCTCGCCACCGACCTACTATAATCCGAGCAACGTACAAGAGACTACTTCGACACATCCATGAGTTCCCTCAAAGAAGATATCCGTACCATGATGGTCAATCGCTCTTCTACAAGTTCGTCCTCCTCAAGACGGAGCCACTGAAGTCGACACTCCGACGACACTATCTCCGGCTCAAGTACACCAACATCAAACACTCTTCGTCGTGCCGCGCGTCAAGACCGTCAAGCTAACCGCAATCCTCTACATGACACCGACTCTCAAGAGCATCGACATTGTCAAAACCAAGCTGCATTCGCTCAAGCATAAGAACGGCAACGCCAACGACAACACGAACAAGAGGGGCGAGCGCGACAACATCAAGATGCACAAGACGCCGAGGCACAACGCCAAGAACAACAACTTCGTGAAGCTCAAGCACTTGAGGCGCAACGTGCCCTTCGAGATTCAAGTCGAGCAGTAGCCAACCGAGGCCGACAAGCTCGTCTACATCAAGAAGCACTTCGCGATGAAGTTCAAGAAAGGATTTACCAAGAAGGTGTGCATCGACAAGTTCCTCCTCAAGATCGACAAGCTCCTCCTCTAGCGAGACAAGAACATCAAGTCCATCGAGAGCAACATGAGTTCGACAACCCTCCAAGAAAAGAGCAACATGAGTTCGACAACCCTCCTGGCCAAGAGAAACATGAAATTGTCAATCCTCAGCGACATGGGCGACATCCTAGAACCCAACACAATGAAGAGCAGCGATACAGCAAGCTAAAGTTCACCATGCCCAGGTTCACCGGAAGCAATGACCCGGAAGAGTACATCTCATGGGCATTGAAGGTTGACAAAATCTTCCGCTTGCACAACTACGAACAAGAGAACAAGATCGCAATGGCATCCCTTGAATTCCAAGACTACATCCTCATTTGGTGGGAACAAGTGATTGAGTGCCGAGAGGCAAGAGGTGAACCACCCATCACTAATTGGGCGCAAATGAAGGATGTCATGAGAGCACGATTCGTGCCAAACTACTACAACCGCGACCTCTTCAAGAAACTCCAACTACTCAAGCAAGGAACCAAGAGCGTTGAAGAGTACTACAAGGAAATGGAGATTGCCATGATACGAGCCAATGTCACAGAAGATGATGAGCAAACGATGGCACGTTTCTTGAATGGACTCAATCACCCTATCAAGAAGATTGCCGACTTCCAACCATACTCGAACCTCATTGAGTTAGTGCACCAAGCCACCAAAGCGGAACGCCAAGTCCAAGATGACTTCAAGTATGCCAAGTTCTCATCCAAGTCCTATGGTTTCTCCAACACCCAAGATTCAACGACTCCGCCACCTTCTACCTCAACAAAGCCATCTACAAGCAACGGCGACAAGTCAAGTTAGAAGAAAACTTCGACAAGCTCAAGTCGTCCTCCTACTACAAGCAATTTCAAGCCGAGAGCTTCATCATCATCTACCCCAACCGATGAGACCATCAAGACAAGTTCCTTCAAATGCTTCACATGCGGAGGCCGAGGCCACAAGTCCTTCGAGTGAACAAACAAGCGCACCATGATCCTCAACAATGACATAACATATGACTCAATGAGTGAAGGAGAAATGGAAGCCCTTGAGCAAGTGGCCATGCACCAACAAGTGAACAATGAAGATGAAGATGATCAACTCTTTTGTGACGAAGATTCAAGCCCCGCTCTTATTGTCTCCAAGGTCTTGACTCTTCAACATCAACAAGACGAAGACCAAAGATGCCATATCTTCCACACAAAGGTCATAATCAATGGAAGGTCCGTCAAGGTCATCATCGATGGAGGGAGTTGCCATAACCTCGCAAGCGAAGAACTTTGCTCCAAACTCCAATTGGTCAAGATGAAGCACCCGCACCCTTACAAAGTAAAATGGCTAAGCGACACCGGTACCATCCAAGTCGAGCATAGGGTACAAGTCTCTTTCAAGATCGGAGCTTACGAAGACACTTTGGAGTGTGATGTCATTCCGATGACCGTGTGCCACCTACTTCTTGGATGGCCTTGGCAATATGACCGAGGCGTCATCCACAGTGGTCGTACAATCCACTATAGCTTTAAGATGAAAGGGAAGGAGTTTGTACTATGTCCTATATCTCCAAGCCAAGTGATCGCCGATAAGCAAGAAACCCATTGTGGAGAGAATAGTGAGAGAGTGAGCCACCAAAAAGAGAGTGAGCACCACAAGCCCAAATCGAGTGCCTCCATGATGAGAGACAAGAAAAACTTAGTTCTAGTTGCCACCAAACGTGAGATGAGAGAAGTGTGTATCTACCTTTGGTGTTATCTTCTTTATTGCAGGAATTCCGAGATGTTTTCCCCGACGAGGTACCTCCGGGTCTACCTCCACTACGAGGCATCGAGCACCGCATCGACCTCATCCCCGGAGCGCCACTTCCAAACAAGGATCCCTACCGAGTCAATCCCGAAGAAACCAAAGAAATATAAAGGCAAGTAAAGCATCTCATAGACCATGGACATGTGTGTGAAAGGTTGAGTCCTTGTGCCGTACCGGTCATTCTTGTTCCAAAAAGAGATGGTAGCTTTCACACGTGTTTCGATTGTAGACATATCAATGCTATCACTGTTCGATATAGGTACCCCATTCCACGTCCCTTGACGATATGTGATACGTCCATTTTGCATCATGCTTTTATATTGATATTTATTGCATTATGGGCTGTTATTTCACTTTATGTCACAATACTTATGGCTATTCTCTCTTATTTTACAAGGTTTACATAAGGAGGGAGAATGCCGGCAGCTGGAATTGTGGGCTGGAAAAGGAGCAAATATTAGAGACCTATTCTGCGCAACTCCAAAAGTCCTGAAACTCTACGGAACATCTTAAAATAAATAAATAAAAATCCTCGCCAAACATGAAGGCCAGGGGGCCCACACCCTGCTCACGAGGGTGGGAGGCGCACCCCCCCCTCCTAGGGCGCGCCCTCCTACCTCATGGGCCCCCTGGTGGCTCTCCGACGTCCATCTTCTGCTATATGAAGCCTTTCGATGAGAAAAAAAATCAGAAGCAACCTTTCGGGACGAAACTCCGCCGCGACGAGGCGGAACCAATCTAGAGCTCCGGCAGAGCTGTTCTGCCGGGGATACTTCCCTCTGGGAGGGGTAATCATCACCATCGTCATCACCAACGCTCCTCTCATCGGGAGAGGGCAATCTCTATCAACATCTTCACCAGCACCATCTCATCTCCAAACCCTAGTTCATCTCTTGTAGCCAATTCTTGTCTCCAAGTCCGGGATTGGTGCTAGTAGGTTGCTAGTTGGTTTATTTGGTAGAAGATCCACTAGTAGAAAACAGGGCTATGGTCACGAGGCAATATTCACATTAGTCCCGGTTCAGTCTAGAACCGGGACTAATGTGAGCGTTGGTCCCGGTTTGTGCGGCTAAGGCTTTAGTCCCGGTTCACCTGAGCCCTTTAGTCCCAGTTTAAGGCACGAACCGGGACTAAAGGGTGCGATGACCTTTAGTCCCGATTCGTGCCTCAAACCGAGACTAAAGATTAGACCTTTAGTCCCGGTTTGAGGCACGAACCGGGACTAATGGGGTTGAGACCTTTAGTCCCGGTTCGTGCCACGAACCGGTACTAAAGGTCCCATTTTCAAACTCTACCCCCCCCCCCCCCCCCCCGTGGATCGCCTTTTCAGTTTTAAAAAAAATAAAAGAAAATGATGGAATTTTCAAAAAAAATAAAAGAAAATAAGTTTCCCATGTGATATGTGGTCTAGTTGTTGGGAAAATTTGCAAATGTGAATTTTGACTTTATTTGCAAAATCTCTCTGAAATTTGTAAAAATGGGCATAACTTTTGCATACTAACTCGGATGAAAAAGTTTTTTATATGAAAAATCATCTACTCGAAAAGTTACATCCAAATTTAACCGGGGAAACCCCGTTAAACATTTTTAAAATCCTCAAAAGCCTAACAGAAAAAAAGATACGGGGCTTTTAAGATCTGGAGAGGCAAAAAAATTCAAAAAATTTCAAACTGTGGTCAAACAATGGTCAAACTAATTATTCTAGAATATTAGTGTTACTAAATAATTATTTTAGTTATTTTGAATTTTTGTCAAATCTGGTCAAACTATGGTCAAACTGTGGTCAAACAATGGTCAAACTAATTATTCAAGAAATATTAGTGTTACTAACTAATTATTGTTTTTTAAAACAATAGTTTCAAACTCAAACGGTGAAATGTGTCACTTCATGCTCAATCAAAGTTCCTGAGGGTTAATAGGATTGACATCTTACTATTGTCAGGAAAACAACAAGTGCAGACTTGGAAATGAGGGAGAATAGAACCCGGAAGTTAAGCGTGCTCAGGCTGGGGGAGTGGGATGATGGGTGACCGTTTGGGAAGTTAGATGATTCGGAATTATGAGGGGTGATTAGAGATTAGAGGATAAATTGAGTAGTGATGAGGGGGTGGTGATTAGAGATTAGAGGTTAAAATAATTCAGAAATTTGAAAATAAAAAAAATTTCAAAAAAAAAAATTCAAATAAAAAATCATAAAATTTCCTTTAGTCCCGGTTGGTGTTACCAACCGGGACTAAAGGTGGAGCTCCACGTGGCCGCGTCTTTAGTCCCGGTTCTGGATTGAACCGGGACTAAAGGGGAGAGGCATTAGTACCGACCCTTTAGTCCCGGTTCAAAAAACCGGGACTAAAGGGCCTTACCAACGCATTTTATGATATCATATGTTCAGATCCTATATGCATATTATTACCCCTCTGATTATGAACATGAATATGTTTTGTGAGTAGTTACGTTTGTTCCTGAGGACAAGGGAGAAGTCTTGCTATTAATAGTCATGTGAATTTGGTACTCGTTTGATATTTTGATAAGATGTATGTTGTCTAGCCTCTAGTGGTGTTATCTGAACGTCGACTACATAACACTTCACCATTATTTGGGCCTAGAGGAAGGCATTGGGAAGTAATAAGTAGATGATGGGTTGCTAGAGTGACAGAAGCTTAAACCCTAGTTTATGCGTTGCTTCGTAAGGGGCTGATTTGGATCCATATGTTTCATGATATGGTTAGGTTTACCTTAATACTTTCGTTGTAGTTGCGGATGCTTGCAATAGAGGTTAATCATAAGTGGGATGCTTGTTCAAGTAAGAACAGCACCCAAGCACCGGTCCACCCACATTTCAAATTATCAAAGTATCGAACGTGAATCATATGAACGTGATGAAAACTAGCTTGACGATATTCCCATGTGTCCTCGGGAGCGCTTTTCCTATTATAAGAGTTTGTTCCGGCTTGTCCTTTGCTACAAAAAGGATTGGGCCACCTTGCTGCACTTTATTTACTTTTGTTACTTGTTGCTCGTTACAATTTATCTTGTCACAAAACTATCTGTTACCACTTATTTCAGTACTTGCAGAGAATACCTTGCTGAAAACCGCTTCTCATTTCCTTCTGCCCCTTGTTGGGTTCGACACTCTTACTTATCGAAAGGACTACGATATATCCACTATACTTGTGGGTCATCAATATGCTTGATGTACTTAGCGGTGCCACTATCTTTTCCAAAATTGATCTTAAAAGTGGTTACTATCAAATACGCATACAAGAGGGTGATGAATGGAAAACTGCTTTCAAAAAAAATTTGGTTTGTATGAGTGGGTAGTCATGCCTATGGGTTTATCGACATCACATGGTACTTTCATGCCTCTTATGAAGTATGTGTTTTGCCCTTACATTGGTGAATTTGTTGTTGTCTACTTCGATGATATCCTTGTTTTTAGCAAATCTCTCATAGACCATGTCACCCCCCTTCGCACCGTGCTACAAACTCTTCGAAAAGAGCAACTTTATGCTATTATGAAAATATGCATCTTTGGTGTTGATAAGCTTGTTTTCTTGGGATTCGTAGTATCTTCTAAGGGTGTTCATGTTGATGTATCTAAAATCAATGCTATCAAAACTTGGCCCCAACCAACTAACTTGCAACAAGTGCGTAGTTTTCTTGGTTTAGCCAGTTTGTACCGTCGATTTGTGAAGGATATTTTAGCACCATCGCTTCACCTTCGTATGCTTTGAGTAAGAAAAATTCACCGTTTGTTTGGGGAACATCCCAAGACACAGCTTTGAATGAGCTCAAGAATTTGCTTACTCATGCTCCCATGCTTGCATTACCCAATTTTGGCAAACCTTTTGAAATTCATTGTGATGCTAGTGGTAATTGCATAGGAGGTGTGTTAACATAAGAGAAGCGCCCAATTGCTTATTTTAGTGAGAAACTTTCCGTAGCGCAACTCAATTACCCCATCTATGACAAAGAGCTATATGCTTTAGTGCGAGTTCTACGTGAATGGGAACACTATCTCCGCCCTCATGAATTTATCATCCATACCGATCATGAAACGCTTACATGTCTTAAGGGTCAAACTAAGTTGAACACGCGTCATGCTAAATGGAGTGAATTTATTGAGTCTTTTTCTCATGTCATCAAGTATATTAAAGGTAAGGAAAATGTTGTGGCGGATGCGCTTTCCCGTATATGCATGCTTGTTACTCAACTTCAATTGAATGTCATTTGCTTTGAGCACATAAAAGACTTGTATGAGCATTATCCTACTTTTGCCATTCCTTATGCCAAATGTTTGACACATACATCTTCGGAACGATATTACATCAAAGATGGTTATCTTATGAGAGCTAACAAACTTTGCATCCCCGAGTCTTCTCTTCGTTTGTTACTTTTGCAAGAATCTCATGGAGGTGGACTAATGGGACATTTTGGACGCGAGAAGAAACTATTTTCGGCCAAAGATGTTTCGCGATGTCAACCGCCTCACCAACCGATGCTCTACATGTCACAAAGCTAAGTCTAAAGCTCAATCTCATGGCCTTTACTTGCCACTTCCAATTCCATATCAACCATGGGAAGATATTAGCATGGATTTTGTGCTTGGTTTGCCTAGAACTAGAAATGGAAAGGATTCTATGTTTGTTGTTGTGGACTGATTCTCTAAAATGGCACATTTCATTACTTGCAACAAGATAGACGATGCTTCACATGTTGCCAATCTCTTTTGTAGGGAAATCTTGCGACTTCATGGAATGCCAAAGACGATTGTCTCGGACTGCGACGTCAAGTTCTTGAGTTACTTTTGGAAGACTTTATGCGCCAAGCTCGGAATCAAGTTACTATTCTCCACGACATACCATCCACAAACCGACGGCCAAACGGAGGTGACGAACCGAACGCTCTCCACTCTTCTACGCGTGCTAATCAAGAAGAACATCAAGGAGTGGGAGGAGTGCCTACCGATCGCCGAGTACGCCTACTACCGTGCAAGACATTTGACTACCGGCAAGTCCCCCTTCGAGGTCGTCTACGGATTCAACCCATTGTCACCTTTGGAGATCTTTCCCAATGGAGGGGAGATGATGCAGAGCATCCCACGATCATCCCCATGGACGCATCAACACCTCCAACGACACCACTTGGACCCATGACAAGAGCCCGAACAAAGGCTATCGAAGATAAGGTGAACTCACTCCTTTTCGAACTACTACTTTCGACACATGAGACATGGCTACTACCTAAAACGAAAACACTATGTGTGCTTAGGTACTTGGAGGATAACCATGGAACATCTACATCCATTGGACAAGACGGCGAGGACACCAAGTGTGAAGGACAAGAAGAAGGACTGCCAAAGAAACTACAGCAACCTGACGTCCGGTCGGGACTGGACGTCCGACGCCTGAAGCTCAACATGCCCAACATAGGCTACAGTGAGCGGACATCCGGCCAGGACCGGATGACCGGCCACACCCTCTAGCGAGCGGACGACCGACAAGGTCCGGACGTCCGGCGACTCCGCACCCGAGCCAAAATTAACGGTAGTCCGAAGCCACCGCACGTCTGGCGCGTCCTTCACAGAATGGATTTAACGGAAGTCCGACGACTCCAGACGTCCGGTTCCCCGTGAGCCACCGGATGACCGGTCCCCAGCGGACGTCCGGTACCTGTCTGCGCACAGTTTCAGGCCGAAGCCCAGGTATCCTTTCACTTCGCCCCTCTTTTCACTAAGACTATAAATAGACCTCTTACTCCTCCTAGTCAGGGTTAGTAAAGGATTCGCTCATGTTTGTGTCAGAGCTTTGCTCATCCACTTGCTTACCTTCTCCTAGGAGATCGCGCCTCCACCGGAGAAGATCCTTCCAAGCGTATTCAAGACCCCCTCTTGGGTGGCCCCACCAAGACCTCCTCATGGAGAAGAACCGTTTACCGTTTGTATCGTCCGCTGTTGACTTTGGATCGTGTATCCCCCTTTGTGTTTCGAGGATCTAGCATATGTGTGACTATCCCTTGTTAGTTTAGTGATCTCTCTCATGTTTTCCTCCGTTTCCCCCTCGTCTTCCTCATATTCTTTGTCGGGATTCGCTCCTTTCGTGAAAGATCGGCCATATAGGGTTCCCCCCTACATCATCTTGGTATCATGAGCGAGGTTTATCACGATTTCGGAGCCTCCCCTCTTCGTTTTCTAGCTTGATTTTTTTGTTTTTCTTCCTAATCCGAAAATCCCCACCAAAAATAGCCCCAAATTTTTTTTGCGATTTGTTCGTTTGATGAAGTTTTGTTGGATTTGATCCATGGATTTGCTTTGCCTCGGGTGGATCTAGCTTTTCCCCAATCTTCCCCACTTTCCATCCACGAAATCGCTCGAATTTTGCCCCCAAAAATCCCAAAATTCCGCCCAAATATCGCGCCCCGCATCCCACACTTCACCTTGACCCCGACCCTCCGGACGACCGTCAGTTTACTGGACGTCCGGAGCCCCTGGAATGACCGGACGTCCGTCACCCACCAGACGACCGGAACCAGTCGGCAGAACCGAATCTACGGATTTCCGAGCCTCCCGGACTTCCGACGACTGGACGACCGCCACTTCCCGGACGTCCGTAAAACCCTGACGAAACTGAATTTCCACCGAAATTTTTTCAGCCACCGCACCCACTTCCACATACACCTTCCTATACCACCACCACTTCCGCATACCACCCCCATAGCCTGTCCGCTACCCACCTGCGACGATTTTGACACGTCTTGCTCTTGGAGAATTTGAGTTATGGTAACCATGTCCTTTTGTATTTTGGCTATCTAGATACGGTTCGACATCAACATCACTACCGCTCATCTTCGCCACGGACTACTACGAGCGACTACACCATCACTAGTGCAGAACCGGGGAATAGCACCAGTTCGTAAGGCCCTTTAGTGCCGGTTTAGGAATCGACACTAAAATTTGGGCACTAAAGGCTCCCCCCTTTAGCACCGGTCCAGCACGAACCGGTGCTAAAGGGCAACCACATGGCACGAGCCAGCTCCGGGGGCCGGGAGCCCTTTAGTACCGGTTGGTAACACCAACCGGTACTAAAATGTTTGGGGTTTTTTTGGTTTTATGATTTCTTTTTCATTTAATTTTGTGTTTTCCATTTTAATTCTTTTTCGTTTCACCCACAGATATATATATATAATAACTCATGCATGCTCGCATCATACATCATCATATATAATAACAAGTCCTATACTAGCTAATTAATCAACATGAGCATCATCATACAACTTCTACTCGTTATTAATAATAAGTCATACGATCATCATCCCCATAGTCATTGAACCCAACCCTACATAATTGTTCTTAGCACATGATCATCAGTATCAGGTACGATCGGACCTAAACACACTTAAGGTAAAATAGCATAAAACAATATAGACCCTGAATCTCCATTATGAAGAATGGAGATCATCCTGTCTCCAATTCTTGCGCCTCGCTTCATTTTGCTTCCAAGAAGCTCCTTACGACTGTCCATACATTTTTTCCATCCTTTGATTGTCATGTCTCCACTTCTTTTAGAAATCCGGTATGGACAGTTGAGATTCGTAGGATGACCTGGATATATGTTCAAAACACTAACGCTACCGCCATTCTAATACATCAAATGAGGCACACAATCCTCTGGGATAAGCTGTTGAAAAACATAGTAATAACTTCGTAGTTAGCAATGATGTACTAGTTTTAGAAGTATGCAAAAAGATGCAAGGATGTCGTAATAGTAAAAAAACTTACCAGGGTATCTCCATGGTAGTTACCATAGTTCAACACGTGCACTAGTGGCACGTATTGACCATAATGTTCAGGAGTTCGATTGTAGATATTGTAATTCTCAATATCATTACAAAATCTAACCAGATGAGTTTTCTCCTTGTAAGTTAACTCAGAGCCATCGGTGTAGTATGTTCTATCTACCATATTCTGCACATTCTTTGATACTTCAAAATAAGCTGTCAATGGAAATAAGTTGTCAACTATTTTGAAATGAACAATATATATAAGTTCTATTAATAATTAACTATGTTTGAGAAACTCACATAGCGGTAGAACTGGAGGAGTATCAACAAGGACCCAAATGTCCATATTGTCTTGCTCGATTTCAGGATCACCAAGATCCATGGTGACAAGGATACCCTCATCAAAACCATACAATTTGCAAAATGCTTCCCAATTTTTGCAACCAAAATGGGTTACGCTCTGAGCATTATACATCTTTACTTCAAAATCCACATCATGATGGGTCCTTAAGTGAATTTTCTTCGTTTCAAAATTTTCATGGTCTTCAAAACCCATCCTCTCCAAGACATAGCGTCTTGCATGGCATGGGATCAACTATACTCGAATTGTAAAAGATGAAAATTACACGTTGAAATAGTTGAAGTCATGCTTAATTATGAAAAAAAACACTTGTCGTCGTTGCGTACCGTTTCAACTTCGAAAGTCTCCTCCAGCTTAATACTGAAGCGCCGACCATCGTCCAGGTGAGGCCTGTCGCACTCACCTCGATCGTCGTGGCACCAGTTTTAGCCGTAACCCTCTCTACTTTCTTGCACATGCTATGTGGGTGAAATGATGATACCATGCCAAGTTTCAACTTTTTCAGAGTTCATTTTGTAGTGCTTTTCAATTTTCAGGTCATTTAGTTCTCAAAACAAATCATTGAATGCATTAAAAATAGCAAATGAAGGCAAAAATGGTTGAAAGTTGATGGCGTCGCTTTGAATGGTGCATACTGAATGCACAAAAATTCTGGAGTTGTAATAAGTTTTAAAAAATGAAATGCCTTTGTAACATATGAGTTTAATTTGGTCAGAAACCTGACTACTTCAAAAGAGATTGTTCAGTTTGTAAACGAAGTGCATCCAGTTTTAGCCGTAAGCCTATCTACTTTCTTTCACATGCTATGTGGGTGAAATGATGATACCATGCCAAGTTTCAACTTTTTCAGAGTTCATTTGTAGTGCTTTTCAATTTCAAAGTCATTTAGTTCTCAAAACAAATCATTGAATGCATGAAAAATAGCAAATGAAGGCAGAAATGGTTGAAAGTTGATGGTGTCGCTTTGAATGGTACATACTGAACGCACAAAGATTCTGGATTTGTAATAAGTTTAAAAAAATGAAATGCCTTTGTAACAGATGAGTTAAATTTCGTCAGAAACCTGACTACTTCGAAATAGATTGTTCAGTTTGTAAACGAAGTGCATCTAGTTTTAGCCGTAAGCCTCTCTACTTTCTCGCACATGCTATGTGGGTGAAATGATGATACCATGCCAAGTTTCAACTTTTTCAGAGTTCATTTGTAGTGCTTTTCAATTTCCAGGTCATTTAGTTCTCAAAACAAATCATTGAATGCATGAAAAATAGCAAATGAAGGCAGAAATGGTTGAAAGTTGATGGCGTCGCTTTGAATGGTGCATACTGAACGCACAAAAATTCTAGAGTTGTAATAAGTTTTAAAAAATGAAATGCCTTTGTAACAGATGAGTTTAATTTGGTCAGAAACCTGACTACTTCGAAAGAGATTGTTCAGTTTGTAAACGAAGTGCATCCAGTTTTAGCCGTAAGCCTCTCTACTTTCTTGCACATGCTATGTGGGTGAAATGGTGATAACATGCCAAGCTTCAACTTTTTCAGAGTTCATTTGTAGTGCTTTTCAATTTCCAGGTCATTTAGTTCTCAAAACAAATCATTGAATGCATGAAAAATAGCAAATGAAGGCAGAAATGGTTGAAAGTTGAATCATTTGACGACTTTGATGACCTCTCGGAGCCTGTCAGTGAATCATTTGAGTTCTCTGCAATGCCTGAGGTCAGTAACAAACGTGGTCGTAAGCCCAAGGCTGTTAAGGCCGCTAAGGTTGTGGTAGACTCTGAGGTGCGCCGCAGTGCACGCTTAAGCGCTCTCCGGGATGGTTACCATAAACCTTCAAGCAGAGGCCTCAATCAAGGCATCAACCAACCCTCTTTTAAGAAGCGCCGTACTAGCTCAGCTCTGCCTGACGAAGGGCTGTCAGTTCCTCCTCCAACGCCTATTCCTGATCTTCAGCGCATTGGAGCTCGTCTTCGCATTGCACCTGAGAAGATTTCCAAGGACAAGCTTGAGGCTGGTCCTGCTACATCCACCAGCAGCAAGGGTTCCGATGTTTACCTTATCTGAATGGCTCAATGGTTCATGGCGTACCTACTCAAACGTCATTTATCTGTTCTTCAGCTTCATGTTTAGGTTATCTGCTCCCTGTTTAGTGGGTCGGTGTAGGTCATTGCATGATCTACTGTTGTCGTTGCTTTATATTTTGGATTGTAATGAATCAGACAAGTTTTAGAGATTGGAAGGTGCTATGTTGGAACGTGCGTGGTCTTAATTCTGAAGCGCGGCAATTAGCAGTTAAATAGAAAATTGACGAAAGTGGCTGCTCGGTTATATGCCTACAAGAAACGAAATGCATGCATATTGATCATAGGTTCATTAGGAAATTTTGTCCACGGCGTTTCGATAATTTCTCCTATGTTCCTTCGGTTGGTGCTTCTGCTGGCATGATCGTTATTTGGAATTCCTCTTTCTTTGAAGGAAAGCTAATTGAGGCAAGGCATTTTGGCATCATTATTGAATTCCAGTCCAAGCACACTTCTGAAATTTGGACTCTCGTGTCAGTGTATGGTCCGTGTCAGGGCCCTTCCCGGGATGATTTCGTGCAATGGCTTTATAATCTTAATATTAATAGTGATGCTAATTGGCTGTTGTTGGGTGACTTTAATTTCATGAGATCGTTGGAGAACAGAAACCAACCAGGGGGTAATGTCAATGACATTTTTCTGTTTAATGAAGTTATTGGTCACCTGGGGCTCATTGAGCTACCAATTAAAGGTCGACAGTTTACCTGGTCAAACATGCAAACTAATCCTTTACTGGAGCAGATTGATTGGTTTTTTACTTCTGTGGCATGGACCTTTGACCATCCTAACACGCTTGTCCTGCCGCTAGCGCGCACGGCTTCTGATCATGTCCCATGCGTCGTCTCGATTGCCACTGTCATTCCTAAAGCAAAAATCTTTCGCTTTGAGAATTATTGGATTGATCTGCCTGGTTTCTTTGACTGTGTGGCTAATGTCTGGAACAAACCTGTGGCAAGACAATCGGCGGCCCATAAGATTTCGTCCAAATTTAAAGCGTTAAGGTATGCCCTCAAAAAATGGCACATGAGTTTGTCAACAATCAAGGCTTTAATTGCTGATTGCAACAAGGTTATCCTTTATTTTGATGGACTGGAGGAGCTCAGGGCTTTATCGCGGCCTGAGTTTAATTTCAGGAGAATTGTGAAGTTGCACTTGGAAGATATTCTCCATTGGCAGTATGTTTATTGGAAGCAGCGATGCACCATTCGCAACATTAAAGTTGGCGAGGAAAATTCCAAATTTTTTCATGCCATGGCCACGGAAAGGTTTAGAAGAAACACCATCTCGTCTCTCAGGAATTCTGATGGGGATGTAGTTTCGGATCATCAGCAGCTTGCCAGTATGTTTTGGTCGGACTTTAATCAGAGAATGGGTAATGCAAAGGGAATCCGCATGGGTTTTGATTTGGACTCTTTAATTACTCGAGTTGATGGTCTTCAGGATTTATCTCAACCCTTCTTGGATTCTGAGGTTGATGCTGTCATTAAGAACATGCCTCCGGACCGTGCACCCGGACCTGACGGCTTTTCTGGGCTGTTTCTAAAGAAGTG
Organism: Aegilops umbellulata; assembly: GCA_032464435.1. Lineage (NCBI taxonomy): Eukaryota > Viridiplantae > Streptophyta > Magnoliopsida > Poales > Poaceae > Aegilops > Aegilops umbellulata. Next base: position 660,103,462 of record CP136057.1, read on the forward strand.
TTGGCCAATTATCAAGAATGACTTCATGAGACTTGCACATGATTTCTATGAGGGGAAGTGCAACTTGGAATGTCTGAACAGCTCATTAATTACTCTTATACCTAAGAAGCTAAGTCCTGAAGTTGTCGGAGACTTCCGACCAATTTCTTTGACTAACAATTGTCTGAAGTTTTTGACCAAGCTGCTTGCAAACCGTCTTCAGAAAGTGATCCTGCGCTGCATTCACCGCAATCAATATGGCTTTCTTCGGTCTCGTTCGATACAGGATTGCTTAGCCTGGTGCTTTGAGTATATACATCAATGCAAAGCCTCCAAGCGTCCCATAGTTTTACTAAAGCTGGATTTCACGAAAGCCTTTGATACAATTGAACATGAGCTAATTCTCAAAATTTTGCAATGCAAGGGTTTTGACTCCAGGTGGACTGGGTGGATCAATTCTATTTTATCCACGGGATCTTCTTCTGTCCTTCTAAACGGCGTTCCAGGAAAGCACTTTGTTTGCAGAACAGGAGTTCGCCAAGGAGATCCCCTGTCTCCGTTACTCTTTGTGATTGCAGTCGACTTGTTGCAGTCTGTTGTCAATGAGATGTGCGCCAGGAGTATCCTTTCTCTGCCAATTCCATCCAACTCCAATGACTACCCAATTGTGCAGTATGCTGATGACACACTAATTGTGTTGCCGGCGATTGATGATCAACTTATTGCTTTGAAGGAGATGCTTGGAACTTTTGCGGAGTCAACTGGCTTGCGAGTCAACTTTTCTAAATCTTCGCTCATTCCAATAAATATGAGTGACGAAGAAGGAGCTAGAGTGGCTGCTTTGCTGGGGTGCGATGTTGGCACGTTGCCTTTCACATACCTTGGTTTGCCCATGGGAACTTCAAGGCCCACCATTTACGAGCTGACGCCCCTGGTGGATCGCATTGAGCGCCGCTTGTCTGCATCTTCCTGCTTGCTTAATCAAGGATGTCGCTTGCAACTTGTTCAGTCCGTATTGTGCTCCATGCCAATATATTTTTTGTGTGCTCTTTCCCTTCCAAAGGGCATTATCCAGCAGCTGGAGAGGATCATGCGCCAGTGCCTGTGGAGGGGTAATACAGATAACCCACGCCAATCTTTGGCTGCTTGGGATCTTGTCTGTCGCCCTAAGGGTTTTGGTGGTCTGGGTGTTATTGACTTGACCATACAAAATGAAGCTTTGCTTATGAAACACCTTTTCAAATTCTTCAACAAAGTGGACGTGCCTTGGGTTTGTATAATCTGGGATACATATTATGCATCTTCTCCACCCCAAAGCACCAGGGTCTGTGGATCCTTTTGGTGGCGGGATATTTTGCGCTTATTTCCAAAATTCTCCAACCTGGCAGTTCCTCAAGTTCATGCTGGTGACACGGTTCTTTTTTGGCTTGATCGTTGGCAGCTGGGAAATCATGTTGTATTGTTGCAGGACTCTTTCCCAAGGCTACACTCTTTTGCCGTGGACAGTGCTGTTTCTATCAAAGAGTTTATTGAGCGGCCTGATATCTTGGATAACTTTCATCTACCTTTATCGCAAGAGGCCTATGCTGAGCTCATGCAGTTGCAGGAACTTCTGCCTTCGGTCAACTTGAATGGGGAGATCAAGGACATGTGGAAGTGGCCTTCCAAGTCTGGTGATTATATGACAAAGATATACTATAACTCTTGTTTCTCTCAGCTTGTGGTGGATCCCATTTTCAAGTGGATTTGGAAGAGTTCTTGCACGCTTAAAATAAAGGTTTTTGGTTGGCTTCTATTAATGGATCGTTTGAACACCAGAGACCTGATGCAACGAAGACATTGGATCATCCAGGATGATACCTGTGTGCTTTGCAATCTTGCTCATCATGAGGATCGGGCTCATCTTTTCTTTGCTTGCAATTATAGCCAAAGGGTTTGGAACTATCTTGGGATAGCTTGGATGCCACAACCAAACCAGACCACATATGATTTGGCTCAAGCAGCTAGGAAGGAGTTTGGCCACCCTTTCTTCTCTGAGGTGGTTTTCTCGGCTACTTGGAATATTTGGACACAAAGGAATGGGAAGATTTTCAGAAATGAACAACCTTCATTTCGAGCTTGGAGAAGGAACTTTATTCATGACATTTCTCTTCTGTCTAACAGGATTAAATGTAAATATAAGGATAGCTTAAATTCTTGGATAGCTGCCCTTTCATAGTTTTCTTTTCTTTTGTAAGTATTTCTCCTTCCTTGTATTCTCTACTAGATGTAACTAAGACTCTGTTCTTTATTTAATTAATAAAAGACTGTGAGGCTGTTGCCTTGCAGTAAATAGTCAAAAAAAAATGGTTGAAAGTTGATGGCGTCGCTTTGAATGGTGCATACTGAACGCACAAAAATTCTGGAGTTGTAATAAGTTTTAAAAAATGAAATGCCTTTGTAATAGATGAGTTAAATTTCGTCAGAAACCTGACTACTTCGAAAGAGATTGTTCAGTTTGTAAACGAAGTGCATCTAGTTTTAGCCGTAATCCTCTCTACTTTCTCGCACATGCTATGTGGGTGAAATGATGATAGCATGCCAAGTTTCAACTTTTTCAGAGTTCATTTGTAGTGCTTTTCAATTTCCAGGTCATTTAGTTCTCAAAACAAATCATTGAATGCATGAAAAATAGCAAATGAAGGCAGAAATGGTTGAAAGTTGATGGCGTCGCTTTGAATGGTGCATACTGAACGCACAAAAATTCTGGAGTTCTAATAAGTTTTAAAAAATGAAATGCCTTTGTAACAGATGAGTTTAATTTGGTCAGAAACCTGACTACTTCGAAAGAGATTGTTCAGTTTGTAAACGAAGTGCATCCAGTTTTAGCCGTAAGCCTCTCTACTTTCTTGCACATGCTACGTGGGTGAAATGATGATACCATGCCAAGTTTCAACTTTTTCAGAGTTCATTTGTAGTGCTTTTCAATTTCCAGGTCATTTAGTTCTCAAAACAAAACATTGAATGCATGAAAAATAGCAAATGAAGGCAGAAATGGTTGAAAGTTGATGGCGCCGCTTTGAATGGTGCATACTGAACGCACAAAAATTCTGGAGTTGTAATAAGTTTTAAAAAATGAAATGCCTTTGTAACAGATGAGTTTAATTTCGTCAGAAACCTGACTACTTCGAAATAGATTGTTCAGTTTGTAAACGAAGTGCATCCAGTTTTAGCCGTAAGCCTCTCTACTTTCTTGCACTTGCTATGTGGGTGAAATGATGATACCATGCCAAGTTTCCACTTTTTCAGAGTTCATTTGTAGTGCTTTTCAATTTCCAGGTCATTTAGTTCTCAAAACAAATCATTGAATGCATGAAAAATAGCAAATGAAGGCAGAAATGGTTGAAAGTTGATGGCGTCGCTTTGAATGGTGCATACTGAACGCACAAAAATTCTGGAGTTGTAATAAGTTTTAAAAAAATGAAATGCCTTTGTAACAGATGAGTTTAATTTGGTCAGAAACCTGACTACTTCGAAAGAGATCACTACAAGAAACCTGTTAATACATGACGGATTCCTGGTGACGTTCTGAGAATCTGTCATAGTTGGTGACGGCTTTTTCTTATCCGTCACGGAAACCATCATCGACCAGCAAGATGTGAATGTACCCACAAACTCCACGAAGCCCATATGACTTCTTTTATGAAGACTGTAGATTTTAATTTTCAATAAAAAGAAATGCGATTGGTGCTTGAGCCCAATCCCTCTTAGGTTAAGAGACTAGCGAGTGATAACTACGCCACCATCCCGACTAAAGGTGCATTCTGACATTTTTCTTTTGATAATAAACCTATAGTATTTGTTTTAGGTGAAAAATGAGACTACACACCTCTCACCTACATAAATAGTTCAATATGAGTTAGTCAAAAAAACGTGGTGTGAAAGATTGCAGACATAAAAAGTACACTCGTATATAAAGTATATATATATATATATATAATATGTGATGTTTATAAAAACAATATGAATATAATTTGTTAACTTCATCTAGATGGGAATAAACATAGTCACTTCTCCGTCATGGTTGGTGAGGTGAAGCTGATAGAATGGATCGCCAGATTTAGTTTTACTTTTATCGCAAAAAAAAAGATTTCGCTTTGTCTTTATAAGTCACCCAAACCGTCACGGCCTGCTGCTGTGTTTTTTAGAGAAAACGAGCTGCTCCTGCTGATGTGGCAATCCAGTGTGAGGGGAAACTCGCGCTCTCATTGGTTGACCATGCCGTCACACGGATCGCGATTCCAAACCGTCTGATACTCTGAGATCCGACGGCTACCAAACCTCCCCTCTTTCCAGTGTGTTCTTCGACCCACCCACGCACTGCCTTCTTCCAGAGAAATCCTCTCCGATTCCCCCAAATCTCGCTCCTGCACAAGCGCACCCATGCCGCCAGAAATCGAACACCAGCACCCTCTCCGCCGTACCCACCTACTCCCCTCATGGCTTCTCGCCGTCGTGCACAAATCCTACTCTGCCGATGCCTCCCCGCCGTGCCCATCTCCCCCTCAACCGGCCACGACCCCTGCACATGCGCCGCATCGCCGCAGTGTCCTCATCCCCAGCCGGATCCCGTCGAGATCCGTGTGTCCATGGCAACCGTGGGTGGATCCTGGTGAGGCCATCCCCTTCCCTCACCTCTAGCCTCCCCTGCCCCTTTCCTCCCCACCGGCTCGATCCAGGCGTCGGTGCCCTTGATGCAGGTCTCCGTGTCACTGTATTGAGCGAGCGGGCCTGCTCGTGGGCGCGCTAAACTGTAGCTTGGAACACGAGATCCAGGGCAATGGGGACTGGTGCTCGAGGTCCCAGGGCAATGGATACCGGTGCGGCCACCTGCATGTAATCCCATCCAGCGATGCACATCTAATGTGCAAAAGCGGCACTGAATCGAGCTAAAACGGCGAGCAGGGCCACCAAGGACACTTGAGTCGCGCCATCCACCATGAAGCGATGGGTGCAGATGGAGTGTTGGGTTGTGGCCTTCGTTGTAAATGTCCCTTTGTAAATTTTTTAGTGGCCCATTCTACCTTTGCTCCTGCATGTAATTTATTTTCCTTTAATTTTTGTTTGTAGTGGTCTGTTTTGCCTTTGCTCCTGGATGTAATTTGTTTTTCCTTTGTAATTTTTGTTCTTAGTTGTCCTTTTTAATTTAATTTGTTCTTACTTGATGATATGAACAGAAATCTATGAACAACTTGTGGGCTCAAAATATGAGTTGACACAAACTAATTCGCAGCTAATTCGGTAAACTAAATAAATAGTGGGCAAACCCTATTTGGGCTAATTACAACATGGGCCAGAACTTTCTTTGGGCCATTTATCACAAGGTCCATAACAAAATTAGTGGGCCAAAATTCTAAACATATGGGCTGCCATGTCAGCTCCATGTTGGCTGCCATATCAGATGATGATGTGGAATTCATGGTTAACGTCGTTATCTAATAATAAGTTGTGACGGTCAGGAACCGTCATGGATCCATGACGGATTTGGTGATCCGTCAAGGAGTGCATGGTGGACAAATTATGACGCGATATACATGACGAATTTAGAATCCGTCAAGAATGCCCTCACATGACAGTTATGCACACATTTGTGACAGACTCTATCCGTCATGTATTAACACATTTCTTGTAGTGGATTGTTCAGTTTGTAAACGAAGTGCATCCAGTTTTAGCCGTAAGCCTCTCTACTTTCTTGCACATGCTACGTGGGTGAAATGATGATACCATGCCAAGTTTCAACTTTTTCAGAGTTCATTTGTAGTGCTTTTCAATTTCCAGGTCATTTAGTTCTCAAAACAAATCATTGAATGCATGAAAAATAGCAAATGAAGGCAGAAATGGTTGAAAGTTGATGGCGTCGCTTTGAATGGTGCATATTGAACGCACAAAATATAAAAGAATTTACATCATGATGTTATATTTCTTTACAATCTAAATTTTCAATATGATCTTATAACATAAAAAATACTTTGATCATCAACGATCTTTGTGTGTACAATCTGAATTGTCAATATGAGTCATCAACCATTTATAAACCGATGAAGACTCATATTGCGGCCACAATTTCTACACATAGAGTTCAATGAAGACCAAGTGCTTGTGATAGTTTGAGTAATAACATATTTAAGGTGGTAAAAGGCTTGTTAGGGGAGCGAGGTGGGACTAAAAACAGCCTGCCACAACGTCATTAGTACCGGTTCTTGGTTCGAACCGGCACTAAATGGTGATGGTGGGGCCATAGCCTGACCGCAGGCTGACACAGCCTCTTTAGTACCGGTTCGTGGTACGAACCGGTACTACAGGTTCTCCACGAACCGGTACTATTGATCGCCGCCACGAACCGGCACTAATATGCACATTAGTGCCAGCTCTAATGCAAATCGGCACTAATGTGCTTCACGTTTGACCCTTTTTCTACTAGTGCATTGTGGTATCAACCTCACCTTGGTATCATCTTGGTATCGTGATATCCTCATACTTTCTTGCATTTGCATTGATAACCCCATAGTCTTACTTTTGCGTCACTTACCCATCGAGACTAGCCTTTGAGTATTGCCGGCAACGTGACTTGTGCACATTAGTGATCATACTTCCCATAGCATACATACCATATCATCGTGGTGCATATCTTGGTATCATCTCTTGTGTCACAAAGTTGTCATCGCATACACAATTGCTATCTTGGTTCGTGAAGCATTGCATGAGAAAAGAGCTCAAACAACAAGGAGCCAAACTAGCTTTTAAGCAAAAGGGAAAGATAAGCAAAGAGCTTATAAGCAAGAACCATAGCATCATACAACATTAAGATTGTCATACTCGATCATCTTGGATCATATCATAGAAACATCATACATATAGCATACTTGGGATAGAAGTCGTTGCATTTTTTATTAGTAGGTTGTGCACAAGTTCGTATCCGCCTATTATGGAATCGTGCTAGCGTCTCTCTAGTGTTGTGCAACAAGAGCATCTTGGTGGATTCCACATTTTGGCTCACCTTTGGTTGCACGGCCCCACATTATCTATTTGCGTGTTTGTTTCCGTGTACCTTATCTTGCTCTTGGTCTACTTGTTGCATTTGAAAATTTGCATATGTGTGACTATCTCTTGTTGGTTTAGTGATCTCTCTCGTGTTTTCCTACGTTTCCCCCTCGTGTTCCTTGTGTTGTTCGTTGGGATTTGCTCCTTTCGTGAAAGATCGGCCGTATAGGATTCCACCCTACATCATTGGAGTTCTTAAGTAAAATGATTAATTGAACTTTAATTTATCATGAACTTAGTGCCTAATAGTATTTTGCATGCCTATGTTGTTGTAGATCAATGGCATGTGCTACTGTTCCTTTGAATTTTAATGTGTCCCTAGAGAGAGCTAAGTTGAAATATGATGGTAGCAACAACACGGACTGGGTCCGTAACTTGAGGATTATCCTCATTGCTGCACAGAAGAATTACGTCCTGGAAGCACCGCTAGGTGCAGGACCTACTGCAGGAGCAACACTGGACGTAATGAACGTCTGGCAGAGCAAAGCTAATGACTAATCTATAGTTCAATGTGCCATGCTTTACGACTTAGAATCGGGACTTCAACGATGTTTTGAACGTCATGGAGCATATGATATGTTCTAGGAGTTGAAGTTAATATTTCAAGAAAATGCCCGAACTGAGAGATATGAAGTCTCCAATAAATTCTATAGCTGCAAGATGGAGGAGAATAGTTCTGTCAGTGAACATATACTCAGAATGTCTAGGTACCACAACCACTTGACTCAACTGGGAGTTAATCTTCCTGATGATAGTGTCATTGACAGAGTTCTTCAATCACTGCCACCAAGCTACAAAAGCTTCATGATGAACTATAATATGCAAGGGATGGATAAGACAATTCCTGAGCTCTTTGTGATGCTAAAGAATGCAGAGGTAGAAATCAAGAAGTGGCATCAAGTGTTGATGGTTAACAAGACGACTAGTTTCAAGAAGAAGGGCAAAGGGAAGAAGGAGAACTTCAAGAAGAACGGCAAGCAAGTTGTTGTTCAAGTGAAGAAGCCAAGTCTGGACCTAAGCCTGAGACTGAGTGCTTCTACTGCAAAAGGGACTGGTCACTTGAAGCAGAACTGCTCCAAGTATTTGGCGGATAAGAAGGATGGCAAAGTCAAAGGTGTATTTGATATACATGTTATTAATGTGTACCTTACTAATGCTCATAGTAGCGCCTGGGTATCTGATACTGCTATGTTGCTCATATTGGCAACTCGAAACAGGGGCTAAAGATTAAGCGAAGATTGGCTAAGGACGAGGTGATGATGCGCGTGGGAAATGGTTCCAAAGTCGATGTGATCGCCGTCGGGACGCTACCTCTACATCTACCTTCGGGATTAGTTTTAGACCTGCATAATTGTTATTTGGTGCCAGCATTAAGCATGAAAATTATATCTGGATCAGAGAATAATGGTTGTTCTATTTATATGAGTAAGATATTTTATGGTCATGCACCCTTGATGAGTGGTCTATTTTTGTTGAATCTCGATAGTATTCATACACATATTCATAATATTGAAGCCAAAACATGCCAAGTTGATAATGATAGTGCAACTTATTTGTGGCACTGCCGTTTGGGTCATATTGGTGTAAAGCGCATGAAGAAACTCCATACTGATGGACTTTTGGAATCACTTGATTATGAATCACTTGGTACTTGTGAACCATGCCTCATGGGCAAGATGACTAAAACTCTGTTCTTTGGAACAATGGAGCGAGCTATAGAGTTATTGGAAATAATACATACCGATGTATGCGGTCCGATGAGTGTTGAGGCTTGCGGCGGGTATCGTTATTTTCTGACCTTCACAGATGATTTGAGCAGATATGGGTACATCTACTTAATGAAACACAAGTCTGAAACATTTGAAAAGTTTTAAGAATTTCAGAGTAAAGTGGAGAACGACCGTAACAAGAAAATAAAGCCTCTACGATCTGATCGCGGAGGCGAATAATTGAGTTACGAGTTTGGCCTTCATTTAAAAAATTGTGGAATACTTTCATAACTCGCGCCACCTGGAACACCACAGCGTAATGGTGTGTCTGAATGTCATAACCGTACTTTATTAGATATGGTGCGATTTATGATGTCTCTTACTGATTTACCACTATCGTTTTGGGGTTATGCATTAGAGACAGTTGCATTCACGTTAAATAGGGCACCGTCTAAATCCGTTGAGATGACACCGTATGAACTGTGGTTTAGCAAGAAATCTAAGCTGTCGTTTCTTAAAGTTTGGGGTTGCAATGCTTATGTGAAAAAGCTTCAGCCTAATAAGCTTGAACCCAAATTGGAGAAGTGCATCTTCATAGGATACCCAAAAGAAACTGTTGGGTACACATTCTATCACAGATCCGAAGGCAAGACCTTTGTTGCTAAGAATGGATCCTTTCTAGAGAAGGAGTTTCTCTCAAAAGAAGTGAGTGGGAGGAAAGTAGAACTTGATGAGGTAATTGTACCTTCTCTCGAATTGGAAAGTAGTTCATCACAGAAATTAGTTCGAGTGATGCCTACACCAATTAGTGAGGAAGCTAATGATAATGATCATGAAACTTCTGATCAAGTTACTACCGAACCTCGTAGGTCAACCAGAGCACGTTCCGCACTAGAGTGGTATGGTAATCCTGTTCTGGAAGTCATGTTCCTAGACCATGACGAACCTAGGAACTATGAGGAAGTAATGATGAACCTACGAACTTCGGCTTGAGGCCATGAAATCTGAGATGGGATCCGTGTATGAGAACAAAGTGTGGACTTTGGTTGACTTGCCCGATGATCAGAAAGCCATAGAGAACAAATGGATCTTCAAGAAGAAGACTGACGCTGACGGTAATGTTACTGTCTACAAAGCTCGACCTATTGTGAAAGGTTTTCGACAAGTTCAAGGAGTTGACTATGATGAGACCTTATCAGCCGTAGAGATGCTTAAGTCTATCCGAATCATGTTAGAAATTGCCACATTTTATGAAATCTGGCAAATGGATGTCAAAATTGCATTACTTAATGGATTTGTTAAAGAAGAGTTGTATATGATGCAACCAGAAGCTTTTCTCAATCCTAAAGGTGCTAACAAAGTGTGCAAGCCCCAGCGATCCATCTATGGACTGGTGCAAGCATCTCGGAGTTGGAATATACGCTTTGATGAGTGGATCAAAGCATATAGTTTTATACATACTTGTGGTGAAGCCTGTATCTACAAGAAAGTGAGTGGGAGCACTACAGCCTTTCTGATAAGTATATGTGAATGAAATATTGTTGATAGGAAATGATGTAGAATTTTCTGGAAAGCATAAAGGAGTATTTGAAAGAAGTTTTTCAAAGAAAGACCTCGGTAAAGCTACTTACAAATTGGGCATCAAGATCTATAGAGATAGATCAAGACTCTTGATAAGATTTCTTTTCAATAAGTACATACCTTGACAAGATTTTGAAGTAGTACAAAATGGAACAGTTAAAGAAGGAGTTCTTGCTTGTATTGCAAGGTGTAAAGTTGAGTAAGACTCAAAACCCGACCACGGCAGAAAATAGAAAGAGAATGAAAGGCATTCCCTATGCCTCAGCCATAGGTTCTATAAAGTATGCTATGCTGTGTACCAGACCTATTGTGTACCTTGCGATGAGTTTGGCAAGGGGGTACGATAGTGATCAAGGAGTGGATCACTGGACAGCAGTCAAAGTTATCCTTAGTTACCTAAGAGGACTAAGGAAATATTTCTCGGTTATGGAGGTGCTAAAGAGTTCGTCGTAAAGAGTTACGTCGATGCAAGCTTTTACACCGATCCGGATGACTCTGAGTCTCAGTCTGGATACATATTGAAAATGGGAGCAATTAGCTAGAGTAGCTCCATGCAAAGCATTGTAGACATAGAAAATTTGATAAATACATACAGTTGTGAATGTGGCAGACCCGTTGACTAAACTTCTCTCACAAGCAAAACATGATCACAACTTAGTACTCTTTGGGTGTTAATCACATAGCGATGTGAACTGGATTATTGACTCTAGTAAACCCTTTGGGTGTTAGTCACATGGCGATGTGAACTAATCACATAAAGATGTGAACTATTTGTGTTAAATCACATGACGATGTGAACTGGATTATTGACTCTAGTGCAAGTGGGAGACTGAAGGAAATATGTCCTAGAGGCAATAATAAAGATGTTATTTATATTTCCTTATATCATGATAAATGTTTATTATTCACGCTAGAATTGTATTAACCGAAAACTTGATACATGTGTGAATACATAGACAAAACAAAGTGTCCCTAGGATGCCTCTAATTGACTAGCTCGTTAATCAAGGATGGTTAAGTTTCCTAGCCATAGTCATGTGTTGTCATTTGATGAACGGGATCACATAATTAGGAGAATGATGTGATGGACAAGACCCATCCATTAGCTTAGCATAATGATCATTAAGTTTTACTGGTATTGCTTTCTTCATGACTTATACATATTCCTTTGACTATGAGATTTTGCAACTCCCGAATACCAGAGGAACACCTTATGTGCTATCAAACGTCACAACATAACTGGGTGATTATAAAGATGCTCTACAGGTGTCTCCGATGGTGTTTGTTGGGTTGGCATAGATCAAGATTGGGATTTGTCACTCCGAGTATCGGAGAGGTATCTCTGGGCCCTCTCGGTAATGCACATCACTATAATCCTTGCAAGCAATGTGTGACTAATGAGTTAGTTACAGGATGATGCATTACGGAATGATAAAGAGACTTTCCAGTAACGAGATTGTCGTGGTTTTGTCACGGAAGATGTCCAAGAGTAAGGACTTAGTCGTGGAGCCATCGCGACGGGTTAGCTTGAATGGGTTTTATACTAGTTCGGCCCCTTCGATGAAGCTAAAAGCCTACGTCTAGTTGTGATGGAATTGATGGGGTTTCGATGACTAGGGAGCAAACGAGCTTCGCCTAAGTCTCGAGTTGTTGTTTGTTGTCCTTGAACCACCGCCGGGCCGTCCCCTTATATACACGGGTGACGCCCGTCGGTCCACAGAGTCCCAACACCGGTTCATACTCATATCCGGGTTGGTCTCTCCTTATTCCTAACTTACAATACAAGTTTACATACCAAATCGGTTTACGGCTACAGGTCTTAAACCGACTACAGGCCTTGGGCCCTTATCTTCCTCCTTGGGCTTTAGCACCCTTGAACTACTGATGACGTTAACCCGGCCCAGCTAGGCCGGTTTACGCCCAGTAGTAATATCCCCAACATTAGGCCCCAGATTGATTTGAACTGGTTCATGTCAATCCTTAGCAAAAAATCTTCGTCTTCAACCTCTTCTTGTACTTGTTGAGCCGTCGTGATGTCATCTTCTCTGGTTGCTGTAAACCGGCATGACGTCATCATAAAGGCAACATTTATGATACCTTCTTTGTTTAATAGATCCGCAATAACCGAGGCGACATCTCCGCTTCCAAGATTTGTGGTTCATTGATTCACGCGCATGACACATGTCTCTTGCCTTATAAATAGGACCAAAGGGTCATTTCTTTTCTCCCCTTCGTCCCCTTTCTCTTCGTCTTCCTTGCGTCGCCAGCCTCGAAGCTCCGCCGCCGCCGTTTGACTTCTGCACAGTCTTGGGCTGCTGCATCAACCTGAACGCACCAGAGCACTGTGGTAGCTTTCCGCATCTTCGTTGATTCTGGTAAGCCTACTGTTCTTCTTAACATAGATCTGTCACTACAAGAAATATGTCAACTTATGACCTTCTGTCAGTGACCCTCGAGGAATTAGTCATAAATTTATGACCATTTCAGACCAATTGGTCAAAAGCTGTTCGGGGGGCTCCAAACCCTAAACCGTTGCGACCATTTTGGTCAGAAAGATCGTAATTTCCTCACACGAAAAGGTCATAAAGCAAACAACGCTAGTCCGCTGCCTTATTTCTAGTTGTTAACGACCAATATAGATGGTCATAGCCTTGTAAATTGTGGTGGGTTGCTATGACTAGGCGCCACCTCATCAGTTTTGCCTATGTGGCATGTCCATGTGGCAGTTTTTGCCCTAGGTTGTGAAGCAACCTATATTTCTTTCATTCCCAAAATTCCCAAAAAAATCTCATAAATTCTTTGGGTCATATCTTCGTCAAATATGTAAAAACCAAAATAATTCAAAAATATTCATTTTCCTATTCTGTTCAGAGTAACAGTTTGTGAAGGAAGTACCACTTTGGCATGTCCAAATAGTATCCATTTTCTACAGTGATTTCCTATGCCCAAATAACCATGCTCCACCAAATGCCAACTCAATCCATTCATTATTTTGAGCCGAGCTTCAACATTCGTATTTATGTCCAGTGTGGTGGTTCACAAAGCAAGTACCAGCTAGGCTCCTCCTTTTGAGCTGAAAATTAGTGAAGACGGTCTTCTTAGTAACTGATCATCCTCAGCCAAAACTCATGCCCATTAGCCATGTACATTTCATGTACCGCTAATCAAACACTTGGCTGCTAATTCATGTTTGAGCACCGATCGGTCTCCTCGTGAGAATCTTATGTTGTAATTTTCTTCCTAGCACCTACCTGGGGAGTGCCCAACCCACTAGACATGTCTAGGCCACCCAGAACACATGGCAACGCCACGGTCACGCGGTGACCACGCGGCGGGCATGCGAGCTTACGCGCTCTAGAGTTCAGGCCCTCGGCCACCGTCCAAACCTCGATGTCTCTCCATCAAACCATGTATTTATTATTAAATAGATACTTATTTAGCTAGAAATGATTTTTGAAAAAAATAAAGAGTAAACTATGACGCAGCTGCAGTTCAAATTTGACCCGCTTCCAGATAAATCGACGGGAATTTGTCTTTTTCACCAGAGGTGGATCAAAACTTTTGACACCCAACCATTTTGTCAATTGTGTATTAAATATGGCATAGTATTTTATAAAAATGATTTGGTCCAATTTTGCAACAAATATTTGGGAGGTCCTTCACAAAAAAACCTCCTTTTGGGCACTCAAAAAATGGAAAATGGTTTTTTCGTCCAAAGAAAATGAAAACTTCCTTAGGCAACATTGTTTGGAATTCCAAGATTCACCGTTGTGCACAATATGAGATCATTTGAACAAACTATGCCATGAATGTAACCATGAGATTGAGCGTTTGGGTTGAAATCCATGAATCTTCACACATGATAGCTCATTTATGAGAACACTTTTCTAAAATAATTACCGTATTACATGTTTATTATTTTTCCTGGAAACTTGGTCACATATAATGACACAATGCGAAGGTTTTCCAATTTTTCAATTTTTTTGAATTTTTTATGCCCATTTCAAAATGCGGTTAAAACGGCGGGCTTGACCGTTCCTAGCTAGTGATTGAATCTTGGAATTTTTTTGGTGTTTTTCTGATTAAATAGGTACTTATGTACCTAGAAATGATTTTTGGAAAAAATAAATAGCAAACTATGAGGCAGCTGTAGTTCAAATTTGACCCGCTTCCAGCTGAATCGGCGGAAATTTGTCTTTTTCACGAGAGGTGGATTAAAAGTTTTGACGCCCAACCATTTGGTTATTTGTACATTAAATATGGTCTAGTATTTTACAAAAATGATTTGATACAATTTTTCAACAAATATATTATAGGTCCTTCACAAAAAAACTCATTTCAGGGATTCAAAAAATGGAAAATATCTTTTTTGCCAAAAAACTCATGTCTCACGACACCTTTTTAAAGATATTTGTCCATTTTCATGTTTGTCATTTTTTTTATGAAAACTTGTTCACGTTTTGGTGACACAATGAGAAGGTTTTCCATTTTCTTTTTGAATTTCTCAAGTCATAAAATGGCTGACATAATTTTAATGCATTATTTTTAGGCAACTATGACCTATTAAGATGGTCACAACATCATACTGCACTCTGATTGGTCTGTGGACCTCTCACGCGGATCGTGCATCATACGCCGTCCGATGCTCGCGGATCCAACGGCCGTCCTCAACCCTTCCACACTAACTCCGAAACCCTAGGTCATTTTCCATCCACCCCCCCCCCCCGCCTCCTTTCTTTCCTCGCTCCCTTCTCCTCCTCTCCCCTTCCAAGTCTTCTCTGTCGCGACGCCACACCTCCCATGATTCGATCCAATCCTCTCCCCCGATCCCACCTGCCGGCGGCGACCTCCTCTCAACCAGCCCCGCCGACGGCCTCCAGATCCAACCCAGCTCAAGCACAACTCCTACCCCGCGACCATGGCCATGGCAGGGGGAGCCCGAATCCCTAGCCCGTGGTGGCTAGGGTTTCGGTCGCCTCCAACTCGATCCCGCGCTGCCCCGGTGAATCCCGAGCCCTCAAGCACCGATCCATCTCCGGGATGGCCTTGATCTGCTCGAGCACGACCGGTTCTTCGTCATGCGTGTCGGCAGCAGCGATCTCCTCTCCGGCGAGCCCTCCCATGGCGACCAGGATGGTCTCCCCCTCCCAAATCCATCATGGTCTCCCAAATCTCTCTCTGCTCCTCAAGGTCCGACCCATCTCCCCTCTCAGATTTTAGTTTTTTTCTTGATTTGGTATGGTGGTGGTTCGCCACTATCCCCCTTCTCTCACTCTCTGTGCTTGTAGCGGCTGTTCCCCCCAACCTCCGGTCCATGCGTGCGGCTGTTCGTCCACTCGAGCGAGCAGGATGCTGGAAGGGAAGGTGACGGTGGAGGACACCGACATGCCGACCAAGATGCAACTGCAGGCCACGTCGGCAGCGTCCAGGGCGCTCGACCGCTTCGACGTCCTCGACTGCCGGAGCATCACGACGCACATCAAGAAGGTGAGAAACTTGCCAATACCGCCCCCAAATCTATAGCCTCTGAATTTGCAAGTAACAAGCTAGAGACAGTCTTGCAAGAGAAAGAACGATGTACTTGAACATAAATCAGCAGTTAGCTGCGCAAGTGCTGCTGAATGATTGGATCTGATTTGGACGGCTGCACTGCAGGAGTTCGACACGATCCATGGCCCTGGGTGGCAGTGCGTGGTGGGCTGCAACTTCGGCTGCTACTTCACGCACAGCAAGGGGAGCTTCATATACTTCAAGTTCGAGTTGCTCAGGTTCCTCGTCTTCAAAGGCATGGCGGATGAGCAACAACTGCCGTGCTGATCTGGTCTGCAGGTTTAAGAGACAAGGTGAGCATACAACTTGTGATGCATTTTCCTGGTCTATAGGTTTACGTGAGTTCTGATCTGATGGTGGCATTTTACATGTTGTTTTTGTTCTTCAGCGATGGTTAACAATCTAAATGGTTCGGCATTCAGCAATAGTTAACGATCTGATCAGTTTAAATAATGGCTATTGAAGATCCATTTATACTTCCACATGGTTTCAGAATCTGGATAGAATCACTATAGCATTTATGTGATTCGTTCTGTAGCTTGCGTTTGGTACTTGGAAATAACAGAATAGAAATTTGGAATTTTTTTGACACGCCATGTAGTATACTGAAAACAACCTTTCTTCTAGCGCTGCTACACAACGCTAGTTAGGATGAGTACAACTACATTTTTATCTATCTGAAAAATGGTGCAAAGATTTACTAGTACTTGCCTTGGTGATATGACACGTCCATGGTGCGATTTAATTAGATCCAGACTTCGATAGGCCAGGGCGTGTGCTTGTATTAGCATGAAACAATTACTACTAATTAATGAAGGAAGCACACTTGTTCACATAAAGGAAGATATGTCTGTGTTAGTATTAGTGTTCTTGATCTTACCTGATAGACTTGTTTTTACTAATGTAAACAAATAAAATCAGATTGTTTGCATAAATCATTCTCACTTTTAGTTGAGTTCGAAGTACGTAGTGTCTTTAGTTCTTTGCTTATATTATAGTCAGAATTATACCTTGTGACTGAATGATGTGTTATTTAGTTAGCTAAGCAGTATCTTTAGTTTTCTGATGATTGCTCAACTCTCAATTCTGAATAAATAAGTAGCTGACCCTATTGGTTCTTTCTTTCTTCAGGGCTATGAGTTGATGGCCATGCTGCTGTTTTGCTCTGCTTGATAATTCTTTTACTGTCCAATCTGCTCTCTGCATAGTTTCCGGTTGCTTATAAAACGATAAAACAGTGGTGATGTGAGGTCCGACAATGGTTTGTAATTTTGGTTTCATCCTCAACCTGTCCAGCTAGCTTCTTCTTCACATCATATCATATTTGCACCTGCTGCTGCATCATGGATTGGATGGTCACCTACTAGCTAAGTTGCTTAGCTTGTATTGCCATCGAATTGGTCAATACTGTTTCACTTTGCTTGTTTCTTGTACTAGGTCTGTCAGTTACAGCATAAAAAAACAAATTGCTTAGCTCTCAACTATGAATACATAGCTAGCTAAACTTGTTCTTTCTTTCTTTCTTTAGAGCTGTGACTTATATGGGTCAACCTGCTGTTTTGCTGTACTCAATGATACTATTGCTGCATGTATACTGATACATGTGGTGATATTTTCCTGAACTTAAGTTGTGAATGTACCATTATTTTCCTGCTGCTACTTATCCCTGGCTCACCTGTTCTAGTTGGTTTCAATTGATATTTGTCTCATCCAGCACTCTGACTATAAATGTGTTGTTTTAATCCTGATGATGTTGTAGTATAAGGTGGAACACCATATTCCTGTTTTAATCCAAAAGGAATAAAGCAATCATGTTTGTTTGCTTGGTGCGTGTCGATCTCAAAATGGCGGACAAAACATGACAAGTGAACACTTTGAGGCTCTGTTTCCTGTTCCCTATTGTAGTTTCTTGATTTATTTTGCATATGCAGCACATCATCTTGAATACCATCTGTTTGTATATGCTTAGGGTATGCATGATGCCTATGCTCTGTATTAGATCAGTATGTTAATATTAGTAGGCATATATCCATGTATGAGCAGTGCATAGTGCAGTTGGCCATATTCTAGCTCATATGGAACTTCCTGTGATATGGTGCAGTCCTATTTTGTTTCATTGATTGCTTTTATTTTGTCCCTAACCATTTTTTTGTTCTATAACATGTAGATGCTGGCGTTCGTTCATGTTTCGTCGCAAGCTCTAGGATGAAGAAGTGAAGAAGCATTTAGTTCTATCTCATTGGTGCTAGTTATACTTTTATAGATATTTAGTTGAAACACTCAATTTAGTTGTGTTCTTGGTGGCTGTAAACCTGATGTGAAGTATGTTCGATTATAAACGTGGTGTGAACTATGTTTGATTGTAATGTACCAAATTCGGTTGTTTGATCGGTTTGAAGTATTACTTCTCTTTTAAATCTGTTCTGATTTAAATATTTGTTTTTATTTACAAGAAAATTGAAATCTGAAGAATCTGACCCTGACCATTGGGATCCACTCAATTAGGACCCATTTGACTATTGGATCCGTCTAAAAAAAAGTAATTGTTGAGCCAAAAAGCCCACGACCCAGAAAATAAAAAGGCCGAATTGCTTGCTAGGCCCATGTAGCTATTAAAAATTATCAGGAAAAAAAAACACAAATAGGCCGAATTGTTGGGCTAGGCCCATGTAGAAAATCGAATTGGACCGGGCTGAATCTTGTGCCACGTCAGATTGCCACGCTGGATGCCTACGTGGCCTGGGGAGGTTGCTAGTGACCAAAACGCCACAGTAGGAATATTTTGGTCGTAAACGTCTTCGACCATTCCAGAAGAAAGGTCGCTCTAGTCAGTTTACGACGGCCAGCTTTTGACCTTCTGTTTTTGGTCACAAAAAGGTCGTAAATGGAAATTTGTGACCTTTCAGTGACCAATAGTGAGGGTCACAAGTTGACATATTTCTCACAACTTGACCTTTCTATTGCAAAGACACCTCCCCTGCTAATGAAAATCCTTTGCCTGGCTTTCGTCCGGAGGGGCTTAGCAATACACACCCCTTTCCGCAAAGGTTGACTGCCAATGAGAGAAGTAAATATGCTCCTCAACTATCCAAGCTCAGAGCCTTCATGGCCAATGGTTTAACAGGAATTGATCTCGCACGCTGTTGGATATCGTGGAGCATACTGCCCCTCAGCCAGCGCTCCGGTTTGATGTGCGAGTATACTGGTAGTGTCGATGACCCACTCCGACATGTTAATATCCAGCTCACAGCTCACAGATGACGAGGTGTAATATCCAGCTCTCAGAAGCTGTGAAGAAAATGTTGAACAAACCGGAACATCTCTGTGCTCGAATCGGCCTGCTTCCCTTCTGTGCTACCAACAAACCGCCAGCTGTAAGATTTTGACTGTACTTTTTTACTGAACATGTCATTGTTATTTTCTGTATATTCTTTAATATCAACTGCTGCTTAAACAGGGCGATGATCCGTTTTGGAGCAAGAAACTTCCACGGGAGAAACCAGAGAAGCCAGACAAACCGGAAAGACCAATCCGGCCAAAGACCAAGGTCGTTAAGAGGCCTGCTCAAAAGAGGAAAACCACTGCATCTTCTGATCCAGTCGCTAATGACGATGTGGGTAACCCGGACCTTGAGGTAGAACTTGATTCACTTGGCTTACTTTTCACACGCATTATTGATGATGATATTTGTCAGGATGATGCTGAAGCCAGTCATGCTGATGCCGCAGAGGTAATTATTCTCTCCTCTGATTCAAATCCTTTGCCTTCACTAAAAATCCGTCAGGCAAACCGGAAAATTAAATTTTCTCATCCTCTTGCTTACTTGGATCCCAAATTTCTTATGAAGACCCAACAGCATAAAGCTCGCCGCACAACTCGGCACAGCGGCCAGGTAGTTACCTCCGCCGGTTTACCGAACAGTCCGGTTCGGAAACGCCGTTCAGAGGTCTCTAATTTGCTTGTCAGTGCTTGTCCTAAAGCGTGCTGTTTTCGTCAACCTCTTAATCCATCTGACTCCGATTATCAGGTCACTTCCCATTCATCCTTTGGCGAGTCATCGGCTACTCAGCTGCCACCGCTTAAAACGGTGCTTGGGTAAGCTATACTTATCATAACACTTCTGGTGCGTTACTTTGTAGCATACACTGTTTTTGACTTTATTACTCCTTTCAGGGCCAAGCCTAGGCCGAGCAAGAAGGCTCGCCTGGATAAAGCAGCCGAAGAAGAAACTGCCCCTGAACCGGACAACGCCTCAGATCTTGAAGCGGCTATTCATGAAGACGTACCCAATGATCCACCACAGCAAGATGACGATTTTATTGCTGAAGAGAGACATGCTGACGCCTCCGGTCCTGCCGACCAGCCCAGAAGCCCCATCTGGATTGAAAAATCCACCAGCCCATCCAAGACTACTGACAAACCGACAACCCCAGTGCAAACCGGTGACGCCAAGGATGATGAAGTTGTTATTACTGGTGTTGGCCATACCGAGCCAAGCAATCATGTCGCTTTTTCCAAACATAATGCCAAGGACGAATTTGCCGCAATTGGCAAGGGCAAGTGGAATGTTGATTTGGCGACTTATGCTGCTCTGAATGCCCAAGATCTTCATTCTGGCTACCTGAACTGACTGTATACCAGCCGTGATTATGAAGCTAGCCTAGTGAATATGATGAAAGAGAAATTTGAGGTAACTTCACCATGCTTCTTCCTGCTTGTATATTTTAATCTTGCTGATTCTCCTAGCCCCCAAGGGCCGGTTTTGCAATCTTCTTTCAAACCGGGACTTACTAATATAAATCTGAATGCTTCGAAACTCACTGATGTAGCCCCCAAGGGCCGGTTGAACTCAATGTAGTTAAACCGGGACTTAAGTAATTTAATCTAGCAGCATCAGAACTTATTTGAGCAAATAGCCATTAGCCCCCAAGTGCCAAGTTGAATACTTGTATTGAGCTTGGGACTTTGCAATCAATGGAAAGATGAAGATCAAATATGCATTACCCCCCAAGTGCCAAGTGCATAACTTGTTATGTGGTTGGTACTTCAATTCTTGTACCGTTTGTTAAATCAGATGACTGTCTGAATGCAGGCTGAGCTGAAGACCAAAGAAAGCCAACTCGCTGACCTTCAAGAAAATTTAAAATCCCAACAAGCTGAAACCTCAAAGGCGAAAGAGGAGTTGACCAGCGCTTTAAGCGTCATGGAACAACTTAAGGAGGGCTTCAAGAAAGAGCGGGCGGATTGGGCTACTCAGAAGGCCGCTTTGATGAAGAAATTTGAAACTGCTGAAGCCGCCCTTAAACCGGTGGTAGATGAGCTGACCAGCGTAAAGCGGCAAGTGCATGCCATGACTGCCGCCATCTTTGGTAAGCTTCCTTTGACTTCTGTAATAGTTTGGCCTTCCTATGATAGGTCTGGTTTGTGAACTTATTGTAATGTTGCAGGTACACGCATTGGTCACTTGGGGTCAGATGTGCAGAAGAAGTTGAAGGCTGCCTATACACTGATAGAACAATTGTATACTGGTGCGCAGCGTATCATATCAACTGCATCCCACAACAACCCGGCGCCTACCTTGATCCAAGACACCCTGAAGAGATTGTCTATGCTACCTGCCCGGGTTGAAGAGCTGAAGAAATCCGCTGCTTGAACCGGTGCTATTAATGCCTTAATCCGGGCAAAAGCGTGGGTGCCGGATTTTGACCCTTTTGAAGTGGCGCAAGGCTATCCTCACTTAAAGGAAGATGGTTCAGAATTCAATGAGGAGGACTTGACGGCGATAAACCGGAAGGTGCGCCCTCTAGCTTGTCAATTGGTGGAAGAAGCAGACTTGTCTCATTACCAAGCCCAATATGACAATCCGAACAAACGAGTGGCTGCACCAATTCCTGAAGCGGAGAATCTGACCCCCTCCAATCCGTAAGCATACTTACGCTCCTGATATTGAACCGTCATTGCTGATTCATCAGGAAGCTGTCTTTCAAGCCTTAATGGGAATCAACTGGACAACTGTTGATTTCCAGCCACTGGGTAGAGAAGCAGAAGATGAAGCGGCGCTGGATGACCCGCAACCATCAGACCGAGCTGGCGACCAAGCTTGAACCGGAGGCCGGTTTAAATGGCGGGTCTTTTATTTTCCGCTGAAAACAATGAACTTATTTGGGCACCATGTTGCCTTGTAATAGGGTAGCCAATACTCTTGCTTCTGAGATGCCTTCATGCATAGGTGCTGATACTTTTGTTTGAATGATCGAAACCTTCAATCTATATTTCCTGCAATCACAAAATCTTAAACTGGCACGGCGGTTGTACCGCCAGCCGGTTTAGGACCTTTATATATATATGCAAGGAAATTGAGGTATATGATCAACTTTTGTGATACAAAATACCTGCCATCGCTGGGCATGAAGTTGGCTTAGCGAATCTTGAAGCGGAGGTTTATAAAACTATACCGTCAAAGGAGAAAACAGCTGCTGTGTATACAATGCCGGTTTACCATGTAAACCGTACCAGGTTATGATAAACACCATGTTACTCCGTAATGGGATGTTGATGGCTTCTCGCCCCTCGTTGGTTACCCCAAGTGGAAGGTTTGAGATGTAGTGTAGCAGAAGTTTTCCCTTAGCAAAGATACCAAGGATCGAATCCCCAGAGACTCCCAGTTTCAACAAGAAGGTGTCAATCGCTAACGGCACCGTGGATTAGCAATCAACGTGGACCTGCACACAGATACAAATAACTTTGTTCCCAACGAGTACAGAGAGGTTGTCAATCCCTCCAGCCTTGTCGTTTACAAAGGATTAAACGCAAATGATAGTAGTGATGGATATTGCTGCAAAAAGTAAATAAAAGCGGAAAGTAAATAGCGATGTGATCAATGATAGTAATATGGACCGGGGCACCATGATGTTCACTAGTGATGTCTCTCTCCCAAAAGACGATAAAACAGCCATGCGAGGTAAACAAATTACAGCTGGGCAATTGACAGGATTATGTGCGCAAACCAATGCTAACTATATTGCAAGAAAGGTAGAGGTTCAAAGCATGGGCAGTACGCCAAGGTAAGTAGACCGAAATCCATCTGCATCTACTACTAATCATCCACCTTGAGATATCTATCCAGAACATCTCGCTGGTATTAAGTTGCGAGCCCACCCAAAGTGTAAACTCAAAGCAACAGACAACTGCATTAAAATAACTTTGCGTAAATTAAACAATCCTTGCACCCGCGGGCACAAGCACCGTTGTTTTCCCCCTTGTGGCAACAGCACATCCCCTAGACTCATGTTTTTGTCACACAAGCTAGTCATCGAGGGGCATGAACCCACAATCAAGCATAACGTTCCCTCTTGGAGTTACTACCTACTACTCGGCCAAAGCAATAAATAGCAACGGAGAACATGCAAGAATTACTTACGAACATAAATATAAAAGACGTAAATCAAATATATTACTCAAACACAATCTGAACATAATCTCACAATCCATCGGATCCCAGCAAACTCATCATAGCAACAGCATAAGGATTACATGTAGGGCAGCTCACGAGGTCTAATTAGTGAAGCACAAGAAGGGGAGGAGAACATCACATAGCTACTGGTCATGGACCCATGGTCCAAGGGAGACTACTCACGCATCATCCGGGAGGCGTCCATGGTGGTGGAGAAGGTCCCGGTGGTGATCCTCCCCTCCGGCAGGGTGCCGGGAAGAGTTCTCTTGGCGCTCCCGATCTTGGAAGCGCGGCGGCGGCGGAACAGAGATGAGATCGCGAAAAAGGGTTCCCCTCACGAGGGTTTCGGGACGTGTGTTAAATATAGGCCAAAGGGTGACGTCAGAGGGCACCTGAGGGGCCCAGGCGCCCCCCCGGCGCGGCCAGGAGGGGGGCCGCGCCACCAGGGCGCCTGGAGCCCTGGTGGCCCCCCTCTGGCCTTCCTTCGGGGTCCTGGAAGGTTCCGGAACGCTGATTTTTTATATATTTTTTCTGGAATTTTTCTGGCAGTTTTCGTAATGGAAAAACCTGAAATACAAAAACAGCAGAAAACAGAAACTGGCACTGGGGTGCACTGAGTTAATAGGTTAGTCCAAATATGATCAAAATTGTATGGAAGTGTATAAATATCATAGCAATATCACCCAAAAGAGGCATGGAGCAAGCAGAAATTATGGATACGTTTTGGACATATCAGATGTTAACAGAAAAAAGTCAAACCGTGCAAATAATCTCCGGATTAAGAATGGACCATGTTCCGTCAATTGACAGTTTGAACCGGTTTAAAACATTGTCGATTTAAAAAACGCAACAAAAATAAAGCAACAGTTATTGAGAAAAATATTGAAGCAAAGGCAATGATAAAACTGTTTGCAAAAAGAGGCTTTATTGAGCCGATTAGATGGTGTTACCATGGTCGGACACGACCAAGCTCCCGATAGGTCTAGCTATGGTTCAAGTCAGCCAGGTCCTCAAATGAAACTGTAGCATTATGCCGATCAAGAGGCGTGGCAATGGTTCGGGTTCGACCAAGCCCCCAAGTGATTCTATGGCCTTAGGCCGATCAAGAGGCGTGACTGGTTCAGACTTGACCATGTCCCCAAGTGATCTGGTGGCTTTCGCCTATCAAAAGGTGTTGCATTGGTTCGGACACGACCAAGCCCCCAAGTGACATCATAACGCTTTTTGAAAAGCAAATTCAAGGGGTAAACCGGAGGCCGCTTTAAGACAGAACAACTCCATGTAACCACACATGATGTAAAAGAACAGGGACCCCGCTTTAGCTGAGGCTCCGGTTTTATTGTATTGATCATAATATATACACTGTCATAATATGTACATAGGTAGAGCCAGTGGCTCAGGTATAGTAAGGCCAAAGATGAACTATGTTCCACGGCCTGTTGGTCTCCTCCTCTGATGTACGTGAGTCTTTATGCTCTCGAATATCGATCAGATAGTATGACCCGTTGTGCAGATTCTTGCTGACCATGAAAGGTCCCTCCCAAGGTGGGGATAACTTATGCATATCAGTCTGATCTTGGATGAGCCAAAGCACCAAATCTCCTTCTTGAAAGGTTCTGGTTCTGACTCGGTGACTGTGATAACGACGAATATCATGTTGGTAAATCGCTGAGCGGGCAGCTGCTATGTCACGCTCCTCATCCAACAGGTCCAAAGCATCTTGTCGTGTCGTCTCGTTGTCCGCTTCAACATAAGCCGCCACACGAGGTGATTCATGACGGATATCACTAGGGAGAACCGCCTCCGCTCCGTAGACCATGAATAACGGTGTGTATCCTGTGGATCTGTTGGGCGTAGTATTGATACTCCATAACACAGATGGTAGCTCTTCTACCCAACAACCCGGTGTTCTCTGCAAAGGAACCATAAGCCGGGGTTTGATGCCTCTCAAGATCTCTTGATTATCCCTTTCTGCTTGACCATTGGACTGTGGGTGGGCTACTGATGAAACGTCAAGCCGAATGTGCTCACGTTCGTAGAACTCCTTCATAGCACCCTTGGACAGATTGGTACCATTATCTGTGATGATACTTTGCGGAAAGCCAAACCGGAAGATCACCTTTTTGATGAACTGAACCGCGGTGGCCGCATCACACTTGCTAACAGGTTCTGCCTCCACCCACTTCGTGAACTTGTCAACCGCCACCAGGAGGTGGGTCTTCTTATCCTTGGACCTTTTGAAAGGCCCAACCATATCCAGCCCCCAAGTTGCAAACGGCCAAGTGATTGGAATCATCCTCAACTCTTGAGCCGGCACATGAGCGCGTCTTGAAAACCTTTGGCAACCGTCACATCGTCTGACCAGATCTTCCGCATCAGCATGAGCAGTTAACCAATAAAAACCATGGCGGAACGCTTTAGCCACCAAAGATTTTGAACCGGCGTGGTGACTACAATCTCCTTCGTGGATCTCACGCAAAATTTCACAGCCTTCCTCAGGAGACACACAACGTTGAAACGCCCCTAACACACTGCAATGATGCAATTCGCCATTAACAATAGTCATAGACTTGGATCGCCGGATTATCTGCCGGGCCAAGGTTTCATCCTCTGGTAGCTCGCCCCGGTTCATGTACGCAAGATAAGGAAGCGTCCAATCCGGAATAACGTGAAGAGCTGCCACCAATTGAGCCTCTGGATCAGGAATAGCCAAATCCGCTTCACCAGGGAGCTTGACCGACGGGTTGTGCAGCACATCAAGAAAGACATTAGGCGGGACCAGTTTATGTTGAGAGCCCAACCGGCTTAAAGCGTCCGCCGCTTCATTCTTCCGACCGTCCACGTGGTCCACCTGATAGCCCTTGAAGTGACTTGCAACAATATCCACCTCACGACGATATGCAGCCATGAGTGGGTCCTTAGAATCCCAAGTGCCAGACACCTGTTGAGCCACTAGGTCCGAGTCACCGAAGCACTTAACCCGGCTTAGATTCATCTTTTTAGCCATCCGGAGACCATGGAGCAAGGCTTCATACTCAGCTGCATTGTTAGTGCAAGGGAACATTAAGCGGAGAACATAACAGAACTTGTCACCTCGTGGGGAAGTTAATACGACTCCAGCCCCCGAGCCCTCCAATTGTCTGGATCCATCAAAATGGATAGTCCAATATGTGTGATCCGGCTTCTCTTCAGGTGCTTCTAGTTCCGTCCAATCATTGATGAAATCAACAAGTGCTTGAGACTTCACCGTCGTCCGAGGCACATACTTCAACCCGTGCGGCCCAAGTTCTATAGCCCACTTGGCAATCCGGCCAGTCGCTTCCCGGTTCTGGATGATATCGCCCAAAGGGGCAGAACTGACTACTGTGATGGGGTGGTTCAGCTTCCGGCTTGCCATGAAAACTCCATATACCAGCTTCTACCAATGTGGATACCTTTGCTTGGATTCAATAAGTACCTCGCTAATATAATAAACCGGACGCTGAACCGGATGCTCCTTGCCTGCTTCCTTCCGCTCCACCACAATAGCCACACTGACTGCACGAGCGTTAGCAGCAACATATAGCAGTAGCGGCTCCTTGTCAATGGGAGCGGCAAGCACAGGCGGATTAGCCAAGTGTCGCTTTAAGTCCTCAAATGCCTTATCAGCAGCGGAACTCCAGACGAACTGATCCATCTTCTTCAACATCTGATACAAAGGAATCCCCTTCTCACCAAGGCGGCTGATAAACCGGCTCAACGCGGCAATCTGGCTAGCCAAACGTTGAACGTCATTGATACACTTTGGTTTAGCCAGGGAGGTGGTGGCTGTGATCTTCTCCGGATTAGCCTCAATTCCCCTGTTGGACACCAAAAAACCCAATAACTTGCCTGCCGGTACAACAAAAACACATTTGGCCGGATTGAGCATCATCTTGTACGTCCTCAGGTTATCACAGGTTTCCTTTAAATCGTCAACCAGAGTCTCCTTCTTCCTTGACTTAACCACAATATCATCCACGTAAGCATGTACATTACGGCCAATCTGCTTGTGAAGGCAATTTTGTACACACCGTTGATAGGTTGCCTGGGCACTCTTGAGTCCAAAAGGCATAGACACATAGCAGAAGGCTCCAAAGGGAGTGATGAACGTCGTCTTCTCCTGGTCCTTAACCGCCATTTTGATCTGATGATAACTAGAATATGCATCCAAAAAACTCAAACGCTCGCAACCCACCGTAGCATCAATGATTTGATCAATACGGGGGAGGGTAAAAGGATCTGCTGGACAAGCTTTATTAAGGTCTGTGTAATCCACACACATACGCCAGGTACCGTTTTTCTTAAGGACTAGCACCGGATTAGCAAGCCACTCAGGGTGGAAAACCTCAACAATAAAACCAGCTGCTAAGAGCCTGGCTACCTCTTCTCCAATAGCTTTGCGTCTTTCTTCGTTAAATCGGCGGAGGAAATGTTTCACCGGTTTGTACTTAGGATCCACATTAAGAGTGTGCTCAGCGAGTTGCCTCAGTACACCTGGCATGTCAGAAGGCTTCCATGCAAAGATGTCTCGATTCTCACGGATGAACTCGATGAGCGTGCTTTCCTATTTCGGATCCAAGTTGGCACTGATGCTGAACTGCTTGGACGAATCGCCAGGCCCGAAGTCAACAAGCTTAGTCTCAGCTGCCGATTTGAACTTCAGGGCCGGATCATGCTCCGTAGTTGGCTTCTTCAATGGAGTCATGTCCGCCGGATCAACATTGTCCTTATAGTACTTCAGCTCCTCGGTGGCACAAACCGACTCTGCGTAGGCCGGATCTCCTTCCTCGCACTCCAAAGCGATTTTACGGCTTCCGTGAACCGTTATTGTCCCCTTGTGACCCGGCATCTTGAGCTGCAAGTACACATAAGAGGGTCGTGCCATAAACTTAGCGTAGGTCGGTCGCCCAAACAGGGTGTGATACGGACTTTGGATTTTTACCACTTCAAACGTCAATGTCTCCGATCTGGAATCATAATCATCTCCAAAGGCCACTTCCAGAGCTATCTTACCAACAGGATATGCTGACTTGCCTGGTACCACACCATGGAACACCGTATTGGACGGTTTGAGATTTTTATCTGTTAGTCCCATACGTCGGAAGGTCTCGTAGTACAAGATATTAATACTGCTCCCTCCATCCATGAGTACCTTGGTGAACTTATAACCTCCCACCTGAGGCGCCACCACTAAAGCCAACTGACCCGGATTGTCAACCCGGGGAGGGTGATCCTCTTTGCTCCACATGATTGGCTGTTTCGACCAGCATAAATAACGGGGTACGGCCGGTTCAACAGAGTTGACTGCCCGCTTCTGAACCTTCCGGTCTCGCTTGTCCAAGCTAGTGGTGAAGACATGGTACTGCCCACTATTCAACTGCTTTGGGTTGCTCTGGTAACCCGACTGTTGCTGCTACTAGTTGTATCCACCCTTGTTATTCTGATTATTTTGATTGTTATGCCTGCCCGGATTACCATTAAATCCTGAACCGGAATTTCCACCACCGTAACCCGGCCCGGATCCTGAGCCACCGCCAGAGCCGTGATCATACCGGAAAGCATTAGAATTCTTGAACTCCTGCATAATGTAGCAATCCTTCCAAAGGTGGTTTGATGGCACCTCCTTCGTCCCATGCTTTGGACAGGGCTGATTCAATAGATAGTTTAAGCGGTCCGGGTTAGGTTTAGGCGCTCCACTGCGGTTCGGCGGTTTACCCTTGCGTCGCTGGCCCTTGTCCTGCGCGTTGGTATTAGCCACAAAATCCATGTTGCCATCCGCTTTACGCTTGCCTCCGCTACCATTACCTGCCGAGTGATGTTGCTAACCTTTGGAGTTGCCGTTCTTCTTTCCCTTCCTAGTCTTGTCATCATCAGACTCGGGATCCTTGGTACTATCAGAATCAGCATACTTTACCAAAGCGGCCATGAGAGTCCCCATGTCAGTGCAATGGCGCTTCATCCGCCCTAACTTCAGCTTTAGGGGCCCAAACCGACAATTGCCTTCCAGGGTTATAACCGCGGTGTCAGCATTGATACGGTCTGATGAATGCAAAACTTGCGAGACCCGACGCACCCAATGAGTCATTGATTCTCCTTCCTCCTGGACACATGCAGCTAAGTCCACTATCGACATAGGCTGCTTACATGTATCCTTGAAATTACTGATAAACCGGGCTCGTAATTGGGCCCATGAACTGATAGAATTGGTCGGTAAGCTTTTTAACCAAGTACGGGCCGTTCCTTCGAGCATCATGGTGAAATACTTCGCACACACCGCATCATCCACATCAAGCATCTCCATGGCCATATCATAGCTCTCCACCCATGTCTCTGGAGGTTGATCCGCCGTGTAATTTGGTACCTTGCACGGGCCCTTGAAATCCTTGGGCAGGCGCACATTGCGTAAATCGGGGACAAGGCAAGGCACCCCCAAAGAACTAGAGGTAACTCCAGGCTTGACCGAGGTAGTTGGACGAACTGGCGTAAGCTACCGAGCCTGATACTGTGCGGCTAACTCGGCCTCCCTGCGCGCTCGGGCCCAGTCCACCACCTCCTGAGCATTATCGACACCACCAGCTGGGTTGTTACCACGGGGCGCTCCACGTCGTCCATTACTTGACACGGCCAGTTCATCCATATGCTTGCTATAGCTCCGGCTTGGACGAGGGGTAGAATGGATCCGGTCGCGGCTGTACGAATACGCTTCCTGTTGGACCAAAGCTGTCCTAAGGAGCTCCTTGACCCGGCGCGTCTCCATCGCCTGCAGCGAATCACCTTCAATTGGAATGGCCTCCAGTCGGGCAGCAGCTGCAACAAGGTTGTCCATCGGGTTGGAGTAGTGACCCGGAGGTGTTAGCACAGCCTGCGGTACACCAGTATTATGACGGGGAAGATCTATTAAACGGGGCTGGACCGGCGCGCCCATCCCAGGTGCTTCCGCCCGGTTTATCACTGGCGGATTACTGGTTCCCGCTCCGGGGGTGTTGAAGAGGTCTCTGGCTTCAAAAACTGAAGGCAAACAAGATCGGTGCTTCCTCCTCATGACTTCCTGCGACGCGTTCTGGTCCAACATGAGCCTGTAGGCTTGTGCATCTAAAGCGGCCCGCTCTGCAGTCATCCTGGCATCTTCAGCTGCTAGGTCCGCCTTAGCCTGAGTGATTTGTTCCTTCACCTTTGCAATCTCCGCGTTGTGAGCGTCCTGATCCGCCGGGTTAGCCTCTGCCATGAGCGCAGCCAAAGCATCGAACAGATCCGATAAAACTTGAGCCAGCGGGCGCACAGAGCCTCCTGCCCCGGCAGCCGTCGCCGCTACTGAACCGGAGATCATTGCCGCAGCGGTCAAAGAATGAAGCACTGCTTGTGTACCGGCCATGAATATTCCAACCCGATTGGGCAGATCGGAGGGGTCCAGAATACTGTCACCTTCGGAACAGCCCCCAATCCGGCGATCTTGTAGCTGATACAGAGATTCAGTTTCTCCGGTTGACGACTCGTCGCCGGAGTAAACGACGGTCTCGCCACCAGATTCTGATCCATCCTCATAACTTCCTCCGTGGATGACTCCCACAAAGGCACGCTTCACGGCCGGTTTAACCTGGGCAGATCGCGCACGCTGAGCCGTCTCGACGAGGTCGGTGCAGGTGTCTAGCTCAGGGCCCGGTTCACAGATCTTGCAAATGAAAACGTGTATGCCACCAAAGGGCACCCGATACTCGTACTAAATTGAGCCGGCCTCGGGGCCCCAGCCTGCGTCGTCAATGTAGAGCTTGCCACGAGGACTCTTAGTCATCCGACCCACAGCGTAGCCCTCGAGTCCTTTGAAGCGGCCGTCCAAGAACTTGAAACCATCGTGTGATAGCCCCACGGTGGGCGCCAACTGTCATGGTTTTGTCACAGCAGATGTCCTAGAGAAAGGACTTAGTCGTGGAGCCATCGCGACGGGTTAGCTTGAAGGGGTTAAAGCGGACACAGGGACGCAGAGAGTTTTATACTAGTTCGGCCCCTTCGATGAATGTAAAAGCCTACGTCTAGTTGTGATGGAATTGATGGGGTTTCGATGACTAGGGAGCAAACGAGCTTCGCCTAAGTCTCGAGTTGTTGTCTGTTGTCCTTGAACCGCCGCGGGGCCGTCCCCTTATATACACGGGTGACGCCCGTCGGTCCACAGAGTCCCAACACCAGTTCATACTCGTATCCGGGTTGGTCTCTCCTTATTCCTAACTTACAATACAAGTTTACATACCAAACCGGTTTACGGCTACAGGTCTTAAACCGACTACAGGCCTTGGGCCCTTATCTTCCTCCTTGGGCTTTAGCACCCTTGAACTACTGATGACGTTAACCCGGCCCAGATAGGCCGGTTTACGCCCAGTAGTAATATCCCCAACAGAGATTGAACTAGGTATGAGGATACCGATGATCGAATCTCAGGCAAGTAACATACCGATGACAAAGGAAATAACGTATGTTGTCATAAGGTTTGACCGATAAAGATCTTCGTAGATTATGTAGGAACCAATATGGGCATCCAGGTTCCGCTATTAGTTATTGACCAGAGTGGTGTCTCGGTCATGTCTACATAGTTCTCGAACCCATATGGTCCGCACTCTTATCGTTCGTTGATGATATAGTACTATATGAGTTATGTATGTTGGTGACCGAATGTTGCTCGGAGTCCCGGATGAGATCACGGACATGACGAGGAGCTCCGAAATGGTCTGGAGGTAAAGATTGATATATAGGATGATATGGTTCAGCCAAGGGATGAAGCCCACGAGGCTTTAGGTCGGTGCAAAAGAAGTTTTGCGGAGGCCAGGGGGCCAAACGCTGGAGACCCTGGCGTCTGGCCCTGGGCCAGAAGATGAGGCCCATGGCGTCTGGTCCAGACGCCAAGGACTGTGGCATCTGGTCCTGAAAGTCCGAGTAGGACTCTTCCTTGCAGGAAAAACCGACTTTGAGTAGGCTTTTACTCCAAGTTTCAACCCCAGGGCCCAATATATAAATAGAGGGGTAGGGCTAGCACCAAAGACACATTAAGAAACACCAAGCCGTGTGCCGGCAACCCCGTCCCTCTAGTTTATCCTTCGTCATAGTTTCCGTTGTGCTTGGCGAAGCCCTGCGGAGATTGTTCTTCATCAACACCATCACCACGCCGTCGTGCTGCCAGAACTCATCTACTACTTCGCCCGTCTTGCTGGATCAAGAAGGCAAGGACGTCATCGAGTTGAACGTGTGCTGAACGCGGAGGTGTCATACTTTCGGTACTTGATCGGACGGATCGTGAAGGTGTACGAATACATCAACCACGTTGATAAACGCTTCCGCTTTGCATTCTTCAAGGGTATGAAGACACTCTCTCCTCTCGTTGCTATGCTTCTCCTAGATAGATCATGCATGATCGTAGGAAAAAATTTGAATTACGTTTCCCAATAAGTGCAAGAATTTTTTTTCTACTGAAATGACAAAAAGAGTAATGCGGTTCATGTCTCCATACTTTTGCGGTTCATTTACGCCCGATGTGAAGCGCACTTCACTTCTTCGTCTGAGAAAAATTTACGTTCAACAAAAGAAATAATGAAGTTCACTTGAGTCACCGATGCAATGCGATTTTAAGTCTGAAGCAGTGTGTTCTGTTGCCTGATGCAGAACACACGTCAATTTGTGCGCCGCGAAAAACAGAGTGTCCGCATTTCGGTAAAAATTAAACTATTCTTAAAGCGTAAGGAACTAGAGAGTGTGTTCTACATGAGAAAGTTACTTATCGTCGATAACTTTTCAACGGTGTATAATTTGGATCATTCAAACCAGCGGTTTGTAAAAATTTCGCAAAAAGGGCCGCTGCCACTCGTCGTCTGCCAACGGTTTTCAAAATTAACTTAAAACCGTAAGGAATAAGAAAACAAATTCTACATATGAAAGTTGCACCTCGACCATAGCATTTCAATGGCGTATCGCACACCTCATTTCGACAAACGGTTAAAAAACTGGAGCGAAAACAATACATAAAAATGCAAATTATTTGAAAAACTCTAATTTCGCGATTTACAAAATTTAAAATTGCTCTTAAATCGTAACGAATTAGAGAAAATAATACATATAAAAAATTTGCGCCTCGACGATATCTTTCCAACAACGTATCATTTGCTTCATTCCGATGAGCGGTTTACAAAAAATCACGAAAAAACACTTGCTGCCACTCGTCATGCGCCGCACCATTTTCGAAACTGCTCTTAAACCGTGGTGAATCTCCAAAAAAATTCTACATGACAAGGTTGTGCCTAATCCATAGCTTTCCAACGATATATTACACGTCTCGTTCGCGTACAGATTTTTGTGACGTGAAGTTCACTCGCCTGAGAAGTGCAGTTCTCTTGCTTCTACAAATGATGTGCACTTCCGTTGAGCGTGCAGTTCGGAAGTGTTAGCAGAATAGCTATTCTGCTAATATTAGCAGAATAGATCATGTGGATCATGCGGATGCGGGACGATCTCCTACCTTCATTTTGCGGGACGATCTCCTACCAACGGATCGCTTAAAGGCAACTCGAGAGGAATTGGCGGGATTCTTCCTTGAAGAGGTCATAGCTATAACTGAAAAACATCATCGGGAAGTGGAACTGGATGTTGGTAATTAGATATTAGGGATCGATGGTAAGATATGTTATTTGTATATATGCATGAACGTGTATATATGTACGAAAACTTGTATACAAAGCGGGGGAAAACTTGTTGTTCCATCAAGCACGGAGAAAGAGGTCACTTCTATATATATATATATATATATATATATATATATATATATATATATATATATATATATATATATATCTGTGTGTGTGTGTGTGTGTGTGTGTGTGTGTGTGTGTGTGTGTGTGTGGGGTGTAACGGTTCCTTCATTGCTATTAGTAGCTTGCGTTGAGTTGAATGGAAAACATAAAATAAAAACGAAACCCCTAAACCCACCAAAACCCGTCTCTTCAAAACCCCCAAACCCCTCCTTTGACAAAAGAAAAGCACGGCCTTTTAGTCCCGGTTGGTCTTACCAACCAGGACTAAAGGTCCTCCTGCCCGAGCGTTGTGAAGCGGCCACGTGGAGTCTCTTTAATCCCGGTTCGTAACACGACCGGGACTAAAAGTGGGGGCCTTTAGTCCCGGTTTCAGAATCGGGACCGGGATTAATGCCCTGTTTCCTACTAGTGAAGAGGGAGAAGAAACAAGTTGTGCATGAGGCTTCAGAGCCAAAGACGGCGTCTAGTACGCGTGTGTGCGCTTGTGCCACCGGTCGTACCAAGCGTCGCCGCCTCTGCCTGGTAAAGTACTTCACCCTTGTGCTTTTAGATGAGGAGAGACAGAAGAACACATCCAGAAACACGCCTAGAAGGTAGAACCCTAGCCTGCACAAGGTTTTAGAGAGGGAATTGATCCAAGGACTCCGCCGCCGCAAGCAGTGGTGAATCTAGGCAGAAAATAGAGGGTGGGCTAAAAGTTTATACAAGCCTGCATCATGCAAATACATGTTGGGTTGGGCTAGCATGTGGCTGAGTTGAACCTTGAGACTAGTAGTAAAAAACTCTTTTTCAGTGCTGGAGGGGGGGGGGGGCTCAAGCCTGTTAAAGCACCCCTAGTAGATTCGCCCTTGGCCGCAACCACTCATCAAGAGGAGATCATCGCCATCCCATCTTCATCTCATTGTAATACAGTAGTTGGTGTGAATTTAATTTTTTGCAATCACCATGTTCATCTTGATCCACCACGCGATGTTCGAACCCCCGATGTGTTATGTTAATAATCTTCTTGATGTTGAGTGAAGTCAACCATCCAACATACGCCTCCTTTTGACGGAAGGTTATTGCTGGTAACGTGAAGGCCAGTCAAGGAGGTAGGTTAGTGACATGGCCGACCACCCTTCTTCCTGGATCGTTGTAGCACGGGACGAATGAAGACCGCTTTTAGTTGTGCCCACGGGGAGATCCTTAATTATCATCCAGTAATTGGAGTGGGGGCAAATGGTAGTGGCGTATGCACGTATCTGTACTTGACTCCCCCCACAAAGAGAAACAAATAAAGTGGCTTAAGAATCCGACATAGAATTATGCTTAGGCATCAGTCGTGTTAGCTACATACTAGTGCGGAAACCGGACTCGTTAGGAACGCCTCAGTCCGGTCGATTACAACAACTATTACTCATGCCTCGCCTTACATTTACTTCACTTTTGCAGTTTACATTTGACCCATTATTTTCATCTGTTTTCACACTGCTTTGGATTGCATCTTACTTTTTTTTTTGAACGATCACCCACCTGAATATATTACTCGAAAGCCCGAGCGCAAGTTGCACGTTATATTAAGGATTACAGCGAGAGAATTGCATCTTACTTGTAGGCACTGCTGTTTAAATCATTAGAACGGAACTACTGCACACGCAATAATTTTTAGCACTATGGTAAATCCAACGATCTGGTCTTCCTTTTCCCGGATGCTGTGGGGTCAGATCACACCAAGCGCACAAAGATTGACTTGTAGTCAAAGTCTTGCT
Source organism: Aegilops umbellulata (assembly GCA_032464435.1). Classification (NCBI taxonomy): domain Eukaryota; kingdom Viridiplantae; phylum Streptophyta; class Magnoliopsida; order Poales; family Poaceae; genus Aegilops; species Aegilops umbellulata. The sequence continues at coordinate 660,139,369 of CP136057.1, forward strand.
TGTTGAAAGCACCTCCCGTTGTAAATTGGTGACAATGCCAGAAAACACAGTAACAAGGTCTGATTAGTTGAAGAATTCTCCACCCTCAATGGGTCCCTCCCTTGATAGAAAAGAGATTTGTTGACTACAGGTCCTCTCCATTAACTGAACTTACCAGGTACCGCTGTACGTAGTCATGGTGGTTATTGAAAGATTGACCTGTAGTCAAGGTTTTTTGGTTGTTGAAAGCATCCTGTGCATAGTCATGGTGCTTGCCGTGTGGGGACTTTCGTCTTGATACAGAGTGACACTGAACTCTGCAGAGGAGAAAGCCTATATATGTATGCGCAGCTAGCTCTCACTTGTCACGGACGGCATATCACCTCATCTCTCTCGGGTTAGCTAGCTCCATGACCACTCTATCATCATCATCATCATGTGCCCTCATTTCTATCATCGTAGTACTACTACTGCTAGTATTACCACCAGCCATCTCGGCTTCTTCTCCAACGATGACCAATGGTCGCGCCGGCAGCGACACTGACCTTGCCGCGCTGCTGGCTTTCAAAGCCAAGGTCTCCGACCCAGGTGGCGTCTTGTCCGGCAACTGGACAGCCGGTACGTCCTTCTGCCACTGGGTTGGTGTCTCGTGCAGCCGGCGCAGGCAGCGCGTCACTGCTGTTGAGCTACCGGACGTTTCCCTATATGGATCTCTTGCTCCTCACCTTGGTAACCTCTCCTTCCTCTCTGTGCTAAACCTCAATAATACCAACCTCACCGGGTCAATTCCCAACGAGATTGGAAGACTGCATCGCCTCAAGTTTTTATATCTTGGGTGCAATAGCCTGTCAGGTAGCATCCCTACTAGCATAGGAAACCTAACAAGGCTTCAAGTTCTTGCCCTATATCTTAACCATCTCTCTGGTTCAATTCCGGCAGAGCTACAGAACCTACAGAGTCTTGGCAATTTGAATCTCTTCGGGAATTACCTTAGTGGCTCAATACCAAGTAATCTATTCAACAATACTTCTTTATTAAGTTTTCTGAACTTTGGCAACAACAGCTTGACAGGGCCAATACCATATAGCATTGGCTCCTTGCAGATCCTCGAGTTCTTTAGCGTACAAGCCAATACTCTTACTGGACCGGTGCCTCCAGCAATCTTCAACATGTCTAAACTATATTTTATCAGTTTCGCTTTAAATTACAACTTAACAGGTTCAATCCCCAACAACCAAAGTTTTAGTCTCCCGGTGCTAGAAGAAATCGAAATCCAAGGTAATAGTTTCACAGGTCAGATTCCATTGGGCTTTGCATCCTGTCCATACCTCCAAACTCTTTCCCTTGGCGAGAACTCATTTGAAGGTGTTGTTCCAACATGGTTGGCCAAACTGACTCAACTCAGCTTCCTATTCCTCAATGATAATGACCTTGTCGGTACAATCCCTGTTGTACTTGGCAACATGACTTCTCTAAGTGTTCTAGAACTGGGATCATGCAATTTGACCGGGCCCATTCCGGTAGAAATTGGACAGCTAGGTCAACTCTCAGTCTTGATTATTGGATATAATCAACTAACTGGATCCATTCCAGCTTCTCTTGGTAACTTATCTGAATTAGCATTCCTAGAATTGGAAAAAAATCTGTTGGTCGGACAGGTGCCTACAACAATTGGAAACATGCACTCTTTGGAGCATTTTGATATTTCAAGAAATCGCCTAAAGGGAGATCTCAACTTCTTGTCCATGTTTACAAAGTTTAGAAAGCTCCGGGTGCTTGCCATCAATTCGAATAATTTCACTGGTTGTAGCCTCCCTGACTATGTAGGAAATCTATCGAGCCAGCTGCAAATATTTTTGGCGAGTGAAATCAACTTAGTTGGGGAAATTCCACCAACGATTTCAAATTTAACCGGTCTCACTACGATAGATCTTTCAATAAACCAGTTGCACAGCGTAATTCCACAATCCATCATGATGATGGAGAATCTACAGTGGCTTGAGCTCGATACAAATAACTTGTTTGGCCCCATCCCATCTCAGATTACAATGCTAAAAAGTCTAGAAGCTTTGGTCCTGGACGACAATGAATTCACTGGTTCCATACCAGATGACATTGGTAACCTCAGCAGGTTAGAACACCTAGTGTTATCTGGTAACCAGTTATCATCCACTATACCACCAAGTTTGTTTCATCTTGATAGTCTCCTCCAGCTAGATCTATCTCAAAACCTTTTGAATGGCACATTGCCAGTTGACATAGGCTATTTGAAACAAATTAATCACATTGATATCTCTACCAACCATTTGGTCGGTAGCCTCCCAGATTCAATTGGACAACTCCAAATGATATCCTTCTTTAACATATCACACAATTCGTTTGGTAATTCGATTCCGAACTCTTTTGCCAAACTAACCAGCTTGCAAACTTTGGACTTATCCCATAACCACATCTCTGGTACCATCCCAAAGTACCTAGCCAATTTTACTATCCTCACAAGTCTGAACCTCTCTTACAATAACCTACAAGGACAGATACCCGAAGGAGGTGTTTTCTCAAACATCAGCCTGCAATCCTTGATGGGGAACTCGGGGCTATGTGGTGCTTCAGCTTTTGGATTTTCACGGTGTCCATGTAACACTACCCAAGGAAAAAGCGACCACATGCTGAAATTTTTGCTCCCTACAGTCATCGTAGTAACTGGAGTTGTGGCTTTATGCATATATGCAATGATCAAAAAGAAAATTAAAAAGCATCAAGGGATGACAGTGTCTGTTGGCATGGTTAGCCATCAGTTGGTCTCCTACCATGACCTTGTTCGTGCCACTCAAAATTTTAGCGAGAGCAACTTGTTGGGGTCTGGAAGCTTTGGAAAAGTTTTTAAGGGCCAACTAAGCAATGGTGTGGTGGTTGCAATAAAGGTTCTTGACATGCAGTTGGAACAAGCCATTAGAAGCTTCGATGCCGAGTGTGGTGTGCTACGCATGACGCGCCACCGCAACTTGATAAAGATTCTCAACACCTGCTCCAACCTTGATTTCAGAGCGTTGGTGCTGCCATACATGCCCAATGGCAGCTTAGAAATGCTCCTTCACTACTCTGGAGGCACAAGGAACTTGGGGTTCCTCGAGAGGTTGGGCATCTTGCTCGACGTGTCCATGGCAATGGAGTATCTGCACCATGAGCACCACCAGGTGATCTTGCACTGTGACCTGAAGCCAAGCAATGTGTTGTTCGACAAGGACATGACGGCACATGTTGCAGACTTTGGCATCGCAAGGCTGTTACTTGGTGATAATAGCTCCGTGATTTATTCGAGCATGCCCGGAACTGTTGGCTACATGGCACCAGGTTTGTAAATGGTACATTAATTTCACTTTTAATTAATTATGTTTAATCCGTCATGATTTATTGTTTTGTTTATAAATTAATTCCATGTCGTGCCAAAAAATAATTTAATTCCATGTCCGTGAGCAGAGTATGGGTCCATTGGAAGAGCATCGAGAAAGAGCGATGTCTTCAGCTACGGAATCATGCTACTTGAAGTCTTGACTGGAAGGAGACCCACAGATGCGTTTTTTGTTGGAGATCTCAGCCTCAGAAAGTGGGTGCTTGAGGCGTTTCCTAGGGAGGTTGTCAATGTCGTGGATGACCAGTTACTATGTGGCTCTTCTTCGAGTGTCAGCTTGGAAGGCTTTCTTGTGCCGGTGTTTGAGCTGGGCTTGCTCTGCTCCAGCGACTCGCTTGACGAGAGGATGACAATGAGCGACATTGTTGTGAGGTTGAAGAAGATTAAAGTGGAGTACACCAAAGCGACAACATGAGCATTGAGCAGCAAGGAGCGCCGCCCCATGAGTGAATTGTCAGGAAAAAAAGGAACATCAGTGGGCACGCACCGAGCGTCGTCCCCCGATGCGTCTTGTGTCGGTGCTGCCGTTTCTGTTGAAATTATTAATACTTGTAATAACCTTGCCTTAGTTTCAAAACGGTTCTTTAATCGAGTTGTCATAATGTGGGCGTAGGCTATGTGTATAAGCCATGCTCCCTCCACACTCTATCCTGTCATGCTGGACTGCAACTTCTGATAAGCAGACAGAGACAGGTGATAGGGGCATCATCTTCGTTGCTTTTCTTTCGAAAAGGGGATGCCCCGGCCTCTACATCAGAACGATACATACGGCCCTGTTTATTTGTCTTAGACACCAAAGTGTTCTGAAGTGAAGTTGCTCAAAATTGCAACCTTCTTTGTTGTCACCAAATTTATTTATTTTTTGCGGGGATCTGATCAATTAATTTTAGCTGCATAGTGATGAATATATCATTATTTATTAAAAATAAGAATTAAAAATTTTGCGGCGAAAGCTTGTCCAAGCAACTATTCATGAGTTACTTGATGCAACCTTGGAATACACCGTAAACCAGCGCCGGCCATGGATGTCTCTGTCGGCTATTGAATCTTTTATGCCCAATGGAAGAGAGTGGCTCCTTCATGCGCTGGATTCATTATGTGAGCTCGATCGGTGTAAGGTGTTGCTCATTTTCTGGAGAAGTTGGTATGTTTTTTTTTTCGAAAAGGGGGTTTACCCCAGCCTCTGCATCAGAAAGATGCATACGGCTCATATTATTAAAAATAAATTCAGTAACAAAGTCGTCAAGTATCGAGATGCAAAAAACAAGACGAAAGGCTCGAAAGAGCCCAAACCCGAAGCCACAACCGGCTGGCAAGCACAATAGGAGCACTACATGCCTATCCTATTACATGACCGCCATCCAAACCGGTTGAAAATATCCCGCGCTACCATCTCCCATCGGGTAGACGCAGTAACCAAACGCTCCCTGGCCTCCGTCGGAGTGAGTAGCGACCACATACGGATGAACGCCGTAGCCCTGAAGATAACCTGCAAAAAGTGAATGTTTGTTGATCTGTTGAAAACCAAATCATTTCTGCAGTTTCATACTGCCCAAAGTAAAGCACAAACGCCAACACGAATGTGTCTTGCAGTATCGGAATCCACCCCATCAAGCCATGTTCCAAATAACGTATTGATAGAGGTGGGCTGATTAATATTAAAAGCAATATTAATTGACCGCCATAGGATCTTAGCCAGCGGACAATCGAGAAAGAGGTGTTTGATGTTTTTGTTATGATCGCAAAAGCTACACCTAGAGGAGCCCACCCAGTTGCGTTTTGCCAGGTTATCCTTAGTCAGAATGACTTGTTTATGCACAAACCACATAAACACTTTGATACATAAGGGAACCTTAACTCTCCAAACGTGAATCGAGGAAGGGACCATGCTAGAGTTAATGACATCCAGATACATGGACTTCACTGAGAACACACCGTTCCTAGTAAGTTTCCAAGACAGCTTATCTGGTTGCTGGGTCAGCTGCACCTGCATTAAGAGTCTAACAAGGTGGAGCCAGGCCTCCCAACGATTTCCAACTAGCGTTCTCCGAAAACTAATATTGAGAGGAGTGGATTGTAAAACAGTTGCAACGAAAGCTTCTCTACGTCGCACAATGTTGTACAAGGTAGGATATTGGAGTGCAAGGGGAGTCTCCCCAAGCCACGTATCCTCCCAAAACCTCGTAGAGGCACCATTCCCAACAATAAATTTTGACTTGTTGAAAAAAAATTGTTTAACTCGCATCAAACCCTTCCAAAAAGGTGAGTCGGAAGGCCGCACATTTACCTGAGCCAAGGTTTTAGCATAAAGATACTTATTACGCAAAATCTGTGCCCAAGTAGCTTCCGTCTCAGATGACAGTTTAAAAAGCCACTTGCTAAGGAGACATATATTTTTGACTTCCAAATTTTCAATACCTAGACCCCCTTGGTCCTTCGGCCTACAAATTATATCCCACTTAGCAAGCCTATATTTTCGTTTGAGCTCGTCATTCTGCCAAAAAAATCTAGATCGGTAGAAATCTAACCTTTTCCTGACTCCCACTGGAACCTGGAAAAAGGATAGGAGAAACATAGGCATACTAGTAAGGACCGAATTGATTAGAATCAATCGTCCTCCGTATGACATGAGCTTCCCTTTCCAACAGCTCAGTTTCTTTTCAAAGCGATCCTCGATGCATTTCCACTCCAAGTTAGTCAGCTTACGATGATGAATGGGTATACCTAAATACGTAAACGGTAAGGAACCCAATTCACATCCGAACAATTGTCTATATGTTTCCTGGTCATCCTTTGCTCTTCCAAAGCAAAACAATTCGCTCTTGTGGAAGTTAATTTTGAGACCAGATAATTGTTCAAATAAGCATAACAACAGCTTCATGTTTCTTGCTTTCGCCAGGTCGTGCTCCATAAAGATGATAGTATCATCAGCATACTGAAGAATGGAAATCCCTCCGTCAACTAGATGCGGGACCAGGCCACCTACCTGCCCTGCATCCTTTGCCCTGCCTATTAAGATAGTGAGCATATCAGCCACTATGTTAAATAGGATCGGTGACATCGGATCTCCTTGCCTTAGCCCCTTGTGTGTTTGGAAATAGTGACCTATGTCATCATTCACTTTAATCCCTACACTCCCTTTTTGCGTAAAGGATTCAATCTGGTTTCTCCATGCCGGATCAAAACCTTTCATACGCAACGCTTGTTGAAGGAAAGGCCATTTAACTTTATCATACGCTTTTTCAAAATCCACTTTAAAAACTACACCATCAAGTTTTTTTGAATGGATTTCATGGAGCGTTTCATGCCACACCACAACCCCTTCAAGGATGTTTCTATCAGGCATGAAAGCAGTCTGGGACGGGTGAACCACAGAGTGCGCAATCTGCGTTAGTCTATTCGTCCCGACCTTGGTGAAACTTTTGAAACTCACATTAAGCAGACATATCAGTCTGAACTACTCAATACGAACCGCGTCCGTCTTCTTAGGAAGAAGGGTTATCGTTCCAAAATTCAGCTTAAACAACTGAAGCTGACCCTCAAAGAACTCCTGGAACATGGGCATCAGATCACCCTTAATAAAATGCCAGCACTTTTTGTAGAACTCCGCCGGAAACCCATCCGGTCCTGGAGCCTTATTATTCTCCATCTGTGCAATGGCGTCAAACACCTCTTTCTCAGAGAAAGGAGCAGTGAGGAGCTCATTCTCGGCAGTCTCAAGTTGAGGAACATCCTCAACCCTCGACTCATCTAAGGACACAAAATTCTCTTCCGGGGGACCAAACAACTGCTTATAATAGTTGGTAATGTAGACTTTCAGATTGTCTTGACCGACTATAGTCCCTTCGTCTTGCTCTAGCTGAAAAATTCTTTTTTTACGATGCTTCCCATTAGCAATCATGTGAAAGAATTGAGTATTGTCCTCACCTTGTACTATCTTGCGAACCTTAGCTCGCAATGCCCACTTCAATTCCTCCTCGCGAAGGAGCTCTTTAAGTCGCATCTCCGCCTCCATCTTTGCTTCCAACTCACTGGAATCCAAGATAGAAGTTTCAGCTTTAACTTCCAGGTTTTGAATAAGAAGAAGAAGTCTCTCCTTCTCCGCCTTATAAATACCATGCGTGTGTTTAGCCCATCCTCGAAGGAACCTTCGGAGATGACGAATCTTGCATTGCCATCGCTCGATAGGAGTCCTTCCTCCTGAGTCCTTAGCCCACTCCTGAGCCAACAACTCAAGGAAACCTTCTCTTTCAAACCAGGCAAGTTCAAACGAGAAAAAGTTCTTGTTGCCCACAAAAGTTTGAACTCCCGAGTCAACAAGTAACGGTGTATGATCTGAGACACCTCTTGTCAAAGCCTGCACGGTTACCAGAGGAAACTTCTGTTCCCATTCGACACTTGCTAGGACTCGGTCTAGTTTCTCAAACGTCGGGACCGGTAACGAATTAGCCCAAGTGAATTTCCTACCCGAAAGCTCTATCTCTCTGAGATCCAAGCTTTCGATAATAGTGTTGAACATGAACGACCATCGGCCGTCAAAATTGTCATTATTCTTTTCCTCCTTCCTTCGGATAATGTTAAAATCCCCCCCCCCCCACTAAAAGGGGGAGCTGCTCATTTCCACAAATACGAACCATATCCGCCAAGAAGTCTGGCTTAAGCTCTGGTTGCGCAGCTCCATACACCGCGACCAACGCCCAATCAAACCCATCTGCCTTAGTTCGAACTCGAAACTTTACGGCAAAATCCCCCAAAACTACACTTCGAACTTCCAATGTGTCGCACTTAACCCCAAGTAAAACCCCACCGGATCTTCCTCGAGGGGGGAGGCAATGCCAATCAAAGTCGACCCCCCCAGACAAAGTGGAAAGAAATTGTGCAGTGAAGTTGCTTCTTCCAGTCTCCGACAATGCAATAAAATATAACTGATGTTCAATATACGCCTCCGCCAGGAACCTTCTTTTAGCCAAGTCTCTAAGACCTCTGCTGTTCTAGAATATGCCTCTCATATTTCATCATGAAATTTTTTGGCAGTTCGGATCCTAGCGCTCCTACGTGCCGCCGAGACGGGGTAAACCTTCCGTTTCCACGTCCGCTTTGGCTTAAGGCGACCATCAGCCAGATTAGCACAGTCATTCTCCGCTACTATCGGCTCGGGTTCATCTACATGAAGAGACGCCTCAGGGATGGCATCCTCCTCCGTCTCGGGTAGCGCAGGGTCTAGATCGGCACACAAACCATCAAGGACCCTAACCCCAAGCGCATCTATCTCCGAATCGTTCATAGGTTTAACCGCCGCAATGTGACGGATCATCTCTACCGCACGATCGGCTTCTAGATCAAGTATGTCGTTAACCGACCTAGAAACCTCCACATCATTTTTACCAAGTGATACCCCCTATCTGATTTGCGTTATGAATTATTTCAACATCAGAAAAATGCAATATGGAATTTGACTTATTAACCGACATACCAGTGGAGGTCTCGACGTCGCGCAACTTGGCAGCTCTCAACGCACACCTGAGCTGCAAGTCATCAACGTCCGGCTGCTCCTGCAGCCTCCCGCTGACCCGCCTCCCCTGGGAGACAGGGTCCGGGATACCACCATAGGCGATGACCTCCGCACGTGAAGCACTGCTAGGGGAAAGGCCTCCTGCCCCACCCCCAACAGCGGCGCCCCGGGCCGTAGCCACCGGGGCAGGAGAAGAGCGCGGCGACGGCGCCCGCAGCATACTCACGGGCGACCCGCCGGCAGCGGTATCTGGGGAGACGCTCGCATGGTACTCCAGGGAGGCGGCCGGGGAGACGAGCGCGTCCCTAGACCCCCCTCCCCCCCCCACCACGACGGGGCAAGGAGAGACGGCGGCCTCCTGCACAGCCATCCCTCCCACGTCGCGTGGCGACGAGGGAAAAGGCGCCAAGTCCTCCATGGGCGTCGTCGGCGTCGGCCTCACAGGGGACCGGGCCTCCTGCCCATCACCTGTAGCCAAGGCCGCAGACGCGGCACCATCCACGGTAGTCATCGGCGAGGTAGGAGTCATGGGACGGGCCACCTGCCTGTCAGTCTCTCCCAAGTCAGGAGCCGCCGACCGACGAAGGGGAGCCACTGGATCCACCGGACCCGGAAAAACACCTCGCAGCCGAGGTGGTGCAGAAAACGGTCCCAAGGACCCAAGCTGCAGAGTGCATGTCGGAGCAACCCCAGAAGACGAAGTCGGAGCCATATCAGTAGACGCAGAGGGGCCAGCCGGACCCTTGGCCCCGTCGTCATCACCCCTAGTCGAATCCTCCTGGTTCCCCGGGGCACCTCCTCCCTCAGTCGTATCCATAGGAGTATCATCCTCAAACTCATCGAACAAATTAGGATCCTCATACAAAACATCCAGCTGATACATAACACCATCATATGTCCAAGGCACCACGTTCGGCAAGAACTCGATATTAGCCACACTGACAAGTAAACGCGCTACCCCGTTGGCCCGAGTAAAAGGCATGTCTACCTGTTCAGTCTTGCCGATCAAAGAACCCAAGCTCCACGTTACCAGGAAGCTATCCAAGGGATCAGATGGTGCCCCGGAGAAACGAACCCAAATCTGCCTCAACGGCATGCCCTGCGGCTCCTTCTTCTTCCACTCATCAAACTGTAACACAAAACTAGTGCCTGTAACCCTGCTCATACCAAATTTCAGGATGCGCACCTGATCCTCCTTAGACGGAAAATCAACCTTGTAAGACGAGTCATTAAGCTTGAGCAAGGACCACTGAAAATTACCCGGAGCGAGTTCCCGCAACTGCTGAATAATTTGCGCCTCGGTCAACGGTCCATGAACTACCTTCACCACCCCAGGGAAGGAAGTCTCTACCGCTGGTGCCAAAGGTGCCACTCTTGGAGACTCAAAGAACATCAACTCCGAGCAGCAGACCCCAAAAATCTGAACAGAAGGCTTTGGCCTAAGCATAAGCGGACACTCAGCAGCGGAATGCTTAGGTTTCCGGCATAGGTCACATAACTCCGCAGTACACTCACCCATAAAGTGTCCCGTGTCGCCACAGCGAAAGCACGTAAGCTTCTTCTTCTTTGCCGCCCACTTGGACAACTTGTCAGCCTCAGATTTATTTGTATCATGCTCCGAGGCAGAATCACCGGTCTGCATGGGTTCCGGCAACGTAACTTCGGCCAAAGCCTGAACCGTCTCCACTGCCACCTACGGTAGATTCGATCCATCGTCAGCCAACTCCGTGTCAACCGTAATCTTCGGGTGCCTTGGCTGATAGAAACGTCTGTTCCCACCTCGCCCTCCGCGGAAACGACCTCGGAAAGAGCGGTTATTGGGGCCAACCGCACCCTCGACAAAGTTGTCGGGCGGTCCTTGGAAACCCTGGTTGGTGTTGCCGTCATCCACCCATGCATACCCACATCCACCGCCTGTAGACGACGAACCCCGATGAAGACCCTGTCCATAAGCATCGTATCCATCATCGCCCCACTGACCACGTGGAGGGTTGCGGCTGTCCCCCGCAAACGCACCCGTTCCGCGGCCGGCGGCGCCGGTGGCAGCTCCTCCCCGCCTGGTATGTGCAGAATGAAATCATACACCATAAACCAGCGCCGGCCAAGGATGTCTCTGTCAGCTTTCTGAGAAGATACTTGGATGAATTAGCAGGGATCAAACTAAATCAAGGAATGGATCTGGAGAAAGGCAAAGGATATCTGACCTTTGACCAGACTAGTGCAGCGGTCAACCCTTAGAGCGCAGGTCCTGTGTTTAAGTGGAAGCCTCCCGACGAAGGTTGGGTAAAACTGAACACGGATGGCTCTTTTGTTGATTCTGACAAAGCGGGTGCTGGTATGATCCTACGAAACTCTACTGGGGGGGGTCATCTTTTCGGCATGCAGAGCGTTATTCTCTTGCAGAGATGCGGTTGAAGCGGAACTAGGGGCAATCATGGAAGGTTTATCTCTCGCGATACAAAGATACGAACTGCCCGTTGCTATCGAGACGGACTCAAGCTTGGCAGTGGCTATGGTAACATCTACTGAAGTCGATCGATCAATGTATGCTGCTTTGGTGAATGAAGTAAGACTACTCATGCGTCTTAGGCAAACTTGTGTTACTCATGTTGTGAGAGCCCAGAAAAAAGCTCGTGATAGTTTGGCTAGATTTGCTCGTGTTGAGGGGCGAACTATGACTTGGCTGGAATCTGGTCCACACGAAGTCTTGGGTATTTCCCTTAATGATTGTAAAGACATTATTATCTGAGTAATACAAGTCTTCTCGCAAAAAAAACCTTGGAATTTGGATTAGTATTTTTATTAAATACTCAAATAAGATGTTATTTTAGTTATAATCCAAGCATATTTATGAAGATGTTGCCCGTGCATTTGCGCGCCCCATTGTGCGTGTTAGGGCATCTTCAGCCGCGCCCCAACAGGCCCTCCCCAGGCGATTTTGCCGCGCCGGCGTCAAAAAAAGGTCACAGTCGCGCCCCCAGAAGCCCATTTTTCGCCGCTCGAGCCAAAACTGGCGCCGGCGGACCCAGGCCGAACCCGGCGCCCTGGGGGCGCTTGGGGAGCCGGCGCAAGCGAAAAAGGAGCATGGGTCCGCCCTGGTGGCGACCCGAGGGACTTTTCCCGTCGTTTCTTGACGCTTTTCCCTCGCATCTCTCTCCCGCTCGCTCGCCCTCCTCCCGCCATTCTCCCCCTATCTCCCGCCAAACCACCTCCCGCTCGCCTTCCAGTCGCCGCCATGCCGCCGAAGAAGTACGCCATGCCGCGCGCGGTGGCAACCGCGACTGGCGCCATGGTCCAACCGAAGCCGAGGAAGCCGAGAGCGCCGCCGTCGAAGCCACCGGGCATGTCAAACGCCGAGTGGAGGGTGGAAGTGCAGCGGCGCGAAGCAGTCACCGCCGACAGGCGGAACAGGGCCATAGCCAAGAAGGCCCGCGACAACGCGGCGCGCGCGGCGGCTTCCTCGTCGGCCGACCAGGCGGGGATGAATCCCCCCGTCGTCAGCCACGCCCAGTACGCGCCCTGGGGGCAGCAAGGCGCCGGATCTCCGTGGGGCTCATCATCGCCCGGCTACGCCGACGGCGACGCGCACGGTGGGTTCAACCCAAACGTGACCTTCCCTCATGGTCACCCCGGTGCGCGCACGCCCTCGCCCGCCTTCGTCGGCGTGCAGTACCCTATATACACCTACTCGCCGCCCGCCGCCTACGCGTCCACACCGACGCCCCATCTCTACCGTGGACCGCTACCCTTCTCGCATCTCGGCGACGCCGACGACACGGGAGCCGACATGGACGACATCATCGCGACAGGATCGACCGTGGCCGCCGCGTCTCCCGGATTCGCCACCCAGGACGAGGTAGTGGATCTCAGCGGCGACATGGAGGCCGAGCTCGGCTACGTCTACGGCGACGACGCGCAGGAACCCGAGGAGGAGGAGGAGGACGAGGAGGAGGAGGAGGAGGAGGAGCCGGCTCCTGTTCCGGCGAAGGGGCGCCAGAAGAAGAAACGGCGGGCGGCTAGGCCGGGCGAACCGCGCATCAAGTGGACGTCCAAGGAGGAGGAATGCCTCGCCGAAGCATGGAAAGTCGTCTGCCTCGACCCGACCACTGGCGCGAATCAGAGCTTGGAGACGTACTGGGACCGCATCAAGGCCGAGTTCGACGAGCGGAAGCTCGTCGACCCCTACTTCAAAGGCGTCTACATGCAGCGCGGCGCGAAGGCGATGGCGAACCATTGGGGGCGTATCCAGTTGGCGTGCAACAAATGCCATGGAATCGTCGAGGAGGTCGCGGCGCGCCCGGAGAGCGGCGCCAGCGTTGAGGATCAGGTACGCCCGCCGTTCGCCGGCATATCTTCGTCCCCTACACCCGCCGCCCGTGAACTGTTCGTCTCTCCGCGCAGCTGCTGCGTATGTTCGCCATGTATCGAGGCGACAACCAAGACGCCGACTTCAAGCACCTCCACGTCTACAAGCGCATTGACAAGTGCGAGAAGTGGGCGGAAGTCCGGCGTGCCCTCGACAAGGCCAAGGAGACATACAAGCCGGACGCGCCGACTCCGGGCGCGTCAGAGGGGCGGCCGGACGGCAACAAGTTGGCGAAGAAGGGGAAAAACGCCGACGCGGCAACCGCGCGAGTGCAGGAGTCCATCGAGCATTGCCTCGCCGACGTGAAGGCCCGGGCCGTCCTGCGCGAAGAGAAGTCCGAGGCGCGGTGGTCGTCGCTGATGAAGAACAACGCCATCAAACTCGACCTGCTCCGGACGAACGTCGCCGCGAAGAAGAGGAACACCGACATGGCTTTTCTGATGAGCGGGGCGGACATGCTCCAGAGCAACGACGAGAAGCTCAAGGCGTGGTACCTGGTGCAGCGCCGCCTCATCCTGAACGAGCTGCCGACGGCAACGCCTACGACGCCGACGACGCCCACGACCACCCGGACGCCAAGCCCAAACGACGCCTCTACGTCGCCGCCCAGCAGTGCCGAAGCCGCGGTGACACAGCCCTGCACCGAAGCAGCTCCGACACCGCCGAGCCCGCGCACGCCGACTCCGCCAACGCCTGGAGCCGACCCCGCCGAGTGAATCATCGTGCACGCGAACTCTGTTTTTTTTTGTAAAACGCCCAGACTACGTCCGATCGCCGGATTTGCGGCGTCTTTTGTGAGCGAGAAACGACCAAGTTTAGAATTCCTACGCCTGGGGCCGGCGCGTGGGAGGCGTGACTGGGCGCTAGGTCGCCCCCAGGGGCTGAACTTGCGCCGGCACGCCCCCAGGCCGCTCTATATAGGCGTCCTGGGGGCCGAACGGCTGGAGATGCCCTGTCCATGCATGGATCTCCAGCGCCGGCTGGAGCCGGGAGAGGAGAAGAATGCATGCTTGACCATCGTGAAGACGTCAAGTCGTAACACTTGATACGTGTGGAAAAAAATGCTCACGCGCACTAACAATGAATTGTGTGATGACCCAGCGCTACATGCAGTTAATGACCGATCGACGTCGGACTTGTCAGACACGGCCTGCCGTGAAGCCATACACTCGGATCGACGCCGGACGTCTCAGACACGCCTGTGGTGCAGCACTGGGACGGATCGACCGTCGGCGTTGACGAGACCAACGACGACTCCGACCGTCGACCAGCTTCACTAATTCAGGCACTCTCTAATGTTACTACTACTAGTATAAATCAAGGGTTCTTCTCATACTCGTAGTACTGTACTACGAGGCCAACGACAGCATGAGTCCCACGGCCATTAATCTGCTTCTTCTCATCCTTGCCATAGCCGCCCACACCACCTTCCATGACCGGCCGCAGGTGAGCAGACCTCTACCGGAGTTGAAGCCACACATCACCATGGGGGCGGGGCGTCTTGCCTTGTGGAAGCTAGCTGATGATTTCCATGACGCACCGCCGGCGACCCCACGAGCTCATGTCGTCCCTGCGTTTCTCGACTCTTTCGACAACCAGAGATACTATCATAGTGTATCGCTGCATCCGCTCATTTCCAATCATTCGATCTAAATCATGTCTGTCTCCTCAACTGAATGTACTTTTCCACTAAACCGCCCGTCTCCGGATTTCTTATTTGCAAAAGGGAAACGCTTGTATCCAGCGCGCCGGCCGAAACTTCAGCCGGTCGCGCGCGGAGCGTACTATACAATGCCATCGAAACGTTTTCCTGGGCCCCCCACGTCGCACGCACTATGCAGCCTTATCCCTTCACAAGCAGTCCCCTCCACTGCTTTTTCTTCCTCCTCGTATCTCTACAGCCGCCGCTCTTTTTTCTCCATCATCTCTGCAGCCCCCCCTCTCCCTCCTGCTGTAGCCACTTCCGGCTATGCACTTGATGAGTGTGCTGCGACGAGACTACTCTCGAGCAGACGCGAACACTAGGAGCTGGCACCGCGCGTTTGTAGGTGCCGCAAGCACAGGCTGCCGGGCTGGAACAACGACGGCACCATGTCGCGAACTGACCACGCCGGCGAGCTGAAAAACGGAGCACATGACATGGGGTGCTTCAACCATAGATGCGGTATGCTGGAACCTGCCGACGGAGGAGCTACAACGGCCATGCCAAGAGCTGGAACCAGTGCGTGCCCTGCTGGAATCGACACACGCGTCGTGCTGGAACCGTGTTCTGGTGATGCTGGAACCATGTTCAGGCAGTGCTGGAAGGGAGGCTGGCGATGCTTCAGAGCTCCAGGCATGTGGGCGAAATGCTGGAACCAGCAGACAAAAATGCTGGAATCAGCAACTCCCGAAGCTGCATGGAAGCAATGGTGCTAAGCCCAGCGATGATTTTTTTGCTGGAACCGGCTATGAGCAGAGCTGCAACCATGCGATGCGTATGCTGGAACCGGTGTGTGTTTTTGCTTCAACCAATGAAGTGGTGCGAAGACGACGACAGGTGCCGCCGTGGCGGGCTGCAACCGGCGGCAGCAAAAGCTACATCCGACACTTTTTTTGTTGCGATGGTTATACACGCGAAACAGAGACCAGGGGGCGAGTGATGATGGCGAGGGCGGCGACGAGACGACAGTGGACGATGCCCCTGTGCGTCGAATGCTCATGGTGGGGCGACACAACCCCGGTGCTGCAACCATGGGGTGGTGAGCTACAATCACGGGCACGGCGGCGCAACCCGGAGCAGCAACAGGTCCATGGCCAAGAGCTGCAAGAGAGGCGGCCATGGCGAGGAAGGGAACGACAATCGGGTGGGGGGGGGGTGAGGGGGGAGGGCATCTATGGCTCGGAGAGGGGTGGTCAGCGGCGCTCGCTCGCGGTGCGTGGTTTGTGTGTTTGGGATAAGAACGATGTAGAGAAAGGAGGTGAACAGAAGATTCGATCTGAACGGCTGGAAGCCAGCCCATCGGACGCTCGCGGTGCGACCGGCCGAAACTTTCGGCCGGCGCACCGGCGCCTAGTACCGCCCCAAAACTGCTCTCCGCACAGTAGAAAACATCACAACCTCAAGGAATCTGTTCCAATCCCTTTCGCCACGCTGCTCTCTCGGCGGCCCCGCCGATCTGGCTCGTCCTGTCCTAGCGCCGGCGAACCTCCGCACTCGTCCAGCACGTCGGCGGTCCAGGCCGCCGAGGAAACCGCCCGCCCCAACCTCAGGAGTCGTCCACCTCGTCGCCGGCCCAGCCGCCGAGGCCACCGACTGCCGCAACCTCTGCACTCCGCACTCGTGCAGCACGTTGGCGGTCCCAGCCGCCGAGGTAACCGCCCGCCCCAACCTCCGCAGTCCTCCGCCTTCTCGCCGGCCCAGCCGCCGAATCCACCGACGGCCGTGACCTCCGCACCTTCGACTTACACGCTGCAGAGTTGCGTGAGCAGCGAGTACAGCTGTGTGCTGCGACTTGCTTCAGAATCCCTTGGAGAGCAATGGCACTGAATGCCTGTAGTACTTGCACACTGAGCTTCTGAATGCTTGTAGTACTTGTTCTTCTTTGATGCATGCATGCAGTACTTGCACACTGTGCTTCTGAATGTGGATTGTGAGCTTGTAGAATGCAGCTGTTATTCGGTGTACATGCAGCTTCGGAGTTGTGAATGGAAATGAAAGAAAGAAACATCTACAGTATTTCTAATTACTTGTTCCTATTGGCAATTGAGGTGTCTCTTACATACTACATGATGCTAGTCTGATGTATCTGCAAAGTTTCTGCACCTGATGCAAGCTAACTATGCTAGCAGCCCAAAAGAATCCATGGATAAAACAGCTTGTTGCTGCTCCTCGGAAACCTGGTGCCTCTATCTACACTCAAATTTTCTTGAACACACACATAAACAAGAACAAGCTTCCAAACCACCATACACAACTGGAACTCAGTAGCATGTTCTGACCACTACATAGATTGAATTAAGCACACGTTTACTGTGATAGAATTAAGACAAAAGCTGGAGAATAAACACAGCTTCTCATCCATTACATAGATATGCACATCACAGCCACACCTTGTGTTTGTGTTCTTACGCCTTTTCATCGATGGATCATCAATAATTTCACACTTTTCTGACTTGAATCCTTCTCTGTTACACATGTATCGCTTAGTGCGAATTACATCATTTTCTAACTTCTTCAGTTGTCCAATACGAACTCCAAAACCAGAGTGATGTGCATAAGACTTGTAGAATCCTCCACAGCCTCCATTCCTTGAAATTTCATCCCCACTTAGGCTTCAAATCATCTTCACATTCAGGTATGAAAGACGAGCACTGCACATAATGAACGAATCAATAAGCACCTTCATGACAAATAACTGAATTGAATGCAGCCATGGTCGATGAAAGAAATTGACTTACAAGGACAGGAACACTTGGTTTCTTTATGGGTGTACTAAATCCTTCCCCATTCATCCGCATTTGCGAGCTATTTGTAGTTCCCATTGCTGCAACCACACAAACATGATAAGCCTCTTAAATTAACTAGACAAAGGAGACAATTTAGGCATAGGAAGTACATCCCAATCTGTATTCACACAACAATGCCCACGGAAAGGACAGAAGCAAAGTGATCTGATACATAATTTAGTGTACAATGATGCTCCTGGTATTTCTTATACTCCATTCAACACGGCAACAAGTCATAGAAAATAACAGAGAGACATTTTGACAAAAGAAATATTTTTCATCCATTACAATGTACAGAAATTTGAGTTCTTTTTTATTTCTTACCTGAAGCAACATGTGTCATACTTAAGTTCAGCTCATTGTCTGTAGTTATAGAGTTCTTGACGGCCATGGTAGTGCAAGTGAGAAGGGCTTCCCGATGGCTACATGGGGAGGAAAATTCAGGCGATGGCAAGCATTCCAGCCATCACATTCGATGCAGATTCATCGTCCCGTACAGCAGAAATCGCCATGGTGACTGGTTGCAGTGTATCCGGCAAGCAGGACCCTTTCACCATGCGGATCGGCAGTAGGGAGATGGATTCCTTCATGGCCATCACGACGATTACCCGGGCAGACCCATTCTGCCGTGGTGGTTGTTCGGGCATATGCATGCCGCCGTGACCGCCGTCCGGGTATGGTTGCAGACTTGATTTCAGATTGCAAGGAAAAGATTGGGGAGCGGCGACCTGGGAGAGCTGCCCTCTCTGGGTTTTTTTTGCAAACTTTACATGGCAAACTTGTCTGGAGGCGGGCGTGTTTGTGCAAAAAGAGGGCCAACGAAAAGCATTCACAAGATCTTGATTGAACGACCAACGATGAGGAGATGCAGGGATGCACGAGGGTTGCCAGATTCACATGATACGACGCCAGGTGGTAGGATGAATTTTCCCTATATATCTGTGTGTGTGTGTGTACATACAGATAGAGTTCTTTTTTTCTGAAGTTGACATAGATTTTGTTTTGACGCACAAGAGATAGAACACAGGAAAAGAAGAGGTTCGACGCGGTGCAAAAATAAGGTGTTACTTTTTGGGCAAGTAGAACGATTGTATGCTTGACCAAGATTATAAACTAAATATCAACATCTTCAATACCTAAGCGATAAAATATGAAAAGACTTTTCATGATGGATCAAATGATATAAATTTGTATTGTAGATATTGATATCTTTTTCTAGAAACTTGGTCAAATATGCACATGTTTGACTTCAGAAAAAAAATTAATACATCTTATAT
The DNA here is from genome assembly GCA_032464435.1 of Aegilops umbellulata. Classification (NCBI taxonomy): domain Eukaryota; kingdom Viridiplantae; phylum Streptophyta; class Magnoliopsida; order Poales; family Poaceae; genus Aegilops; species Aegilops umbellulata. The sequence continues at coordinate 660,158,400 of CP136057.1, forward strand.
TTTGGAACGGAGGAAAAGAAAGTCATCACACAACTTTAGGTTAATGAAGCCCTTATAACTAACATAACTACACAACACCATGGAGTGTGCGGAGGATGTCGTTTGTGCTGCTTATCGCTCGTTTAGCCTTCCCGTTCTGCACGGATGTGTAGGGGCACGACAAATGGATAGAGACGCCATTGGCAGAGAGGAAGGAGGAGAGTTGATGGTTGATGAACTCGCCGCCATTGTCACAGTGAATACACTTGATAAGCAATTGAAATTGCATGAGAACATCTGTGTAAGAAATCGCTGAAGGATGGAGTAAACGTCAGATTTAGTGCGGATGGGAAAAAGACCAGGTGTAATATGTGTAATCCTCAAGTATAATCAAATAATATTTGAATCCAGAACAACTGGGTACAATTTTTCTTTTTTGAGATTCAGCAACTGCATTAACTGAAGCTGGGATAAAACCGTTCATTTTCCACCGCGTTCTTATTGGGCTAGACAACATAAGTGAAAATTGCAGACGAGAGCTAACTAATCAGTGGCACGAGAAGGAATTAGCCTTTGATTCAAACAATGTAAGGGCTACGTATCACCCGTGCTTGATTCCTAATACAGCTTGGCGCCATTGGGCCGGCCAAAGAAAGTAGTTGCGAATGATTTTTTTTCCTGTGATTTTTTATCGGTTTACTTGATGATTTCTGTGGTTTTCAATGATTTTTCGTTTTCAATTTTCTTCTGTTTTGACCGATTTTCATCCTTTTTCTGTTTCTCTTTATTTTTTATTGTTCTTCAACACATGTATAATTTTCATACACACTGAACATTTTCCGTCTGCAGTAGAAAAATTATTCTAGACTTTTATCAAATACATGATCAATATTTTTTTCAAATTTATTTTTTTAATGACTACTTTTCTCGTACACATTATATATTTTTATTATTCATAAATGTATTCATATATTTTAGAAATTTCTCAAATGCATGATTAATATAATTTTTTCAAAGACATGCTTTGAGATTTTAATCGAATAGTAGTTAAAAAATTTACCAAAAATAGTTAAAACATTTCTTAGATGATACAATATTTTTTCTAAACTAACTAAATATTTTTTACACTGTATCACCATTCTTTTAAATGTCAAGGACATATTTTGAATTGTGCAAATAATATTGTTAATGGTACAAACTAGTTTTTACATTGTATAAACTTTTAATAAAAATGCTTCATTCAGTTTTTGAGATGCATGAAATTTTTTAAATGTCACAGACAATTTTTTAAGGCTACACACATTTCTTAAATTTACAGTTACAAAAATTTTTAAACTGCATTAATATTTTTCATTTTCATGGTTTTGAATTATTTTTAAATAAATTAGTTTTGGAAATATTTGTACTTGTAGTTTTTGTAAAGATAACCATATGTAAAAAGGCAAAAAAATTCCTGAATAAATGAAGATATAAATAAAAAATTTACTAACTAGAAAGTTGGACCGGCCCAATAGTAGCGGTTGGCTGGCCACTCCTTTAGGCTAGACCTGGTTTGGTCCCACATGAAGCGATACATAACCGCGCCCTCCAAACATGACAACCCCCATCTCCCCTCACATTTTTCCTTTTCGACTCTAGATAATGGGCTGAAGCCGACGCGCCAACTGGAGCGAGCAATATTGAAGCGACGTATTTGTTAGCTGGGAAATTTATTGAATTATAAGAAATACTTGAACAGGGGTTGGCAACGGTCTTATGTTAAGATTAACTCCAGTTTGATGAGGCGATACAATATGCTTTAGCTTCGAATATACTAGAGGCTAACATGCGCTTCACCATGTTGTTCTTAACTCATGGAATTAACTCTTTTTTTAACCCACGGGTTATTGCAGTCTTTTGTTCCGATTTGGTTTTATCTTCTTTGTCTTGTGTTTAATATATCCCCAATAGGTAGGTTGGTCCAACAGAAAGTCGGCCAAGAAAGACTATTGTCGGCCGACCTTGTCTGTTGGGGAAATTCCACACGAGAAAACCCTTTTCCCGATCGACTGCTTGCCGGCTATGGAGTATCTTTCCCGACCAACATTTTTTTGTCCTGTTATGGGCCTTTCCCCACCAACAGTCCATTGGGGCTGCCATGGGCCTTTCCCAAACAACCATCGGACGGGTATTCTTTCCGACCGACAGTCCATTGGTGTCACCATGGGCATATCCCAATTGACTATCGGACATACTTTCCCGGTCAACATTCTGTTGGCCCTAGCATTAGCCTTTGTCAGCGGAACTTATGAAATATGCACCGAGTTTACAATGAACTTATACTATGCAAGTTCATATGTGTGTCTAATATAAATGGTTTGGTAATCTAATTGTTGTAATGTAGAATATGAGATATGTTGGTTCCTGGTCATTGTTCATGGATGGCGTCATTCTTGGAACTCTGTGAATCCCAAACATATTCATTACCATGTAGTTCCTGGTTCTAAATAACAACGTGAGAGAAATCATGCCTATGTTATGTCACTGTTATTTCTCCATGTATTCCTCTTAGGACCAATAACTCGAAGTCATGGTAGTGTTGGTACTTTAGGCCATGTTTGTTTCATCTTTCTTTTGATTCGAATAATGTGTGAATAGATCACTTCCGCGCGAGTGCTTAATCGTGGTGACATAAACGCCAGTTTATTTCAGTTTTGATTGCATTTGAATCACATGTAGATTCACTTCAGTGGTAAAGCTGATTCGTCATCGAAGTACACTTTGAGGTGCTTCTACAAATTGCACTAGTCTGAATCCAGACTCTAGTGAAGGAAATATGCCCTAGAGGCAATAATAAAGTTATTATTTATTTCCTTATTTCATGATAAATGTTTATTATTCATGCTAGAATTGTATTAACCGGAAACATAATACATGTGTGAATACATAGACAAACAGAGTGTCACTAGTATGCCTCTACTTGACTAGCTCGTTAATCAAAGATGGTTAAGTTTCCTAACCATAGACAAAGGAGTTGTCATTTGATTAACGAGGTCACATCATTGTTTGAATGATCTGATTGACATGACCCATTCCTGTTTAGCTTAGCACCTGATCGTTTAGTGTGTTGCTATTGCTTTCATCCATAACTTATACATGTTCCTATGACTATGAGATTATGCAACTCCCGTTTACCGGAGGAACACTTTGGGTGCTACCAAACGTCACAACGTAACTGGGTGATTATAAAGGAGTACTACAGGTGTCTCCAAAGGTAGATGTTGGGTTGGCGTATTTCGAGATTAGGATTTGTCACCCCGATAGTCGGAGAGGTATCTCGGGGCCCTCTCGGTAATGCACATCACATAAGCCTTGCAAGCAATACAACTAATGAGTTAGTTGTGAGATGATGTATTACGGAACGAGTAAAGAGACTTACTAGTAACGAGATTGAACTAGGTATTGGATACCGACGATCGAATCTCGGGTAAGTAACATACCGATGACAAAGGGAACTAACGTATGTTGTTATGCGGTCTGACCGATAAAGATCTTCGTAGAATATGTAGGAGCCAATATGGGCATCCAGGTCCCGCTATTGGTTATTGACCGGAGACGTGTCTCGGTCATGTCTACATTATTCTCGAACCGTAGGGTCCGCACGCTTAAGGTTTCGATGACGGTTATTATGAGTTTGTGTATTTTGATGTACCGAAGGAGTTCGGAGTCCCGGATGTGATCACGGACATGACGAGGAGTCTCGAAATGGTCGAGACGTAAAGATTGATATATTGGAAGCCTATGTTTGGACTTCGGAATGGTTCCGAGTGAAAACGGGAATTTACCGGAGTACCGGGAGGTTACCGGAACCCCCCGGGAGCATAATGGGCCTCATGGGCCTTAGTGGAAAGGGAGGAAAGGGCTGACCAGGGGGCCGCGCGCCTCCTCCCCCCCTTCCCTAGTCCTAGTAGGACTAGGAGAAGGGGCGGCGCCCTCTCTCTCTCCTTCCCCCTCCGGGAAACCTAGTTGGACTAGGATTGGGGGGGGGGAATCCTACTCCCGGTGGGAGTAGGACTCCCCTGGCGCGCCTAGCTTTGGCCGGCCGGCCCCCTCCCCTTGCTCCTTTATATACGGGGGCAGGGGGGCACCCTAGGACACACAAGTTGATCTTCGTGATCGTTCCTTAGCCGTGTGCGGTGCCCCCCTCCACCATATTACACCTCGAATATATCGTTGCAGTGCTTAGGCGAAGCCCTGCGCCGGTAGATCATCAAGATCGTCACCACGCCGTCGTGCTGACGGAACTCTCTCTCTCCGGAGCTTTGCTGGATCGGAGCCCGAGGAGCGTCATCGAGCTGAACGTGTGCCAAGAACTCGGGGGCGTCGGAGTAACGGCGCCGGGATCGGTCGGATCGCGAGGAGAACGTACGACTACTTCCTCTACGTTGTGATCGCTTCCGCTTCAGGTCTACAAGGGTATGTAGACAACACTCTCCCCTCGTTGCTATGCATCACCATGATCTTGCGTGTGCGTAGGAAATTTTTTGAAATTACTACGTTCCCCAACAGTGGCATCCGAGCCTAGGTTTTATGGTTTTGATGTTATATGCACGAGTAGAACACAAGTGAGTTGTGGACGATACAAGTCATACTTCCTACCAGCATGTCATATTTTGGTTCGGCGGTATTGTTGGATGAGATGACCCGGACCAACCTTACGCGTACGCTTACGCGAGACCGGTTCCCTCGACGTGCTTTGCACACAGATGGCTTGCGGGAGACATCTCACCAACTTTAGTTGAACCAAGTGTGACTACGCCCGGTCCTTGAGAAGGTTAAAACGGAGTCTATTTGACGAACTATCGTTGTGGTTTTGATGCGTAGGTAAGATGAGTTCTTGCTTAAGCCCGTAGCAGCCACGTAAAACTTGCAACAAACAAAGTAGAGGACGTCTAACTTGTTTTTGCAGGGCATGTTGTGATGTGATATGGTCAAGACGTGATGCTATATTTTATTGTATGAGATGATCATGTTTTGTAACCGAGTTATCGGCAACTGGCAGGAGCCATATGGTTGTCGCTTTATTGTATGCAATGCAATCGCCCTGTAATGCTTTACTTTATCACTAAGCGGTAGCGATAGTCGTAGAAGCATAAGATTGGCGAGACGACAACGATGCTACGATGGAGATCAAGGTGTCGCGCCGGTGACGATGGTGATCATGATGGTGCTGCAGAGATGGAGATCATGAAGCACAAGATGATGATGACCATATCATATCACTTATATTGATTTGCATGTGATGTTTATCTTTTATGCATCTTATCTTGCTTTGATTGACGGTAGCATAATAAGATGATCTCTCACTAAATTATCAAGAAGTGTTCTCCCCGAGTATGCACCATTGCCAAAGTTCGTCGTGCCCAGACACCACGTGATGATCGGGTGTGATAAGCTCTACGTCCATCTACAACGGGTGCAAGCCAGTTTTGCACACGCAGAATACTCGGGTTATACTTGACGAGCCTAGCATATGCAGATATGGCCTCGGAACACGGAGACCGAAAGGTCGAGCGTGAATCATATAGTAGATATGATCAACATAATGATGTTCACCATTGAGAACTAATCCATTTCACGTGATGATCGGTTATGGTTTAGTTTGATTTGGATCACGTGATCACTTAGAAGATTGGAGGGATGTCTATCTAAGTGGGAGTTCTTAAGTAATATGATTAATTGAACTTAAATTTATCATGAATTTAGTCCCTGATAGTATCTTGCTTGTTTATGTTGATTGTAGATAGATGGCTCGTGCTGTTGTTCCGTTGAATTTTAATGCGTTCCTTGAGAAAGCAAAGTTGAAAGATGATGGTAGCAATTACACGGACTGGGTCCGTAACTTGAGGATTATCCTCATTGCTGCACAGAAGAGTTACGTCCTGGATGCACCGCTAGGTGCCAGGCCTGCTGCTGGAGCAACGCCAGATGTTATGAACCTCTGGCAGAGCAAAGCTGATGACTACTCAATAGTTCAGTGTGCCATGCTTTACGGCTTAGAACCGGGACTTCAACGTCGGTTTGAGAACCATGGAGCATATGAGATGTTCCAGGAGTTGAAGTTAATATTCCAACAGAATGCCCGGATTGAGAGATATGAAGTCTCCAATAAGTTCTATAGCTGCAAAATGGAGGAGAATGGGTCTGTCAGTGAGCAAATACTCAGAATGTCTGGGTATTACAATCACTTGAGTCAGCTGGGAGTTAATCTTCCAGATGATTGTGTCATTGACAGAATTCTTCAATCACTGCCACCAAGCTACAAAGGCTTCGTGATGAACTATAATATGCAAGGGTTAGTAAAGACTATGCCCGAGCTCTTCGCAATGCTAAAAGCTGCGGAGGTAGAAATCAAGAAGGAGCATCAAGTGTTGATGGTCAATAAGACCACTAGTTTCAAGAAGAAGGGCAAAGGGAAGAAGAAGGGGAACTTCAAGAAGAACAGCAAGCAAGTTGCTGCTCAAGAGAAGAAACCCAGATCTGGACCTAAGCCTGAAACTGAGTGCTTCTACTGCAAGCAGACTGGTCACTGGAAGCGGAACTGCCCGAAGTATTTGGCGGATAAGAAGGATGGCAAGGTGAACAAAGGTATATGTGATATACATGTTATTGATGTGTACCTTACTAGAGCTCGCAGTAGCACCTGGGTATTTGATACTGGTTCTGTTGCTAATATTTGCAACTCGAAACAGGGACTACAGATTAAGCGGACACTAGCAAAGGACGAGGTGACGATGCGCGTGGGAAATGGTTCCAAAGTCGATGTGATCGCGGTCGGCACGCTACCTCTACATCTACCTTCGGGATTAGTTTTAGACCTAAATAATTGTTATTTGGTGCCAGCGTTGAGCATGAACATTATATCTGGATCTTGTTTAATGCGAGACGGTTATTCATTTAAATCAGAGAATAATGGTTGTTCTATTTATATGAGTAATATCTTTTATGGTCATGCACCCTTAAAGAGTGGTCTATTTTTGATGAATCTCGATAGTAGTGATACACATATTCATAATGTTGAGGCCAAAAGATGCAGAGTTGATAATGAAAGTGCAACTTATTTGTGGCACTGCCGTTTAGGTCATATCGGTGTAAAGCGCATGAAGAAACTCCATACTGATGGACTTTTGGAGTCACTTGATTATGAATCACTTGGCACTTGCGAACCGTGCCTCATGGGCAAGATGACTAAAACACCGTTCTCCGGTACAATGGAGAGAGCAACAGATTTGTTGGAAATCATACATACGGATGTATGTGGTCCGATGAATGTTGAGGCTCGTGGCGGATATCGTTATTTTCTCACCTTCACAGATGATTTGAGCAGATATGGGTATATCTACTTAATGAAACACAAGTCTGAAACATTTGAAAAGTTCAAAGAATTTCAGAGTGAAGTTAAAAATCATCGTAACAAGAAAATAAAGTTTCTATGATCTGATCGTGGAGGAGAATATTTGAGTTACGAGTTTGGTCTACATTTGAAACAATGCGGAATAGTTTCGCAACTCACGCCACCCGGAACACCACAGCGTAATGGTGTGTCCGAACGTCGTAATCGCACTTTACTAGATATGGTGCGATCTATGATGTCTCTTACAGATTTACCGCTATCGTTTTGGGGTTATGCACTTGAGACGGCCGCATTCACGTTGAATAGAACACCGTCAAAATCCGTTGAGACGACACCTTATGAACTATGGTTTGGCAAGAAACCAAAGTTGTCGTTTCTTAAAGTTTGGGGCTGCGATGCTTATGTGAAAAAGCTTCAACCTGATAAGCTCGAACCCAAATCGGAGAAATGTGTCTTCATAGGATACCCAAAGGAGACAGTTGGGTACACCTTCTATCACAGATCCGAAGGCAAGACATTTGTTGCTAAAAATGGATCCTTTCTAGAGAAGGAGTTTCTCTCGAAAGAAGTGAGTGGGAGGAAAGTAGAACTTGATGAGGTAACTGTACCTTCTCCCTTATTGGAAAGTGGTTTATCTCAGAAACCGGTTTCTGAGACATCTACACCAAGTAGTGAGGAAGTTGATGATGTTGATCATGAAGCTTCAGATCAAGTTACTACAGAACCTCGTAGATCAACCAGAGTAAGATCCGCACCAGAGTGGTACGGTAATCCTGTTCTGGAAGTCATGCTACTAGATCATGATGAACCTACGAACTATGAAGAAGCGATGGTGAGCCCAGATTCCGCAAAGTGGCTTGAAGCCATGAAATCTGAGATGGGATCCATGTATGAAAACAAAGTATGGACTTTGGTTGACCTGCCCGAGGGTCGGCAAGCAATAGAGAACAAGTGGATCTTTAAGAAGAAGACTGACGCTGACGGTAATATTACTGTCTACAAAGCTCGACTTGTCGCAAAGGGTTTCCGACAAGTTCAAGGGATTGACTACGATGAGACCTTCTCACCCGTAGCGATGCTTAAGTCTGTCCAAATCATGTTAGCAATTGCCGCATTTTATGATTATGAAATTTGGCAAATGGATGTAAAAACTGCATTCCTGAATGGATTTCTGGAAGAAGAGTTGTATATGATGCAACCAGAGGGTTTTATCAATCCAAAGGGAGCTAACAAAGTGTGCAAGCTCCAGCGATCCATTTATGGACTGGTGCAAGCATCTCGGAGTTGGAATAAACGTTTTGATAGTGTGATCAAAGCATTTGGGTTTGTACAGACTTTTGGAGAAGCCTGTATTTACAAGAAAGTGAGTGGGAGCTCTGTAGCATTTCTGATATTATATGTAGATGACATATTGTTAATCGGAAATGATATAGAATTTCTGGATAGCATAAAGGGATACTTGAATAAGAGTTTTTCAATGAAAGACCTCGGTGAAGCTGCTTACATATTGGGCATCAATATCTATAGAGATAGATCAAGACGCCTAATTGGACTTTCACAGAGCACATACCTTGACAAAGTTTTGAAGAAGTTCAAAATGGATCAAGCAAAGAAAGGGTTCTTGCCTGTATTGCAAGGTGTGAAATTGAGTAAGACTCAATGCCCGACCACTGCAGAGGATAGAGAGAAAATGAAAGACGTTCCCTATGCTTCAGCCATAGGCTCTATCATGTATGCAATGCTGTGTACCAGACCAGATGTGTGCCTTGCTATTAGCTTAGCAGGGAGGTACCAAAGTAATCCAGGAGTGGATCACTGGACAACGGTCAAGAATATCCTGAAGTACCTGAAAAGGACTAAGGAGATGTTTCTCGTATATGGAGGTGACAAAGAGCTCATCGTAAGTGGTTACGTTGATGCAAGCTTTGACACTGATCCGGACGATTCGAAATCGCAAACCGGATACGTATTTACATTAAACGGTGGAGCTGTCAGTTGGTGCAGTTCTAAACAAAGCGTCGTAGCGGGATCTACATGTGAAGCGGAGTACATAGCAGCTTCGGAAGCAGCTAATGAAGGAGTCTGGATGAAGGAGTTCATATCCGATCTAGGTGTCATACCTAGTGCATCGGGGCCGATGAAAATCTTTTGTGACAATACTGGAGCAATTGCCTTGGCGAAGGAATCCAGATTTCACAAGAGAACCAAGCACATCAAGAGACGCTTCAATTCCATCCGGGACTTGGTCCAGGTGGGAGACATAGAGATTTGCAAGATACATACGGATCTGAATGTAGCAGACCCGTTGACTAAACCTCTTCCACGAGCAAAACATGATCAGCACCAAGACTCCATGGGTGTTAGAATCATTACTGTGTAATCTAGATTATTGACTCTAGTGCAAGTGGGAGACTGAAGGAAATATGCCCTAGAGGCAATAATAAAGTTATTATTTATTTCCTTATTTCATGATAAATGTTTATTATTCATGCTAGAATTGTATTAACCGGAAACATAATACATGTGTGAATACATAGACAAACAGAGTGTCACTAGTATGCCTCTACTTGACTAGCTCGTTAATCAAAGATGGTTAAGTTTCCTAACCATAGACAAAGGAGTTGTCATTTGATTAACGAGGTCACATCATTGTTTGAATGATCTGATTGACATGACCCATTCCTGTTTAGCTTAGCACCTGATCGTTTAGTGTGTTGCTATTGCTTTCATCCATAACTTATACATGTTCCTATGACTATGAGATTATGCAACTCCCGTTTACCGGAGGAACACTTTGGGTGCTACCAAACGTCACAACGTAACTGGGTGATTATAAAGGAGTACTACAGGTGTCTCCAAAGGTAGATGTTGGGTTGGCGTATTTCGAGATTAGGATTTGTCATCCCGATAGTCGGAGAGGTATCTCTGGGCTCTCTCGGTAATGCACATCACATAAGCCTTGCAAGCAATACAACTAATGAGTTAGTTGTGAGATGATGTATTACGGAACGAGTAAAGAGACTTACTAGTAACGAGATTGAACTTGGTATTGGATACCGACGATCGAATCTCGGGTAAGTAACATACCGATGACAAAGGGAACTAACGTATGTTGTTATGCGGTCTGACCGATAAAGATCTTCGTAGAATATGTAGGAGCCAATATGGGCATCCAGGTCCCGCTATTGGTTATTGACCGGAGACGTGTCTCGGTCATGTCTACATTGTTCTCGAACCGTAGGGTCCGCACGCTTAAGGTTTCGATGACGGTTATTATGAGTTTGTGTATTTTGATGTACCAAAGGAGTTCGGAGTCCCGGATGTGATCACGGACATGACGAGGAGTCTCGAAATGGTCGAGACGTAAAGATTGATATATTGGAAGCCTATGTTTGGACTTCGGAATGGTTCCGAGTGAAAACGGGAATTTACCGGAGTACCGGGAGGTTACCGGAACCCCCCGGGAGCATAATGGGCCTCATGGGCCTTAGTGGAAAGGGAGGAAAGGGCTGACCAGGGGGCCGCGCGCCTCCTCCCCCCTTCCCTAGTCCTAGTAGGACTAGGAGAAGGGGCGGCGCCCTCTCTCTCTCCTTCCCCCTCCGGGAAACCTAGTTGGACTAGGATTGGGGGGGGGGGAATCCTACTCCCGGTGGGAGTAGGACTCCCCTGGCGCGCCTAGCTTTGGCCGGCCGGCCCCCTCCCCTTGCTCCTTTATATACGGGGGCAGGGGGGGCACCCTAGGACACACAAGTTGATCTTCGTGATCGTTCCTTAGCCGTGTGCGGTGCCCCCCTCCACCATATTACACCTCGAATATATCGTTGCAGTGCTTAGGCGAAGCCCTGCGCCGGTAGATCATCAAGATCGTCACCACGCCGTCGTGCTGACGGAACTCTCTCTCTCCGGAGCTTTGCTGGATCGGAGCCCGAGGAGCGTCATCGAGCTGAACGTGTGCCAAGAACTCGGGGGCGTCGGAGTAACGGCGCCGGGATCGGTCGGATCGCGAGGAGAACGTACGACTACTTCCTCTACGTTGTGATCGCTTCCGCTTCAGGTCTACAAGGGTATGTAGACAACACTCTCCCCTCGTTGCTATGCATCACCATGATCTTGCGTGTGCGTAGGAAAATTTTTGAAATTACTACGTTCCCCAACATCTAGTTCACTGGCAAAGCTGATTTGAAATAACTATTTGCTTCAGATTTCACGTTCAGTTTCACTGGGAAAGCTGATTTGAAGTAATCGTTTGTTTCAGATTCCAGATTCAGATTCACTTGCAAAGTTGAATCTGATTCCGGAAGCTCAAACAAACAGGGCCATAGTGTGTGCCAAATCAAGTTCTTTTGATTGCACTATGTTGCATGTGTCGGCTTTCGGTCTCATACATTTGCTTTGTTTGTCTTATGACACCACAGTGTTCTGAAGTGAAGTTGCTCAAAATTGCAACCTTATTTGTTGTCTTCATTTTTTTACGGGGATCCGATCAACTGATTTTAGTTGCATAGTGATAAATATATCATTATCATTATTTATTAAAAATCAGAATTAAAAAGTTTGCGGCGAATGCTTGTCCAAGCAACTATTCATGACTTACTTGACACAACCTTGGGATTTGGATTAGTATTTTGATTAAATATTTGAATTAGAATCCCCACTCTGCTTGTTACTATGGTCCATGGCTCGCCGGCGCCGGCCAGTGCGGGGCGAAGAAGAATGCTTGACCATCTTCGAGTCGTAACGCTTCACACATGTGAAAAAGAATGGCCACACGCACAACGAATTGTGCGATAAACTGATGACTTATCGCACTCCCTCTCTCCTCTCTCTCTCATCTCTTTTTCCTCCCAGGCCCACCCACGTGCATGCCTCTAGATCGCCCACTGTCATATATTTTTCCTCGCATCTCTCTTGTCTTTTAACTGTTGGGTGGGGGCACGGCTGGGAATTTTTTCGCCATGCCAAAAATTTCACCAGCGCGACCCCAAGCGGCTGAAAAAATGGCTTCTGGGGGAGCAAACGAGTGGAGATGCTCTAACGCTTCATACGTGTGGAAAAAAATGATCACGTGCACAACGAATTGTGTGACGAACTGATGACTTATCGCGGCATGCAGCGTACGCGAGCTTGGCATGCCGTGTGTAATTAACCAGTGAATGCCGGACGTGCAGAAGACGAGCTGACCGACCATGCATACTACTACTAGTAGTAGTAGTAGTATAAATCAAGGGTTCATGGTCGGCAAGCTGTGCACCCCATATGTATGACTAGCACAAATGCCCGTGCGTTGCAACGGGAGAAAAAAATCAATTTATATTCAAGTTTAGTTTGATTTTTATGTGCAAAAACACATTCACAGATGATGCAAAAATTTAGTTAAAATTAAAATTGTTTAGAAGATTCAAATTTGTGCAAGCAGAAAATGCTAATCTTGTAAAATATTTCTTTACCTGCCTCAACATATAACAAAATAGAGTTAGGAGCATGATAAAGTTTAGTCATTTTTCATCCGAAATTGCTAGTTGACCAGAGATACCGCTCACAAAATTCAGAGAGAGGGAGATAGCATACGCCTCATGGCAACTATTAGTGTTTCGGGCTTCTTAGTGTGGATGAACATTCACGTTCACTGGTAGAAAAAAAGGCTTCCATACGCCGCCATTAGTCCCCAAAAGAACCGAACCGCGACCAAAGGGGTCTTTAGTCGCGGTTCGGGAAAAGACCCACGACCAACTATCTGGGCCCAGCGCGCTCGGTCGACAGCTGGCCGACGGGAGGGCCTTTAGTCCCGGTTGGCCTGGCCAACCGCGACTAAAGGCCCATCCTATATATACTCAGCTCACTTCACTTCACTCAGCTCATCACTTCACAATTTTCAGAAGGTGGTGGTGGGGTGGTGGTGGGTCACAGAACGATTACAGAACGATGTGGTCCAATGCCTTGTCAGTTTTGAGTTGGTGTTCCCACCATCCTTCTTCGATATTATGACGCACCTCCTGGTCCACCTAGTCGAAGAGATTTCCATTCTCGGTCCTGTATTTCTACACAATATGTTCCCCTTTGAGAGGTTCATGGGAGTATTAAAGAAATATGTTCGTAACCGTGCTAGGCCAGAAGGAAGCATCGTCAAGGGCTATGGAAATGAGGAGGTAATTGAGTTCTGTATTGACTATGTTCCTGACCTTAAGCCGATTGGTATTCCTCAATCGCGGCACGAGGGGAGACTAAGTGGAAAAGGCAAGATCGGAAGGGATACCACGATATGTATGGACGGTCATTCTATGACTGAAGCACACCACACAGTCCTGCAAAATTCCAGCTTGGTGGCTCCGTACTTCGAGCAATACAAGAATATTTTACGCTCGGACAACCCGGGGAAGCCTGAATCCTGGATTAGAAAGGCCCACATGGAGACTTTCGGCAGTTGGTTGCGAAAACATTTCATGAATGACAATGATGTTGGAGATCAGTTGTACATGTTGGCCAAGAAACCATCTTCGACTATAACGACTTTCCACGGGTACGAGATAAATGGGAATACATTTTACACCATCGCCCAAGATAAAAAGAGCACCAACCAAAACAGTGGTGTCCGCTTTGATGCAGTAACCGAGAATGGGCAAAAGGTCACATATTATGGTTACATAGAGGAGATATGGGAACTTGACTATGGACCCTCCTTTAAGGTCCCTTTGTTCCGGTGAATGGTTCAAGCTAACAGGAGGTGGGGTAAAGGTGGACGAGCAATACGGAATGACAATGGTGGATTTCAACAATCTTGGTTACCTTGACGAACCATTCGTCCTTGCCAAAGATGTCGCTCAGGTTTTTTATTTGAAGGACATGAGTAGCAAACCGAGGAAACGGAAAGATAAGAAAACGATCAGTACATCATGCGATGATCCAAAGCGCCACATTGTTCTTTCAGGGAAAAGAAACATCGTGGGAGTGGAGGACAAGACACACATGTCAGAAGATTATAATATGTTTGGTGAAATTCCGCCCTTCAAAGTGAACACTGACCCAAGCATTAAGTTAAATGATGAGGATGCTCCATGGATACGGCACAATCGTAAGCAAGCAGGGACGTACAAGGGAAGAATTGATGTGTAATAATTTATTGTACCAAACTTTGTATTTGGTCGATGAACTGAATGATGTATCAAACCTTTTGTCAAACCTTCAAGGGATTTTAAAATGAATTAGTTTTATTTTACTGATTTTTTTGATATATAATTGTATTTTTAAGATTTTAAAATGTCAGAAGATTTTAAAAAAGGAAAAAGGGAGAAAGGAAGAGAAAAAGAAGAAAAACAAGAAAAAGGAAGAAACAAACACAAGAAAAAAAACAGAAGAAAAAAGAAAGAAAAAAAAGAAGAAAAACAAGAATTTAAAATGAATTAGTTTTACTTTCTTATTTTTTTGATATATAATTGTATTTTTAAGATTTTAAAATGAATTAGAAACAAAATAATATAAACTTTAATAAAATAAAATAATTATCGTAAAGTAAAATAAATAAGTAATTATCATAAAGTAAAAATAAATAAGTAATTAGAAACAAAATAAAATAAAATAAATAAGTTTTTTGTTTTAAGTAGAAACAAAACAAAATAAATAAAGCAAAAATAAAAACAAAAATCAGGCAAAAAATAAAAAATATGCCACCTACTGGGCCACCACGGTCTGAATACGACTAGAAACCCATTAATGGGCCAGGATTCAGGCCCGCAGAAGGCCCAGTAGGCCCATAGGCACATAGTAACAGAATAGGCCCGTAAGCCTGCATTTGAGAGGAGCTCGAAGTGGTGAGCGCAGCCGCGCTTATAAACCACTGTCGGAGCCTCTCGGCTAGCAAGGTGGGACTAAACATCCCACCGCACCGCGCCAGTTCAGCACAGACCCTTTAGTCGCGGTTGGGGAGGCAGACCGCGACTAAAGGGCACCTTTAGTCGCGGTTGGGGAGGCGGGCCGCGACTAAAGGGCACCTTTAGTCGCGGTTGGGGAGGCGGGCCGCGACTAAAGGGCACCTTTAGTCGCGGCCCGCCTCCCCAACCGCGACTAAAGGGTCTTCCTGCGCGGGAAAGGAAGCGGCGCCAAAACAGAGGCGGACCGCGACTAAAGGGTACCTTTAGTCGCGGTGCGCCTCCCCAACCGCGACTAAAGGTCCGTCTATATATACTGCACTTAGCAGTTTTGCCACTCCATCTCCTCTCTCTCGACGCACCGAAGTGCTGCCCCGACGCCGATCGACGCCGAAGCCCTGCCCCGACGCCGACGCCGGCGCCGAAGCCCTGCGCGCCGCCGTCCCCGTCCCCAGTGAGCGCCGCCTCCGCCCTCTGTCGTTGTTGCACCTGCGCGCCACCCGTGCCCGCGCCTACGCGCCGCCCCGCGCCGCGCCCTTGCCCGCCGCCCGCCGCCCTGCCGCCCGACGCCCTGCCGCCCGCCGCCGTCCGCCTGCTGGCCGGCCCTGCTTTTGCCCGCCGCCGAAAAAGCAAGAAAAAAACAAAAGGAAGAAGAAGAAGAAATAAAAAGGAAAAAGGAAAACACAAGGAAAAAAACAGAAGAAAAAAACAAAAGAAAACAAAAAAAATAGAAGAAAAAAAAAGAAAACAAAAAAACAGAAGAAAAACAAAGGAAGAAGAAAAAGAAAAAGGAAGAAGAAAAAAAACAAGAAAGAAAAAGGAAGAAGAAAAAGAAAGGAAGAAGAAAAACAAAGGAATAAGAAAAAAAGAAAGAAGAAAAAGGAAGAAGAAAAAAAGAAAGAAAAAAGGAAGAAGAAAAAACAAGAAAGAAAAAAGGAAGAAGAAAAAAATGAAAACCAAATAAAAACCAAATGAAAACCAAAAGAAAGAAGAAAGAAAAAGGAAGAAGAAAAAAAGAAGAAGAAAGGAAGAAGAAAGGAAGAAGAAGAAAGAAAGAAAAAAGAAAAAGGAAAGAAGAAGAAAGAAAGAATAGAAAGGAATAAGAAGAAAGGAAGAAGAAGAAAGAAAGAAAAAAGAAAAAGGAAGAAGAAAGGAAGAAGAAGAAAGAAAGAAGAAGAAAGGAAGAAGAAGAAAGAAAAAAAAAAGAAAAAGGAAGAAGAAGAAAGAAAGAAGAAAGGAAGAAGAAGAAAGGAAAGAAGAAAGAAGTGGGATAAGGATTTTTTGACGACACCGTCCCAAGCCGAGCTGAATATGCCTGACGACTATGGACATGAACTTCGTAGGCAAGCAAAAATGTTGAAGAAGGAAGAAAGTCGTAAAAAAAGCGGGAAACAAGTTGACCAGCTCGGGATGCAGAAGAAACAATCGATCCCCCCGCTCATAGTGAAAGCCGGTCCGGAAGAGGACCCCGAGATCATAGCAGTTGTGGCAGCACTTGGATTGACTGTAGCGGGTGCCATGCAACAAGCGTCCGAGATGGGTTTGACTGTTCGTGCCTTCTTAGACCTTGAGGATGCGCCTGTAGGTGAGATAACACTCCAATATGTGCCGAAGGGGCCTCTCGTCGAGCCTGAGCAGGAAAATAGTCTACCAACACAAATGCGAAATCTGCTACGTTGGTACAAGCAATTCATAAATCTTCATTGCCTGCACTATATATATATATATATATATATATATATATATATATATATATATATAGGAAAATGGGTCAGTACTCCTAGGAGTACGTACTCCCAATCCAATTCACCTCGTGTGCGACCCATTTTTGTAAACCCGTTAGCCTCCCGATAAAACTACTACTCCTAGTTGAGATAATTAGTTAATTTGTTGGAACAGAATCCTTTTTTATTGGGATATTAAAAGTCACCCTTGAAACTAATCTGCATCCATCTGTTATTATCACCATACCTCGCTGCAACGGCGGCTGACCTATTTCTTCAAGCTTCGTCGCCGCCGACGGCGGCTCGGTCTCAGCTCTGGACCAACTGCAGCTGCATGCATCTGCATGGATCAACACGACGCCCCGGTTTCTGCCCAGCAGGTCTCCGGCGCCGAGCGCTCTCCACCGTCCACTCCCCCGTCAGAATCATCCACAACTCAGATGGGTATGTTGCTTATCATCGATCTTATCTGGTGCGTAAACAGATACATGTCCATGTCCATGAAGCTAGCACATCGTATATAACTAACCAAAGTAGTGTTGGTTGCCTAACTAGCCATTGACGTATGTGCATCACGCGCCCGACGACGGAGTG
Source organism: Aegilops umbellulata (assembly GCA_032464435.1). NCBI lineage: Eukaryota > Viridiplantae > Streptophyta > Magnoliopsida > Poales > Poaceae > Aegilops > Aegilops umbellulata. Next base: position 660,175,952 of record CP136057.1, read on the forward strand.
ACTAGCATGGTTTTTCTCCCATCAAGGTATGTTGGCTAGTTCCTGTGCATGCGTAAATGGATGATCAGACTACATGCATCTGTTCTACTGATTATTTTATTTTATATCTTATGCATGATTGATCTACATGCATCTGAATCGAGGACTGTACACGAGCTGGTATACGCCGGGCGGCGGTGCGTCTTCTCCGAGCATGACACAGATCAAATATACTCCTCACTGCGGCTATGCCTACAAAACTCAAGGGACTTCGCTGACAGTTCCGACCACCCGACACTGCAATCCAGATCTGGAAGAATCGATTTGTGCCTCATGCAAGATGCATGCATAATAAACACGATGGTGTAATATGATGCACGTACATAATTTGGCTATTTTAGTATTTTTATTTCCTGAAGTGGAAATATAGCTGTATTCAAAACAAAATATACCTTTCATTTTTTTCTCAATCATATGCACCTTTTTTTTAGTTTGTACTTCTTTCTTCAAAAAATGCAGTATGTATACACGCTCACGAAAAATTCTCACTCAGCAATGCAATATATGACTAGAAACAGTATATACCCTCTCCACAAAATGAAGTATATACCCGTTTACAAAAAAAGTATATTCCCTCGCGGCACAATATATGGTATATACTCCTCACAAAAATGCAGTATATATCCTCAGAACAAAATAAAGTATATACTCAATTACTCACAACAAAGAATATACGCGCTTAGCAAAATACGGAGTAAATGATATATACCACATTACAAACAAAGAATATACTCGCTCACAATAAGTATATACACCCTCTCAGCAAAATGAATTATATATTCCCTCACAAAAAAGTAGGAGTACATCTCAGCAAAATATATTGTATATACCCTTCACAAAGAAATCTCATATACTCATCCAAAACGACAATTGGTATATACATTTAATTCCATGACATCTATACTCAAAATTAATATCATACATACACTTTCGGTGGTAGCGTGCGTTGCATGGAAGGAGAGCTAAAAAGAATGCAGACCACACCAACCATGCAAAACTTGGATAGGGTATGAACAGTCCTATCTTCTAGGAATTAGGTATGCATGCATAGGAATTAAGTAGTTTTTTTAACTAACCACCATAGTTTTTTTTTTCTAACCCAGTCCACTAAGGCTAGGAGTACATACTCCTGGGAGTATAAAAGAGGAGTCTCATATATATATATATATATATATATATATATATATATATATATATATATATATATATATATATATATATTGTCCTAACTATATTGTTGCGTACGCTATTATGCAGATTGAAGATTTGGGATGCAAAATAAGAAACATCCATGATGTTGGGTTCATTGACCCACATATCGTTAATGGACATGTGTTAGAACATTACCCCAACGACGTGGAGAAAGACCTGTACAAGTTTCTTAGAAAGCATCAACTCAAAAGTCATATTCTATTTCCTTACCATTTTGGGTGAGTGTTTCTCTCTTGTGCCCATTCTCTTTTGTTTACTCCATGCATGGTATGTCTAATCGATGAGTTATGCATGACTGTGCATGTAACGTGTCCGCAGGTTCCACTGGATTCTGCTAAATATTGAACTTCACACCTCCACAGTTCTAATCATGGACTCTAAGGATTCGGATCCAAAGCATTGGGCCGACATTAGAAAAATGCTGAAAAAGTAATTATTTTCAATCATTTGAGCTCTATATCGATCGGTCTTTTTCGTTCATTTCATAATATCAACTAACTAATAACTTTCTTATTCATTTAATTTTCTTTGCCCTGTAGGGTTTGGAGACGGTTCTCGGAAGAAATTGTCGGTGAATTCAAACATGAGCTAGATTTCAGAAAGTTAGTTAATGTGGATCAGCAGCCACCGGCGACCGATCTATGTGGATACTATGTTTGTGAGAACATCCGGAGAGAAACCACTGAGCGAAAGGAATCAGCTAGCGTGCGGAACGCGAGGGATAACTTGCGGAGGAGGCTTAGTCCAGAAGCTCGCTTCCGACCAATTCAAGAAGAATTAGCAGGATTTTTAATGAGCGAAGTCATCAATCCTAAAGGAGAACACAATACCGAGGACGAAGAAATTTATATGCATACCCGAGATTGAAACTTGTTCGAAGTTGTATATGGTCATCCATCCTAATTGTGTATGGAAACTTGTTCGAAGTTGTATATGGTCACCCGAGATTGAATATATATTATATATTAATTCCTCTTGAATTCTTCTTGTTTGAAATTTCATATGCATGTATATAGTAGCGTAGAATATGTGTACTGAAACTTCATCAAAAATAAAAGAAAACACAAAATAAAATATAAAACAAATAAAACACTACAAATTAAAAAGAAACCAGGTTTAGGGGGGCTAAAACCCTAAACCTGCGGAGGAGGCCTTTAGTCCCGGTTGGCCACGAGAGCCGGGACTAAAGGTCCTCGGCCCCGACGGACCACGGACGCCCACGTGGCAGGCCTTTAGTCCTGGTCAGCCACAAGAGCCGGGACTAAAGACTTTTGTCGCGGTCCAGAAGAGCCGCGGCTAAAGGGGGGGGGGTCTTTAGTCGCGCATATTTAGTCCCGGTTGCACAGCCGGGACTAAAGGCTGTTGCGAACCGGGACTAAAGGGCTTTTTTCTACCAGTGGTTCAATGGAAGTGGTCTATTTGAAAATTTTCCATATGACTATATGTATGTTACAAATACTATACCAAAAGAAATAAAATAGCATTGGGGGCTCTGGACATTTCTTCTTAAAAACAAAGTGATCTACGTGTAAGACATGAGGAGCCCTTTCATTTTAGGATGAAAACTGCAATATATGCACTATTTTATATCTAGGACAGACAACATGAAGAAAGATTGTTGATTTTCCTTCTGTTGTCTGTTATTTATAATATATATTTTCATTACTGTTCGTGGGGTAGTCGGATTGGATTTCTACCCGTTTTTATTAATGATGATCATGAGAATCCTAGATATTTTTGTCAACATTAAATGGTGATTCATATATACTTTCTAGTACAACACATGTACATATATGTTGCATAAATATACTTCTGAGTGTACATACATAGTGTTTTTTTTCTATAGTACGGAAAATTTCTGGATTTAATGATTTTTCAAATATAGAGAATTAATTTGCTCTCTTATTAGGCAAAAAACAATTGACTTATACTCCAGTAGAGAAGAATCCTCTGCTGCAATTTTCATACAAAAATCTGATGGAAGAAATATTACTGCACATCATCTCCGTTGCACATATATGCAAGCAAGCATCAAATATTCTAAGCTTGCAAAATGTCATCTACATCCACGAAAGCATGCAAAAAGTTGAAGCCAGAGGGTCTGCATCATGCCAAAAAGTTGGAAGCATGAAACAGAAGAATGGTTCAATTCCTAGTCCTTACTACCACACAAGTACTTTATGTACACAGTTCAATGTATGCTATACTATGCTTCCAATTTTAGTAAACCATGTTTCCACCTATCACAATATGTGCTTCCTACACAGCTCACCACCACACAAGTGCTTCCACGCCCAAATAATATCATGCACAAGAAGAACCTATGGAATCAGAGCACACTCGACGGAAACAGCGACTATGAGAAGATAAGGCACAAAGTTTTTCTTACACTCTAATCATGCTTCCTACAATGGTGGTGCATTACGCTTCATATATGGCTGGATACACCTCTCATTGTACATTAATCAGTTATGCTTCTAACATCAGTGTACTGTGCTTCAAGCACTCAAATTTTGAATAGCGTATGCTCCAATGTTTTGCTTCAAACGTCCAATTGTAAGAAATAACAAACAAACTAGAATCTATATTTGGGAACATAAAACGGATCTTGGAGGAGTTAATTTTTTTTGAATATCAGTACAGACGCAGGCATCATACATACGCGCATACACTCACCCCTCTGAACGCACACACGCACACCCTACCTCTATGAGCACCTCCGAAAGACTGAGCCGGCATGTCATCCTGAGATTTACGAAGTCACCGTGGGCGCCTCGTCGTCGACGGGAACATCTCCTCCCACTGAAAGCGTGTCGCCGGAAATCCTAAAATAAATCCAGGAATAATGCGAGCACCAGAATTTGAACCCTGGTGGGCTGGGGATACCACTGTCCCTCTAACCATCCAACCACAAGTTGGTTCGCTTGGAGGAGTTAATTAGTAGGACGGATTTTTTGGGAGCATTTAAGTAGAACAGATTTTTTTGGAAGCAATTAATAAGGAAAGTGATAAAATCAATCAAAGACTTATCTCCTAATCAGGTGGAAACTGCACGTAAGAGGGCATTCTAATCCAACGCTCCAACACTCTCCTATCCAATGGCTATGGACTAGTCTGATAGGTGCAAATTTGCAGTAGTCTGATGGCTAGCGCTTCCCTTATAACTAACATAACTACACAACACCATGGAGTGTGCCGAGGATGTCGTTTGTGCTGCTTATGGCTCGTGCCTTCCCGTTCTGCGCGGATGTGTAGAGGCATGACAAACGGAGAAAGACGCCATTGGCAGAGAGGAAGGAGGGGAGGGGATGGTTGATGAAGACGCTGCCATTGTTGCACTGAATACACTTGATAAATAATTGAAATTGCATGAGAACATAAGTGTAAAACCGCTGGAGGATGGGGGAAACATCAGATTTAGTGCTATGGGAAATGACCAGGTGTAATGCATGTAATCCTCAAGTATAATCAAATCCTACAAATCTCTGTTCGGAGCGCCGGCTGAAGGGAACTTCACCCTTGACGAGACTCGAACAGATGATATTCCACAAGGCATGACAGAAGAAAACGATATCCTCACGGCACCTTTCTCAGAAGAGAAGGTGAAAGCGGCGGTGTTCCAAATGGAACACAACAAAGCTCCTAGCCCTGATGGTTTCCCTGCGGGATTCTATCAGAATTTCTGGGATATTATCAAGACTGGCCTTTTGGAATTGTTCAATTGTCTTTATGTCGACCAACTTGACCTATTGAGACTTAATTTTGGTGAGATTGTCTTGTTGCCGAAGATTAAGGAGGCCGAACGGATCCCGCAGTTTAGACTCATATGCCTCCTTAATGCGAGCTTCAAGATTTTCACCATAGTGGCTACGAATAGGTTAAACTCGGTAGTTGACCATGTTGTCCGACCATCTCAAACGACATTCATGCAAGGGAGAAAGATACTTGATGGTGTAATTATGCATGAGACTGTTCACAAGATGCACCGAAAAAACATGAGTGGAGTAGTATTCAAAATCGAGTTTGGAAAAGCCTATGACAAGGTCAAATGGTCTTTCCTCCAACGTGTCCTAAGAATGAAAGGCTTCTCCGAATAATGGCGCCAGTGGATCCAAAATTTTATAACTGGAGGTAGTCTGGCCATCAAAGTCAATGATTATGTAGGCCATTACTTTCAGACAAAGAAAGGACTGTAGTAGGGTGGCCTCATGTCCCCAATGTTATTTAACACTAGATCAATGAAGGCGCGCGTTGCTGCGCCCGTCTATTTTGACAATAAGTTGATATTAAATTTTGTACATAAATTATGATACAAAGCATGAAAATTAAATACCCAGAAAAATATTCAAACCAATTTGTGCAAGAGCATCATACATCCAGCTAGTGATAGTACATTTAGGTTTTCAAAACGTGGGAAGCATCTACCTCACAAAGAGCAGGAAGAACCTTGATATTCCTAACAGGTGCAATTTTTTCTTCCAGGAAGATAAGCATTCGTTCATGCCCAGAAATCCATCTCTAGCACAAATATGGAATCTGATTGCATCCATTTAATATAATCTGAACAATTCAAATTACAATGTCTCAAGTGTAAAAGCATAGAGAAAGATAGCATCTGTTTTCCAAACCAGAAACACACCAACTGTATTTCCAAGTGGAGATCTGGTACATGTAGTGAACCTGAAGACGAGCTTTAAAAGTATTTTTCTTGTATGTCATGATGCTAAAGAAATGACGCAGCACTTTTGAAAACATACATGAAAAATACTTTATCTTTGACTTACCTCACATTATGGAGCAATGTTATTACTTAATAATATCTCTAACCTAAGGGAGCCTCGTAGTGGTGAGAAATTACAAAAGACACATAATCTTCCATAAGTTGTATTCTTATAATCTCGAATCAAAATTCAGGATTACAGACAACACAAAAAATTAGTATTAGGTCGACTGGAACATGGAATAGATGGATACCAATTACTCAACTATAGTCCTATATATGCATGGATAGTCAAATCAAATCAAAAGTTCAACCAATTTCATATACTGATTCCAAAACATTGCATATTCTGCACCATGGCATGCAGGTAGAGAGATATCAGGGAGCATCAATCATGGAGACTTCTAGTAGAAGTGGCCCGAGTGTATGGCCGAAGTGCACCTAGGGAACTGTAATTTGAGAGAGTACTCAAAAAAATGCATCGTGATGGAAAAGGTAATCTACATGGCAAAGTTTCAAGTGGCAATTGCTAGATATTGCATTAGAAGGTAAGAGAACATGTCCACTTATTCCTCGTCGTCGACGCCTCAACCTCGAACTGAAATTAAATAATTAAGCTAGGAAATTAAAGGGTGGACTGAGCAGTTGTGACCAAGGTATTTGGCAACAGAGTAGAGACCACAGTGCAGAAAAGGTAGCAGAGACAACCATGGCACCTTGTTGTTCCTGACTGACGGTTTCCGCGGTGCTTGGCCGCAGGCGCAGGGCGAGGATGGTGGTCCAGTTCTTGCCCCTTCTACTTCCCTAATCATCGCCGCCGCACAGATCTCGTTGCCCCGGATGCCATCGGGATCGAGTAGGCGAAGGAGAGTGACAGTCGGCTGGGTCAGGAGGAGGCAAGCAGGAGGGAGACGCCAACGGCGGGCAACGCGTCTGAGAGCTTCTGCTGCAGGAGGAAGAAGGGTTCCGGTGACGAATTATATACATGCGCTTGTATGCAGATTGGAAAAACAGAAACGCACACCTGTATTAATGGCCGCCGGCGAGTGGCACAATTCAGCCGTGATGAATGCTTGCAGAAACTGAAGATTGATTATTGCTTCCTTCAATCGCGACTCAATTTCATCCCCATGTCTGCTTCACCGAACGCACGGTCGCTTCGCCTTTCTCTGGATCGTCGTGCAGTCTGGGAGGCCCGAGCTGCACGATGGCGTTGTGCGCCCACATCGCCCTCTTCGGCCCGCACGTAACCTAGCGACAGGCTATGACATCGACCGGCGAGTCGTTCTGGTCTTGCACAGCAACCGGGTAATGGGCTCTCTACAGTGAAACATACTCGGTAGCTATCGAGCTTTGTTTTTATTTATTTAGAAACTTTAAAACTGGGCACTAATCGAGCCTCTCAGGTCATTAGTGTTCTGAACCGTTGGATTTGCGCTTTGGATGTTTGTGGCCGTTAAATCCCCCGTAGTGGATTTGTACGTTCAGCACCGAGCGCCTAATGGGACTGGGCCGCTGTTCTAGAAACAATTTCGGATAACTCCTGTAGTTTTGGGCTAAATGAACTGTGGTGTGTGACCGAAGGTCCATTTGCCCATGGAAATAAAGACTCGGCTGACGGCTCGAGACGACCGGCCTGCTCCTCGTTCCCTCTCAGGTCATTACTGTTCTGAACCGTTGGATTTGCGCTTTGGATGTTTGTGGCCGTTAAATCCCCAGTAGAGGATTTGTACGTTCAGCACCGAGCGCCTAATGGGACTGGGCCGCTGTTCTAGAAACAATTTCGGATAACTCCTGTAGTTTTGGGCTAAATGGACTGTGGTGTGTGACCGAAGGTCCATTTGCCCACGGAAATAAAGACTCGGCTGACGGCTGGAGACGACCGGCCTGCTCCTCGTTCCCTCTCAGGTCATTAGTGTTCTGAACCGTTGGATTTGCGCTTTGGATGTTTGTGGCCGTTAAATCCCCCGTAGTGGATTTGTACGTTCAGCACCGAGCGCCTAATGGGACTGGGCCGCTGTTCTAGAAACAATTTCAGATAACTCCTGTAGTTTTGGGCTAAATGGACTGTGGTGTGTGACCGAAGGTCCATTTGCCCATGGAAATAAAGACTCGGCTGACGGCTCGAGACGACCGGCCTGCTCCTCGTTTCCTCTCAGGTCATTAGTGTTATGAACCGTTGGATTTGCGCTTTGGATGTTTGTGGCCGTTAAATCCCCCGTAGTGGATTTGTACGTTCAGCACCGAGTGCCTAATGGGACTGGGCCGCTGTTCTAGAAACAATTTCGGATAACTCCTGTAGTTTTGGGCTAAATGGACTGTGGTGTGTGACCGAAGGTCCATTTGCCCATGGAAATAAAGACTCGGCTGACGGCTCGAGACGACCGGCCTGCTCCTCGTTCCCTCTCAGGTCATTACTGTTCTGAACCGTTGGATTTGCGCTTTGGATGTTTGTGGCCGTTAAATCCCCCGTAGTGGATTTGTACGTTCAGCACCGAGCGCCTAATGGGACTGGGCCGCTGTTCTAGAAGCAATTTCGGATAACTCCTGTAGTTTTGGGCTAAATGGACTGTGGTGTGTGACCGAAGGTCCATTTTCCCATGGAAATAAAGACTCGGCTGACGGCTCGAGACGACCGGCCTGCTCCTCGTTCCCTCTCAGGTCATTAGTGTTATGAACCGTTGGATTTGCGCTTTGGATGTTTGTGGCCGTTAAATCCCCCGTAGTGGATTTGTACGTTCAGCACCGAGCGCCTAATGGGACTGGGCCGCTGTTCTAGAAACAATTTCCGATAACTCCTGTAGTTTTGGGCTAAATGGACTGTGGTGTGTGACCGAAGGTCCATTTGCCCATGGAAATAAAGACTCGGCTGACGGCTCGAGACGACCGGCCTGCTCCTCGTTCCCTCTCAGGTCATTACTGTTCTGAACCGTTGGATTTGCGCTTTGGATGTTTGTGGCCGTTAAATCCCCCGTAGTGGATTTGTACGTTCAGCACCGAGCGCCTAATGGGACTGGGCCGCTGTTCTAGAAACAATTTCGGATAACTCCTGTAGTTTTGGGCTAAATGGACTGTGGTGTGTGACCGAAGGTCCATTTTCCCATGGAAATAAAGACTCGGCTGACGGCTTGAGACGACCGGCCTGCTCCTCGTTCCCTCTCAGGTCATTAGTGTTATGAACCGTTGGATTTGCGCTTTGGATGTTTGTGGCCGTTAAATCCCCCGTAGTGGATTTGTACGTTCAGCACCGAGCGCCTAATGGGACTGGGCCGCTGTTCTAGAAACAATTTCGGATAACTCCTGTAGTTTTGGGCTAAATGGACTGTGGTGTGTGACCGAAGGTCCATTTTCCCATGGAAATAAAGACTCGGCTGACGGCTCGAGACGACCGGCCTGCTCCTCGTTCCCTCTCAGGTCATTACTGTTCTGAACCGTTGGATTTGCGCTTTGGATGTTTGTGGCCGTTAAATCCCCCGTAGTGGATTTGTACGTTCAGCACCGAGCGCCTAATGGGACTGGGCCGCTGTTCTAGAAACAATTTCGGATAACTCCTGTAGTTTTGGGCTAAATGGACTGTGGTGTGTGACCGAAGGTCCATTTGCCCATGGAAATAAAGACTCGGCTGACGGCTCGAGACGACCGGCCTGCTCCTCGTTCCCTCTCAGGTCATTACTGTTCTGAACCGTTGGATTTGCGCTTTGGATGTTTGTGGCCGTTAAATCCCCCGTAGTGGATTTGTACGTTCAGCACCGAGCGCATAATGGGACTGGGCCGCTGTTCTAGAAACAATTTCGGATAACTCCTGTAGTTTTGGGCTAAATGGACTGTGGTGTGTGACCGAAGGTCCATTTGCCCACGGAAATAAAGACTCGGCTGACGGCTGGAGACGACCGGCCTGCTCCTCGTTCCCTCTCAGGTCATTAGTGTTCTGAACCGTTGGATTTGCGCTTTGGATGTTTGTGGCCGTTAAATCCCCCGTAGTGGATTTGTACGTTCAGCACCGAGCGCCTAATGGGACTGGGCCGCTGTTCTAGAAACAATTTCAGATAACTCCTGTAGTTTTGGGCTAAATGGACTGTGGTGTGTGACCGAAGGTCCATTTGCCCATGGAAATAAAGACTCGGCTGACGGCTCGAGACGACCGGCCTGCTCCTCGTTTCCTCTCAGGTCATTAGTGTTATGAACCGTTGGATTTGCGCTTTGGATGTTTGTGGCCGTTAAATCCCCCGTAGTGGATTTGTACGTTCAGCACCGAGTGCCTAATGGGACTGGGCCGCTGTTCTAGAAACAATTTCCGATAACTCCTGTAGTTTTGGGCTAAATGGACTGTGGTGTGTGACCGAAGGTCCATTTGCCCATGGAAATAAAGACTCGGCTGACGGCTCGAGACGACCGGCCTGCTCCTCGTTCCCTCTCAGGTCATTACTGTTCTGAACCGTTGGATTTGCGCTTTGGATGTTTGTGGCCGTTAAATCCCCCGTAGTGGATTTGTACGTTCAGCACCGAGCGCCTAATGGGACTGGGCCGCTGTTCTAGAAGCAATTTCGGATAACTCCTGTAGTTTTGGGCTAAATGGACTGTGGTGTGTGACCGAAGGTCCATTTTCCCATGGAAATAAAGACTCGGCTGACGGCTCGAGACGACCGGCCTGCTCCTCGTTCCCTCTCAGGTCATTAGTGTTATGAACCGTTGGATTTGCGCTTTGGATGTTTGTGGCCGTTAAATCCCCCGTAGTGGATTTGTACGTTCAGCACCGAGCGCCTAATGGGACTGGGCCGCTGTTCTAGAAACAATTTCCGATAACTCCTGTAGTTTTGGGCTAAATGGACTGTGGTGTGTGACCGAAGGTCCATTTGCCCATGGAAATAAAGACTCGGCTGACGGCTCGAGACGACCGGCCTGCTCCTCGTTCCCTCTCAGGTCATTACTGTTCTGAACCGTTGGATTTGCGCTTTGGATGTTTGTGGCCGTTAAATCCCCCGTAGTGGATTTGTACGTTCAGCACCGAGCGCCTAATGGGACTGGGCCGCTGTTCTAGAAACAATTTCGGATAACTCCTGTAGTTTTGGGCTAAATGGACTGTGGTGTGTGACCGAAGGTCCATTTTCCCATGGAAATAAAGACTCGGCTGACGGCTCGAGACGACCGGCCTGCTCCTCGTTCCCTCTCAGGTCATTAGTGTTATGAACCGTTGGATTTGCGCTTTGGATGTTTGTGGCCGTTAAATCCCCCGTAGTGGATTTGTACGTTCAGCACCGAGCGCCTAATGGGACTGGGCCGCTGTTCTAGAAACAATTTCGGATAACTCCTGTAGTTTTGGGCTAAATGGACTGTGGTGTGTGACCGAAGGTCCATTTTCCCATGGAAATAAAGACTCGGCTGACGGCTCGAGACGACCGGCCTGCTCCTCGTTCCCTCTCAGGTCATTACTGTTCTGAACCGTTGGATTTGCGCTTTGGATGTTTGTGGCCGTTAAATCCCCCGTAGTGGATTTGTACGTTCAGCACCGAGCGCCTAATGGGACTGGGCCGCTGTTCTAGAAACAATTTCGGATAACTCCTGTAGTTTTGGGCTAAATGGACTGTGGTGTGTGACCGAAGGTCCATTTGCCCATGGAAATAAAGACTCGGCTGACGGCTCGAGACGACCGGCCTGCTCCTCGTTCCCTCTCAGGTCATTAGTGTTCTGAGCCGTTGGATTTGCGCTTTGGATGTTTGTGGCCGTTAAATCCCCCGTAGTGGATTTGTACGTTCAGCACCGAGCACCTAATGGGACTGGGCCGCTGTTCTAGAAACAATTTCGGATAACTCCTGTAGTTTTGGGCTAAATGGACTGTGGTGTGTGACCGAAGGTCCATTTGCCCATGGAAATAAAGACTCGGCTGACGGCTCGAGACGACCGGTCTGCTCCTCGTTCCCTCTCAGGTCATTAGTGTTATGAACCGTTGGATTTGCGCTTTGGATGTTTGTGGCCGTTAAATCCCCCGTAGTGGATTTGTACGTTCAGCACCGAGCGCCTAATGGGACTAGGCCGCTGTTCTAGAAACAATTTCCGATAACTCCTGTAGTTTTGGGCTAAATGGACTGTGGTGTGTGACCGAAGGTCCATTTGCCCATGGAAATAAAGACTCGGCTGACGGCTCGAGACGACCGGCCTGCTCCTCGTTCCCTCTCAGGTCATTACTGTTCTGAACCGTTGGATTTGCGCTTTGGATGTTTGTGGCCGTTAAATCCCCCGTAGTGGATTTGTACGTTCAGCACCGAGCGCCTAATGGGACTGGGCCGCTGTTCTAGAAGCAATTTCGGATAACTCCTGTAGTTTTGGGCTAAATGGACTGTGGTGTGTGACCGAAGGTCCATTTTCCCATGGAAATAAAGACTCGGCTGACGGCTCGAGACGACCGGCCTGCTCCTCGTTCCCTCTCAGGTCATTAGTGTTATGAACCGTTGGATTTGCGCTTTGGATGTTTGTGGCCGTTAAATCCCCCGTAGTGGATTTGTACGTTCAGCACCGAGCGCCTAATGGGACTGGGCCGCTGTTCTAGAAACAATTTCCGATAACTCCTGTAGTTTTGGGCTAAATGGACTGTGGTGTGTGACCGAAGGTCCATTTGCCCATGGAAATAAAGACTCGGCTGACGGCTCGAGACGACCGGCCTGCTCCTCGTTCCCTCTCAGGTCATTACTGTTCTGAACCGTTGGATTTGCGCTTTGGATGTTTGTGGCCGTTAAATCCCCCGTAGTGGATTTGTACGTTCAGCACCGAGCGCCTAATGGGACTGGGCCGCTGTTCTAGAAACAATTTTGGATAACTCCTGTAGTTTTGGGCTAAATGGACTGTGGTGTGTGACCGAAGGTCCATTTTCCCATGGAAATAAAGACTCGGCTGACGGCTCGAGACGACCGGCCTGCTCCTCGTTCCCTCTCAGGTCATTAGTGTTATGAACCGTTGGATTTGCGCTTTGGATGTTTGTGGCCGTTAAATCCCCCGTAGTGGATTTGTACGTTCAGCACCGAGCGCCTAATGGGACTGGGCCGCTGTTCTAGAAACAATTTCGGATAACTCCTGTAGTTTTGGGCTAAATGGACTGTGGTGTGTGACCGAAGGTCCATTTGCCCATGGAAATAAAGACTCGGCTGACGGCTCGAGACGACCGGCCTGCTCCTCGTTCCCTCTCAGGTCATTAGTGTTCTGAACCGTTGGATTTGCGCTTTGGATGTTTGTGGCCGTTAAATCCCCCGTAGTGGATTTGTACGTTCAGCACCGAGCACCTAATGGGACTGGGCCGCTGTTCTAGAAACAATTTCGGATAACTCCTGTAGTTTTGGGCTAAATGGACTGTGGTGTGTGACCGAAGGTCCATTTGCCCATGGAAATAAAGACTCGGCTGACGGCTCGAGACGACCGGTCTGCTCCTCGTTCCCTCTCAGGTCATTAGTGTTATGAACCGTTGGATTTGCGCTTTGGATGTTTGTGGCCGTTAAATCCCCCGTAGTGGATTTGTACGTTCAGCACCGAGCGCCTAATGGGACTGGGCCGCTGTTCTAGAAGCAATTTCGGATAACTCCTGTAGTTTTGGGCTAAATGGACTGTGGTGTGTGACCGAAGGTCCATTTTCCCATGGAAATAAAGACTCGGCTCACGGCTCGAGACGACCGGCCTGCTCCTCGTTCCCTCTCAGGTCATTAGTGTTATGAACCGTTGGATTTGCGCTTTGGATGTTTGTGGCCGTTAAATCCCCCGTAGTGGATTTGTACGTTCAGCACCGAGCGCCTAATGGGACTAGGCCGCTGTTCTAGAAACAATTTACGATAACTCCTGTAGTTTTGGGCTAAATGGACTGTGGTGTGTGACCGAAGGTCCATTTGCCCATGGAAATAAAGACTCGGCTGACGGCTCGAGACGACCGGCCTGCTCCTCGTTCCCTCTCAGGTCATTACTGTTCTGAACCGTTGGATTTGCGCTTTGGATGTTTGTGGCCGTTAAATCCCCCGTAGTGGATTTGTACGTTCAGCACCGAGCGCCTAATGGGACTGGGCCGCTGTTCTAGAAGCAATTTCGGATAACTCCTGTAGTTTTGGGCTAAATGGACTGTGGTGTGTGACCGAAGGTCCATTTGCCCATGGAAATAAAGACTCGGCTGACGGCTCGAGACGACCGGCCTGCTCCTCGTTCCCTCTCAGGTCATTAGTGTTCTGAGCCGTTGGATTTGCGCTTTGGATGTTTGTGGCCGTTAAATCCCCCGTAGTGGATTTGTACGTTCAGCACCGAGCGCCTAATGGGACTGGGCCGCTGTTCTAGAAACAATTTCCGATAACTCCTGTAGTTTTGGGCTAAATGGACTGTGGTGTGTGACCGAAGGTCCATTTGCCCATGGAAATAAAGACTCGGCTGACGGCTCGAGACGACCGGCCTGCTCCTCGTTCCCTCTCAGGTCATTACTGTTCTGAACCGTTGGATTTGCGCTTTGGATGTTTGTGGCCGTTAAATCCCCCGTAGTGGATTTGTACGTTCAGCACCGAGCGCCTAATGGGACTGGGCCGCTGTTCTAGAAACAATTTCGGATAACTCCTGTAGTTTTGGGCTAAATGGACTGTGGTGTGTGACCGAAGGTCCATTTTCCCATGGAAATAAAGACTCGGCTGACGGCTCGAGACGACCGGCCTGCTCCTCGTTCCCTCTCAGGTCATTAGTGTTATGAACCGTTGGATTTGCGCTTTGGATGTTTGTGGCCGTTAAATCCCCCGTAGTGGATTTGTACGTTCAGCACCGAGCGCCTAATGGGACTGGGCCGCTGTTCTAGAAACAATTTCGGATAACTCCTGTAGTTTTGGGCTAAATGGACTGTGGTGTGTGACCGAAGGTCCATTTTCCCATGGAAATAAAGACTCGGCTGACGGCTCGAGACGACCGGCCTGCTCCTCGTTCCCTCTCAGGTCATTACTGTTCTGAACCGTTGGATTTGCGCTTTGGATGTTTGTGGCCGTTAAATCCCCCGTAGTGGATTTGTACGTTCAGCACCGAGCGCCTAATGGGACTGGGCCGCTGTTCTAGAAACAATTTCGGATAACTCCTGTAGTTTTGGGCTAAATGGACTGTGGTGTGTGACCGAAGGTCCATTTGCCCATGGAAATAAAGACTCGGCTGACGGCTCGAGACGACCGGCCTGCTCCTCGTTCCCTCTCAGGTCATTAGTGTTCTGAGCCGTTGGATTTGCGCTTTGGATGTTTGTGGCCGTTAAATCCCCCGTAGTGGATTTGTACGTTCAGCACCGAGCACCTAATGGGACTGGGCCGCTGTTCTAGAAACAATTTCGGATAACTCCTGTAGTTTTGGGCTAAATGGACTGTGGTGTGTGACCGAAGGTCCATTTGCCCATGGAAATAAAGACTCGGCTGACGGCTCGAGACGACCGGTCTGCTCCTCGTTCCCTCTCAGGTCATTAGTGTTATGAACCGTTGGATTTGCGCTTTGGATGTTTGTGGCCGTTAAATCCCCCGTAGTGGATTTGTACGTTCAGCACCGAGCGCCTAATGGGACTAGGCCGCTGTTCTAGAAACAATTTCCGATAACTCCTGTAGTTTTGGGCTAAATGGACTGTGGTGTGTGACCCAAGGTCCATTTGCCCATGGAAATAAAGACTCGGCTGACGGCTCGAGACGACCGGCCTGCTCCTCGTTCCCTCTCAGGTCATTACTGTTCTGAACCGTTGGATTTGCGCTTTGGATGTTTGTGGCCGTTAAATCCCCCGTAGTGGATTTGTACGTTCAGCACCGAGCGCCTAATGGGACTGGGCCGCTGTTCTAGAAGCAATTTCGGATAACTCCTGTAGTTTTGGGCTAAATGGACTGTGGTGTGTGACCGAAGGTCCATTTTCCCATGGAAATAAAGACTCGGCTGACGGCTCGAGACGACCGGCCTGCTCCTCGTTCCCTCTCAGGTCATTAGTGTTATGAACCGTTGGATTTGCGCTTTGGATGTTTGTGGCCGTTAAATCCCCCGTAGTGGATTTGTACGTTCAGCACCGAGCGCCTAATGGGACTGGGCCGCTGTTCTAGAAACAATTTCCGATAACTCCTGTAGTTTTGGGCTAAATGGACTGTGGTGTGTGACCGAAGGTCCATTTGCCCATGGAAATAAAGACTCGGCTGACGGCTCGAGACGACCGGCCTGCTCCTCGTTCCCTCTCAGGTCATTACTGTTCTGAACCGTTGGATTTGCGCTTTGGATGTTTGTGGCCGTTAAATCCCCCGTAGTGGATTTGTACGTTCAGCACCGAGCGCCTAATGGGACTGGGCCGCTGTTCTAGAAACAATTTCGGATAACTCCTGTAGTTTTGGGCTAAATGGACTGTGGTGTGTGACCGAAGGTCCATTTTCCCATGGAAATAAAGACTCGGCTGACGGCTCGAGACGACCGGCCTGCTCCTCGTTCCCTCTCAGGTCATTAGTGTTATGAACCGTTGGATTTGCGCTTTGGATGTTTGTGGCCGTTAAATCCCCCGTAGTGGATTTGTACGTTCAGCACCGAGCGCCTAATGGGACTGGGCCGCTGTTCTAGAAACAATTTCGGATAACTCCTGTAGTTTTGGGCTAAATGGACTGTGGTGTGTGACCGAAGGTCCATTTGCCCATGGAAATAAAGACTCGGCTGACGGCTCGAGACGACCGGCCTGCTCCTCGTTCCCTCTCAGGTCATTAGTGTTCTGAACCGTTGGATTTGCGCTTTGGATGTTTGTGGCCGTTAAATCCCCCGTAGTGGATTTGTACGTTCAGCACCGAGCACCTAATGGGACTGGGCCGCTGTTCTAGAAACAATTTCGGATAACTCCTGTAGTTTTGGGCTAAATGGACTGTGGTGTGTGACCGAAGGTCCATTTGCCCATGGAAATAAAGACTCGGCTGACGGCTCGAGACGACCGGTCTGCTCCTCGTTCCCTCTCAGGTCATTACTGTTCTGAACCGTTGGATTTGCGCTTTGGATGTTTGTGGCCGTTAAATCCCCCGTAGTGGATTTGTACGTTCAGCACCGAGCGCCTAATGGGACTGGGCCGCTGTTCTAGAAGCAATTTCGGATAACTCCTGTAGTTTTGGGCTAAATGGACTGTGGTGTGTGACCGAAGGTCCATTTTCCCATGGAAATAAAGACTCGGCTGACGGCTCGAGACGACCGGCCTGCTCCTCGTTCCCTCTCAGGTCATTAGTGTTATGAACCGTTGGATTTGCGCTTTGGATGTTTGTGGCCGTTAAATCCCCCGTAGTGGATTTGTACGTTCAGCACCGAGCGCCTAATGGGACTAGGCCGCTGTTCTAGAAACAATTTACGATAACTCCTGTAGTTTTGGGCTAAATGGACTGTGGTGTGTGACCGAAGGTCCATTTGCCCATGGAAATAAAGACTCGGCTGACGGCTCGAGACGACCGGCCTGCTCCTCGTTCCCTCTCAGGTCATTACTGTTCTGAACCGTTGGATTTGCGCTTTGGATGTTTGTGGCCGTTAAATCCCCCGTAGTGGATTTGTACGTTCAGCACCGAGCGCCTAATGGGACTGGGCCGCTGTTCTAGAAGCAATTTCGGATAACTCCTGTAGTTTTGGGCTAAATGGACTGTGGTGTGTGACCGAAGGTCCATTTTCCCATGGAAATAAAGACTCGGCTGACGGCTCGAGACGACCGGCCTGCTCCTCGTTCCCTCTCAGGTCATTAGTGTTATGAACCGTTGGATTTGCGCTTTGGATGTTTGTGGCCGTTAAATCCCCCGTAGTGGATTTGTACGTTCAGCACCGAGCGCCTAATGGGACTGGGCCGCTGTTCTAGAAACAATTTCCGATAACTCCTGTAGTTTTGGGCTAAATGGACTGTGGTGTGTGACCGAAGGTCCATTTGCCCATGGAAATAAAGACTCGGCTGACGGCTCGAGACGACCGGCCTGCTCCTCGTTCCCTCTCAGGTCATTACTGTTCTGAACCGTTGGATTTGCGCTTTGGATGTTTGTGGCCGTTAAATCCCCCGTAGTGGATTTGTACGTTCAGCACCGAGCGCCTAATGGGACTGGGCCGCTGTTCTAGAAACAATTTCGGATAACTCCTGTAGTTTTGGGCTAAATGGACTGTGGTGTGTGACCGAAGGTCCATTTTCCCATGGAAATAAAGACTCGGCTGACGGCTCGAGACGACCGGCCTGCTCCTCGTTCCCTCTCAGGTCATTAGTGTTATGAACCGTTGGATTTGCGCTTTGGATGTTTGTGGCCGTTAAATCCCCCGTAGTGGATTTGTACGTTCAGCACCGAGCGCCTAATGGGACTGGGCCGCTGTTCTAGAAACAATTTCGGATAACTCCTGTAGTTTTGGGCTAAATGGACTGTGGTGTGTGACCGAAGGTCCATTTTCCCATGGAAATAAAGACTCGGCTGACGGCTCGAGACGACCGGCCTGCTCCTCGTTCCCTCTCAGGTCATTACTGTTCTGAACCGTTGGATTTGCGCTTTGGATGTTTGTGGCCGTTAAATCCCCCGTAGTGGATTTGTACGTTCAGCACCGAGCGCCTAATGGGACTGGGCCGCTGTTCTAGAAACAATTTCGGATAACTCCTGTAGTTTTGGGCTAAATGGACTGTGGTGTGTGACCGAAGGTCCATTTGCCCATGGAAATAAAGACTCGGCTGACGGCTCGAGACGACCGGCCTGCTCCTCGTTCCCTCTCAGGTCATTAGTGTTCTGAACCGTTGGATTTGCGCTTTGGATGTTTGTGGCCGTTAAATCCCCCGTAGTGGATTTGTACGTTCAGCACCGAGCGCCTAATGGGACTGGGCCGCTGTTCTAGAAACAATTTCGGATAACTCCTATAGTTTTGGGCTAAATGGACTGTGGTGTGTGACCGAAGGTCCATTTGCCCATGGAAATAAAGACTCGGCTGACGGCTCGAGACGACCGGTCTGCTCCTCGTTCCCTCTCAGGTCATTACTGTTCTGAACCGTTGGATTTGCGCTTTGGATGTTTGTGGCCGTTAAATCCCCCGTAGTGGATTTGTACGTTCAGCACCGAGCGCCTAATGGGACTGGGCCGCTGTTCTAGAAGCAATTTCGGATAACTCCTGTAGTTTTGGGCTAAATGGACTGTGGTGTGTGACCGAAGGTCCATTTTCCCATGGAAATAAAGACTCGGCTGACGGCTCGAGACGACCGGCCTGCTCCTCGTTCCCTCTCAGGTCATTAGTGTTATGAACCGTTGGATTTGCGCTTTGGATGTTTGTGGCCGTTAAATCCCCCGTAGTGGATTTGTACGTTCAGCACCGAGCGCCTAATGGGACTGGGCCGCTGTTCTAGAAACAATTTCCGATAACTCCTGTAGTTTTGGGCTAAATGGACTGTGGTGTGTGACCGAAGGTCCATTTGCCCATGGAAATAAAGACTCGGCTGACGGCTCGAGACGACCGGCCAGCTCCTCGTTCCCTCTCAGGTCATTACTGTTCTGAACCGTTGGATTTGCGCTTTGGATGTTTGTGGCCGTTAAATACCCCGTAGTGGATTTGTACGTTCAGCACCGAGCGCCTAATAGGACTGGGCCGCTGTTCTAGAAACAATTTCGGATAACTCCTGTAGTTTTGGGCTAAATGGACTGTGGTGTGTGACCGAAGGTCCATTTTCCCATGGAAATAAAGACTCGGCTGACGGCTCGAGACGACCGGCCTGCTCCTCGTTCCCTCTCAGGTCATTAGTGTTATGAACCGTTGGATTTGCGCTTTGGATGTTTGTGGCCGTTAAATCCCCCGTAGTGGATTTGTACGTTCAGCACCGAGCGCCTAATGGGACTGGGCCGCTGTTCTAGAAACAATTTCGGATAACTCCTGTAGTTTTGGGCTAAATGGACTGTGGTGTGTGACCAAAGGTCCATTTTCCCATGGAAATAAAGACTCGGCTGACGGCTCGAGACGACCGGCCTGCTCCTCGTTCCCTCTCAGGTCATTACTGTTCTGAACCGTTGGATTTGCGCTTTGGATGTTTGTGGCCGTTAAATCCCCCGTAGTGGATTTGTACGTTCAGCACCGAGCGCCTAATGGGACTGGGCCGCTGTTCTAGAAACAATTTCGGGTAACTCCTGTAGTTTTGGGCTAAATGGACTGTGGTGTGTGACCGAAGGTCCATTTGCCCATGGAAATAAAGACTCGGCTGACGGCTCGAGACGACCGGCCTGCTCCTCGTTCCCTCTCAGGTCATTACTGTTCTGAACCGTTGGATTTGCGCTTTGGATGTTTGTGGCCGTTAAATCCCCCGTAGTGGATTTGTACGTTCAGCACCGAGCGCCTAATGGGACTGGGCCACTGTTCTAGAAACAATTTCGGATAACTCCTGTAGTTTTGGGCTAAATGGACTGTGGTGTGTGACCGAAGGTCCATTTGCCCATGGAAATAAAGACTCGGCTGACGGCTCGAGACGACCGGCCTTCTCCTCGTTCCCTCTCAGGTCATTACTGTTCTGAACCGTTGGATTTGCGCTTTGGATGTTTGTGGCCGTTAAATCCCCCGTAGTGGATTTGTACGTTCAGCACCGAGCACCTAATGGGACTGTGCCGCTGTTCTAGAAACAATTTCGGATAACTCCTGTAGTTTTGGGCTAAATGGACTGTGGTGTGTGACCGAAGGTCCATTTTCCCATGGAAATAAAGACTCGGCTGACGGCTCGAGACGACCGGCCTGCTCCTCGTTCCCTCTCAGGTCATTAGTGTTATGAACCGTTGGATTTGCGCTTTGGATGTTTGTGGCCGTTAAATCCCCCGTAGTGGATTTGTACGTTCAGCACCGAGCGCCTAATGGGACTGGGCCGCTGTTCTAGAAACAATTTCCGATAACTCCTGTAGTTTTGGGCTAAATGGACTGTGGTGTGTGACCGAAGGTCCATTTGCCCATGGAAATAAAGACTCGGCTGACGGCTCGAGACGACCGGCCTGCTCCTCGTTCCCTCTCAGGTCATTACTGTTCTGAACCGTTGGATTTGCGCTTTGGATGTTTGTGGCCGTTAAATACCCCGTAGTGGATTTGTACGTTCAGCACCGAGCGCCTAATAGGACTGGGCCGCTGTTCTAGAAACAATTTCGGATAACTCCTGTAGTTTTGGGCTAAATGGACTGTGGTGTGTGACCGAAGGTCCATTTTCCCATGGAAATAAAGACTCGGCTGACGGCTCGAGACGACCGGCCTGCTCCTCGTTCCCTCTCAGGTCATTAGTGTTATGAACCGTTGGATTTGCGCTTTGGATGTTTGTGGCCGTTAAATCCCCCGTAGTGGATTTGTACGTTCAGCACCGAGCGCCTAATGGGACTGGGCCGCTGTTCTAGAAACAATTTCGGATAACTCCTGTAGTTTTGGGCTAAATGGACTGTGGTGTGTGACCAAAGGTCCATTTTCCCATGGAAATAAAGACTCGGCTGACGGCTCGAGACGACCGGCCTGCTCCTCGTTCCCTCTCAGGTCATTACTGTTCTGAACCGTTGGATTTGCGCTTTGGATGTTTGTGGCCGTTAAATCCCCCGTAGTGGATTTGTACGTTCAGCACCGAGCGCCTAATGGGACTGGGCCGCTGTTCTAGAAACAATTTCGGGTAACTCCTGTAGTTTTGGGCTAAATGGACTGTGGTGTGTGACCGAAGGTCCATTTGCCCATGGAAATAAAGACTCGGCTGACGGCTCGAGACGACCGGCCTGCTCCTCGTTCCCTCTCAGGTCATTACTGTTCTGAACCGTTGGATTTGCGCTTTGGATGTTTGTGGCCGTTAAATCCCCCGTAGTGGATTTGTACGTTCAGCACCGAGCGCCTAATGGGACTGGGCCACTGTTCTAGAAACAATTTCGGATAACTCCTGTAGTTTTGGGCTAAATGGACTGTGGTGTGTGACCGAAGGTCCATTTGCCCATGGAAATAAAGACTCGGCTGACGGCTCGAGACGACCGGCCTTCTCCTCGTTCCCTCTCAGGTCATTACTGTTCTGAACCGTTGGATTTGCGCTTTGGATGTTTGTGGCCGTTAAATCCCCCGTAGTGGATTTGTACGTTCAGCACCGAGCACCTAATGGGACTGTGCCGCTGTTCTAGAAACAATTTCGGATAACTCCTGTAGTTTTGGGCTAAATGGACTGTGGTGTGTGACCGAAGGTCCATTTGCCCATGGAAATAAAGACTCGGCTGACGGCTCGAGACGACCGGCCTGCTCCTCGTTCCCTCTCAGGTCATTAGTGTTATGAACCGTTGGATTTGCGCTTTGGATGTTTGTGGCCGTTAAATCCCCCGTAGTGGATTTGTACGTTCAGCACCGAGCGCCTAATGGGACTGGGCCGCTGTTCTAGAAACAATTTCGGATAACTCCTGTATTTTTGGGCTAAATGGACTGTGGTTTGTGACCGAAGGTCCATTTGCCCATGAAAATAAAGACTCGGCTGACGGCTCGAGACGACCGGCCTGCTCCTCGTTCCCTCTCAGGTCATTACTGTTCTGAACCGTTGGATTTGCGCTTTGGATGTTTGTGGCCGTTAAATCCCCCGTAGTGGATTTGTACGTTCAGCACCGAGCGCCTAATGGGACTGGGCCGCTGTTCTAGAAACAATTTCGGATAACTCCTGTAGTTTTGGGCTAAATGGACTGTGGTGTGTGACCGAAGGTCCATTTTCCCATGGAAATAAAGACTCGGCTGACGGCTCGAGACGACCGGCCTGCTCCTCGTTCCCTCTCAGGTCATTAGTGTTATGAACCGTTGGATTTGCGCTTTGGATGTTTGTGGCCGTTAAATCCCCTGTAGTGGATTTGTACGTTCAGCACCGAGCGCCTAATGGGACTGGGCCGCTGTTCTAGAAACAATTTCGGATAACTCCTGTAGTTTTGGGCTAAATGGACTGTGGTGTGTGACCGAAGGTCCATTTTCCCATGGAAATAAAGACTCGGCTGACGGCTCGAGACGACCGGCCTGCTCCTCGTTCCCTCTCAGGTCATTACTGTTCTGAACCGTTGGATTTGCGCTTTGGATGTTTGTGGCCGTTAAATCCCCCGTAGTGGATTTGTACGTTCAGCACCGAGCGCCTAATGGGACTGGGCCGCTGTTCTAGAAACAATTTCGGATAACTCCTGTAGTTTTGGGCTAAATGGACTGTGGTGTGTGACCGAAGGTCCATTTGCCCATGGAAATAAAGACTCGGCTGACGGCTCGAGACGACCGGCCTGCTCCTTGTTCCCTCTCAGGTCATTAGTGTTCTGAACCGTTGGATTTGCGCTTTGGATGTTTGTGGCCGTTAAATCCCCCGTAGTGGATTTGTACGTTCAGCACCGAGCACCTAATGGGACTGGGCCGCTGTTCTAGAAACAATTTCGGATAACTCCTGTAGTTTTGGGCTAAATGGACTGTGGTGTGTGATCGAAGGTCCATTTGCCCATGGAAATAAAGACTCGGCTGACGGCTCGAGACGACCGGCCTGCTCCTCGTTCCCTCTCAGGTCATTAGTGTTCTGAACCGTTGGATTTGCGCTTTGGATGTTTGTGGCCGTTAAATCCCCCGTAGTGGATTTGTACATTCAGCACCGAGCGCCTAATGGGACTGTGCCGCTGTTCTAGAAACAATTTCGGGTAACTCCTGTAGTTTTGGGCTAAATGGACTGTGGTGTGTGACCGAAGGTCCATTTGCCCATGGAAATAAAGACTCGGCTGACGGCTCGAGACGACCGGCCTGCTCCTCGTTCCCTCTCAGGTCATTACTGTTCTGAACCGTTGGATTTGCGCTTTGGATGTTTGTGGCCGTTAAATCCCCCGTAGTGGATTTGTACGTTCAGCACCGAGCGCCTAATGGGACTGGGCCACTGTTCTAGAAACAATTTCGGATAACTCCTGTAGTTTTGGGCTAAATGGACTGTGGTGTGTGACCGAAGGTCCATTTGCCCATGGAAATAAAGACTCGGCTGACGGCTCGAGACGACCGGCCTTCTCCTCGTTCCCTCTCAGGTCATTACTGTTCTGAACCGTTGGATTTGCGCTTTGGATGTTTGTGGCCGTTAAATCCCCCGTAGTGGATTTGTACGTTCAGCACCGAGCACCTAATGGGACTGTGCCGCTGTTCTAGAAACAATTTCGGATAACTCCTGTAGTTTTGGGCTAAATGGACTGTGGTGTGTGACCGAAGTTCCATTTGCCCATGGAAATAAAGACTCGGCTGACGGCTCGAGACGACCGGCCTGCTCCTCGTTCCCTCTCAGGTCATTAGTGTTCTGAACCGTTGGATTTGCGCTTTGGATGTTTGTGGCCGTTAAATCCCCCGTAGTGGATTTGTACGTTCAGCACCGAGCGCCTAATGGGACTGGGCCGCTGTTCTAGAAACAATTTCGGATAACTCCTGTATTTTTGGGCTAAATGGACTGTGGTGTGTGACCGAAGGTCCATTTGCCCATGGAAATAAAGACTCGGCTGACGGCTCAAGACGACCGGCCTGCTCCTCGTTCCCTCTCAGGTCATTAGTGTTATGAACCGTTGGATTTGCGCTTTGGATGTTTGTGGCCGTTAAATCCCCCGTAGTGGATTTGTACGTTCAGCACCGAGCACCTAATGGGACTGGGCCGCTGTTCTAGAAACAATTTCGGATAACTCCTGTATTTTTGGGCTAAATGGACTGTGGTGTGTGACCGAAGGTCCATTTGCCCATGGAAATAAAGACTCGGCTGACGGCTCGATACGACCGGCCTGCTCCTCGTTCCCTCTCAGGTCATTAGTGTTCTGAACCGTTGGATTTACGCTTTGGATGTTTGTGGCCGTTAAATCCCCCGTAGTGGATTTGTACGTTCAGCACCGAGCGCCTAATGGGACTGGGCCGCTGTTCTAGAAACAATTTCGGATAACTCCTGTAGTTTTGGGCTAAATGGACTGTGGTGTGTGACCGAAGGTCCATTTGCCCATGGAAATAAAGACTCGGCTGACGGCTCAAGACGACCGGCCTGCTCCTCGTTCCCTCTCAGGTCATTAGTGTTCTGAACCGTTGGATTTGCGCTTTGGATGTTTGTGGCCGTTAAATCCCCCGTAGTGGATTTGTACGTTCAGCACCGAGCACCTAATGGGACTGGGCCGCTGTTCTAGAAACAATTTCGGATAACTCCTGTAGTTTTGGGCTAAATGGGCTGTGGTGTGTGACCGAAGGTCCATTTGCCCATGGAAATAAAGACTCGGCTGACGGCTCGAGACGACCGGCCTGCTCCTCGTTCCCTCTCAGGTCATTACTGTTCTGAACCGTTGGATTTACGCTTTGGATGTTTGTGGCCGTTAAATCCCCCGTAGTGGATTTGTACGTTCAGCACCGAGCGCCTAATGGGACTGGGCCGCTGTTCTAGAAACAATTTCGGATAACTCCTGTAGTTTTGGGCTAAATGGACCGTGGTGTGTGACCGAAGGTCCATTTGCCCATGGAAATAAAGACTCGGCTGACGGCTCAAGACGACCGGCCTGCTCCTCGTTCCCTCTCAGGTCATTAGTGTTCTGAACCGTTGGATTTGCGCTTTGGATGTTTGTGGCCGTTAAATCCCCCGTAGTGGATTTGTACGTTCAGCACCGAGCTCCTAATGGGACTGGGCCGCTGTTCTAGAAACAATTTCGGATAACTCCTGTAGTTTTGGGCTAAATGGACTGTGGTGTGTGACCGAAGGTCCATTTGCCCATGGAAATAAAGACTCGGGTGACGGCTCAAGACCACCGGCCTGCTCCTCGTTCGGAGGCCATGTTTTTTTTAAACTCGCTCGGATGCCAAGGTTACACGGAGATGAAAAGGCTTCATCGGACGAGCGAGCGAGTCAACGATGCTTCAAGCGCCGCGGTGTTGCGTTTAATGTCCGTGGAGGTGGATCGACGGAAAGCAGGCTGCCGCTCATGGGCTCCCGCATCGGGTGAGCGTCTCCGGCGGCGCCGCCCGATCTCCTTCCTCTGGCCTCCCCTGCTGCCGCCGGGACCAGATCCAGAACCACCACGGCGCCCTCTCTCTTCTGCCCCTCGAAGGTCCGCCCCCCGTGACGGCTGCGTCGTTGTCTGCTCAGGCGCCCGTGACGGCCCAATGCTCACGGCGGCCGCGCCGTCTTCGGCGGCCCCTCCAACTACGGCCATCACGCTCGCTGCGGCCTCCCTCGCCGCCCGCAAGGCCGATCCGGCCGTTCAGGGATGCTTCTCCGCCTCGCGCAAGCTCCCGTGCACGCCATCGGTGCCGGCCAGTCTGCCTCCTCTGCCAACCGTCCCCGTCCTCCTTGTCGGCGCCTCTTCCGGCCGGCCGACGGCGCCCTCCGGCCTCCTCTGCTCGTCGCCAAGCTCCCAACCGCCCCGGCCTAATATGGATCGGGGGCCTGTGTCCCCGCTGCCGGAGACACGTTTGTGTTCTGAGGACGTCGTCGTGGAGGAGCCGGGCGGCGGCCGGCCACCTGCTGCCCTGTTGAGCTCCAGCCCCCTGGTCTCTGGTGCAGACGCAGATGCAGACTTCCTTGTCAGCCCGGATGCGGCATGCGTGGGGCTCGTGGAGGACGCTGCAGGCTGGAAACTTGTCCAGTCCCGCCGTGCACGGCTGGTACCTCGGTCATCTTCGGCTTTCATGCCTCATCAACGCCCTCGGCCGCCCGCGTGGCTCTGGAATAGATGTTTTCGTTGCTTCGAAAAAGGTCATCGAGCGGCCGAGTGCAGGGATCCAATCCGGTGCAACCAATGCTTTCGCTCGGGACACCGTGCACGGGATGGCTGCAAGCCGGTGCAGCCACAGCCTTCTGCAAGTTCTGTTCGGCCGCTGGCTCATTCTTGGGCTTCGATTGTTGCGCCTTCATCAACATTTGAGAAACATGAGGCCCCGTCCAACATGAAGACTCCTTCTGTCCCGATAGATGTGACGCTCCAGTCTGCTCTAGGGGTGCACTCGAAGTTGCTAGGATCTGATCTTCATTGCATGACTTCCTCACATATGGAGGAGGCAATTAAGCCGCTTCGCTAGGTCGCCGACTCCTTGCAAGGCTGGATGGTGCGTATTGGGAGCTTTCTGGAGCGCGTGGAGGCTACTCTGCAAAGGCTCCCTCTTGCACAGGCTCCCGTGGTTGAGTCTCCTGTTGGCTTCATGGATGAGGCGGATACGGAGCTCTTTGGTACCTTCTCACCCCGTGTTGGGTCTAGTTCGACGCCCCTTGTGTTGCCGGACTCCGTGGGTGAGGCATCCGCCGAGGTTGTGTCTCCGGTGCTACAGATCATGCCTGAATTTGCAGGTGTTGTGTGGGGAACATGTTTCGCCTATGTCGATGGAGCAGCTCAAGTTGGGCTCTCTCCAGGCTTCGAAGGTGGACCATGTGTCCTCACCACCCCCCGTGGAGCCTTGTCAGGCTTCGGAGGTGGACTTGGTGCCCTCACCACCACCCGTGGAGCCTTGTCAGGGGTCAGACAACCTATCTCTCGACATCGTGGAGCATGGAATCTTAGATGTTGCTACCCTTCCCTCGTCTGCGACCGTCGAGCAGGTGATGCCTGTGAGTGGCATGACCATTGAGCCACTTGTGTTGGCACCTACTCCAAATCCAAATGCTCTTTTCGCGAAGGAACTCTGCGATTTGCTAGCCAGCGTGGAGGTTGCTAGACCGGGTTTGGGCAGGTCAATTGCTTGTCTCCTGACGGGGAAGCCAATAAGGGGCAAACAAAAAAAGGCGGGCAAAGGAAAAAATGATGCCAAAAGCAAGGTCTCTATGGCTGCTTGATGGATGATCTTTGGTCTCTCGGCTTGTCCTCTTTGTTTGGGTTCTCGTTGTGGGTTGGGAGGTGCTTGATGTCTTGTGTCGAGGTGTTCTCGTGGGGAGTCACTTGGCGTAGTAGCAGTAAAGGGGTTTGTGGATGTTGTGTTTTTGGAGAGTTTGGCGGGTCGCTGATGGCTTCTCGCCCCTCGTTGGTTACCCCAAGTGTAAGGTTTGGGATGCAGCGTAGCGGAAGTTTTCCCTTGGCAAAGATACCAAGGATCGAATCCCCAGAGACTCCAAGTTTCAACGAGAAGGTGTCAATCGCTAACGGCACCGTGGATTAGCAATCGACGTGGACCTACACACAAAACAAATACCTTCGTCCCCAACGAGTACAGAGAGATTGTCAATCCCTCCGGCCTTGTAGTTTACAAAGGGTTAAAACGCAAGTGGTAATGGTGATGGATAGTGCTGCGGAAAGTAAAAGCGGAAAGTAAAAGCAACGAAAAGTAAATAGCAAAGTGACCAATGATGTGAACATGGACCGGGGCGCCATGACGTTCACTAGTGATGTCTCTCCCAAAAGACGATAAAACAGCTATGCGAGGTAAACAAATTACAGCTGGGCAATTGACAGGATTATGACTGCTAACCATATTGCAAGATTGGTCGAGGTTCAGAGCATGGGCAGTATGCCAAGGTAAGTAGACCGAAATCCATCTGCATCTACTACTAATCATCCACCTTGAGATATCTATCCAGAACATCTCGCTGGTATTAAGTTGCGAGCCCCACCCATAGTGTAAACTCAAAGCAACAGACAACTGCATTAAAATAACTTTGCGTAAAGTAAACAATCCTTGCGCCCGCGGGCACAAGCACCGTTGTTTTCCCCCTTGTGGCAACAACACATCCCCTAGACTCATGTTTCTGTCACTCAAGCTAGTCATCGAGGGGCATGAACCCACAATCGAGCATAACGTTCCCTCTTGGAGTTACAATCTACTACTCGGCCAAAGCAATAAATGGTAACGGAGAACATGCAAGAATTACTCATGAACTAAAATATAAAAGGGATTAATCAAATATATTACTCAAATACAATCTGAACATAGTCTCACAATCCATCGGATCCCAGCAAACTCATCATAGCAACAGCATAAGGACTACATATATGCCTCGATCATGTAGGGCAGCTCACGAGGACTAATTAGTGAAGCACAAGAACGGGAGGAGAACATCACATAGCTACTGGTCATGGACCCATGGTCCAAGGGAGACTACTCACGCATCGTCCGGGAGGCGTCCATGGTGGTGGAGAAGGTCCCGGTGGTGATCCTCCCCTCCGGCAGGGTGCCGGGAAGAGTTCTCCTGGCGCTCCCGATCTTGGAAGCGCGGCGGCGGCGAAACAGAGATGCGATCGTGGAAAAGGGTTCCCGTCCCGAGGGTTTCGAGACGTGCTTTAAATATACGCCAAAGGGTGGCGTCGGAAGGCACCAGGGGCGCCCAGGCGGCCCCACGGCGCGGCCCAGGGGTGGCGCGCCACCAGGGCGCCTCGGCCCCTGGTGGCCCCCCTCCGGCTGAGCTTCGGGGTTCCGGAAGGTTCCGAAACGCTGATTTTTTATATATTTTTTCTGGAAATTTTATGACAGTTTTCGTGATGGAAAAACCTGAAATACAAAAATAGCAGAAAACAGAAACTGGCACTGGGGTGCACTGAGTTAATAGGTTAGTCCAAATATGATCAAAATTGTATGGAAGTGTATAAATATCATAGCAATATCACCCAAAAGTGGCATGGAGCAAGCAGAAATTATGGATACGTTTTGGACGTATCTACATCCCCAAGCTTAACGCCTGCTCGTCCTCGAGTAGGTAAGTGACAACAAGAATAATTTCTGTGGTGACATGCTATCAACCATATAGGACTTTTCATAGTCACATGATAAAAGCTTTCACAAACAATGCTTCTATAGTAACTTAGTTGCTTCAAGAAAATCTCAAAGAACTAAAAGTTTTTCAACATGAAACTGAAGCATCAAACTGATTTGCGATGAACATGGTAAGTAAATATGACAAGTGATATCTCGCTTGCCCCCTTTAGTGAAGCAAAACATAAATGCAGGGGCACCTCCAAGGTTTAAGTGACGACTAGATACAATCACTTCAGAATAAATGATATCACAACCATGCAAAAGACAATGCTACTTTGGGACAATGCACATTACACTCAGAATGACAACCATGCTCTCAGTAGTTGGTGCTTTTTAGAAGAAGGTGGAGACTCTCGAACCGTGGCTTTTGTTGGCAAGTTGAAAATCCGTGGTCGGAAACAAAGACAAAGCATGTACCAGAGCTCTTGGTTTTAAAAACAGGGATAATAATTTTTTTGGTGTGCATGTTTTGTCAATGAATGCTAGCAGCTAACCCAATTACTTCTTGAATTGGACAAGTTCGAGGAATGGCTCCCGAGTGAGGATCATAACACCCTCTTAATCTCCTTGGTTTATCACTGCCAAAGTTTTCTGATTTCTCATGAACAAAGCGTGAAGGAAGATTCGTTGGTTATATTAATTTTTAGTGAGCCGGGCGCACTCAATGCCAATTCCTTCTCAAATTAAAGGTTGCACATTATACATGCAATCCCAGGGGTGAAGCTTGTCCAACTCAAAAAGATCATGAATCAACCACTACTTCCTCATTAACTTTACAACAGAGGCACAAAATAGGAACTTTATTTGAGTATTTCGAGATGGTACACGAAAGTCTTCGTTAGGAATGGCGGGTAAATACCATGTATAGGAAGGTATGGTGGACTCAAATGGCAAAACTGGTTTAAAGGATTTGGATGCACAAGCAGTCAGTCCGCTTAGTACAGGTGAAGGCTAGCAAAAGACTGTGAGCAACCAACTTAGAGAGCAATGACGGCCATAATCATGCAGAGCGACAAAGCAACATTGAATCAGGCATGGTAGTTCTGTCGCTACTCAGAAATAAAAGATCATCAAGGCTTGACAGACTTTCTTTATAGTCTTGAATATGCGTGAGCATACGCCAAGTCAATCAAAATAAATTCTCAGAGGAAGATATCACTAACCATACCACATCATACTCAAAAGAAATCAAGTTGGTACTCCAATATCACATTGGAAACCTTCCAGCTATTTGCAACTAAACAAAAGCAACCAGAATTACCAAGCAACATCATGCATGTAGCATCTTCATCATAGACATAACAATCAATCCAACAGAAGCAAACTCTCCTAAAAAGAATAATCACGACAATATAGAGAGTTCAAGCAACCAACTAAGCAAAAGCTCTTTAAAAAGATAAGCATGGCAACTAAGAGCTGAGCAAGGTAGTAGCTATTGAAAGACAAAGAACACACAAGGCAAAGATAGACATGAAAACTCCATGTTATGTTCTAGGTAGAAGTGGAGCGTGTTTCTCTCCCACATAAAGCTAGATGAGTTCCGACTCGTTACTAAAGGCTAAAGAAAACTAAAAAGGAAAACTAAAAGCAAGACGCTCCAAGCATAGCACATAGCACATGAAGTGATAAAAATATAGTGGAACGGGAGACGAACTGATAATGTCGATGGAGAAGGGGATGCACGGGGGGCATCCCCAAGCTTAGACGCTTGAGTCTTCTTGAATACTTCTTGGGGGTGCACGGGGGCATCCCCAAGCTTGAGCGCTTGACACTCCTGAATCTTTTTATCATCTTCCCTCGCACACTTGAAAAATCCCTTCATACAAAACTCATCATAATCTGATTAGCGAGGTTAGTACCCACAATATTATAATTGTACCTTGCTGGAAATAAAGATATTCTTGCAAGCATACTGTTTCTCTGGACTCCCATAAAGTTTTTGCAAGAAAACAGCAAGCTAAAGGCTCACAAAACGAAGAAAAGGCAAAACAGTAAAGAATCTGTGAAAAACAGACCAGCAGGCAGTAAATGATCTTTTCGGGGCACTTCTGCAACTCCAATCAAAAAACTCAGAACAGACGCCTGAAAGACAATTATATAGAGCACGCTGTGGAAAACATTCAGACCAAAAAGATGATCTGGTGATTTTATGCGAATTTTTCTGTACGAGGACAGAATCTGTTTCCTGGACAGCACGTCACAACTCTTGATCTTTCCTGCAATCAGAGGCTATACTTGGCACAAAACTGAAAAGTAAAGATACAATGATGATGCTACAGTAGTAACAACATCAAGACACAACAAAAACAGAAGAAAAATAAAATTTATTCGTTTGGGTTGCCTCCCAAAAAGCGCTTTCTTTTATGCCTTTGAGCTAGGCATAATGCAAAGAGCAATCAATAGTCATCATAATGATCGGAGTTGTAAATTGCTTCAAATGGTTCCTCAACAAGTTCACTTTTGTTCTTTCTAGGAAAGGGGTACACACCTTTTGCTTTCCCGCGTAAGCGGATTTGTCCCTTACCTATATCGATGAAGCCTTTAACTGCTCGGAGGAAGTCCCTTCCAAGCACTATATTTCCTTGGTTTGGCTCCATGATGAAGAAATCAATCATTGCAATCCCTTTAAGGAATTTAACTGGCACGTCCTTGATCCTTCCCTGAATTTCATAAATATCTCCATTAGTGTGTTCATGATAAGATGATAATATATCCATATTAAGCTTTAAAGAATCATGAACAACTCTCGGCATAGTAGAAACCATAGACCCAATATCACAATAAGCAAGGAAGTCTTGATTAGCAATGCCAATCCTAGCAAAAGGCTCCCAATCATTGTCCGTTTCCAAAATATCTCTCCTACTAGGTTTGGGTTTCTCTACCTTCATTAAGTCTAGAGCATCCATTCTCTTCTCAACAGTAGCAAGTCTATCTATGACAGTATCAAAACTACGATCATAAACAAAGTAACTAGATAGACCATGTATAATTTCAAGAGCTCTAGCTTCATCACACTCTAGGAAATCTCCTTCAGCTATAATGTCAAGAGAGTGTTTGCACCATCTAAAAAGACCATGGTAAAAGTTTCTAAGCACAATCTTTATAGGTATCCAAGGCATAATTCTTCTATGTGCATCAGAAATTCTGTCCCATGCCTTCTTCATATTTTGTCCATCCCTTTGATGGAAATCTAGAACTTCCGATTCCCTCAAAGCACCAAATCCTAACATGCTTGACTAAGCAGAAAGGACTACTAAAGCAAAAGACTAAAAAGTAAACTAACAGGACTAAAAAACAAAAGTAAAGGAAAGCGTGCAACTCCCCTATCTCGAAGAGCGGAGTCCCCGGCAACGGCGCCAGAAAACACCCTTGATGGCTTCTCGCCCCTCGTTGGTTACCCCAAGTGTAAGGTTTGAGATGCAGCGTAGCGGAAGTTTTCCCTTGGCAAAGATACCAAGGATGGAATCCCCAGAGACTCCAAGTTTCAACGAGAAGGTGTCAATCGCTAACGGCACCGTGGATTAGCAATCGACGTGGACCTGCACACAAAACAAATACCTTCGTCCCCAACGAGTACAGAGAGGTTGTCAATCCCTCCGGCCTTGTAGTTTACAAAGGGTTAAAACGCAAGTGGTAATGGTGATGGATAGTGCTGCGGAAAGTAAAAGCGGAAAGTAAAAGCAACGAAAAGTAAATAGCAAAGTGACCAATGATGTGAACATGGACCGGGGCGCCATGACGTTCACTAGTGATGTCTCTCCCAAAAGACGATAAAACAGCTATGCGAGGTAAACAAATTACAGCTGGGCAATTGACAGGATTATGACTGCTAACCATATTGCAAGATTGGTCGAGGTTCAGAGCATGGGCAGTACGCCAAGGTAAGTAGACCGAAATTCATCTGCATCTACTACTAATCATCCACCTTGAGATATCTATCCAGAACATCTCGTTGGTATTAAGTTGCGAGCCCCACCCATAGTGTAAACTCAAGGCAACAGACAACTGCATTAAAATAACTTTGCGTAAAGTAAACAATCCTTGCGCCCGCGGGCACAAGCACCGTTGTTTTCCCCCTTGTGGCAACAGCACATCCCCTAGACTCATGTTTCTGTCACTCAAGCTAGTCATCGAGGGGCATGAACCCACAATCGAGCATAACGTTCCCTCTTGGAGTTACAATCTACTACTCGGCCAAAGCAATAAACGGTAACGGAGAACATGCAAGAATTACTCACGAACTAAAATATAAAAGGGATTAATCAAATATATTACTCAAATACAATCTGAACATAGTCTCACAATCCATCGGATCCCAGCAAACTCATCATAGCAACAGCATAAGGACTACATATATGCCTCGATCATGTAGGGCAGCTCACGAGGACTAATTAGTGAAGCACAAGAACGGGAGGAGAACATCACATAGCTACTGGTCATGGACCCATGGTCCAAGGGAGACTACTCACGCATCGTCCGGGAGGCGTCCATGGTGGTGGAGAAGGTCCCGGTGGTGATCCTCCCCTCCGGCAGGGTGCCGGGAAGAGTTCTCCTGGCGCTCCCGATCTTGGAAGCGCGGCGGCGGCGAAACAGAGATGCGATCGTGGAAAAGGGTTCCCGTCCCGAGGGTTTCGAGACGTGCTTTAAATATACGCCAAAGGGTGGCGTCGGAAGGCACCGGGGGCGCCCAGGCTGCCCCACGGCGCGGCCCAGGGGGGGGGGCGCGCCACCAGGGCGCCTCGGCCCCTGGTGGCCCCCCTCCGGCTGAGCTTCGGGGTTCCGGAAGGTTCCGAAACGCTGATTTTTTATATATTTTTTCTGGAATTTTTATGACAGTTTTCGTGATGGAAAAACCTGAAATACAAAAACAGCAGAAAACAGAAACTGGCACTGGGGTGCACTGAGTTAATAGGTTAGTCCAAATATGATCAAAATTGTATGGAAGTGTATAAACATCATAGCAATATCACCCAAAAGTGGCATGGAGCAAGCAGAAATTATGGATACGTTTTGGACGTATCAGTCGCCTATGTGGTTGTGGGGTTTCATGTCTTGGGAGTAGTTTGTCCATGCTTCGTTTGTATTGGTTTTCGCCCGGTTTTCCATAAATTAACCGAGCAATTCTCTTCTTCTTAATTAATCGATGAGGCAAAACTTTTTCCTCCGTTTCGAAAAAAAAATGTCCGTGGAGGTACCGCGGCGTACGTTACTGCCCTTCCACCTCCTCCTTCCTTGACGAGCCTATTTATCCCCCGTCTTCTCCGCAAACTCCTCTTTACTGTTGTTGGGTGAGAGTTTCACGCCCCCTTCCGTCCTTGCCAGTTACCATCGTGCTCGCTTCAGAAGGCAAACGCATGAAAAGAAGGTACACACGAGGCAAGTCCCCTCCCTCTTATGCCAGTAAGTGTAGCATTTTTGTTCAACCAATCAGCCATGGTGGCCTATGGGCATAGTTTAAAAAACCGAACCCGAAATCGAACCGAAAAGGTTGTCGGTTCAGGTTTTACCGGTCGGACCGCCGGTTCACCGGTTCGATTGTTGGTTTTTTAAGAAATAAAATAATACATATTGATTAGTATATGTGCTAATATAGAGTGAAACAATGGTCAAATAAAATTATAACCATGTAGTGGACAACAAAGTAGCACAACCAAGTTGGTTATTAGGCCATGGGCAGGCCCCGCCTACTGCTCACATGCCATTGGATCGAATCTCACTTTCCCAATTTCTATTAAAACTTTTTTCCTGGTTTTTCCCGGTTCAATTACCCGGTTTTTTCACTGGTTTTCCGGAAAACCGGCCGGTTCGATTGGTTTTTTCCGGTTTGATTGCATATCGGTCTTATTAGCTTAAAAACCTGATGAGGCTGCCGGTTCCGGTTTTTTCCGGTTCGACCGCCGGTCCGGTCCGGTTTTTTAAACTATGCTATGGGGGCAAGGTGGATTCTGAAAGGATAATGACCACGAGCCTCGAAACACTAGCTCTGTGGCAACGGTGTATAATAGAGATAGAAACGACGGAGATGATTGCCTTTTTCGTAGGTGGTTTACTACAACCGAGGACGGTGCAGATGGGAGTTGAATGTATTTTCTTTACACATATCAATTCATGTTAGTTCACCCCTAAAAAAGGTCATGTTAATTCTATAATTTTCAGGTCTGACAGTTTTGGCGGATGTCTCACTTGGTAGAAATGGTAAGGGTGAAGGGATGATGTTTTCTCTTTATGCTATTTGATGTACAACTGAAGTATAAGCCCAGCTAGCAGAGCAAGGGAACAGAAAAACCGCAGAGTAAAGAACGAGTTAATGCTATTTATATATATGGGAAAAATTTTACGACATCATTTCCCCATTCATGTTCGAGGTAATCAATTACCCTTTCCTGCAGGTATTGCATAATTTGAATGTTAATAAACTATAAAGAGCTTAAAATTTTACCGTGAAGATGAGCTGCTCCATATTTGAGTGAGTGCATCTGTTGGTTTCTCTACAACAGTTCTTTTTTTTTTCAAAAAATGTATGGCAGTTCGCTAGCAGTTATCATTCTTGAACAATTTCTTGTCTCAGGTGATATGTGTTTCCGAAAAAAAAATTAGATAGAGCACCATTATTAAACATACAATTCCTTTCACTTGCTGGATCAACTTTTGATATTCTGTATGGATAATTGGATATCCTGTAGTGGTTGGCGGTTCGGTAGTCACTTGATCCTACCACTATATATGATACAAAATCAATTGGGCCATTGGATTTTAGAAGCATTTTTTTCTTACTCCACTCCAAGAATATATGGATGGTATCAGACATAAATTATGTTCTAAAGAAAACTACTTGGATTTCCATTTAGACGAAGAGCCTATTCAATTTTCACTTGTGTTAATTTCTTAATTTGCATGGAAGATAGCTCATAAATGTGATGTCACAATAAAATTATGGTTGATTACTGTGATTCTAAAAAGCTTTGATTGGATGAATGTTTTGTTACCTGTTAAAATTTTGTAGTCTATTGTTGAAGAGAGCATGATGGACTTGCAAATAACAAACCACTTTTAATTGACTCCTTATATATGTTTTTTTTCAGAACATTGTACAGATGGAGCTCACATATACATTTTGTAGTCTATTGTTTAAGAGAGCATGATGGACGGACGCGGATTTGGTGAACATGGGTGCGCGCGCACCCTTTATGGATAGTGAATTCAAAAAAATGCTAGAAAAAATCAAAAAAAATCTGAACTTATTTTTGTAATATACATAGTCAATCGGTGT
The DNA here is from genome assembly GCA_032464435.1 of Aegilops umbellulata. NCBI lineage: Eukaryota > Viridiplantae > Streptophyta > Magnoliopsida > Poales > Poaceae > Aegilops > Aegilops umbellulata. Next base: position 660,212,824 of record CP136057.1, read on the forward strand.
ACTCGCATATGAAGTTTCACAAAGAAATCACATCCGTGGTAATCTAGGCAAAAATGACAAAATCGAACCTATATTAAAAAACATTGTTTAATGAATAGTATGGTTGCATTTATATTTTCTTCACTAAGAATACATGGGTGTCAATACATCATGAAACTTCACACGTGAGTAGAATGATCGACTAGGTTTCATACCGCGAAATTTCAGATTTTTTTTTATTTTTTCTAGTATTTTGTAGTCTATTGTTTAAGAGAGCATGATGGACTTGCAAATAACAAACCACTTTTAATTGTCTCCTTATATATGTTTTTTTTTAGAACATTGTACAGATGGCGCTCACATATACGTGCATACACTCATCCCGATGAACACACACGCATACCCTACCCCTATGAGCACTTTCGAGAGACTGAGCCAGCATATCATCTTGAGATTGAATAATGTATGTGCATGGCGAAAAATCTTATAATACACTCCCTCCGTAATTTAATATAATACTTTTTTACACTGCCATATTGTCAAAAAACATCTTATATTCTGTTACAGTGGGAGTATATTAAATCTTGCCGTCCGTATGCTACAAATTTTTGACATTTTCTGCAGAAATGATACATTTACACTGCAATCTCTATCATTGAAATTCCTGAGTTACAAATACTTCTATCTTTTTTACCTCAGTATACTTATAGAAAATCATATCATCTAAACTTAGAGATGAAAGGGCGTGGCAACGCGCGCCATCATGGTTTAGTTTTTTGAAGATCCGGTACCTATCGAGCTGCACAGAGAAAGGTGACTTCCATACATGTAATTAGGCCCAGTTTAATACCAGAGGCCCAAAAATGTCGTCACAGCAGCGGCCTAGCAAAGGTGAGCGCTCGTTGATAGCGATCGAAGGGAGCGAATGTGGGACTGGGGGACAATCGGACGGCCAAAAAAACGCCTTGAGTTATGACCAGACGGCTACGGATGCTAATGGTCTCGGAGGGCTGGAAAGTTGTGCGGTTATAATGTTTCTAATAAATTGTTGCTGACAATGTTGGCTATTCTGACTGAGCGTGCAAAGCAACACGGCCAGATTGCAGGAGTGGTGCCACACCTTGTGGATGGTGGCCTCTCTATTCTGCAATATTTCTACGACACAATTCTTTTTATGGAACATGAGTTGGACAAGGCTCGAAATCTAAGATTCTTGCTTTCGGCGTTCAAGGCGGGGTGTACATGATTGGAGCAGGTGCCTATGGAGGTTTTTTCCCAACATGTGTGGCAGCATAACCTCCGCATACATCCACCACCACCTTCGAGATAGACATAATGTCAGTCTATAGGACTCTGCTATTGCCGATCTATCGATCTTTTTTTTGTTATTGACAGACTTTTGAGGTTTGGCTATGTGCATCCTACTTATGCAGGGGCCAGGTGTTAATCATAATGCTTTGTACCCACTGGATGCTACATTTTAAGATAATAAAAATGACCTTTATCAAAAAAGTATAATCAAATAATATTTGGATCCAGAACAATTGGGTACAAGGGAGGTCCACAAATCACAGTGAATTATTTGAGATGGGAAATTAATAAATGATAGGGAACTATTATAAGGAAGACAAGCATGCTTGCCGGATTGGCATGCCGTACAAGTATGGGAAGAAACTAAGGATTTATTACATGAAGGAAGAAAATCGTGCAAAAGCTTGGACAAGGTAGTTGCTCTAGCATGTCACAAATCGCCCGTAGTGGTGCTGATGAAGGAGTCAGATCCACCGGTGGGAGAGACGATGAGAGGGTACATGCCAGTGGAGCTATTGGAGCTCATGATCGGGCGCCGAGTTGCTAGGTCCTTCCCGGGAAAGTCAAGGGGGTCAAATCTATAACTATATTTATATCTATACCTACTAATAAAGCAAGGTGTGTTTCTTCAAATTTTTCATCCGTTCACCAGCGAATAGATTTTTTTACTATCCGAGGTGATACTAATTTTTTGTGCATCCATGTGCTAGAAAAAGAAATACAGTTTATCCAGAATTTCGTACATAGGCCACGCGCTAAAGCCCAATAAAACCAGCCCACTTATTTCCTTGCCCACGCAGCTGGGAAACTACTATTTGCCGCACCTGGCAACAGATAGTTGGAGGTTCGCACACATAGCCCTAAACTGGGCCGGCCAATTTTCATTTTTTGTGTTCATTTTCTATTTAACATTTTATGTTCCTTTCTCTTTTTATTTCCTCTTTCTTTTTTCCTTTTCCCTTTTTAATATTATTTTTGTTTATTTTTACGTTTTTGATCATATAAAGTTTTTATGAAATGTTTAGAATTTCAATTTCGTCCAAATTTTTGAGGAATGTTCAGAATTTCAAAATTTCATTCCCGTTTTAAAAATGTTCAGATATTTAATAAATTGTCATTTTGAAATTTGTTCAAAATGGAAAAAATGTTTCTGTTTTCCAAAATGTTTCGGATTTTCAAAAAAACGTTGTATTTTAAAAAATGTTCCCAATTCGAAAAAAAATCTTATTGTAGTGAAGTGTTCACGAATTCAACATAAAAATATTTTAAATAGCCCTGTATTGCTCTTTACATACCGTCGTGCCAATTTATAAACGTGTGCGAAACTACATGTAGTTTTTTTCTAGAACATAGACGTCAGAGACGTCCGGCTTTAAATTAATAAAGCCCTCAACATAGGCAGCGTGCGAACAAGAACATACCAACTACAACGTAACCAAAGCTAGACAGCCAAGTTTCAAAGAAGTGCCAGAAGGCGATAGCGGCGATAAGAGCATTACATGGCATAGCCAGCCAAACTAACGAGCACGCAGGCTCAAAAGAAACAAGACCAAAAGGGCTGCCCATCCCTATGAGGCAGCAGACGTAGTAGACGAGGTGCGAGACGCCGAGTACACTGAGCGAAGACGTGCGATAGCTTGTCGGTGGAGATCAGAGTCCTTTTGCCTTCCCAGCGGTGCCCACTGCTGCAAGAATAAGATGCATTTGAAGATAACATCAACTAGGTGAGAGGGAAAACACTCCCTCAATAGTAAACTTGTTACGAATATGCCATAAGGCCCATAGCATGCATGGCCGAAGCACATGTCCACAAGATCCGGCGTAACGAGCCCTGGATCGAAGATAGATAAGACACAAGCTCCGAGCGTGAACGTGGATCCCAATCCACCCCAGCGGCCTCCCGGACCGCGCTCCAAGCAAAACGCGCCAAAGGGCAGCGGAAGAAAGCGTGGTCAGCATCTTCCGCGTTATGACACAAAGCGCAGGGCCCGGAAGCAGGACCATTGCGCTTAGCTATATTGATAGAGGTAGGAAGGCGATCTTGGCATAATTGCCATAGGAAGACCTTAATCTTTAGCGGGATTCGCGCCTTCCAAAGCCCCATGGCTGCCATAGGGGCATGGCCGCGGCACAGCTCTCTATACATGGACTTGACAGTAAACTTGCCGGAGCCCGAAAGTCTCCAAGAGACCTCGTCTGCGGAGTCCGACAAATGCACGTTCGCTATCAGAGCCCGCAGGCGATCCCACTCTGGTAGCTCCGGCCCCAAAAGCTCCCTTCTAAAGTAGATGGGGGGCGGGGTGACACTAAGAGCTGACGCCACCAGTTGGTTGGGCTCAACCGCGATGGAATAAAGCTGGGGGAACTCAGACCAAAGCGGTTGCTGGCCAATCCAAACGTCATGCCAAAACCGGATGGAGCGGCCATTGTTGACCGTGAACCTCGCACCCCTGGCGAAGTATGGTTTGAGAGATTGGATGGAGGTCCAGAAAGGCGACCCGTGAGGTGATGCCTCAAAGAAATTCCCATGCGGGAAGTACTTGGCACGGAGAAGGTCGATCCAGAGGCCGGTCCCTCCCTGGGACAGCTTCCAGATCCACTTGCACATAAGTGCAATGTTCATCAGCTTAGAGTTGATGATCCCGAGGCCCCCCTGGGCTTTAGGTATGCAAACGGCTTGCCACTTGACCATGTGGTACTTCCGTTTTGGACCCGCTCCTTCCCAAAAGAAACGTGCCCGCGGTGTGTCCATTTTCATATGGACCCCATCAGCCAACAAGAACAGACCCATGGCAAACATGGGTAGGGACGAGAGGCTAGAGTTAGTAAGGATTAGTCTTGCCCCTGAAGACATAAAACGACCTCTCCACGGACATACCCGGTCCGCCACCTTAGTGTTGAGAGGTTCCCAATCGGCAATCGTGCATTTCTTCTGTGCGATCGGGAGGCCGAGGTAGGTAAACGGGAACTTTCCAAGTTTGCAATTGAGCAAGTTGGCCACCCGTTCACTTTCGGCCGCGTCCATCCCTATGGGCACCACTTCACATTTGTGGAAGTTAATTTGTAGTCCGGACATAAGTTCAAAACACAACAAGATGGCCTTAACCGTAGCAATGCTGTGTGTGTCCGGCTCAAAAAGGAGTAGAGTGTCATCTGCATACTGCAGGTGTGATACCGCTCCTGGGACCAGGTTACCGACCACTCCCCTGATGTGGCCAGCATTGCGAGCTTTGTCTAGCATGGCGCCCAAGGCGTCCGCCACAAAGTTGAAAAGCAACGGTGAGGCTGGGTCCCCTTGACGCAGCCCACGCTTGTTGCGGAAGAAGTTCCCTACTTCTCCGTTCACCGCTATCGCCGTTTGGCCTCCCGAGACCAATTGCATCACACGGTGAACCCAAACTGCCGAAAATCCTCGGTCCAGAAGGATTTGTCGGAGAAACTCCCAGTTCACTCGATCGTACGCCTTCTCGAAATCTAATTTCAGAAGTATTGCCGGTTGGCGAGTACGTTTGAGCGAGTGAACGATCTCTTGGAGGGCCAACGGACCCTCCAAGATGTTGCGACCACGAATAAAAGCCGTTTGGTTCCTACTAATAATACGATGAGCCACCGAAGACAAGCGCGTAGAACAAGCCTTAGAACAGATTTTAAACGGGACATTGATAAGCGCTATTGGGCGAAAAAGTCTAATGTTATCCGCGCCCTGGACTTTGGGGATAAGCGAAAGGACCCCAAAGTTAAGGCGCGAGATGTCTACTGTGCCACGCATAAACCCGTTACACACTTCGAAGATAGGGCCTTTGAGGACTTGCCAAAATCTTTTGAACATCGCCACCGGCCACCCATCCGGACCCGGGGCAGTGTCAGATTTCATCCCGAGGGCCGCCTGGTCGATCTCCTGAGGGAGGAAGGCGAGACCCAGTCCTTCATTCTCCTCGTCCGAGACCCGCAGAGCAGGATCCCAGACATCCGACCGCAGGCGAGCCCTAGACTCCTCCCTGGAGCCCATCAACTGGATGTAGAAATCGTAGATGTGACGTACGATATCCTGTTGGCGCAATAGGAGCCCCTGCTCAGATTGTAGTCTCAGGATGGCGCACTTACGTCGCCGTCCGTTGGCATAGGCATGGAAATATTTTGTATTTGCGTCCCCTTTGAGCGTCCATTTGATTCCACCCCGCCTGCGCCAGTACTCCTCCTCTGCACGAAGGAGGGACTCAACCTGTGCCTCTACCGCGTAATGCTGAGCCCAGTCTTGCTCCGAGAAGACCTGAGAGTCCGCAGCAGCGTCCATGCGGGCAAGGTCCGCCACCAAACGCGCTCGGAGCAGCTTATCCTCACGGCCCTGGTTGGCCCCCCAGCCTTTTAGGGCCGCGCGCAGCCCCGCCCCTGCGGCAATCCAGAACTCCATGGGCCCTCGCGTGTGCCCAATCCGGGCCACACAAGTCGCCCATTTGGAGAGGAAGATTTGTTCAAATTCCGGGTGTTCAAACCACGCAGTTTCAAAGAAAAAACGAGGGCTTCGTTTTAACCGATCCTCCCCCGAGGAAAGGATTAAAGGGACGTGGTCCGACCCGATCCTCGTTTCAGCGTGAAGTGAGCACATGGGAAAAAGCATCTCCCACTCCGCGGACATAAAAACTCGGTCAAGCACTGACCGAACCGGAGTTAGTTGCTTGTTTGTCCAAGTATATCATGCACCCATGCGGGCCACTTCCCTAAGGGCCATTGATGCAATCGCGTTATTGAACATGGACACCCTTGTCCAGTTAATAATCCCGTTGTTCTTATCCGCTCCCGAACGGATTAAGTTAAAATCCCCACCGACAACGAGTGGTAAGTTGCGAACACCCAAGGCCGCAACCTTCTCCTGAAGTTCCCCCAAGAACTCGTGCGAGTGCGAGTGGTCGGCCAGGCCATAAAACTACATGTAGTAATAAGATGTATGAAGTATGGATCTATTATTCCGGACAAAGGATGGATGTATTGGCACGTGAGCTAGCTGGAAAAGGACACTGAAATTTTTAAATGAAAAGTAATGGTCCCATTTTTTCAAAACAAAATGTTTTTTCCAAAATTGTTCAAGATACTTTAAAAAATATATATTTTAAAAAGTGCTCCAAATTTGAAAAATATTCTTGCTTTAGAGGAATGGTCACAAATTCAAATAATGTTCTTGTTAAAAATTACACATTTTCTAAAATAGCTCTGAAAGGTAAACATGTTCCCATTTTTTAATATTGTTCAAAAGTTCATAAAATGCTCGTGTTCTTATAAAATGTTCGCGTTTTTTAAAAATGTTTGTGAATTTTAGAAAATGTTCCCATTTCAAATTTTGTTTCTGTATTTCTAAAAATGTATGAAACTTCCAAAAAACAAATTGAAGTTTTGAAAATTGTTTGGGATTTCAAAATTTGTTCATGTTTCCAAGAATATTCAGCAATTCATAATAACAATTATTTTTTAAGAAGTAAAAAAAGTAATCATAGAATCTTTCAAATCTGACGTTGCGGTATGTTCTTAAATATTTACGTTGTCCATTGGTTAGCAGGTGCTGCCATTGACTTGAAAAGAGAAGACCCGCCTCATTTTCATATTATTGAACTTCATGCCTTAAAATCCCGTCGAATGAATGAAAAAACAGATTAAATAATTCACGGACCTTCTCTGGCGTGCGATGACCTAATAAGACTCTTAAATCCACTCGATCAATGAATGAAAAAATAGCGGATTAATTACTTCACACGCGGCGAAATCCAAAACCAAAATGTTCCTTCTTGACATGCACACAGGGTTTTTCTTGCACGTATAATTCTCACTACATTAAGTGCACACTATTTTTTCTCCCGTTGCAACGCACGGGCATATGTGCTAGTTGAACTAAAACACTGTTGTCATAGTAAATTGGCCAACAAAAAGTAAATTCTTGATGACGCTAGGAGAAGCAAGCATTATGTTAATAGAGAATGGGAGAGGGGAGAGAGAGAGACCGAGTCGGTGCCGGTGACGGGCATGTAGGAACCATTGGCAACAATGATGCCAGACGAGGATTGTTTTGAAGGAGAACAATTAGAGGAGAGGTTACATGGGTTCCCGGTGATGCGTTCCGTGTGGCTGGATGAAGGGGTTGCTCATTGCAGCGTTGAACATATTCTACTGGTCCCAGGAAGGAATCGATGGTGTGGCACATGGTAGGCCTGGTGGGCGTTGGGCATGCAGGCGTGGAGCACTTTAGCGGCGTTGGTCGGTATCCAGGGGTGTGCCACTGAGTCAGGAAGGAGGGCGCAGAGTAGCCCATTATGGACGTTGGCCTGTAAGTGCACATGGTTTATTTATAGCTTTTCTAAAGTAAGAGTATCGATCTCACACGGAACATAGGAATTGAGTTTTGTCACTTGTAGTGACATATGGAATTATGTCTGCAAGTAATTGTGGACGCAAAGCAAAGTGAGGTGGAAATTAATATTTGTTTTGAGTAAAGTACGAACGTAAATTAAATAACATGAAAAGGAGTAAATGAGAGCAGCATGAATAATAACATGTGAACTGGCAGAGGAGTAAGATATTCTCAGGAAGTTTAGAAATCCGTTCTCAGGGTGTCTGGAATTTGCACTGGCGTCTTTGCCATTGCCTTTGCCCTTCCCGTCGTCCGTGCGGTAGTAGAGGTCGAAGACGCAGAAAGGATCGACGTGAATCTACTCACTATCAGAGTTGTTGTATCCAGACATCTGGGAGTCGGATCCAGTGACCGCCAAGGAGAAGAACGCCGGAGCTTGCCGGAAAGGAGCTTGGTACTGTGGGAGGGACTGGATGGAGTGGAATACAGCTAGTGTTTTCTCCGGAGTGCGGACATGGGTCAATTTATGTGGGGCTGAGTGAGCCACAGTCGGCCAGATCCCACGTAGCGGGTGTGTCCCTATATCAAACCCACATACGAGATGGATAAGGAGAGTGTCGGTCAGTCAAGGCATTTGGGCCAGATATGTGAAGCTCGGTTAGGTGATGTGTTTTCATCCGAACACTGACCGGGCAGCCCGCCGGGCATTTGGAATGGGCATGGGATTGTAGATGCTCTCATCGCAGGAGCTGGAGGGTGATGGTTTTCTCTTTTGGCTCGATCGCGATCTCGTGATCTCCATATGACGGGGATCGAGGTGTTTGGCAGTTCAATGAAAATTCTATAGTTCGCCCGTTGAAAAAGAAAATGATAGATAAAATGGAACTTTTAAATAGTTGCAGAACAAAGGGGAAAAGAGGATAGAGTTAGAGCACCTCTAGCAGATCCCGCAACCGGGCGGACCGCAAACGCATATAAGCACGCCCGAAAATCTTTATTACGGTATCGTGAGCACTCTGGCAGAACAGATCCCATAAACCCACCCTGCAAATGTTTTGCACAGCACCGAGCAAATTACACATTTCAATATTATGAACCGAATGGAATCGTAATATAATTCAACATACGAATATAAAAATGATCTGAAAATCAATTCACAATACAAAAATAGTTTTCATTACAACAAATGTGCAAATTCAAATAATTATTACAACACCAAACTGTTCAATTGTCACATGAATGAAAATGAATAAAAATAGGGATCTATCTCCCGCCATAGAGTTGCCATCGATGCTCAATAAGATCATGCTGGAGTTGGTTGTGCTGCTCACGGTTCTCGATCTTCCGGTAGGTCTCAAGAAATGTAGTGATCTCAAGTGCGTCCCTGACAGGCTTCACACGGCTACCAACACTGTCATAGTTGTACTCCAAGTCTAAATCCCTCTCATCCTCCACGATCATGTTGTGTAAAATTACACAGGCAGACATGATGTTTCTGAGGGATTTTTTATCCCAAAAGCGAGCAGGACCTCAAACAATGGCAAACTGAGCTTACAACACACCAAATGCCCTCTCAATTTCCTTTCGGCAAGCTTCTTGTGCTTCGGCAAAAGAAAATTGCTTCTTGATTTTTGGGTCACTAATGGTCTTCACAAATGTTGACCATGAAGGATAAATACCATCGGTAAGATAGTACCCCATGGTATAGTCATGTTCATTGATGGTTTAATTGCAAGTCTAAGCTTTTACCACGAGCTAGCTGAGAAAATAGATGAGATCGCTGCAAAACGTTGATATGATTAAGAGACCCGGTAAACTAAAGAAGCAATGGGGAAAAAATCCATAGATCATGTGAAGCCACGACTTCAAGCACGATGGTGGGTTTACGTTCGTGGCCGGTGTACTGCCCTGCCCAAGCCACCGGATAGTTTTTCCACCTCCAATGCATGCAATCAATACTATCTAGCATATGCCCGGCCATCCCCTTGCGTCGTTTCATTGCCATGAGGTTCTTTGTGTGTTCTTAGTTTGGAGCTCAAACGTGCTCCAGGCCAAAAACCCAGATCATTGTCTTTGCAATGGCACATACACATTTAATGGTGGCATCTTCACCAATGCGAAGGTATTCATCTGCGTAGTCGGCGGGAACACCATATGCAATCACTCTCATCGCCGTCGATATTTTTTGATATGCAGTAAAGCTAATCAAACCGGCGGCATTCCTACGCCGAGTTAAGAAACGACAATTTTGCTCGTAAGCCTCAACGATTTGGACGAAAACTGACCTACACATTCGATATCGCCTATGAAAGAGGTGAGCCAGATATGTCGGTACCTCGGGGAAGTTGTCTTTCACGAGCATCTTGTCACCCAGAGCTCGGTTGAGGGGAATGCATAGCCGGCATACCCTGGATCCACACCACTTTTTCTTCGGCGCCGCCTCAAATTCGTGCACGATATGCAATAGCACTAGGTGTCGACATCGTCGTCAAGGATCATCTCTTCTATGTCCGAATCATTGGACCAAGACGAACTCCAATCCATCTACAAAATGGACACAAAACGCCCATAAATTTCACCTGAACCTACTGCGGGCCAAATCGAGCACGAAACCCCGGGTGTTGGACATAGCTCGCCGGCCAAAGCAAAGTCGCGCCGCGCCACCCCTTTCTTCTCCCCGCCGGCCGAAGCAAAGTGTGCCGCGCCGCGCTCTTCTACTCCCCCGTCGGCCGAAGCAAAGTCGCGCCGCGCCACCCCTTTCTTCTCCCCGCCGGCTGAAGCAAAGTCACGCCGCGCCGCCCCTTTCTTCTCCTATGACGCACGTGGGCGAGCCCCATCGATTCCGAGGCTCACCGGTGCCGGAACCAACCGGATCCGCTTGCTACAAGCCCGTGACAAGCTCCGGGACGGATCCATGGCGTCGGCGCCGGCCCCGAGCCGCAGACACAAATGGGCAACTCAGCTGCTAAAACAAGGTGGAATAGATGCGGCACAAAGCGGCGGAGCTTTCGGGGGCTTGTGGATTCGGGATCCACAAAAACAAATTGAGGACGATCGGATTTGGAGGATCTGTTCGGGATGGGTTTATGGGCTACATCCCGCAAACAGGTGGTTATTATACCCGTATGGCCCAGTTTGGGATCTGGTGGTGGAGATGCTCTTATATCAGATCCCCAATTTCCTCTCCCAGCACATGGCGGCGCCGCCGCTGCAATCAGCAGATTAATCTCGACCGGTTTTCTTCTCCAACCCTGCCAGGCTGACACACACGGAAAAAGCTCAGGCCATGGACGTCTCCATCAAGCCGAAGCGTCCGCGCCATGCAGCCGAAGGCAGCAATGCCGGTGGTGAGGGCGACGGCGTCGGAATGCCAACGACCGGCTGAGCGCACTGCCGGACAAACTCCTCCACGCCATCCTATCGCGCCTCAAGGCCCTGCATATGTTACCGACCTGCGTGCTGTCCACGAGGTGGAGGCACCTCTGGCGCGCCCTCGACATAGATTTGCCGGGAGTTCACCACCAAGGTGCCTTACTTCGTGGCGCAGGGCAGGCACGACGTGGCGCTCCTGGAGAACTTCCGGCTGCAGTCGGGTTGTGAGAGTTAGGTCCGCCGCGCCATAGGTCAAGCTGATGACACATCATGGCCATGCCAGCTCAAAAGCTTGCGTCTTTTCGACCTGGATGATCTCAACCTAACAGACCTTGCGAGCCACATCAGTTCCCGGTGCCCTGCACTGGAGGAGGCGCAACTGGAAAACGGCAACTTGTTGACCACCAGCAATGTCAAGATCGTCTCCTCCTCACCCAAGAAATTGGTCATGGGTGGCTACTAGGAAATGAATAATGAGGTTTTTTTCCTTGATCACAGAGCCCCGGCCTGCTCTTGTTTCTCTTCGCCTGGCCCCCAAAGACGAGCTTGCTTGGATTGTTGATATGACTGAACCGCATACAATGCCGTCTCTCGTCGATGCATCCATTCAACTCAATCACTATTTCGCTAAAACTGCACATCGATCAGCTCTTCTTGCCGTGCTCCACAATGTGACAAGATTGCACTTGTCCGGTTTTGCGCTCAATGCATATATCTTCTTCTTGGCATCCATTTTCTTTCTGTATCTGGTTTATTAAAGCATATACAAGTACTATAACTGGTTCGGTTAAAAACAGATGCTGGATTATTCGAAGTTTCCTGTATTTGACAACCTGAGGACCTTGTCACTGGATGACTGTTGTATCACCGACGACTTCATGGGGCTGGAGCCTTACCTGCGAAACTCGCGTAACCTACATAAGCTCACTTTGCGCGGTTGCAAAGTACTACTGCTTCGTTACCATTCCATAACTCAGTTTCGTCTTTAATATCAATTCTTTTATGCTATTAAACAGGCCTCGGATTTTAGACGAAACAAATCTTTTGAGGTTCCGCTGGATTTCAAGTGCAAGAGCCTTAGGCTTAGTCACGTTTTTGGTGGGCATTTGAAGGAATCTGCCAAACAACAAGATCGAACTCACTAAACAGATGTTCCCTACAAACTGAACGCCATTGCTTGATCCAGTACAGCCAAATGGCAAGTTATTCACAGAGTGGAACTGAAACTGATCCTTCAGATGAAACCGGGGACACACGGGTGGCTGATGACTTCCTTCAGCATCTGCCAAAGGGATGAGCACAAGATGACTTCCTTCACCCTGTAAGTTTGTAACCATTTAATGAGGGAGCAAAAGATTAAGCTGCCACTACAGTTTTTTATAGCGTTGATGAGCACAAGATGAAGTTGATACAGCATCATACATTGGAAAGTTAGTAATGACGTGCACAAAAATTCAGTTGCCATGCTTGGACATTCCTCTCATACAAACTCCTCCATCTCCACATCCATTGCCTCCAGAACATTCTTTAGAGTCCCCACCGGCGGCGGCTGTAAACTCGAACCGTCGATGCCCGAGCAGCGTGGATGGCGAGAAGGTCATCGACGCGTCTGCGCAAGAAGGCCACGTCCATTCCAAAAACCTCCAATGCTCCCAGCGTCTTCTTCCACACCAGGAGAACCTCGCGAGAAGAAGTCGCAGCAGCAGCATGCAAGGGGGCCATGACGCACTCGGCGATGTGGCTGGTCTCCGTGATCAACCCTTCAACCATCAGCACATGGTTTGTCTTGAGCAGGTTCCTGTGGAGAACCGCCTTTTGGGCGCAGCAGAGCTCATAGTACCTCCTGCGCAGGCCGTCCGGGAGGTTGATGATCGAGCCATGGAAGACGACTTGGAAGTTCTCCACGTCGCCGAGACCTGGATCTGGAGATCTCACGTCGTGTTCGTTGATGCCTGCCGCTTCTTCCCTCGCAAAGGTTGTTGCCGTCATGCTGGATGTTGAGCTCTTGTCTCCAGTGGTAACCTCTAGATGATCTTTAGAATTGACACCATGTTCTGAAACTTTTGCCTCGTCTGCATTGCGGAGAGTGCAACACATGATACAGAAGATTCAGATTTGATAGGTATGCTATTTCAGTGCGCAATTAATAAATGACGAACAAGTGCAATAATACGAACCAGATGGAACTTTCGACTCACTCCACACGTTATTCTTCTTGGATGTGTCGAAACCGGGCGGTCCATTTCTTAGTATAAGCACCTAAAAACAATATATCCCTCCAAGAAATTAGACCGCTAAAGTAATTAAGGTAGTGATCCTACCGTGCATTTGGAAGATAAAAATACCACAAAGGAATGATGGAGAAATCGATGAAACATCCGGGAAGGACTTGCCTTGAATTTTTTGGTTCCGTCGAGTTGAAAGGCCACATCGTCGCCGACCCTAATACTATGCTTACGCGCAAATTCTCCCCACCCACCGCTCAGCGCCTTCCTGTCGTGTAGGTAATTTGTATCATAGCTCTCCCCATGCTCGTCTTCTAATGTGATTGTACTATTCTCCGTTGGAAGATGCGCTGTGCAAAAGCTACCCGGGAGACCCTACAAGAGGAGAACAAAAGGCAGTATTTTACACTTTGCTTTTAGTTTAATCTTCCGATAGAAAAAGAAAGGCAAGCAATAAGTTGCTTGTAAGCAAATATACATACATCCATTCATTCAGACACCTAAAGAACAAAGACTTACCAGATAAAAGCCTTGAACTACATGAGATTTTAACATACGCTTGGTGAAGCTGTGATGTTCTCCTGGCAATTTCACCTTTGGCAATTTCAAATCCGAGTGCTGAATGTCATCAACAATAGCCGGTTTCCGTGCTATTTTCTGCTCCATCTTTCTCTTAGCAGGCTTGGAACCCGCTGGCCGCCTCTCTTCGTCTGTAACACAACCGAAGCACATTTTTCATAATTAGTCTTTGTAGGAAAAACTATCTTATTTATAGTTAGTCCGTTCCACCAACGTAAGAAACTTGACTAAGCAATCCACAATACTAAGTGTGAGATATACGCTGATCTGCTTACAGCTAGCCTTACATTTATATTTTCCGTTTTCAGTGGAACTTAGCATGATTATGGATGTGTGATTGTTTAAACTTTTTATTTGCAAAACTTATCGATGAAGCTATATGGAATCATTTCTTGCAGGACCTTACCATCGGCACAGAAGTATCATCCTTGACACTCTTGGCAACCTTGAAACATGTCGGGAATCCTTTCTTTTTCTGCAACACAACCAATGAACACAGAGAGCTAACTCAGTATTTGTTTATTAATGTGAGTGGAGGTAACAACTCGTGTGAGTTGCGAGATTTTTGGATCAGTCAAAATCTTTAAAGCAAAATGAAGATAACAAATAATCTTACTTTGAAAGCTGTAGTTTTCCGAGCCGTTGGTTTATAACGAACATCAGGGCGATTTTGTCCTTGAATCTCCGTGCCCTCTGGCCTAACGATCTGCCATGATTAAGTAGGTTAGATCAAGAAGTTGCATGCTTATACTACTTTATAAAATCATGACCAATATGAGGAGAATAATGAGGAGCTATTGCAACAATGTGAAGATACTGTTGTTTCTTTTCATAGGCGGTTATGCACAGCATGGAACCAACAAAGTAATGCGATTGGGCACTTACTCTGAGAGGAACATAATCGACCTTGCTCTCTACATCATGGCAATCGTTAATTGGGGCAGAGTTTTGTTGAACAACAATAGGCAGTTCCTCATCCTGTGATCACCAAATTTTCATGTTGCGCATCACAAGAAGTACAGATTTACAACATATAAATGCAGAGTCTCCAATTAATAATAACCAGGAGGATGCATGCAGTATCATTGTGTATTTGTAGTAGCACTACAGTGCTAATTAATACTCCCTCTGTAAAGAAATATAAAAGCGTTTAGATCCGGACGCATGGGTTCATGTCCTCGTGACACAAATTTAAGTTCTTGGTTATACCACACATGTGGGTTTCCACAGCTTTCATTCAAAAAATAATTGATAGCGCATTCTACAACACATGTCATCTATCAGAAAAACTGATGGCTAAAATGCAGAGAATGTGAGATCTGATGGTTAATTACTCACCACGGTAGTGACCCTGCCATTGTCAAGCGAAGAGAGTATTGGGATACCATCACAGGTCATGGCAGACTGCGAGGGGTAGTCCATAGGCGGAGAAATCATCATTAGTTATGCGAGTTCAAGACAAGATTGGATATACATGAAAAACGAAAAACAAAAATCTTCTTTTCTCAAGAACAACCTCTCCTTTTTGTGCAGGATCATAAACCATCAAAGGTAGATGAAGCAGATGAGATTAAGCAGTGAAATCAAATGAAGGCGTGGGTGGGTGGTACTTACGTCGATGCGATCCGAGGTGCATGGATCCGAGGTAGCTGCTGGTTGGAGATCCTTCCATGGGAGTAGGATCACCGTGTCGTCCATGGATCTGAGGTGTTGGAGCTAGCTAGCTGGATGCCTGGACCGGATCGAGGTGTTGAGTTGCAAGCAACACAGGTCACGGGAGGAGGAGGAGCGAGGAGGAGAACGAAAATGAAAGGAACGTTGGTCTTGGGCGAACATGTCGACGGGATTTTAAACTACAAAAATCGAGACGTTGGAAATATCGGTTTCCAGATTAAGGAGAGGATTTGTTTCCACGCAAATCGGATTGTTTGTTATGTTTGGGAAGGCACAACTAATGAGGTCCGAAATCAGAGGAGCTTTCCTTCCTTGGCTGCTGGTTTAATTTGCATCTGTATGCGGTCAGGATCCGAGCGGATCTCCTATCACCTTCGAACCTTTCCAAGGCTGGAATTGTGGATTCCGTTGGACACTTTACGGGTACAAAAACAAACAGCAACAAGAACAGAACAAAATGGGAACAAAATGGCAGATATATATTACTGAAAGAACAGAACAAAATGGCAAGTTATTGACAGTGAAACTCGAACTGACTTCAGTTCAGTTCAGAACTTCAGATCAGAGTACATCTGCCATTGTAGATCAGGCACACAGACAGAAGATACATGATCATCATGCATTCTGAGTTACTTGATCAGATATTCTGAACAGACAGTAGAAAAAATTGTTGTTAAGATAAAACAATCCAATCGATCAGATAGATATGAAGTACAGAGGTGCTGGTGCAAATCAGATCTTTCACATTCTGGTCATACGCATTCTTGTCGTGCGTTGTCAGCAAAGCCGCCTCGTCGTTCAAGGAGCCCGAGGGATTAGGTAGGGTGTAGAAAAAGCCGAGGCGGGAACACATGTCAGTGAAAACAACCGAGCCGACAGGGCCGTGTACGTAGAATAAAGGACTAGTAACGACAAACGAGTTTCAATATCGATTACAAACACATACATATATGTTTACATTTAGTATCATTGTTGTTTACTTAGTTTTCCTAACTGAGCAATAAAATATAGTACAAGTTAATATGTTGATATTCTTGTTTGAAAATATATTACAAAATTGTAAATTTTTAATATAAATACTCGATGTTCACCTTCATCATCTACAAAAACAGTTTTTTCAAACACCCAAAATTACTTTGGATTATTACAAAACATTTTCAACCTCGAGCAATGTTTATCTTTCTCCTTCTGCCGCTGCCTGCTCCCACCGACCAATCCGCCTGCCTCTGCTGCCTCTGGGCGACGGTGCTCTCGCACCAATCTTGCCATGGCAACATTCCTTCATCAACGTGCTAGTGACACCTTCGGCCAATAGTCTAAATCGGCGCACCACTAGATTTTTCCAAAATGCTAACCGAGAAGGCACTAATTTTGAATTATGAAAATTTGGGTAACCGGCTATTTCAGTTTGGTTTTCAATTTATACCGAAATAATAGATCAAGTGTTAATCACAAAGCAGTTGTGCCTTTCAGTTCGTGCATCATGCCCTCTTAAGTAGCCGAGCTCGCTGTCCCAATCTACCTTTTTGTTTTTTTGAGAAAACCAAGGCAGGCCAGATTTTTTTTTTTTGAGAAATCTCGCTCACTGTATTGATTCAAAACAATGTTCATAGGTACACGGTTTGGGTCATGAGGAGTGCCCAACCAAATATGCCTACCTATATCTAAATTACAAGCAAATTTAGCGAGATTATGAGCCTCGAATTAAAATTCCTTCGTTCAAAAACAAACGAGCAAGAAGAGAAACCAGCTTTGCGATCTATTATTTCATGTATGACAGCCGCATTGGGCCCTTCTGTCCCTTCGCTGATATCTTGCACCACACCTTGACAATCTGAGGCTACCATGATATTCTGCTCGTACAGATCCTCCGCCAAGGATATAGCCTCCCGACAAGCGTATGTCTCCAGTATCATAGGGTCTCTGACTCCTCGAAAGACAACTGCTGATGAGCCAAGAAAATTGCCATTCGCATCTCGACAGACCGCAGCCGCTACTCCCACTCTTCTGTTCCTTGCTAAAGCACCATCCGCATTGATCTTGATAAAACCATCTGGAGGTGGGATCCATCGTCGTTGCTGCCCTGGTACATCAGTTACCTGAACTCTTGGTTTACAAGTGGGAATTTGTTGTAGCTCCTGAAGATAAGAGTCTACAAACGATATTGTTTGGTGTGAATTTGTTGCAGGCCAGATGGTACTAATCCACGGAAGTGACCAATGCGGACGCAGGACTAGCAAAAGTCACTCAAAATAGTTTTGGCCCAAGTGAGTGACTGTTGGTTGTGGTCGGCCCAAGTGATTGACTGGGCCATCCTGACGCGCATGTGGCCAAGCGCAATACCCGCCAGTCCTATCTGGCGCATAGGTCGCGCGTTAGTGACCTAACACGTATCCCCTCGAGTGCTTGATTCTCTGCTTGGACCGGCCCATTCTAGATTTCATCCCCATCGGTTTTGGAACGTTCTACAACCTTGCCTGAACCGAGTTTTTTCTGTGGTTTTCTTCGGGGTTTTTTATTTTTCCTTTTCATTCCATTCTTTATTTTATTTTTATTTTTCAAACATTTTCCAAATTCGTGAACATTTTAAAAATATTTGCATACATTTTACAAAATCATGATCAAAATTGAATTCACGAACAGCTTTGCTGAAACTAATGAACAGTTTTTTGAATTGGTTAACATTTTTTGTAATTTGGGAACAATTTTTGAAATTCACAAGCATTTGTTTCGAAATGCATAAAGATTTTCTGAACCAACGAATTGTTTTTTAAAATTCACAAACATTTACTTCTTGAACACTTTTTAAAATTCATAAAAAAATTGAATTCCTCAAAAATAAATTCAAATTCACGAATATTTTATAATATGCGAACATTTTTTTCAAAGTCATGAATATTTTATGATTTCTTGAATATTTTTCTGAAAAAATAGTTTTCAGAAATTTGATTCTTTTGAAACCCCGAATTATTTTAAATAAAAACAGAACAGGAAAAAAACAGGCCGTCCAACCATACACATGGGCCGGCCCAAAAGGGCATGGGGCGCGAGGTGGAATTACTAAAGCGACGTGGGCCCACTGTATGCGGAGCTAGAGAGGCTTCGTAGTGTCCCATCTAGGACTTCTCCAAATCACCTTGAGCAAAAGTTGAATGAACGACTGGTGGAGCTCTATCACAGGGAGGAGATAATGTGCAGACAAAGATCTCGCATACAGTGGCTGACTGCCGGTGATCGCAACACAAAATTCTTTCACATGCGAGCAAATATGCGGAGGAGGAAGAACATGATTCGAGCTCTTTATAATGCGCTGGGTATACGAATAGATGATAAGGCTGAGATGAAACAACTTGTGACAGATTTTTACAAAACATTGTACACGACGGAAGGTGTACAGGGGGTAGATGACGTTCTGGAACATGTGCCTCGGAAAGTAACACGAGAGATGAATGCTTCGCTTTGTGCCCCGTACACTAATGAGGAAGTTAAGCAGGCCCTGTTTCAGATGTTTCCCACGAAGGCACCGGGCCCAGATGGCTTTCCTGCACACTTCTATCAGCGCCACTGGGACATTTGTGGTGATGAAATAACAAGAGTGGTGCTTCGGATTGTCCGTGGAGAGGAGACAGCTGCAAGTATTAATGATACTGTACTTGTGTTGATACCCAAGGTACAAAACCCCACTACCCTTACCCAGTTTAGGCCTATAAGCCTTTGCAATGTAATTTATAAAATTGCTTCTAAAGTGGTGGCGAATAGATTGAAGTTGATATTGCCAGATATTATCTCGAAAGAGCAATCAGCATTTGTTCCTGGGAGGTTAATCACAGATAATATTATATGCGTATGAATGCTTGCACTTCATGAAGAGAAACAGATCCAAGACAAACAGCCTATGTGCACTAAAGCTTGATATGATGAAGGCATATGACAGACTTGAATGGCCTTATTTAAAGGCAATTATGGTTAAGCTTGGGTTTGCAACTGAGTGGATCCATACAGTTATGAGCATGATCACTTCTGTTTCGTTCTCGGTCTTGTTTAATGGAGAAAGATTGGAGAGTTTCTCACCTTCCAGAGGTATCAGGCAGGGAGATCCTATTTCCCCTTACTTATTCTCGATTGCAGCGGAGGGCCTTTCATGCCTCTTAAAACACAGTTCTCAGTCATTAGTGCTCGGTGGCATTAAGGTGGCGCCCACAGCTCCAGCAGTGAACCATCTTTTGTTTGCAGATGACAGCCTGCTGCTTTTCAAGACTAGTGTCCAGGGGGCAAATGAGGTTTCAAACCTACTTGATGCATATTGCTTGGCCTCGGGCCAAAGGGTAAATCATGATAAATCGTCAATATTTTTCAGTAAGGGATGTCCGGAGACCCTTAGAGTGGAGGTCAAGAATATTATCAATGTGCATAATGAATCTTTAAGTGAAAAGTACTTGGGTCTACCGACCGATGTTGGACAGTCCAAAAATGGCACCTTCAAATATCTACGAGACAGAGTATGGGAAAGGGTAAAGGGATGGATGGAGAAACTTTTATCAGTGGCAGGAAAGGAGGTTCTCCTAAAATCTATGGCCCAAGCTTTACCAGTTTTTTCGATGTCTTGCTTCAGATTACCTCGAGGCCTTTGTGAAAGCATTACGTCACTTATTCGCCAATTTTGGTGGGGAAGCAAGAGAGGCAAGAGGAAACCATGCTGGGTAGCTTGGGATTTGATGACCCGACCGAAAAGCTTGGGAGGACTTGGCTTTCGGGATATAGAGATATTTAACTTGGCACTTTTGTCTCGGCAAGTTTGGAGGTTACTAAATGATCCCTCCTCTCTTAGTGCACAAATCCTAAAGGCATCATATTACCCACAATGTTCAGTCCTGGAAGCTCAACTAGGTCCACATCCCTCTCAGGTGTGGCGATCTATCCTTGATGGGAGAGATATAATCACCCAAGGAGCTATCCGGCGCATTGGTGATGGAACTACCACGAGCATATGGCAACACAATTGGATCCCCAGGGACGGCATGATGAAGTCGGTAGCTTCTTTAGTTGCTGACCCACCGCAAATGGTTTCAGATCTGATCGACCATACCAGAGCTGCATGGCGCGAGGACCGGCTCAGACAGGTATTCATACCTATTGATGTGGAGGCCATCTTGCAAATCCCGCTTTGCACACGGCCTGTGGAAGATTTCTGGGCGTGGCATGCTGATCCAAGGGGGCGTTTTTCTGTACGCTCAGCTTATAAGATGATCGCTAAGATCAAGATTGGGCGCGAGGCATGGCTGGAGGAAAGGGAGGATCCTTCTAACTCTGAGCATGAGATAAAGGGGTGGAACTCGGTATGGACCATGCCAGTACCACCGAAACTGCGCTTCTTCGCTTGGCGATTGGCGCAACATTCACTGCCTACGAGAGATGTCCTCAACCATCGGCATATGGCCACTACGAGTGCTTGCTCGCTCTGTGGAGGACAGGACAGTTGGCGACATTCTTTGATAGAGTGTAATGCGTCTAGGTGTGTATGGGCACTCTCAGAAGCCGAGATGGTCGAGCATATGGTGGCAACTTCGGAGCCTGATGCACGATTATGGCTCTTTGCTATGAATGAGTCTCTCCCTCCGGAGCAGTTTCAGGTGATGATTGTTACTTTATGGGCTATTTGGAGTGCAAGACGGAAAGCTATACATGAAGATATATACCAGACTCCGTTTGCCACTGATAATTTCATCAAAGCTTACTTAGCAGATATAGAGATTTTGAAGAAGAAGGAGAAAGTAAATGGGATAGCAGTACCATGAGTCCATATGTGGATTCCGCCACCAGCAGACTATTACAAGTTCAATGTGGACGCGGCCGTGTCACGATCGGTCACGTTTGGCGCAGTTGGTGTGGTTTGCAGGGATGAAAGAGGTTTGTTCATGGGAGCGTCAGCTCTCGTTTTCAATGGACTGCGCAATCCACAGGTGCTGGAAGCACTAGCTGTTCGGGAGGCGTTAGCGCTTTCAGAAGATCTATACATCAACCAACTACTGGTGGCCTCTGATTGCAAGGTGGTGGTAGAAGCAATCAGGCAAGGAAGCTCAGCGGACTTTGGAGCCATTGTCGAAGAAATCAAGTCTAGAGCAACTACTTTTATTTCATGTTCGTTTACTCATGAGTATAGGACCTCCAATACGGAGGCCCATAATCTCGCAAAGCATGCTTTATCTTTAGGGTTTGGCCGACACACCTGGCTAGGACAACCCGGTGATCTGATTTTTGTACCGATGAACATTATGATCCAATAAAGCTTTGTGAGATTCTCAAAAAAAAAAAAAACTAAAGCGACGTGGGCTAGATCGCAATAGATTTACTGATGAGTTGGAATTACTAAAGAAACCAACGTTGCCTAAAGAAAAAACTAAAGAAACCAACGTTGCAGGGCGTCATGTGTTGGTTTTTAAACCCATATGACCCGAATTTAATTCCTCTTAAACGCCCCCTTGAGTAATAAAGAAGGTGTGTTTCCCGGTCAAAAAAGAAAAACTTGGAGAAGCTAGATTTGTATTGCCGACTCTGGTTTTTGTTTCGGTTACCGTATAAAACCGAACGGGATGAATTAAATTCGTCTAATACAAATGAAAACCGGATTCTTCTGTAGCAGCAAGAAAAACCGGAGATTTGTTTTTTCTTCCTGTTTCGCTTCGGTTTTCAGTTCGTCGAGTTTTATGCCCACCCCTACTCCCACGAATCAACTCAAATTCAAAAATCGGGCAACTTACATTTAGCTAAACTGCAGTTATTTGTACTCCCACTATTTAGAATGTTTAAAATTTTAAAAATTTCCAGATTCACTATTTAGAACTTTCTTTAAAATATATAATTTTCCAGATTTTATTTGATGATTTTACTGATAGATATATATCAGACGTTGAGGTGTACACGGCTGGTCACTAGAGCGCCACCACTACTTCACTCGCTCCCACACACTGACACATTGCACGAGAGCTAGCTCCAATAATCCATGGCCTCCGACTCCGACCATGAGCGCCTCCGCGCGCTCAAGGCCTTCGACGACACCAAGGCCGGCGTCAAGGGCCTCGTCGACGCGGGCGTCACCGCCATCCCCGCCATCTTCCACCACCCGCCGGACTCCCTAGCCGACGCGCCCCATCATCACCGTGGTCACCACCAGTTCGCCATCCCGGTCATCGACCTTGAGGGCCTTTCGACGCCGTCGGGGCGAGCCTGTGTGGTCGGCGCGATGAGAACGGCCGCCGCGACCGTGGGCTTCTTCCAGGTGACGAACCACGGCGTGCCGGAGCCGGCCATGTCCGAGGTCCTCGCGGCGGTGCGGCGCTTCAACGAGGAGCCGGCGGAGGCCAAGGCGCCGTACTACAGCCGGGACCCGGGGCGGCGCGCGCGGTACCAGTGCAACTTCGACCTGTTCCGGTCGCCGGCGGCCAGCTGGCGCGACACGGTCTACATGGAGATGGCCCCGGAACCACCGCCGCCGGAGGAGATCCCGCCGGGGTGCCGGGCCGTCGTGCCGGATTACGCGGGGCTGGTGCGGCGGCTGGGGCGCACGCTCTTCGGGCTGCTGTCGGAGGCGCTGGGCCTCCGGCGCGGGTACCTGGAGGAGGAGGCCGGGTGCCTGGAGGGGCTGAGCGTGGGCTGCCAGTACTACCCGGCGTGCCCGGAGCCGCGCCGGACGCTGGGCACCGCGAGGCACTCCGACCCCAGCTTCCTCACCGTGCTCCTCCAGGACGCCGTCGGCGGCCTCCAGGTGCTCGTGGACGACGACGAGCGGCGGCCGGCGTGGGTGGACGTGCCGGCGGAGGCGGGGGCGCTGGTGGTGAACATCGGCGACTACCTGCAGATCCTGTCCAACGACCGGTTCAAGAGTGTCGAGCACCGCGTGGTGGCCAACGGCGCCGATCCCCGGGTTTCCGTGGCATGCTTCTTCCGCGCCGACGCGTCGACCAGGGTGCTCGCGCCCATCGTCCCCGGCGGCGACACTGCGCGGTACAGGAGCACGACGGTGCCGGAGATGCTCCGGCACTACGGCGCCAAGGGCCTGGACGGCGTCTCTGCGCTCCAGCGCGTCAGGATCTGAATCTACATCATCCAATCTGAATGTATCTGAGTCAAAAAAAAAAATCTTGTGTTGATGATTCAGATTCGTGTTTGCATCTGAACTCATGATTCAAAAATTCATCCTAGCAATGCAAGATGCAATCTCTGTTGTACATTTTTGAAGGGTGGAAATTTGAATTCAGCTGGACATGCAGAGGAGATTTAAATTCAGGTGGACATACAGTAACATGAACTGAAAATGAATTAACAGAACAGAACAGACATCCCCTACAATGGAAACATGAACTGCAAATGGAACCAACACAAACAAATGGCAAGTTATTCACAGCGACGACGACACACAAGAACTAGGGGAGCTGACTTGAGATGGCTGATGACTTTCTTCAGCATCTGCCATGGCGGCATTCATCAGTGAGCGCCGCAGCTATGTACAGACTGACAGACTGACAGAGATACATCATGATCATCCTGCATTACCGAGTTACTGACTGAGCTAACCATCCATCCATCCACCAGTCAAGGGTCTGCGTGGCCCATGATGGCCTCGTCGCCGGAGTCATAGCCCTCGGCGTCGCTCAGCTCCTCGTCGCTCTCCTCCTCCTCCTCCTCCGGGGATATATCTTCAGGCTTGGCATATCTCTCACAATATTCTGAACAGAGATTTTTTAGCTTGTGTTAAGGAAATACTATAATGCACTCTATGACAGAGATATGGAATACACAAGTTCTGGTACAAATCAGACCTTTCACTTTCTGTTCATAGGCATTCTTGTCGCGCATCATGAGCGAAGCCGCCTCGCCGTTCAAGGGGTCCGAGGGGTTAGGGTAGAGGAGAAGCTGGGGCAGGAACACCTCAAAGATATTCACAAGGTCTGCAGCAGCAGCAGCAGGACAACAGCAAAAATGTAATGCTTCAGTTAGTAAAAAAGAACACAAAGTCAACGGGGTCGGACACGTCAAAATATTAACAAGTAATAGCTTGCTTCGATATATCGATCGAATTTACCAAACATTGGGCTCCAGGTCTGGTTGATCACATCCAAGCAGACAGAACCGGACCTGAACAAACGAATCGACGGACAAACAAAAGATGAAACCTAAGAGTATGTATGTGCAGAGCAGAGAATGGTTGGATTGTGAAATGAAGAAGAAAAGAAAGGCTTACATCTCATCGACATTTGGGTGATAGATCTTGTTGGTGAACCCAATGGAAGGGGATTTGTAGGGGTAAGCTTCTGTGAGTTCAACCCTCACCTTCCACACACCACCCTGGTAAATACCTGCAGCAAGGAAACAGAGGAAGCCTGGCAATTAGGCACCAAATGAATTTTTAAGTGCTAGAGAGCAGATTGAAGGATTAAATTTGTTCAAAATTATTGTGTAATCTGCATGTACAGAGTTTTAAGTGCTACATATATATATACACTCCCTCCGTCCCAAAATAAGTGTTGCCGACTTACTTTGTACAAAATCACAATGCAACATCATTCCCTTCCACTAGTACTCAGAAAGTGGGGAAGAGAAAACTTGACAGCTGAACAGACAAGCACTAATAGTACAATGTGTAGTACTGAACTTGCAAGAATAAATTGGTGAAAGCATGAGTGACAGCCAAAGGGCATCCTTTATTTTTGGTCAAATCTGTCTATTTTTCGCCGGCAACTTGTTGGTTGGACATTG
The DNA here is from genome assembly GCA_032464435.1 of Aegilops umbellulata. NCBI lineage: Eukaryota > Viridiplantae > Streptophyta > Magnoliopsida > Poales > Poaceae > Aegilops > Aegilops umbellulata. Next base: position 660,238,054 of record CP136057.1, read on the forward strand.
TGATGTGGATGAAACACCTACCTAGCGTACCCATAACATAACATATAATAATAATGGAGGTCATCACATCACATGCTCATCTAGTCAGAGGTGATATGGATATGGATGGGGTACGCTACAATACAATACAATCGAGTTGATTATGAAAGCCATCTCCAATCCGTCAGAATGGCATGGATAAGCAGCAGGACAGTTTTGCAGAGCTGATTCTCTGAAATTAAAGAGCTGTTTGGTAGAAGCGGATTTCCTTTTCCTTTTTTGTTTCTTATAAAAAAAGGAAAAGATGAGATAAGCAGCTACTCTAGATGTAGAAGGGCATCCATCTCTCTAGACGTTTCGGTTCAGAGAATCCTTTCCGTTTGGGGTGAAAGGAGAGCGGTGTATGAGTATGGGTGAAGATCCCAGAAAAGAGAAGCTACTGTCTCACTCAACTATTTGTTTGTTTGTTTGTTCGTTCTGAAATAAGAGTTCATCCTCCGCTGCTAACCATTGTATGTTAGGAAGGACTTGAAATAGCAACAGACAAACAAACAAACAAGCAAGCAGATTTGATTGGGAACAAAGATGAGGGGGAAAACAAAGAAACAATCTCATCACGCACCTAATCAATCAATCGATCGATCGATCGATCGATCAAAAGAAGAAAAACAAGAATCAAGTTAAGCAGGAGGAGATGAGATGGGGTGAGGGAGGAGACGAACTGTCTTTGGGGCCGTGGAAGTGGACGAAGAACTCGTGCATCCCGTCGTTGATCATGTCCACCTTGTAATCGCTCATCATCCTGACCACCATCAAAAGCATCAGAAACAAAACAACGGATGAAATACAACACTAGGAGTCGTCGGAGGATGGATGGATTCTGACAGCTTCATGAGATCCATCTCCCTGCGCTTGCTTGGGGAAGACATGTTTGCTTCTTCTTCTTCTTCTTCCTCCTTGCTCTGCCTCCCTCCTGTTTGTGGGTGATTTTCTTCTCTCCTTTCTTTGAAGGAGAGAGAGAGAGAGAGAGAGAGGACAGGTGGTGGTGTGATATGGGGACATGGACATGGGTATCGTCTAGAAGAGAAGAGAGGAGGTGGTGGAAGGCCCAATCTCAATGTCTGCATCTTTGGAAATAAAATACGCTCCTCCCCTGCAACAAAATAAATAAAAATGGATACGTTACGTCCACACCACGGAGGCAGAGCAATGATCACGGACTTCATTTTTTTATTTATTTTTATCTGCACAAAATATTAAAATAAAATGAAAGAAACTAGTAGTAGAGGATGTATGGATGGATGAGCCTCATGACAGGGACTACTTGTTGTGGACTATTACTACTACCTTTTTCTGGACATGAAAATCAGCAGATGCGGATGGATATATAGCTCTACTGTCTTTTTTTTGCTAAATGGCCCCTCACCAAACTTAATTCGCCCACCCACCTTCTCGAAAACTTATTTCGTCATCTGGCCCCTCGCATTCACGCCACCGTCAGACGCCTAAATTACACGTGAAGCCGTCGTGGCCCAAGACGAGTTTTTGACCGGCCTGGTCCATGGTCGTCGGTCGCGTCGACAGCGTGCCACCTCCCTGCCCCGCCTGATGGAAGGACGCGATACTGCCTGCTACCCCTGGCTTTTAGATGGTCCACCATCCCGAGAGTCTTCACCGTATCTGCTTTTCCTGCTGGATGCATGAGTTGATTTAAGCCTGAAACGCCCTATAAATAGACGTCATCAATTTGGCGTTTACATATAAGTTGTAGATTCGACGGACGGTACGTTGTATATACGATGGCACTACATAGAGCCAAGCCATCAGGTGTTTCAGCTTCCAAGTCCGCACGCTCGCCCACTGGTTTGGCATGGCAAGGCCTCGTGTCGACCGCCTAGCCATTCAACGTGATCGTTACGTTTTTTGATTCGTTCGTGGCGTGGGCGCGCTCTTCATATGCCTTAATTGTGTGTGTCTTATTTGCATCTACCGGTCTACGCAATCCATTACGTGTGTTTTGTGATATAAAAGTATTAGGCGGTCTCGATTGGACTAGGCATGGGGCCAATTGTGTATTTGATCGCCGATTCCTCCTTTCACCCTGAAACACCTCGTCCCTTCCCTCCCGTTACTTTCCAAATCCATAGTTGCAATCACTTTGTACCCACCTTGCCATCATGTTCCAACGGCCGTGTCCTAGCCAACCGCCATCCCGAACAATAGCTTGCAGCCTCGTCTGCCGCCCTTTTCACGAAGCCCCCAACCCTTTCCACAAAGTTGTGCTACCGACGACATGTTACGTCCAACCGTTGTGTTCATACGTTGCTTTGCTGCATACCCTCCCCCACCCCCACCCCCACCAAACCAACCGGGCCTAAATACGAACCCCAACACCAAGCCCAATCAGAAACCCCAACATTTGACGACTAGAAGGGTGGAGCCGCTGCACCAACAGTTAAATCTATTGAAACCACCAGGTACTCGTCTTAGTCTATAATGGATTTATATCAATCAAGTTCAGAGGTTGTAGATAAGTTCTATATGAAAATATAGAAGCTGACAGACATGGGCTTGGTGAGTTTGATCTGAACAACGAAGCAACATCAGTACAAACGAACGATGAAGAAGGCAGCGAGGCTGACAGTGACACAAGTTCGCCAGAAAGGCCTCGCTTGGAGAGGCAGTTAGCGGGCATGGATAGCGAGGAGGAAGAGGTGGAGGTGGAGCAGAAGGATGGAGAGTAGACGGTGATGGATGACAGTGTCATACATGGTGCCTTCTCCAAGGGGAAACCGACAATCAGCCCATCGATGGGCCTGTAAGGCCCACGAAGGAGACAAGGCAAAATGAGGGTCTGGGGCAGGCTACAGGCAGTTACGGGACCTTCGTGGACTTCAGGCTAGATAGATCGCATCTTCCTCCGTAAACCCTAGTTCCCACCTTATATATAAGGGGCAGCTCGAGGTCCTCAAACTCATCTTTTCTCCTGTAGAACAACTCTCGGTAACAATCTCATGTACTCCATTGTAATTCCTCTCACGACGTATCCCACCGGCATGAATATCAGCAATGAGCAGGATGTAGGGTATTACTCTCCGAAGGCCCAGACCTCGGTAACATGTGCGTGCGGGCTCCATCCTGATACTTTTGACCTTGCCATGCACCCTACCGAGGGATCCGAGGGTCAGCGCGCAGTCTAAGTTTCTTGAGGGGGCATTTAGTAAAAATAACACGGCTTGGCTTAGCTTGTCGGGCACAACTAGCTAGCTAGTACTGTTGCTAGTTTATTTGTGGTGCTAAAATGGATAGTATTGCATCAATCCAAAGATAATGATTCACACACACACACACACACACACACACACACACACACACACACACACAGAGAGAGAGAGAGAGAGAGAGAGAGAGAGAGAGAGAGAGATTCCATCCATGCTTTTGAGACCTGTTGACCACTTCAACATCTATCATTTTCGTTTCTTTTATTTCCTTGTGCTGCAAGAGGAGATTCCGTCCGTCCTGCTCTTCATTATTTCTATTCACCCACAGCAGACAAACAACCAATTATTTGAGTTTGGATTTGGACGAGCCACACACTGCCACGTGGCCCTTGTTGCTATCAGTCACCAGCCACACTCATCCCCCTTCCTACCCATCTCCTTTGAGTAATTAGTAAGAGTACAAGTCAATCCTAACTACTGCACCTCCTTTGAGTAATTACCATTATTTATTAATGCTATATTATTTTCTTCCAAAATAAAGGCCTTTTTATATTTCTTCGTACATCATTTTGTGACTTGTAACACCAAAAAGTATAACAGAGGAAGCATCCATGTTGGCTGCCTGAGCAGAGCAGAGCAGAGCAGAATTGACCACAAGGAGGATACCACCTCTTTTCGACCAACGTAAGTAATACATACTGTGTTATCTCACAAGTTATGGCGTTAGAAAATACAACATATATATACATAACGATTTTAATGGTATATCTTTGGTGATATATAACACCTAAATCTCTAAGTTTCTAATGATGTACTTAGTATGGAACAATAAACACTCAACCTCTTGCTTTTCAAACACCAACCAAATCCACGCAAACAATCAACTCCTCATGGAGTAGAGTCAAATGTGATGCGGTGATTTATATGCATATGGATGATAAGAAAGAAAGGGGGCCTCAACAAAACACAACACAAAAGGGTTGGTTGACCACAAGGTTAGGTTAGGTTAGGTTGGTGATGTGAAGAATAAACACAATCAAACCTCTTGCTTGTCAAACACCAAACCTACACAAACAATCAACTCATGGAGTATAATATGGACCATAGCTACCGTTCACGAGACTCGTTCCATAGCAGCCGCAAAGAATAGATGCTACTATAATACATTTTTTTGCTTTTAGGACTAGCTGTAAATGTCATCTTTGTTACCAATTTAATCTAACTCTACGGCTATTATCCGAATCCTTTTCAGCCACAAACAAGTATACCATGCATCATATACATTTCACATGATTGAAATGTGATGTGATGGTAGTTTACATGGATACTAATGTGATGATGAGACAGGGAGCCTTCTTACATCAAGCCCCACAATTGTCATTCTCATTGATACTAATGTATATATTGATACTAATGTATATATAACTATACATTGGCTACACAGAATGGATATTTTTGGATACCGCTACGTACATATAAGATCTTATATCTACCGTGACTAGAAAGAAAGAAAGAATCGAGAATAGATGTGAATGACCTCCTGCCTGCCCTGTGCTCTCTTCCCAACCCAGCCGGCAGCCATAAACAAAACAAAAACAAAAACAAAAAAAAAGCTATGACATCTTTACACCAACCAACCTACGACTATGAAAATGGAATAATCTACAAGGCCCGACCGGGGGAGCAGAAAGGAAGAGAGAAACCTATATCAACTGACAAATTTACAACATTCTATCCTCCGGAGGCTACCGTCCTCTGCCCTCGCGCGGAACCCATTCAGCTCTTCAAGAACTGGAACGACGCATTTTCCAGGAGCTCTTGCGGCGGGACCACGTTCTGGAACTCCTTGGTGTCCATGGAGTTGCCTATCTCCTCGAGAGACAACGGCATGCTGCAAGCAGGGCACACGGAGCGTTCGAAATCAAGTTCGACACTGTGATTCAGGACGTACGACTTTTAGTTTCTGAGAGCGCGCCATTTGTGGATATACGGCGTACACGTACCTTGTCTCTTCGTCTAGTAAATAGGCGCCCGAGCCAGCTCCCTCGTTCACCAACGTTTTCATCTCATTAAGGACCTACAATACAATCATTAGGAAATGTATCAGCCCTGAAACCTCATCTTGGCACAGACAGAATGCAGGGGAAGGTGCTCGATTACCTCTTCGGATACACTTTCAGTATTATATTTGTCATCCCAGTACTGCGTGCATATCCTGTAAAGTTGGTGGACACTCAATACCTGCATTAACGGCGAACAGAAATAGGTGTTTAGCTACTCTTCTTCTGGATGCTGCGTTGGGTTTGGGGGTGGGGGGGCCTTACTGGGCAGAGATCACTCATTATTTCATCATAAGATACCCTGAACTTTTTGAAAATGACCTGCATCACAGCACAAAGATGGTCAGACCTACCTAATGGGGGCACAATTTTCATAAAAGTCAGTAAACAGCACAGTGGCAGTCTTTGAACAGCAAACATAAACACAACTAAACTGTTTCCAGTGTGCGATTCAAAATCGATTGAAATGCTCCACAACTTTTTATACTTAAAAGAACTAACAATTGTTGTTAAGATAATGATAAGAATCCATGCCGAAATACAAAATACATGCTCAAGTTTGTAGTTACATACCAGGAAGCCAACAGCCTGGCTTATGTGCTTAAGTTCATCCCATGCAGATCCTGCGTACTGTTGGTATTTCACGGTTAGCGGTTAGGCACAAGGTAAATAAAGTGAAGATATTAGTACTGGTGTTACATTGTACTCCCTCCGTTTCTAAATATAAGACCTTTTAGAGGTTCACTAAAAGGTCTTATATTTAGAAACGGAGGGAGTAGTTACTATTGAGAAAGAATAAAGTTATTAGACTACAATGTTGGTTGCGAGCATTTAACAATCATAATATAAAGTCTGCATCTTTAGAAAGAATAGCAAAATCAAACATATATATTTACCTCTGGCTTGGCTTGTGTGCACCATGCCTCCAGTTCTTCAATCCCTTGTTTCACATATTCTCCATTGCTGAAAGAACAGCACTCTCGCCGTACAAGAAGACTGGGACATGTAGTAACATCAGAAGAGGGAGAATTAGGAACTGCGGAAATTGACGGCAGGCAAGGAAAGTCTAGTCTAGACACGAATTTACCTATTGAAGAGTTGAGCGTTGATGTATGCATAAAGCTGTGTAAAGATCTTCCGACAAAAAATGGTTGGGACCTGAAATTTCAGCATTAAGGCCAGAAGTCAGAACACCATGCAGCCAAATGCAATGCGGGTTTCAAGGTTTAAACTTACACAATTTTCTTGCAAGATTTTCAGGAGATCATTCAAATGGCCGACTATCGCTTTCCAATAGCTATGTTGATCTGTTAGCAAACCAGCCTTCGCAGTTCTTGGCGCCTTTGAGTATCAATGTGTATACAGGAATGAGCATTAGACCAGCAGCAACAACTTATTGCCATGCAGGTGCAGAGTTAGCATGAAACCTTAACATATGAATTATATAGCCTAATCATCAGGCAATAGAAATTCATCATGGTACAAAGGTACTCGTGATATAAATAATAGTCTAATTTCTTCTCGTTAAGTTTGCAAAAGGGTTCAAGTGTTATGCCAAGTTACCAACTGAGAGGAACTAGCCAAAAACATGCAAGCGTGAGTCAAAGTTAACTTAGGCCCTGTTTGGTTCATAAGTCCTAGGACTTTTTCTAGTCCCAACTAAAAAGTCCCTAGTCCCTAAAAAGTCCCTCCCTGTTTGTTTCCAGAGACTAAAAAGTCCCTAGTCCCTTCCTAGAGGTTATTAAATGACCATGTTGCCCCTAGTATATAGAAAAATAACAATCAAACAACACCATGGGGTGGCGGGCCAATGGATGCATGGAGGGGCATTGTTGGAAAAGTCCCAAAAAGTCCCAAAAAAGACTCTCCTTGAGAATCTTCTTCATTTAGTCCCAAATGACTAGTTTAGTCCCTAAAAAGTCCCTCCCGTTTGGTAAAAAAGTCTCTAAGAGAGACTTTTTCTAGTCCCTACACAAAAAAGTCCCTGGAAACAAACACCCCATTAGTATTCCTGGATTCCCATGGGAGGTTGCTGAGATGTCTCATGCTTATTTCTAAAATTATATCTGTCCGGCAAGAATCTTCTAAAGCATGAAATGATAATTAACCTGAGGACCCGTGATAGATGGGGTAACCTGAATAACATGCGAGAGTACTGAAGACACTTCTCTCTTCACATTGTCACGGATCATTCCATATAGGCCTTCCACAAAGGCTGTAAGCTGTTGCTTGAAAAGGAATGCAGGATACTTGCCCTCAACTTGGCGCACAAGATCCATATCAACAGTAATGCTTGAAGCACGAAATACCTGTGGATCATATAACACCAAGAGATTAAGAAATGAGTCAAGATAACCTCGTCTAGCCTATCGTACAATTTTCACAAAATACAATTGCTAGAATTCAGAGAACCCTTGTTAATCATTTTGTTAAAAAAAAAGGATGATTATTCGTTCTCTCTTTTTTTTTTGTTTCTCGTTCCCTCTTTTGGCTTTTCTGGTTCTCCTTATGCGTGTTCAAGAAAAGAAAAGGATATATATATATATATAACATACCATTCTCCCAAGGAAAGACGTCTGAGTCGTTGTTCTTTTCAGTGGTGTTGTTACAGTGCCAGCAGGTTTCAGACTCTTTTGCAGTATAATCAACAATGATGATGCATTTGATAGCCAGTATGCAAGATCGGCGTTACTGTCTTGTTTCTGTGATACAAATTGTGCAAATTTGAAAAGGGCAACAACATAAATTGAATACGCCTGACAGAATCACGCTATGATGGACATAACTAAGTACGTAAATCATAGAATGAAAACGAGCACAAGAATTGTTTAAGGCTTGAACACTAGAAATACCTGCATGGCTGAACTAAATATCTGAATAAGTCGATCAAAAATATTAGTTTTTTCCGCCTCGAAAGTTCTCCAATGAAGAAGACATTTGTATATGGTTATTGCAGCAACTGGTTTTCCCTCGCTAAATCCAATGTTTTCATTAACACAGGTAATCAGTGCTTCAACACTCTCCTGCAAGTAAAAGGTGGAGCCATAGTTTAATTTGTTTTCTAATGACTTGACTAACTGCTTTAATCATTGAATATCGGCCCAAATAAGTACTTGGTGTCTCTCAATTAAAGATCTCCTGCCGAATTCCATAGGTGTGGGTGGTGACTGCAGGGGTGATTATATTAGATTCAATCATCAAAAATAAATCTAAAGAGTTATTAACAAGCAGTATAAGATGTTCCAAACCTGTTGTTCGTCTGCAGGTACACTCAAATTCTGCACAGTTGCAAACACTCAGAAGCATAAGAATACTTTCATGTGAGTGTGCACACAAGAGAGAGAGAGAGAGAGAGAGAGAGAGAGAGAGAGATTACAGATTTTTTATGCATGTTAAGCAAAGGATCAGGTCTTGGTCTCGCAGCATGTTGTCGGAGATTAATGATCTCTGCTTCTGCACTAGCCAACTTCTCTCGAAGGCTGGTCATGGAAATAATTGCAGTCGTTTAACATAAGATGGCTTGGCTAATAAAGGATAGAAGCATTTACCAGCATCACGAGTTTATATCAAATACAACATGAAACAAGAACCTTAGAAATGCATTCTTTAGTTGATTTAGCTGTGACTCTGCCTCTGTAGCTTTCTTCATAGACTCTTCTCTGACTTGGTCTTGATCTTTAAACCTCTCTTCCGTTTCCTCTATTTTTGTCTCAAGAGAGCTCACCAGTGTCTGCAAGTCAAAAGTTTATCACTCCATTACTCCACTAGGGGTACAAAAAATAATAATTGGATAGCAAGTGTATTCATGTTATGCACACCCTCCTATGATTGGCCATTTAATAGCAAATGATTTAACCAGTGAATACGTCTATTTGAACATCAAAGCTACCAGACTAATCAAAATCTAAGATGTTCAATAACGTAGATTGTTAAAAAAATTGAATGGTATTCATCCTCATTTATGGTTTCACATGAATATCCAGAAAAAAGGATGAGGAGTCCACTGATTCAATGGTACCTATATAAGCTACACAAGATTCATCGCTAGATTTTGTTATCACATTTTCTGTTGAACCGGTATGGGCCAAGCCCATCTAGCTTTGTCACTTAGGGCCCAAGCCCATGAGGAGGTGCTGACCTAGAAGAAGGCATCAGTCCTCCCGTTCCCAAGTAGAGCCGCCACACACAAAAAAAAAGGCTACTGAGAGAGAGGTGGGCTCCTGCGACTACAACATGGTATCAGACCTAGGCGGCGACGATGGGGCCTGACGGGAGTAGGGCGGCGACGGCGGACCTAGGAGGCGGAGTGGGCTCACCTCTGCGCGGGCTCCTCCCTCTTCCCCTCATTCCCTTCTTGTTCCCTCTCGCGGCTGTGCGCTGGCTGGCCTCTCGCAGCTGCAGGGGAGCTGCGCCAGTAGCTGCGTGCGAGTGAGGAAGACAAGGGGGCGGCGCGAGCTGAGGAGGTGCGCATACGGGAGGGGCTGTAGAGGGGACTGACAGGAGGTGTGCTGCTGGAACTGCTGCTGTGTGCAGCGGCTAAGTCAGAGGAGAGAAGTGTGATGTAGCTGCCTGAAGCTGAGGTTGCTGTCCTGCTGCTGAGGAAGGAGAAGTGGGGCAGTGTTGTGCTGCTGATTGAAAGGGAACTGGAGACTGCTGATTCTGCAGAGGACTGTGTGCGGCTGTGCTTGCTGCTATTGTTGGCTGTGTAGGCTGTGTCCGAAGATGAGTGAGCCAACAGGCCTTGCTGAGGCTTTCGAGAAGCTAGCTAAGATCCTCGAGGAGTCGAAATCTGGGGCCATCGTTCCTCGACAGGAAGTGGCTCAGAAGATCGAACTGTCGCCCATGGACATGAAGTTAGAGGGGGCTACCAATTATCTGAGCTAGTCCCGAAGGGCGTTGCTGGCTGTGGAACAGAAGGAGCTTGATGGGCACTTGTTGGGTGTTGTTGCTGAACCAGGAGACAAGACTACCGTGGAGGGAAAGAGATGGAAGGTCATAAACTCTGTGCTCATTGGCTGGTTGTTGAACTCGGTGGTGCCCCCCATTGGACGCTCTGTGGAGGGGCTATCCACATCCGCTGCGATATGGGCGACTCTGTCCACCTTGTACTCAAGTAAGGGCAATGTCATGCTCATTGCTCAGATTGAGGGGAAGATCAGTCGGCTGCATCAAGGTGATGACATGTCAGTGATGACATATGTGGCAGAGCTGCAGGCTTTGTGGGCAGAGCAGGATAACTGCGACCCTCTGGAACTCTATGATGCGGCTTGCATCGAGTCAGGGCGCAAGTGGATTGCACGCAGGCGTGTGCTGAAACTGTTGGAGGGGCTTAGAGGTTGCTTTCATGGCAGGAGGGCATCCCTGTTGCACCAACCTCTCCTGCCCTCTATTGAGGAGACTATTGCTGCAATGTCTCAAGAGGAGGTGCGGCTATCTCTTGAGCATGCAGACATGAAGGCTGTGCCGGCTTCGACATTTGCAGTCACTGAGCGCATGGAGTGGAGCGATCCCAACAAATGTCATATCTGTGGGGAGGTAGGTCACTGGAAGTGGGCGTGTCCAACTCGTGGCAGAGGCAGGGATACGACGGAGGGGGAACTGGCAGAGTCAGGCGTGGTAGAGGCAGAGGTGGATACTCAGGGACCTCAAGGGGTCAGGCTTCTATGGGTAGAGGTGGCTACTCAGGACACATAGGGGATCAGAGGGCTCACATGACAGTGGCAGGAGACACTGGGACGTCACAAGGCAAAGATGTTGCTGATGCTGACTATGGAGACTTTGCTCTCTGGGCCTCCACTGATGAAGGTAATCCGGATGAGGCATGTCTTGCTTCTAATGAGAGTGCTCCAGAGTGGGTTCTTGACTCTGGAGCATCTAAGCATGTTGCTAGTAATTCCTGCGTATTTGAGTCTTACCATAAGCACCCTCCGTCTCACACGGGCACAATGCAAACTGCTGATGGCACAAACCAGCCTGTCATAGGGGTTGGCACAGTCAAGTGCACTCCGACCATCTCCCTATCCTCAGTGTTACATGTGCCAGCTTTTCCTGTCAATTTGGTCTCTTTCAGTGCTCTAATTGATCAAATTGACTGTCGTGTGATCCTTGACAAATTCGGTTGCGTGATTCAGGAGCGCCAGACGAGCCAGACGGTTGGGACTGGCACCAGGCGTAGGGGGCTCTGGTACATGGACCAGGAGGTGCAGCCGGACTTGGTGTGTGCTGTGACCATGGAGGACAAGGAGAAGGAGGCGATGATCCATCACTGTAGGATGGGACATGTATCTTTTGATAAGATGAGTAGAATCTTTCCGGGTGTTATGTGTGGGATAGGCAAGGGCAAGTTGACATGTGATGCTTGCGAATATGCCAAACACACACGAGCCTCATATGTGAGCAAGGGGCTTAGGAGCATCTCTCCTTTTATGCTTATTCATTCGGATGTATGGAAGAGCCCAGTTGTATCAATGAATGGAATGAAATACTTTGTTACATTCATCGATTGCTATTCTCGTATGACTTGGATTTATATGATGCGTCACAAAGACGAGGTGTTTAGCTGTTTTCAGAATTTCCATGCCTTGGTGAAGAATCAGTTTCAGGTGCAGGTGCAGGTGATCAGGACTGACAATGGGACAGAGTATGTGAACAACACATTTGGGGCCTATTTGTCTGATCAAGGTATTCTTCATCAAACTACATGCCCAGACACCCCTCCTCAGAATGGAGTGGCAGAAAGGAAAAATCGGCATATTCTTGAGGTTGCTCGGTCATTGATGTTTACGATGAATGTGCCCAAATTCTTGTGGAGTGAAGCAGTTATGACAGCCACATACTTGATCAACCGGACACCATCAAGAATACTAAGCATGAAATCTCCGTGTGAGCTAGTATATGGAGAAACTAAGTTTGTTGTTCCCCCAAAGTTGTTTGGCAGTACTTGTTTTGTTCGAGATCACCGTCCTTCTGTTGGAAAACTTGATCCGCGAGCGGTGAAGTGTATTTTTCTGGGCTATTCTTCTAGTCAGCAGGGGTATAAATGTTGGTGTCCCTCAGAGAAACGCAGGTTTGTCAGTATGGATGTAACCTTCAGGGAGTATGAGCCATTCTATGGTGAGCCAACAGATCTAAGTGTGTTGTTTCAAGGGCTTGACCATTTACACTCTGTGCAGGATGGTCAAGAGGGGGAGAAGGTTGTATCTCACACTCAGGAGGATTCTGTGGGCACTAACATTGATGATGATGTGCAGGTTCAAGTCCAGCCAATTGTGGGTACAATTTCGGTTGGTACTCTCACTGATGGTGATGTGCAGGTTCAGGTCCAGCCAACAGTGGGTTCCATTCAGATTGATAATCTCCAGCTCCCTGTTCGAGATCGGTGGCAGAAGACCCCCCTAGTGTACTCTCGACGAGAGCCACAAGTGCCACAGGTGCATGACTCATCTGACACTCGTCTGGTATATTCTCGGCGGCAGCCACTTGTGCAGGAGGGGGAGCAACAAGTGCAGGGGGAGCAACAAGGCAGTGGTGCAAGCTCATCTAACACAGTGAAACTGCCTATTGCGTTGCGAAAGGGGACACGTGAAGCGGCACAGAAGGCTTTACCACCGGAGGTTTTTGATGATCATGATATCGGAAATTTTCTGTCTTATCAGGCTTTGTCTCCTTCCTATAGAGTGTTTGTTGCCTCTCTTCAAACTGTGTCAATCCCAAAGGATTGGAAGGCTGCAAAGCAAGATCCGAAGTGGCGTGAAGCGATGATAGAAGAGTTGGAAGCACTGAGGAAAAACAAGACGTGGGTGCTAACTACATTGCCGGCAGGAAAGAAAGCAGTGAGTTGTAAGTGGATCTATACAGTGAAGCAGAATCCTGAGGGGAAGGTGGAACGATATAAGGCCAGATTGGTCGCCAGAGGATATAGTCAAACTTATGGAATTGACTATGACGAGACGTTTGCTCCAGTGGCAAAGATGAACACAGTAAGGATATTGGTTTCCTGTGCTGCAAACTTTGGGTGGAAATTGCATCAATCAGATGTCAAGAATGCCTTCTTGCATGGTGAATTGCAGGAAGAAGTGTACATGGAGATACCACCAGGTTTTGGTACTTCACAGACCACGGGGAAGGTATGCAGGCTGAAGAAATCCTTGTATGGACTGAAGCAATCGCCGAGGGCTTGGTTCGATAGGTTCAGACGTGCTGTCCGTGCTATGGGGTATGGTCAATGTAATGGTGACCACACGGTGTTCTACAGACACTCACTCTCTAATCGAAAGATCACCATTCTTGCAGTTTATGTGGATGACATTATCATCACCGGAGATGATGAGGAGGAAATAAAGAGATTGAAGGGGTGTTTGAGCAATGAGTTTGAGGTGAAGGATTTGGGCAACCTAAAATACTTCCTTGGGATTGAAGTGGCCCGGACAGAGAAGGGAATATCTTTGTGCCAAAGGAAATACACCTTGGATCTCTTGAGTGACATGGGCATGATGGGATGTCGTGCAGCCCCTACGCCGATTGAACAAAATCATCAAGTGACAGCTCAGTCAGGCGAGCTGGTGAATAAGGAAGATTATCAGAAACTGGTTGGGAGGTTATTGTACTTGTGTCATACCAGGCCTGACATTACGTATGCCGTGGGTGTGGTGAGCAGATACATGCATGAACCAAGGAGTGGGCATCTTGATATTGTGCACAGAATTCTGAGATACTTGAAGGGGACTCCGGGTAAAGGGTTGTGGTTTGTGAAGAGTGGACATCTTGAGGTGGATGGCTATAGTGACTCTGATTGGGCCAGTTGTCAAGATGATAGAAGATCAACTTCTGGCTACTGTGTGTTTGTGGGAGGAAACTTGGTGTCATGGAGAAGCAAGAAACAGGCTGTTGTGTCTAGATCAACAGCAGAAGCCGAGTATAGAGCATTATCTCAAGGGTTATGTGAGATGCTCTGGGTGAAGTACCTACTGAGCGAGTTGAAACTTCTGAGGAAGGGACCCTTGAAGGTGTGGTGTGACAATCAGTCAGCTATAGCCATTGCTAATAACCCAGTTCAGCATGATAGGACAAAACATGTGGAAATTGATCGCTTCTTCATTAAGGAGAAACTTGATGCTGGGATCATCAGTCTTACTCACGTCAGCTCTGGGCAACAGTTTGCAGATTACTTGACAAAGGGACTGGGAACGAAGGATTGTAACTTGGCATGTGACAAGATGGGGATGATAGATATCTACCACCCATCTTGAGGGGGAGTGTTGAACTGGTATGGGCCAAGCCCATCTAGCTTTGTCACTTAGGGCCCAAGCCCATGAGGAGGTGCTGACCTAGAAGAAGGCATCAGTCCTCCCGTTCCCAAGTAGAGCCGCCACACACACAAAAAAAGGCTACTGAGAGAGAGGTGGGCTCCTGCGACTACAACATTTTCTTTTGTATTTGTTCGTATTTCTGCGTTAATACCTTGAGCTTCTCATTTTCAGCAGTGAGCTTCTCATTTGCGGCAGTGAGCTCATTAACTTGAGTTTCATCAACACGGATCTCTGGCACTAGAGTAACTTTCTCTGCTTTCTCTGATGCTGCCTTGGAAGTTTCCTGTTCCTTCTTTAACAATTCTTTTGTTTCCTTGAATTGCTGTTGCAATTCCTGCAATTGTGATTGGAGCTTCTTATTTTCTTGAAGCTTGGCTTCCTTGGCTTCTTCCAAATCAGACTGCAAGTACAAAGTATGCATATGTTATTCCAAAATGATCAAAAGTTTCCTTCATAATGTTATGAGATGCACAATGCTCCTCTATCATACTAGCAATAGCAGCCTTGCAAATGTGCCAACTGTTGACATGATATCTGCGAGTTTTTGTTCTTATTGTCCAATTATTTTCCATCTTCTTTATACATCCACTACAGGATGATAATTTGCATGACAGCCCAGAGAAGTTTTGCAATCTAATGCACATTATAGGTCATAGGAAGTGCCGCCTATTAATAAATTCCATGTCAGCAGATATGTTTGTGCTGAATAGCAAATGTTATGTTACTCCTCTACAAAAGTTTTGAAAGGAATTTACTCTATGCATTTGGACCATGCATAAAAAACATTTTTAGAGAACATTGTGGCCATGGTTCTGTGCTAGTTTACCCTGATGCGTTTCTCCACTTGTAACCGCCAAGTAAGCTCCTCGACTTCTTTCTCTAGTTTACTCTTGGCAGCCTGTAGGGCGCCAGTTTCCTTTGCAGCCTGAAAGTAATGAAAAAGTGGCCAGGCACCAAAGAAATCAAAATAGTTCTCAATAACTGAATCAACCAGAGTTATAATGAACTCAGCGATATGATTTGCTTCGTCATACAGAGAAATAGAAATGTAAGACCACGGTAGTTGAGTGATATTCTTTTTTTCCAACCTAACTGGGTGGTATCCTAACCAAAAAAAAAAGGAAGATGAAAATAGTTGTAACAACACAAGTTTGCAGTTACATTACTACCATGGCTGTAAAAGAAATATTTTAAGGGATTTTGTCCTGAAAAAACTACCAATGTTGTAGCCTGATCAAGGGTAGAAAGGAGGAAGTCAGGATAAGTTTACAAGGGCTCTTACCATTTTGAGTTGTCGAAGTTCTCTTCTGGCTATTCTTCCTCTCCAACGACACTGAGTGGTGAGTGTAGCCTTCAACATCTTCACATACCTTGAGCGTGCTAAATGACAGCGGCATCGAGTCTACAATGCACGAAATTGTATTAGACTAGGTATGATATAAAACTATATTTCTGACTTAGCCTCTTGTTATCATGAGAAACACAAATATTTCTGATACTTTTTACTATCATAGTTATTAGCACCTCATTTCACTATGCTGAAAACATAGGTTTATTTATGCCGATACAGAACATATAAACTTTTGTGTAAGACGAACACAGAATTACAGAATCAATAAATATCCATCACAAGTATCTCATATATGATCAGCACTTGCATATTCTATTTGGTGGATCTACTTTGATTGAATTAAACATGAAGCCTCAGAAATACCTGAATAATCACTGCAGCTTTTGTTTGTCGGCAAAAACGGAGTTTCTTGCGAGCAGCCATACCACGCAGACCACATTGGATAGTAGTTGATGCGGACCACAGATCTCTAAATTTATTTCTTTCTTGGCGCATACGGTAGCGCGTCTGAATTCGCAAAGCACCTGCCTGTCTTCGAAGATTTTCATATAACCTTCTAGCAAGTGTTCCTTCGATAATGAAAGTATATGAGTCACTATCTCTGCTAAAGCAGGGTTTGTGGAAGAAAACTAAACTGGAAACAGATATATGTACCCCTGCATACTGCCTCGAGCTGTGTAGCACATGTTCGCAGCTCGACGTACTTCTTGCGACACAGAAATGAACGAACTTTGGTTTGTATTTTTTTAGCAGAAAGTCCCAAAACCTCAGTTCTTAGAGCATCTAACTCAGCCATTTGACCAGCACGGAGAAAAACTTTTGTTTTCCCTATCTGTAAAATTCGAAATCAGAAGGTGAGGCTGATACAAGAATAACGAAACAACATATCAGATATCAGTGTTTCACACAAAATGATTTGTCAAACTTGGATCACATTCAAGTCTTGGATTGCTATATATGACTGGAATGTCTGTTAGCAAACAATTTCCTTTGGGGCATGTGCAAAGGCAGAGCTAGACTGAGAACGACAAGGGTTCATTCGGTGCTGTGCCTTTCTTTGATGTCTGTATTCTGGCCCATCAGGGTGTAGCTTGCATGGGTTAGGGTGGTGCACAGGAGACTAGAGTGAATTATTCTTGGGCCAGGCCGGTACACCCCCAAGGGCCTATTTGGCTCCATCCCAGGTATGTGGATCACAAATACCAAAAATTCAATCCAAAAACCCGAGAAAAATAAACACAACTTCTTTTGGGGATCCAGATTATAATTCACACAAAATGTGTAGATCAAAATGAAGTTTTGTAACACAACTCTGTTTAGCACTGCCTATTCATTAGATCAATCATGGGCTCTTGGTGGTCCCTGTTGTGAAATTGTGGTACTCTTTTAAGATTGCCAAACTAAGATCAGGACCAAGAAATGAATAAACTGGAAACGTCAAAGCACTAATATTTCTTCTAATAGTTACCTGATAGCCTACAAGGTTAGCTTTCTCGAGAATCATCTTCGTAGAAGTAATTTCAGTATTACTGCCAAAGGAAAAAAAACACATAAGTACTTACAACATATGGAACAGAAACAATGAAATAATCAAATAAATAGTAAGTTACCCTTTACTCAGAGCTTTGGGGTGCAGAATACCAAATCGATTGACAAATTCATAGAAGGTTCGCCTAGTGGGGTATCCTAGACAGCTTATCCTTATTGCCTCTAAAACACCCTGTTCAAAAAGACAGATGGCATTTCACGACTCGAGTGCAGATAAATTGTATTATTTTCTCTGACATTTATGCATTTAGACCAGCAAAAGAAACAGCACAGAAATTGGTCTCACCCCACAGCGAAGCTGCTGGAGAACGTTACTGTTCTCAAATATCGCTGGCTTGAGAACATTGTTAGGTTTTATGCAGCGGATGTAGTGTGGTTCTGTTGCACTCAGCGTTTCTAACAGAGATTGTAGTTGTTGCTGCAATATCATGCCAAAATAAAAAGGGGTAAATAAACACAAAATATATGAAGGGAATAGAGCAAATGTTGTACCTTGAAACTTGAGCCTATTGAAGTAAACTTTGTGTTCTTTGCTGCTTCTTCAACAGGTGGAAAAAGGCTTGAAACAAATGGACATTTTGAAGCATTCAATAGGATTTGATGTTCATTTACAGCATAATCTATGTTTTTATCTAAGAAAAGATCTGTTTGATAAGTGACCTGCAGCAGGCAGAGACAATTATTTAGTGTGCGCATCTTAACTGTGTGAATAGCAGCCAGTTCAAATAGAACCGTCTGATTAGCAGGAGCAATAAACTATCTACTGTTAAGATAGTGAATGAATGTGCTACATGTGTGTCAGGAGGATCAAAGGAATGTCAGCTGACTAGGCAAAATACTTGGGCTTCAATTCTTTTCTATCTAGCACTTTTGGGAAGTATTTTACTCTGTTGCTTGCTGATTCAAGCAAAAGCTGCTAATAGATTGGCAGACTTGGACACATTTTGGCCATCTAACATCAAGCCTTTTAGTGCTCAAATTAACTGCCGTATTTTATCCAAGTGTAGGACAGGCCTGTTAGTTTCTTTAGTAAGTTAAACACCTGCCCCTAGATGCGGAATTTCGATTTATCTGCAGTTATCAGTTATGAAGAGAAGACATAATATCCTGGTTAAAGCAAGCGCTGTATACCCTGGAGAGATAAACTCTCCTCGACTCCGCATCATAAGATGCCAAGTAGTCGAATACTACAAGGTACCTACAATCAGCTTACTGCAAAGGAACAAGATGCAGATGGGTACATTAAACATGATCTTAGAATGGCAATATCTCGCATGTTAAGTACACCATATTTATCATAATTACATGTCAATCACATGTATTTTCCAGTGTGGGCAGACAACTGGTAACCACTCAAAAACATATTGCCAGGAAACATAAACTTTAATATTTACATGTACATCAATGATATGTTACCTACATTTCCAGCATAATGATGGACAGTGAAATCAGATCTTGAAAATTTGGGTTTACTGAAGTGCGGGTTGTCCTTGTACTTTTGATATAGCTTCTCAGCAAATGTTTCATGCGTTGAATTCCGTAACATGCTGAATAATAAGAAAACACATTGTTAATAAAAAAATTTAGATTCTAACGGAAAAGGATATGTTTACGGTTATATGTGCATACCATGTCTCATCCAACAGAGCAATTATCCCCCCTGGTTTCTGCATCAAACAAATTAGAAACAGGAAATAAGATGACATAATTAATTGGTTATTACAACATATCATGGCTAAAGCATACAACTAGAAAAAAATGCACGAAACACAATCAACCAGACAGCAGATACGTACTTATCATGCATGGAAATAATGCTATCATCATGTATAGCATCTAACCCGGATTGCTAATATGGCATGTGCAAACGTTACAGATGGAAATTATCGGCATCTCAGTATACAATCTGGAATACAAACTAGTACCACTACATCTAAGTATCTAACTCATCACCTCCTAATAAACATGTCACTGTAACTAGAATCTGAGTTTCAATACCTTTTCAATGAGATCAAGAATTTCTTGGTTGTCCACAAACTGGATGTAACTCCAGTCAATTTCTTCCTTTGTATATTCCTCTTGTTCCATCTTAAAAACATGCTGTTGATGGGACATATTTTAGTTAGGAAAAGACTCGGCGTTAAACCGGTTGGACGACCTAAACACAAAACTTGTCGAGCGAAGGAAATTCCATTTTATAACCTGATTAAAATGTTGCTGGAGCTTCTCATTAGTTAGATTGATACAAAATTGCTCAAAGCTGCAAACAATCAAAATGTCAGCATGTACTAATTACCTTCTTTCAAACCTGGCATAAGCAGATAGTTATATATGCAGAAGTTGAACTATCATCTACTGCCAGTTAAGAGTATGCATAATCAAGGACTTCAGTGAACAAGAAAGTTAGCAAGTAAAACCCTGCTGCTGCCGGACGGCGCTACCGTGTAGTGTGTTGCATTCTTAGTGTGGTGTGCGCGTAGTGCCTCCCTGAGGCTTTTACATAAACCACTTTCGTTTTAGTGCATCGAGACGCAATCCTTTTGCGCTTTCTTGAACAAAAAAGGTTAGCAAGAAAATATTAATATTATGGCTTTCTTGACCAATACTATATTACTATTCTTTTAGTAGTGACGAAACGAGTGGCATGTCCCATTAAAACAGAAGGGTTTAATACCCAGTCCAAGTTTGGGCCAGGAAGGACGATTAGTGTTGTGTTGGGTCCACACAGCTACTTGAAAAGGTTAGAGAAGCATATTTATGCTAAGGATATCATCTGGTCATTTGATATTCATATCATACAGTTATAGTTTGATTAATTTCCATCTGATCCACAATTAGGGCATACGGGACAAAGGAGCTTGTCGCATCCTCCCATGCGTACGTGTGTTGTGCATTAGTGCTGAAGTCCATCTACTAAGACTTCCATATGTGACTTCTGTAAGTGTACGAACATAAATACTAGATTAAATGCAAAAGCATACCAGTTAAGCACCTGTTTGTCTTGAAACTCTCAAAGCCATATATGTCCAGCACACCAATCAAAATCTTTGAATCTGGGTCTTGACCAATGGAGCTATTGATTTTATTTACAAGCCTGTAACAGTGGGGAACACAGTATTCATAATTAATCTTGATATAGCACAGTATACAGAAGCACAAAGAAACCTTCCAAAATGATGGTTTCCAGACTTACCAATCAAACAAGCGCGAGTAAACAATCCTAGACAATGCATCTCTGCTAAGAGCTGCACCCTTCGCATCTAAATTTTTTGTAATACTCTCTCCACGTGTTGCCATAACACGCTTGCACAAAGATTCCTCAAGACCCTTTGCATCGCACCTGCAGAATGTTGCCGGTGCATGTTCATAAAAAGAATGAAAAAGGAACTTTCGGAAAATACTCAAAAAACATTAATAAAGAAATATGTATATATATACATGAAAAGCTCAGCTGCTGTCTTAAGATGGAACTTAGATTTATCATCTTTGGGTGCAGAGGAATCTGGTTCACTTCCTTCTCCAAACTCTACATTCCCCAAATGGAGAATAGCAGCTACAACTTTGAATATTGCATCCTGAAAGAAATATCAAATTGTATGTAAATAAAAAATAAAAAATTCCTCCCTTGCTGATGTACTAAACTGGTTGCCGGTGAAATTGGCCGTACCTGTTCATCATTACTCATGCCTACAATACCCATAGCTCTTCTGGTTTCGATATACTCTTTGGAGTCATCAAATCCATTAAGATCAATGCAATTAGACTGGTTGAGATAGTGAAATGTTTTAGCCTCTCCCACTTTAAATTTGTCGCGGTCCTGATAATCATGTTCACATATCAAAGCAATAGGTTAGTACACTACATATGATTTTATATAAAACACTCAAAGTTACAATGGGCTGCAACAAAATGCGGATCAGAGGATGTAGCAAATCAACACAAATGCTAATTAGATGATTTGAAAATCCATATCTCTAACAGACCGATTTACTTGCAAGAAATGTATGAGAAACTATATCTTTCTTGAGATGATAATTATGTTTAGACCTATTTTGCAGATCCCAGAAGCAATGATTATCCAGGAAAGACATACAGTATATTTCAGCTGGTGGCAGTTAGCCTCTATGTGTGAATGCCCTGAGGTTTTTGCAAATTTCTTCAATTTTTACGGTGCAGAATAGGGTGTTTTTGTAAGCATAAGATATAATTTCAATAAAACATAGTACGTAGTTGACAAATAATGTGGTTCCAACAAAATTCAGAAGAAGAAGAGCCTCTTACTTCTGGTGGTGCAGCGCACAGCATGTAAAAGCAGTGATAGTTCCTTTCTGGGTCAGATATTTGACAAACACGTGACCTTTCCAGAAGATAAGTCCTTATGGCGGCTCCTGAAATCTTCCCATACTGGTCAAACTGAATCTCAACGAATTTGCCAAACCGACTGCAGAATCAAGAAAGGTAAGATGTATAGCAAACATCCTAGAAAGGTAAGATGTGTAGGTAAATTAATTAATAGCCATCCAAAAAGTAAATCAATACTAGTGCATTACCTTGAGTTATTATTCCTAACTGTTTTTGCATTGCCGAATGCCTCAAGAACAGGGTTGGACTGTGTCAGGTAAGCAGAGCATGTCAGAACATAATGTGAATTACTACATACTAGTGCTTCTTAACCACTTTTTTTTTAGTGGTTCTTAGCTTGCCAGGTGTGCTTGTGCTACCAGCAAAACAAGGGCACTGAGAAACGCACCTCTAGGATCTGTTCTTGCACCGACCTTCCTTCGGCTTTAGCTTTACCACCCATAAAAGCAAGATACTGCATAAGACTTTTAGTGCTCTCTGTCTTGCCAGCTCCACTCTCTCCACTCACTAATATTGCTTGGCTGATACGATCATTGATCATAAGTCTGGGAAGAATAAAGATAGGGTGCGAATTGGTTATTATTGTCAGGTAAAAAAATGTTGAATCTGAGAAACTGCAGTGGCAGTGGGGGAGGAACGCACCTATACGCACGGTCGGTGATAGCAAATGGATGGGGACTCAGCTCACCGAATTCTGCTCCTTTGTAAATTCCCATCATGTGGTTGTTATAGAGGTGGGGGAGTCTTTGAAATGGATTCACAGCTATCAAAATATTCCCAGTGTAAGTCTGGAAGAAGAATTTAATCCATTAGAGAAGCTGCAAGAAGATGAATAGTATCTCAAATGAAAAAGGTACTTTTGTGCACATGAACAAGGTACGTAGTTGCTCAGAGCATTTTTCATGATGGAATTCCACTAGCTCATGGATGTTAATTTGTTGAGGGACTCAACTTACGTATATCTCATTGAGGGCATATCTGGACTTGAGGTTCTGGAGCACTCCTGGTTCGTGCAGATAGGCGAGCCTGGTCATATCCTCGACACCACCACGCGGGGATTCCGTGTCCTTGGGAAAGGCAGTCGATAGATTAACGGTGGCCTTCTTCCCATTGGTGCAGTTTATGACAAGGTCCTCCCCATTGACCTCCTCCACCTGGCCATCCATCCATGCCTCGTCTGCATCTTCGATCCAGACATGAGAGCCGACGACAAAGCGGCTTTTGGTTTTGGACGCCTGCAGCAACGACGACAAGATCGGCATTAGTTCTGGTTGATGCTGGCATTCCCTTTTATCGGTTATGGCTGAAATTAATCTGCATTACAAGATGTCCAAATGCAGAAACCACATTGAACCAACTAAGGCTTGCATGTTGTGCCAGAAATGAATTGATGTTCCAAATGCTGGATTGAAGAAAGAAAAGAACCACACCAAAGGGGTCATTTCATCAAACAGTTGTTGAGGCCACACCAAAGGGGTCGCATTTGGGGCCAAGAACCGATTTTGATCCGACGGATTGAATGGAGGGGAAGAAGGATACGGTACCATTGTCGGGCGCGGCGGGGCGACGATGAGAAGGGATCAGAGGGAGGCCGGCCGCATCAACTCCGTCCCGCGGCGGCAGGCCGAATGCGAGCGGTGCCGGTCGAACGGCGGCCGCACCACCACCGCACCGGGCCCTCTTGCAGGCGACGGCGACGGCGACGGAGAATGGGGGGGGAATGAGTGAAATCCTACGGAGCAGGGTCGAATCCACGGCGAGCGAGCATTGCCGTCCGTCGACAGCAACGCGGTGGTGGTGGTGGTGGCGAGATTTCCTTGGGCTCGCTCTGGTTGTGGAGCTCCCTTACTTTTTTTAGCAGCGGGTGTGGGGAGGAGGGGGTGGTCATGGGATGCAATGCAGGAATGGAGGAGGAGCCGCCCCCGCACCCGCACTCCCGCGCCGTTGCCATTGCCACACACCGAGAAGAATGCGGGATGCTCTCTCTCTCTCTCTCTCACACACAAACCAGCACATGCCACTTTCCTTCTCTCTCTCTCTCTCTCTCTCTCTCTCTCATGGGTGGGTTCTCTTGGGCCGGGCTGCCGGACCCGTGGGCCGGCATTCATTAAAGCTGGCCATATGGGCCGTGTCATGCGGGCCGGGCTGTGATCACGGAATTGACACGGCACGCGATTAAAAGGGTCGGGTCGGGTCGGCCTTTGGCCCGCCATGGAACAAGACCGGTCTCGAAAGCCAGGCCTTAAGGCCAGACAAGGCACGTCCGTTTTAATTGTGGGCCAGCACGACACGACCTGGCGCGATACACGGCCCTCTCTCTTGTAACTAGGATTTTGTTTTCTATTTTTCTATTGTTTTGTATTATTATATTTCTTCATTTTTCTGTTTTTTCCTTAATTTTTTGATTTTTCTTAATCTAAGAAAACAAATGGCCTAAAGGGCCACCAGGCCAAAAAGCAACGCGGGCCGGCATGCCGAGCCAACCCCCGTATCAGGCACATGCCAATTTCTCTCGGGTGGGTTCTCTTGGGCCGGCATTCATTAAAGCCCTGAAGATTATTTATTTGTTTTTCTTTGTATTTTAAAATTATCCTAAATTTATTTTTTAATTTTATAGATTTTTCTCAATTTTAGAAAAACAAAAGGCACTGTAGACTCACAAGGCCAAAAAGCAACGCGGACCGGCCCGCAAGCATGTCGTGTTGGCTGATACGTCTTTGTCGTATCTATAATTTTTGATTGTTTCATGCCAATATTCTATAACTTCCATATACTTTTGGCAATATTTTATAATATTTTTTGGACTAACATATTGATTAAGTGCCCAGTGCCAGTTCCTGTTTGTTGCATATTTTTGGTTTCATAGAATATCCATATCAAACAAAGTTCAAACGCGATAAAAATTTATGGAGATTTATTTTGGAATATATGTGATTTTTGGAAAAAGAATCAACATGAGACGATGCCCGAGGGGGCCACAAGCCCAAGGGGTGCACCCCCTACATTGGGTGCGCCGGGTAGGCTTGTGGAGCCCCTGTAAGTCGGTTGGAGGTGTCCTTCTAGCGCAAGAAATATAATATCCGGATAAAAATCCCCTCAAAGTTCCAGCCCAATCGAAGTTACATATTTTCAGAAATTTAAGAAATAGTTTTCGACCAGAAAATAGGAACGTGAAACAGAAAAGAATAGAGAGAGAGATCCAATCTGGGAGAGGCTCCTGCCCTCCGGGAGCCCGGGAGCCATGGAGACCATGGTCCAGAGGGGAAACCCTCCTGCCATCTAGGGGGAGGCCAAAGAAGGAGGGGGGCTCTCCCCCACCTCTCGTGGTGGCGCCAGAGTGCCGTCGGGGCGACCATCGTGACAGCAATCTACACCAACAACTTCGCCGCCGTCAACACCAACTCTACCCCCTCTATGTAGCAGTGTAACACCTCTTCTCCCCACTGTAATCTCTACTTAAAGATGGTCCTTAATACTACATATTGTTATCTAAAATGTGTTGCCATCGTATGATGTTTGAGGGATTCTTTTTGTCCTATGGGTTCATTGATGATCGTGATTGGTTTGAGTTGTATGTGTTTATGTTAGTGTTGTCCTATGATGCCCTCCGTGTCGCGTAAGCGTGTGGGATTACCTTTGTAGGGAGTTGCAATACGTTAATAATTCGCTTATAGTGGATTGGGTGAGTGACGAAAACACAAACCCGAGTAAGGGGGTTGTTGCGTATGGGAGTAAAAAGGACTATTTTCATAATGATATGTCTGGGTTTTACCTTAATGATCTTTAGTAGTTGTGGATGCTTGCTAGAGTTCCAATTATAAGTGCAACGATCCAAGTACGGAAAGTATGTTAGCTCATGCCCTCTCCCTTATATAAAATTGTAATAATAATTACCGGTCTAGTTATGGACTGCCTAGGACAAATCTTTCTCTTTGTGTTACAAAAAGCTCTCTACTAAAACTAACTTAGTTGTTTCTTTATCTAAACAGCCCCTAACTTTTATCTACGTGTTTTTATTATCTTGCAAACCTATCCCTTTACACCTATAAAGTACTTCTAATTTTATACTTGTTTTAAGTAAAGCGAACGTTTAGAACAAAAAAATGTGCCAAGATTTACCTTTAGGATGTTTAGACTACTTGTTTGTTATGCGCAGTGCAAAAACAGAAACTTTAACTGTAGAGGGTGGATTTACATTTTTTATTGCAACATTGAAAGGTTCTGAAATATTTAGACGGTATTTCTATGCAATTTTTTTATTTTGTCCTAATGTTTCGTATTTTTTTGAGTTACATAAGTATATGTATCATTTGCATCTTTACAAACTGTTCTGTTTTCACAGATTATTGTTATAGTTTCTTTATTTGCTTATGTTTGAAATCTTGTTGAGCCCCATTGACTTGAGAGCCATATAATTTGATAGCATACAGTGGGTAATGTTTGATTATAATTATACAATAATATTAGAGCAGAACATGATGGGATTTGCCGTTATATTTAATAACCCTTTCTAATAAATTTTTTGGTTAAGTTTTGTGTGGATGATGTGTTCGAAGATCAAGGAAGTATCAATATGAGAAGAATAAGGAGAAGCAAGGTTCAAACTTGGGGATGTTCAAGGCATCCCAAGTAAATATTCAAAGAGACCCAAGCGTCTAAGCTTGGCGATGCCGCGGAAGGTATCTCATCTTTCTTCTTTGATAATTATCGGTATATTTCGGTTTTGGACATACAACTGCCGCCGACCTCGACAAAAGTCCACTAAGTTATAGTCGCATTGAAGACATCCAATTGTAGTCGAGTGCGATTGTGCAACCAGATGGCAATATTTTACATTTCCAAAAAATAAAAAAAATGTTAATAAAAATAAGAACAAAAAATGTAGCAATAATCGCAAAAAAGGTTTTAAAAGAGAAAATTAAAAATAAAAAAGGTGAAAATACAAAATGACAAAAAACATTCAAAACACTTACAAGAAAATAAAATAGTTTCAAAAGATACAAGCTAGCTGGACCCGAACTTACATACATCTCTTGGGACCGCAAATGTTATATCTCGCTTAAAGCGAGACCCCCCAAATGTAGATACTGGGCTGGCCCTTTTTCATCTTTATTTTCTGGTTTGCCGGTTTCATTCGCTTGTTTCTTTTTCTATTTCTTCACTGGTTTTTCTATTTTTCTTTATTTTTCATTTGTGTTCATCGTTTCATTACTGTTTTATCATTTCCCTTTATTTTACCCAATTTTCTTTGTTTCTTTCTTTTTTCTAACTATTTTTCTTCTTTTTCTCTTTGCTTTCTATGATTTGTTTTTGTTTTCTTGTTGGTTTTCGTTGGTTTTTTAACACATGTCTATTTTATCTCTAATTTTCTTCACTACACAATGTACATATTTTGTGTACACGTGAAACAGGTTTTGATACACGTTGAACTTTTTCAATGCATGATGTGCATTTTTTACTTTAGTACAGATTTTAACCATTTTTTAATGCATGTTCAACATTTTTTAAATACATGTTGAACAATTTTGTGGTGATAAACATTTTTCTAAAACTGCGCAAACATTTGTTTACATTTTATAAAAAATATTTTTTCTAAAACGCGAGAAACTTTCTTCAGATTTCATGTACATAGTTTAGTGGTACAAATCATTTTTTATACTACATAGAACCTATTTACACATATGCCAAAAAAAATACAGTTTTTTTGGAATGCTGGAACATTTTTCAGTGCTATCAACATTTTCTTTAATTGCGCTAACATTTTTTATACGGTATTAACAATTTTCATATTCATAGATTGATTTATTTTTCTTTCTCTTTTTATGTTTAATTGAGTAATTTAGATAAGTAGGGCATATGTCGACATACCCTTGTTTGACTCAGCGTGCATGTCACGTTCTGCAGAGGCAGACATTATTCGTATACTTTTTTTTAAACCTCCAGTGTTACAGAACCAACCCACACACAAAACACAGCAAATGCCAGAACACATCATCCACCTCGCATGTATCTAAACTAAGCCACACACAAAACACAGCAAATCCCCCACAACCCTAGCTGGAGCACAGGCTGCTCCGGCACCGTCTCCACCGGAAAACAACTATGAGTGCATTACTGAAAAGACATATATCAAAGCGGAGCGGTCAGGAAGTACTATCAGCGATCGAAGGTTAGCAGAACGACGAGCTGGGAAAAAAATTGCCCAGCTCGGCGAACAAGCGAACCAATTGTGCCCCCCGCTCAAGGTGTCTAGCGATATCGTAGCTAATCATCCAGAGATTTTGCCCAATACCAATCTTGGAGATTACCTGCCCGACGATATACATTATGATTTCTTGGAGGTGGACGAACACAAATACCATTACGGGAAGCCTCTCGTCAAAGATGAAAGATATCTAACAAAGATGATGTGAAGATTCCATGATTGGTACATGAAAACCTGCAGAGAGTCTGGGGGGACGGATACTTTGACGCTGAGAGTTAAACAGGAGCACGAACTCGTTGGAATTGATCTGTTGTCTATTCCATTTGAGGAGTTCTTCCAGTTTTTCAATCAAAAGCCCTCGATAAATTAACGGTCACTTGCTACTGCCTGTAAGTACTACTTATGTCATTAAGCCTCTATATATAGCTCAGCTCTTTCATTGCATGTATTTATAATTATTCTCACTGTATTATGTAGATTGAAGATCGTCGAATGCAGAAAAGTAGAAATTTATGATATTGGGTTCATTAACACAAATCTCATAGATGAATTTTTGGTTAAATTTGAAGCCAAAGAAACCGAGGCCAACTTGCTCAAATCGTTGCCAATAAATCAAAACAGATATAAAATACTCTTTTCTTACAACTTCGGGTGAGTGTTACTGTCTTGTGCATATTTGGTATCCCTTATTACTCGAGGTTATAGTAATGTAATTGATGAGTTATGCATGCGTGCGCAACTTCCACTATATTCTCCTGAAGATTAAGCTTGAGCAGGGACTAGTAACCATCTTAGACTCGAGACGAAAAGATCCCGAGACCTATGCGGACATGACTAAAATTCTCAAGAACTAAGTTCAATCGATCATTATCGCATCATATTGGAAATTTTTTGTTCATTTCCTGATATCAAGTAATTGTTTTCTTTGTCTCGCAGGGTTTGGAAAGTATTCACCGTGCAAGCTCTAGGACTGCCGGGGGAGCTGCGATTTACATACCCGAAAGTAAGTACTACTAGCTAGCTAGTTCCGCGCATCTCCCGTTGATTCTAGTTACTTTTATCAATGCCATTTATAATGCTTCATTATCAGTTTGATTGACCTCTATTTCTCGTAAAGTGCTTGTGGTAGGAACAAGGGAATGATTACTGTGGATACTACGTCTGCGAGTTCATCTACAACGCGAGGCCAAGAATAAGCGGGGCTACTCTAAAAGACAATATGATGTGCGTAAGCAATAATATTCACAATTTCATTTTATTACACCATCATTTCTGTTGAGTTTCATTCATATATATGTATTAACCCCCTTCTTCAAATTAGACGTGGCAGATGCGGAATGAACTCCTATCACAAGATCGCATGAAATCAATTCAAGAGGAATTGACGGGATTCTTTCTTGACCACGTCATCAGTAAAGCCGGAGAATACCATGTGGAAGCTGAGTTCATATATAATTAGGGGATTATATTGTAAGAGATCTTAATATTGTATATATGTAGCCAGTAGCGTTGGATAGATATACGAAAACTTGTTGTTCGACCAATCTCTCGAAGAAGGAGAGGCCGATCACTTCTCTCTGTATATATATGTTCATGACGATCTTCTGTACTTAATGGTTCCCTTCATTTGCTTACTAGCTAGCGTGTCGAGTCCTCTCTATACGTATAGTACATAGCGTCAACCAAGCACGAAGATAAGAGAGGACACTTCTCTCTATTAGCTAGCTAACACAGTATATGAAACCCGTAAATTAACCCTACAAAACCCCCAACCCCCCGCCCCCCTTAAAAAAACAAAAAAAAAAACCCCAGCCCCTGAAATGCTGACGCATGGACGCTTATTGGTCCCGGTTGGTGCTACCAACCGGGACAAAAGGCCCCCCTGCCTGAGCACGCCGCAGCGGCCACATGGAGGCGCATCTGTCCCGATTGGTGTAAGAACCGGGACTAAAGGTATAGGGCTTTAGTACCGACCCTTTAGTCCCGGTTCCCCAACCGGGACAAATGGGCCTTACGAACCGGGACAAATGGCCCTTTTTCTATTAGTGGGTTGTCGCTAAAGTGAACAATTCTAAGGATAATGCAAAGTAATCAAGACATGTGAAGAGACATTTGAAGTCCATTAGGAAGTTGAGAAACTCCGGAGTAATAATTGTTATTTATATTCAAACAGACAAAAACCTAGCAGATCCCTTTACAAAGGGACTATCACGAAATGTGATAGATATTGCATCAGGGGAGATGGGTATAAAACCCATAGATGTTACACCATAGTAGTAACCCAAACTTTGTGATCGGAAATCCCGTGAATTAGGATCTGGGAAGAACAAGCTATTGGTTAGCTAAGGACAGTAATAAGTGACCGTCTCTAGGTGAAGATGCAAAACTCTCATAGCTATAAGGCTAAGAGTTGTAAGGCAGGTTGAGAACATACCTTAATGTGGATCTATTGGCTATTATAGCAAAGATGCTATCCTACAGAGCAATCTTGAAAGAACACACCTATATGAGTTTCGATTGTAAATGTCGCAGTCTGTGAGATTCGGATGATCTCTAGTAAGCTCACGAAGAGACCAGGGAGTACGACGTATATGCTCCAAACCGCGGGGTAGCCTACTGCGCCAGGTACTGCTTAAGACTTTGAGTGAAACCTATTGACACAAAACTAGCAATTCAAGGCATAATCCATTGTCAAGTTGTGAATGGATGTAGCTTAAAGTTCTAGACAAAAGTTCAACTTAACAGTCTCTGCTAAAACACTGCTATATTAAACAAGTGCTGAGAAAAAAAATCTCTAAATGGGTATTTGAGATTTGGTGGTGGATTTTAAAAAATAATGGTCTGGCCCATTAACAAATTCTGAAATCTCAGATAGCGGCCCATGAATAAAATAGCAAGTGGCGGCTCTAAGTTTAGTCCCACCTCGAAAGTTAAGGAAGAGTTAGACGTCTTTATATAGTGGGTTCACTCCACCACTCTAAATGGTGTTTTGAGAAGAGAAAGGGAAGACCACATGCGCAAGCTCACTCGCCTCGCCGGTCTCGGGCACGGGCCGGGAAGACGCGTACGTGCGACATGCGCGTGAATGGTTCGCCGTAATCCGGTCCGTTGCCTTCCAGGGGCGCGGCTTCCTTTTGCCGTTTTATTTTTATGTCCTGGCAGACAAGTTAACTATTTCTTGTCCGGTAAGTATACAACTTAGAAAACAAATCGGTTTGAGATTGTGATCACAACACAATACCGCCTCTGGTCCTAATATATATTGCCACCAGCTGTGGCCAAAGACACACCAAAAAACACCTAGGATTTTGCCTCATCTCACAACTTGCGCCGCCGTCGTAGTCTACTCTATTGCAAACGCCGACATGCATCGGCGTGCGGGAGAGCAGGCCTCCAGAACTATTCGTCTTTGCGATCCTGCATCGGGAGAGGACGAATTAGGTTTTTGGGAAGCGCTCTGCGCGACTGCTCAAGTTTGTCATCATCCAAGTCGGGTGGTGCTACTCTTCATCGCCGTCAACAACAGATCGTGGTCAACATCGTCATCAACACTATCGCTCTTGCAGCAACTAACGAACAGTACGTCCTTCGTGATCTGTTTATGTCTCTCTCTGAAGTTGTTGTGCCATGTGAGATGCTGCTCTGCATGTTTTGCTGTTCATCTAGTTTGCTAGTTCGTTGCAGGCTAGTCTTTGTTCTAGTAATGAACTACTTAATGAAATTAATCATGAATTTGCCTAATATCCCAACGGCTGCTGCTCCTCATCGTCTGTTCCCTGCCTAACCCATCGGACTCGTTCAACGGCGAGGCGGCTTTGCTGACAACACGCGACAAGAATGCCTATGCCCAGAATGTGAAAGATCTGCATATGTATGTCCAACGGAATCCACAATTCCACCCTTGGAAAGGTTGGAAGACGGCCCAGATTTTGTGGATCGGGATTGGATGATACGATCATGACTGCAAATATATAGATGCAAAACCAGCCGCTCGGATCGGGAAGGAAAGCTCCTCTGATTTCGGACCAAATTAACAATCAATCCGATTTGCGTGGAAACAAAACCTCTGATTTTCAGCTCCTTAATCTGGAAACGGTCCTCTAGTTCCAACGTCTCGATTTTTTGAAGTTTAAAATCCCGTCTATATCTACGTCCAAGCCCAACGGTCCCCAAGTCATTTTCCTCCTCCTCCTCCCGTTTTTGCATTGCTTGCAACTCAACACCTCGATCGGATCCAGCAGGCATCCAGAGCTAGCTAGCTAGCTCCCATGGAAGGATCTCCAACCATGAAGGATCCAGCCATGGACACGGTCATCCTACTCCCATGGAAGGATCTCCAACCAGCACCTACCTCGGATCCACGCACCTCGGATCGCATCGACGTAAGTACCACCCACGCCTTCATTTGATTTCACTGCTTAATCTCATCTGCTTCATCTGGTCCTTCATTAGTCTCGACCCTTTGATCATGCACAAAAAGGAGAGAAAAAATGATTTTGTTTTTTGTTTTCCCCAGATGCTTCTTGAATATCTTGTCATGTTGAGCGTTACTTGCATAACTAATGATGATTTCTCTGCCTGTGGACTACCCCTCGCAGTCTGTTGATGATATCCCCATACTCTCTTCGCCTGACAATGGCAGCGCCACTACAGCTGATGGTGGCTTTCAGCCCATGGTGAGTTATTAACCATCAGATCTCATATCTCTGCATTTTAGCCACTAGACTATTCACTTCTTCTACAAATACTGTGTAGTTAACCATGGTGCTGTAGATAGACTGCGCTATCAATTATGTTTTGAATGAAAGCTGTGGAAACCCACATGTGTGGTATAAACAATAACTTAAATTTGTGTAGTCTTTTGTGCGAGCAGTTTCGTTAACCTTAGTCTTTTCTCTGTTGTTTCTGCTGAATGTGCCGCCATGCTTACCTTGTCCAAGTGATAAAAATTTATATGCTTATTTGTTTTTCCTGGTAGTACCTATTCATTAGCACTGTGGTGCTACTACAAATACTGCATGCATTCTCCTGGTTACTAATAATTAGAGATTCTGAATTTATATATTGTAAATCTGTACTTCTTATGATGCGCAAAATGAAAAAATTTGGTGATCACAGGATGAGGAGCTGCCTATTGTTGTTAATCAAAACTCTGCCGCAATTAATGATTGCCATGATGTAGAGAGCAAGGTCGACTATGTTCCTCTCAGAGTAAGTGTCCAACCTCTTTACTTTCCTACATCAAACAGAGCATATACAGTTGGTTCCATGCTGTGCATATATTACCACCTACGAAAAGATAATGTATCTTCACATTGTTGCAATAGCTCCTCATTATTCCCCACATATTGGTCATGATTTTATAAAGTAGTATAAGCATGCAACTTCTTGATCTAACCTAGTTATGGCAGATCGTTAGGCCAGAGGGCACGGAGATTCAAGGAAAAAAGCGCCCTGAAGTTCGTTATAAACCAACGGCTCGGAAAACTACAAGTTTCAAAGTAAGATTATTTGTTATCTTCATTTTGCTTTAAAGATTTCAACTGTTCCAAAAATCTCACAACTCACTAGTTGTTACCTTTACTCACATTAATAAACAGATATTAAATTAGCAACTCTGTGTTACATTGGTTCGGTTGCAGAAAAAGAGAGGATTCCTGACATGTTTCAAGGTTGCCAAGAGTGACAAGGATGATACTTTTGTGCCGTCGGTAAGGTCCTGCAAGAAATGCATATTCCATATAGCTTCATCGATATATTTTTGTGACAAAAAAGTTTAAACAATCATACGTCCATAATCATGCTAAGTTCCACTGAAAACGGAAAATATAAATGTAAGGCTAGCTGTAAGCAGATCGGCGTATATCTCACACTTAGTATTGTGGATTGCTTAGTCAAGTTTCTTACGTTGGTGGAACAGACTAACTATAAATAAGGTAGTTTTTCCTACAAAGACTAATTGTGCAAAATGTGCTTCCGTTGTGTTACAGAAGAAGAGAGGTAGGCCAGCGGGTTCCAAACCTGCTAACAGAGGGATGGAGCAGAAAATGGCACAGAAACCGGCATTGGTTGACGGCATTCATAACTCGGATTTCGCAGGCGATACTGAGATAAAGGTGAAATTGCCAGGGGGATATCCCAGCTTCACCAAAGAGAAGTTTCTTACGTTGGAGGAAAAGGCTAACTATAAATAAGACTTTTTTTTCCTACACTAATTATGAAAAATGTTCTTCGGTTGTGTTACAGGGGAAGAGAGACGGGCCAGTGGGTTACAACAAACCTGCTAAGAGAAGGATGGAGCAGAAAATGGCACGGAAACCGGCATTGGTTGACGACATTCATAACTCGGATTTGACAGGCGATACAGAGACAAAGGTGAAATTGCCAGGGGAATATCCCAGCTTCACCAAAGACAAGTTTCTTACGTTGGAGGAATAGGCTAGCTATAAATAAGATAGTTTTGCCACAAAGGCTAATTATAAAAAATGTGCTTCGGTTATGTTACAGGGGAAGAGAGACGGGCCAGCGGGTTCCAAACCTGCTAAGAGAAAGATGGAGCAGAAAATGGCATGGAAACCGGCATTGGTTGACGACATTCATGACTCGGCATTGACAAGCGATGCGAAGGCAAAGGTGAAATTGCCAGGAGAATTTCCAGCTTCACCAAGCGTATGTCAAAATCACATCTAGTTAAGGGCTTTTAGCTGGTAGTTCTTTGTTTGTACAAAGTGATTTGATTGTATTACAGAGGAAGAGAGGCGCGCCAACAGGTTTCAGATCTGCCAAGACAAGGATGGGGAGGAAAATAGCACGGAAACCAGCATTGGTTGACGACATTCATGGATCAGATTTGACAAGCGATACAGAGGCAAAGGTGAAATTGCCAGGAGAATATCCCAGCTTCACCAAGAGTATGTTGAAATCACACGTAGTTAAAGGTTTTTGGCTGGTAAGTACGTCTTTGTACATTAGGTTTTCGAATGAATGAATCTATGTAAATTTTCTTACAAGAAACATGCATGCAGGCTGCCTTTTTTTTTATTGGAAGGTTAAACTACAAAGCAAAAATATAACAT
Source organism: Aegilops umbellulata (assembly GCA_032464435.1). NCBI lineage: Eukaryota > Viridiplantae > Streptophyta > Magnoliopsida > Poales > Poaceae > Aegilops > Aegilops umbellulata. The sequence goes on from CP136057.1 coordinate 660,273,164, forward strand.
ACCATTTGTTCTCCTCTTGTAGAGTCTACCGGGTAGCTTTTGCACTGAGCATCTTCCAAAGAAGGATGATATAATCACATTAGAAGATGAGCATGGGGAGAGCTATCATACAAATTACCTACATAACAGCAAGGCGCTCAGCGGCGGGTGGGGACGATTTGCGCGTAAGCATAATATAAGGGTCGGCGATGATGTAGTCTTTCGACTCGTCCTAAAGAAAAAATTCAAGGCGAGTTCTTCCCAGAGATTTCATCGACTTCTCCATCTTTCCTCGTAATACTTTTATCTTCCAAATGCACTGTAGGATCACTTCCATGATTTTGAGAGTGGTGTATATCTTTTCAGGTGTATATACTAAGAGTCGGAGCACCGGGTTTCGACACGTCCAAGGAGAATAACATACAGAGTGAGTCAAGTTTCATTATCCTGTTCATAATTTATCAACTGTACGCTTAAATAGGTGACTATCAAATCTGCATCTTCTGTATCACGTGTTGTACTCCACAATGCAGACAAAGCAGAAGGTTCCGACCATGGTGTCATATCCAAGGAGCATCCAAATGTTGTTATCACCAAAGACAACAACCCAGCATCCGGCAACCATGGCAACAAGCATATCAGTGGAGAAGCAGCAGGCAACGACAAAGACGATCCAGGCACCGATCTCGGCAGCGTGGAGAGCTTCAACGTTGTCGTCGACGGTTCAGTCATCGACCTCCCTGACGACCTACGCAGGAGGTACTACGGGATCTGCTGCGCCCAGAAGGCGGTCCTCCACAGGAACATGTTCAAGACAAACGATAAGTTGGCTACCAGGGTGATCATGGAGACCAGCAATATCGCGGAGTGCGTCATGGCCCCCTGGCCTGCTGCTGCTTCTTCTTCATCTCGTGAGGACCTCACGGTGTGGAAGAAGACGCTCGAATTCTTGGAGCTCCTGGGAATGGAGGTGGCATTCCTGTGCAGACGCGTTGACGACCTTCTCGCCATCCACGCTGCTCGGTTATCGACAGTTCGAGTTTACAGCCGCCGCCGGTGGAGAAGATGAGAGCGACTCTTAAGGATGTTGTGGAGGCAATTGATGTAGAGATGGAGGCGTTTGGAGAGGAGTGTGAAACTGAATTTTGGTCCACATATTCAGTAACTATATATGATGCCGTATCAACTTCATCTAGGTGCACAGCAACACTATAAAAAGTGGAGTCCCAGCTAGATATTTTTACTCTCTTGTTAAATGGTTTCAGTTGAAGAAAGTCAGTTTCAGTTGTTTGACATGCAGTTCATGTTGCTGTAGGTTTTCCTTGAGGTTTTTAACATGTGACTATCTCGGGAAATTCAGTTTGCTAGCTATACAAAAAATTCACACTCCAATTACACTCACAATTCCACGCGTAAAGTTTGCACAATGTGAGCGTGAGACGTAGCAGAGTTGGAACAAAAAGTGTTAGGTTAGGTGTGAAAACAGTGCGTGTAAAATTCAGTTTAACTTGCGGTCTTGCATCAGAACTTGAATTGTACTTTAAAAAGATTCTGAAATACATATGCATCTATGATCTATCCGATTTATAGCTGGATACAAAAAAACAATGGTCGAGATCAACGAGATTTCTTGGTCAGCCGAAAATGAAGGACTTAACGTGATCAACGAGCTTCATGAAAAAACACATCCATATCTGGATGAACGCCCAACTCGCTCCTATAGAGGCTACCGCGTGGAACCCTAGCCGCTGCCCCTCTCCTCCAATACCTTAGCCACTGCCACCGCAACTATGCTTGATTCGTACCCCTATGACGGCAGCCGCACGCGATCAGGGACGTGGCGCCATCCAGGAGCAGATTTTCGGACCGCGTCGCTAGCCTGGCATCGGCTCCGTCCAAAAGTTAAGGAAGACCGGTGAAAAACCGAAACGTCAAAAAAAGCCAAAAAAAAAGCATTAAAAACCAAAAACGCGTGCGAAAGACCTCCCTCCCTCCCTCCCCTCGCGTTGCTCCCGCGAGCGACCGAGGGGATACACCTAGTCGCCGGCGCGCGTCCCCCTTCCCCCCTCCCTCCCCTCGCCGCCGCCTGTCCGCGCCGCCGGGCAAAGCCCGGGCAGCGGCGCGGCGCGGATCCGGGGCGCGGTGGCGCGCGGCTGCACTCGGTGGCGGTGGGCGGAGCGGCAGGCCTGGCACGAAGGGCTGGATGCGGGCGGGAGGCGCGCTTGTGCTCGCGACGGCGGCGTTTCTAGCGCGGTCAGATCTGGCTCAAGACGGCGCGGGCTGTGGGCTGCTGGTGGCCACCTCTGTCGTGGTCGCGGCAGGTGGTGGTGGCATCGCGACAGTTGGTGGTGGTGGTGTGGGCGAGGTTGGAGACGACGGCCGCGTCGGCTCTTTCGGATCTGACCTCGTGGCGGCGCGGGCCGCGAAGGCTAGGGCTGCGGGTGGCAGCCCTGGCCGAGGCCCCCTCGGCTGGTCGGGGTGGCGACGCAGTGGCGGTGGCTGCGGGGGTGCGTGCCCGGCAGCTGCTGTGGTGGTGGCAGGTTGGCAGCAGCGGCCAGATTGTCCTGCCGTCGGCCCATCTGTAGGCTGCCTGTATCGGCCCTCGACCCCTCTCCTCGGCGTCCGTTCGCGTCTCTCGCCGGAGGGCAGGCCTTCTCCCGGCTGCGGTCCATCATCCGTCTCGCACCCAGTGCCGTAGGACCGAACTGGTCTCGCGCCCGGCAGCAGGACCGGCCCGTCTCGCGCCCGGCGGCACGACTCCGCTCATCTCGCGCCCGGTGTAGCAGGACGGCTCGATGGAGGCTTGTTTTGGCCGGCCTATTGGGTCTCAGCGTTGGGACTGGCCAGGGGTGTGAAAGGCGGATCCTTTCCGCCCGTCTTTGTGGTGGGGGTAGCGGTGGGGCTCAGGGGACTTGGTGTCAAGGTCTTGAATTTTGGGGCGGCGACCCTGGTGGTGGTGGCGCGGTGTTCATGGGCAGAACTCGTGCCTCGGTGTTGCCCGGCTGCCACGACCGTGTGGGTGGTGTGGTAGCCGGGGTGTGGCGTTCGGTGGCGGTGAATGTTGGCCGAGGTGAAAACCTACTCTATCTTCGGACGGATTGGCGACGGCGAAGATCGCTCCCTTCTTGAAGGCTTCGTCGCGGCTATCATTGCCCGTCATGGTGCTCCAGGGAAAACTTTGATTCTCGAATCAGGCGATAGCGACGCTCCGGTGTCGTATCCTTCCTGAAGACACCACCTTGGAGCCCACGGGTAGTCATATGCGGCTTCACTTCTTCGACTGAAGCCCCCGACGGCTCTTGTAGTGCTAGGGAGTGTGTTGTTACGCTCAGCGCCTATGTATCCTGCCTTGGGTGTGTGTGCGTGTTTGTGGCGGGTGAGTGCGGTTGTACCGGGCACTGTTCATCTTTACTTTATATATAAAGCGGGGCGAAAGCCTTTTTGGTAAAAAAAATAAAACAATGTCTAAAGGGAACGCCCAGAACGCGACACGTGACGGGTGGCTAAGAGCGCGCCAAGTGACGTTGATCATTGTGAGGCTCTCGATGGAGCGCTCGTTAACTAGTTGCTCTCTACAAACGAGCCCCATACAAGACTCTCGGCCGGGCTAGGCTCCAAATCGATCTAACTCGAGCGGTTGTGAGCCCTAGAGTTTTGCCTCGTCTCGGAGCTTGCCGTTGTCATCCTAGTCTACTCCATACCAAACGTCGGTGTGGATTGGCGCATGGCGGAGAATGTCTTCGGAACCGTTCGTCCTCGCCATCCTGCACCGGGAAAGGATGAATTAGGTTTTTGGGAAGCGATCTGCGTGACTGCTCAAGTTCGTCACCATGAGTCGTCTTTCGCCCAATTCAGGCGGCGCTACTCATCTTTGTCTTCAACGCCGTCTACATCAGGTCGTCACCAACATCGTCATCCAACGTCGATCTAGAAGCAACTACGGTTACTAACGAACGGTACACCCGCCGTGATCTTATTCTTCTAGTATATTCTTGATTGTTACATGCTACTTTTCTGTTTTGGTCATGAATTATTTACTAGAATTAATCATGAACTATCCTAACATTCCAACAATATCCACGTACATACACAGATAATCCCCTGAATTCTCCCTGGCTCTTTAATCTCTAATAACATACATTTTCTACTTTGTGCGTGACATATCAAATACATGTGTGGTTGAGTACGATTTGCCAGTTTGTGGTGAAAGATGGTCCACGTCAAAGTCTAGCTAGTTGAGTCGTATCATGTGGAGGAGCCGCAACAGACTCAAACGTGTTGACCACGAGACATTTTCGGTGGAGTCCAAATGCGCACTGGTAGTACATGGGAGGTAGTCATCGTTTCTCTTAGACGACGAGAGACGAAGGTAGCGCAGCTGGGAGAGGTTGCCAAGCTGAGGAAGCACCCTACCGGAGAACAGTATCGTGGAGAGGTTACTATGATAGTATCTCAGGTTGTCGAAGGAGTCGAGAAACCCAGGGACGACATGAGCTCGTGGGGTCGCCGGCGGTGCGTCGTGGAAATCATCAGCTAGCTTCCACCGGGTCTTCATGTCCAGTAGAGGTCTGCTCACCTGCGGCCGGCCATGGAAGGTGGTGTGGGCGGCTATGGCAAGCATGAGAAGAAGCAGATTAATGGCCGTGGGACTCATGCTGTGGTTGGCCTCGTAGTACATACTATGAGTATTAGAAGAACCCTTGATGATTTATACTAGTAGCAGTAACATTAGAGAGTGCCTGAAATAGTGAAGGTGGTCGACGGTCGGAGTCGTCGTTGGTCTCGTCAACGCCGACGGTCGATCCGTCCCAGTGCTGCACGACAGCCGTGTCTGAGACGTCCGGCGTCGATCCGAGTGCATGGCTCCACGGCAGGCCGTGTCTGACAAGTCCGACGTCGATCGCCCATTAACTGCATGCTGCGATGGGTCATCACACAATTCATAATTAGTGCGCGTGACCATTTTTTTCCACACGTATCAAGTGTTACGATTTGCCGTCTTGACGATGGTCGAGCATGCATTCTTCTCCGCTCCCCGCTCCAGCCGGCGCTGGCGATCCAAGCACGGTAACACGCACAGAGGGGTACGGGCAACATCTTCACAAAATATGCTTGAATTTATAAATAAAATAACATCTTATTCGAGTATTTAATCACAATACTAATCAAAATTCCAAGGTTGTGTCAAGTAACTCATGAATAGTTTTGTTTTTTTTTTGCCGGGAAACTCATGAGTAGTTGCCTGGACAAGTATTCGCCGCAAACTTTTTAATTCTTTTTTTAATTAATAATGATATATTTATCACTTTGCAACTAAAATTAACAAAGAAGGTTGCAATTTTGGGCAACTTCATTTCAGAACACTCTGGTGTCATAAGACAAACAAAGTTAAGGTATGAGGCCGAAAGGCACACATGCAAGATAGTGCAATCAAAAGAACTTGATTCCGCACACACTAAGGCCTTGTTTGTTTGAGCTTCAGGGACCAGATTCAGCTTTGCCAGTGTATGAACCTGAAATATGAAACAAACTGCTATTTCAAATCAGCTTTACTAGAAATTAAACCTGGAATTTAAAACAAACAGTAATTTCAAATCAGTTTTGCCAGTGAAGGTGAATTTGGATTCAGAACATTTTTAGTGCAATTTGCAAAAGCACCTCAAAGTGTACTTCAATGGCAAATCAACTTTACTACTGAAGCGAATCAACATGTGATTTAAATACAATCAAAACTGAAATAAACAGGGTCTTATATATCACTGCGAATCAGCATTCAAATCAAAAGAAAGCTAAAACAAACAGGGCCTAAAGTACCAACACTACCATAGCTTCGAGTTATAGGCCCTAAGAGGAATACATGGAGAAGTAACCGTGGCATAACATAGGCATGATTTCCCCCATGTTGTTATTTAGAATCAGGCACTACATAGTAATGAATATGTTTGGGCTTCACGGAGCTCCAACAATGACACCATCCATGAACAACTAGAATAGAAAGGCGCGCGTTGCTGCGCCCGTCCATTTAAATGAGAAAATAGCATTAGTTAAAAAAGTTGAGCACAAGCATGGGACAATTTTTATTTAAATGAGAAAATAACATTAGTTAAATAAGTTGAACATATGCATGGGAGAATTTGTGATAAAAGCCATATGTAGATTTGATCTTTTCCATGAAACATACAAAAAAATGACACTCCGGGTACATGATACATAAACCACAACATGTAAAGCATATAAGTTGGATGGTTGGACAATGAAGTCGATAAAACTATGTGTTTCCTTAATTGCAGCTAGAAAATATGGTATTTAGGTTAACATAATAAGGAGAAAAATATCAAATGCCAAGGTTTTCCTGCCTATGCGCCTTCAGCAATTGTAGGGCCGACAGGAGGTGGTGATGGAAGCTGAGGCAGCAGAAAGCACATCACACAGGGAGAGAATAAGCAAAGCAGAAGCTAACACTACATGAAAATAAATTAAGCTGAGTATAAAAAATACATGGAGAAGCCCAAATTAACCTCGATGAAGAATACAACAAGTTTCATGGCAATTGGACTTCGTTTGGTACTGATATTCTGAAAAACAAAAAACAAGAAAAAAACAACAACTAACACTTAGCACTAGATTAATCAAAAAAATTGATATATAATTACGTATAATTGCATCATAAACATCCAAGATTGATACTATAATAGCATGGAATAATAAAAATTGTAGATACGTTGGAGACATCAACTGCCCCTTCCTGAGAAGAACACCACAACAATCACGTTGAAGACACGCAATTGTAGTCGTGTGGGGTGGGAGGACTTGCAGTTGCATGTCTAGTGGCAGACATGAAACTGCCCCCTCCCCCCTCCTGATAAAATACAACAAACTTAAAGTCGGGGCACGATACTTACAATTGCATGCCTAATGGTATACATGCAACTGCCTCCTCCCCGATGAAACACCACATAGTTGCAGTGGCGCGGGATACTTACAGTTGTGTGCTTAGTGTTAGACATGCAAATGCTCCCACCCTAGACAAAAGACCGCTAATTAGCAGTCGCGTTGAGGACATACAATTGTAGTCGAGGGCGATTGTGCAACCAGATGATGACATTTTAATTTTAGAAAATGGAAGTTATTGTTTATTCAAAAATATGATCAGGAAAATGTAGTAGTAATCGTAAAAAATAATGAAACAGAAAAATTAAAATGAAAAAACAAGAAAAGGATGAAAAAAATTGATGAAAAAAAATGAACATAGACCAAAAAAACATTTAAATTGCTTACAAGAAAATAAAACAAGGTAAAGAAATATACAAAATAGTTAGCCCCGAAGTAAGATACGTCTGCCGCAAATATTATATCTCGCTCATAGCGAGAATAACACAAGTCTAGCTGAAGGTTTTTACCTCACATGTAGCTACTGGCCCATTTCCGTCATTGTTTTTCTCATTGACTGGCTTCAATCGAGGTCGCTGGTGAAGGAAATATGCCCTAGAGAGAATAATAAAGTTGTTATTTATATTTCCTTATATCATGATAAATGTTTATTATTCATGCTAGAATTGTATTAACCGAAAACTTAGTACAGGTGTGAATATATAGACAAACAGAGTGTCACTAGTATGCCTCTACTTGCTAGCTCGTTAATCAAAGATAGTTAAGTTTCCTAGCCATGGACAAAGAATTGTCATTTGATGAACCGGAACACATCATTAGAGAATGATGTGATTGACTTGACCCATCCGTTAGCTTAGCACTATGGTCGTTTAGTTTATTGCTGTTGCTTTCTTCATAACTTATACATGTTCCTATGACTATGAGATCATGTAACTCCCGAATACTGGAGGAACATTTAGTGTGCTATCAAACGTCACAACGTAACTGGATGACTATAAAGATGCTCTCTACTAAACGCTTCTGCTTTCGGTCTACGAGGATACGTGGACACACTCTCCTCGCTCGTTGCTATGCATCACCTAGATGGATGTGCGTAGGCAAATTTTCTGAAATACTACGTTCCCCAACAGTGATATCAGAGCCAGGTTTATGCATAGATGTTATATGCATGAGTAGAACACAACGAGTTGTGGGCGATAATAGTCATACTGCTTACCAACATGTCATACTTTCATTCGGCGGTATTGTTGGATGAAGCGGCTCAGACCGACATTACGCGTACGCTTACGCGAGACTGGTTCTACCGACGTGCTTCGCACACAGGTGGCTAGTGGATATCTGTTTCTCCAACTTTACTTCAATCGAGTGTGACTATGCCCAGTCCTTGTTGAAGGTTAAAACAGCAAACTTGATGAAAATCATTATGGTTTTGATGCGTAGGTAAGAACGGTTCTTGCTCAGCCCGTAGCAGCCTTGTAGAGGACGTCTAACTTGTTTTTGCAGGGCATGTTGTGATGTGATATGGTCAAGACATGATGCTAAATTTTATTGTATGAGATGATCTTGTTTTGTAACACAGTTATCAGCAACTGGCAGGAGCCATATGGTTGCCGCTTTATTGTATGAAATGCAATCGCCATGTAATTGCTTTACTTTATCACTAAGCGGTAGTGATAGTCGTAGAAGCAATAGTTGGCGAGACAACAACTATGCTTCGATGGAGATCAAGGTGTCAAGCCGGTGATGATGATGATCATGACAGTGCTTTGGAGAAGGAGATCAAAGGCACAAGATGATGATGGCCATATTATATAACTTATATTGATTGCATGTGATGTTTATCCTTTATGCATCTTATTTTGCTTAGTACAGCGGTAGCATTATAATCTCTCACTAAACTTCAAGGTATACGTGTTCTCCCTGAGTATGAACCGTTGCTACAGTTCGTCGTGCCGAGACACCACATGATGATCGGGTGTGATAAGCTCTACGTTCACATACAACGGATGCAAGCCAGTTTTGCACATACAGAATACTCGGGTTAAACTTGACGAGCCTAGCATATGCAGATATGGCCTCGGAACACTGAGACCGAAAGGTCGAGCGTAAATCATATGGTAGATATGATCAACATAGTGATGTTCACCATTGAAAACTACTCCATCTCACGTGATGATCGGACATGGTTTAGTTGATATGGATCACGTGATCACTTAGATGATTAGAGAGATGTCTATCTAAGTGGGAGTTCTGAAGTAATATGATTAATTGAACTTTAATTTATTATGAACTTAGTCCTGGTAGTATTTGCATAACTATATTGTAGATCAATAGCTCGCGTTTATTTTTGATATATTCCTAGAGAAAAACTATGTTCAAAGAGGATAGTAGCAATGATGCGGACTAGATCCGTGATCTGAGGATTATCCTCATTGCTGCACAGAAGAATTATTTCCTTGATGCACCGCTAGGTGACGGACCTATTGCAGGAGCAGATGCACACGTTATGAACGTTTGACAAAGCTCGGTATGATGACTACTTTATAGTTTAGTGCACCATGATTTATGGCTTAGAACCGGGACTTCAAAATATTTTGAACGTCACGGAGCATATAAGATGTTTTAAGAGTTGAAATTGGTATTTCATACTCATGCCCATGTCGAGAGGTATGAGACCTCTGACAGTACTTTGCCTACAAGATGAAGAAGAATAGCTCAACCAGTGAGCATGTGCTCAGATTGTATGAATACTACAATTGCTTGAATCAAGTGGGAGTTAATCTTCCAGATAAGATAGTAATTGACAAAGTTCTCTAGCCACTATCACCAGGTTACTAGAACTTAGTGATGAGCTTTAAGGATGACGAAAGTAATTCCCAAGCTCTTCGCGATGCTGAAATCGGCGAAGGTAGAAATCAAGAAATAACATCAAGTGTTGATGGTTAACAAGATCACTAGTTTCAAAGAAAAGGGCAAAGGGAAAGAAAGAGGAACTTCAAAGAAGAATAGCAAGCAAGTTACTGCTCCCATAAAGAAGCCCAAAGCTAGACCCAAGCCTGGAACTGAGTGCTTCTACTACAAAGGAAATGGTCACCGGAAGTGGAACTGCCCTAGATACTTGGCGGATAAGAAGAATGGAAAAGTGAACAAAAGTATATTTGATATACATGTTATCGATGTGTACTTTACTAGTGTTTATAGCAACCCCTCAGTATTTGATACTAGTTCAGTTGCTAAGAGTAGTAACTCGAAATGGGAGTTGCAAAATAAACAGAGACTAGTTAAGGGCGAGGTGATGATGTGAATTAAAGTGATTCCAAGGTTGATAAGATCACCATCGCACACTCCCTTTACCTTTGGGATTAGTGTTGAACCTAAAATAAATGTTATTTGGTGTTTGCGTTGAGCATAATATGATTGGATCATATTTATTGCAATACGGTTATTCATTGAAGTCAAAGAATAATTGTTATTCAGTTTACATGAATACAACCTTCTGAGGTCCACTAGTAGAAAAAGGGCCTACTGTCCCGGTTGGTGAGGGCCTTTAGTCCCGGTTCATGAACCGGGACTAATGGGTCGGTACTAATGCCCTGGCCCTTTAGTCCCGGTTCAATCCAGAACCGGGACAGATGGGCCTCCACGTGGCCTTTGCGAATAGCCCAGGCAGGAGGGCCTTTGGTCCCGGTTGGTGGCACCAACCGGGACCAATAGGCATCCACGCGTCAGCATTTCTCTGGCTAGGGTTTTTTTTGAAGGGGGGGGGGGGTTGGGGGTTAATTTAGGTGTTTCATATATTATGTTAGCTAGCTAATTAATAGAGAGAAGTGCCCTCTCTTTTGTCCGTGCTTGGTCGACGCTACGTACTATACATACGTATAGAGAGGACTAGCTAGACACGCTAGCTAGCTAGTAAGCAAACGAAGAAAACAGAAGATCGTCATGAACATATATGCATACAGAGAGAAGTGATATCGACCCCCTCTCCTTCTCCGAGAGATTGGTCGAACAGCAAGTTCTCGTATATCTATCCGACACTACAGGCTACATATATACAATAATTATCTTTTACAAATATGATCTCCTAACATACAGACGCGTGGTCCAGATAGTATTCTCCGTCTTCAACGATCACGTGGTCAAGAAAGAATGCCGCCAATTCCTCTTGAATTGCTCGCATGCGATCTTGTGCTAGGAGTTCATCCCGCATCCGAAACATCTAATTTTAAGAAGGGGGTCAATACATATATATATATATATATATATATATATATATATATATATATATATATATATATATATGAATGAATGAAACTCAACACAAATGATGGTAATAAAATAAAATTGTGAATATTGTTATTTACGCACTTCATATTGTTTGTCAGAGTAGCCCCGCTCACAGGTCGTGTGGCGGATGGACTCGCAAATGTAGTATCCACAGAAATCATTCCCTTGTTCCTGCCGCAACCACTTTACAAGAAATAGAGGTCAATCAAACTGATAATTAGCAAGCATGCTAAATGGTATTGATGAAACTAGCGCTTGAATCACTAGGAGATGCGTGGAATATGCTACTATAGTACTTACTTTCGGGTGTCTAAATTGCAGCTTCTTCGGCAGTCCCGGAGCTTTTTTGGTGAATTTTCTCCAAACCCTGCCATACAAAGAAAACAATTACTTGATATCAGAAATGAAGAAAGTTGCTGATATGGTGGATAATGATCGATTTAACTTACTTCTCGAGCATTTCAGTCATGTCCGCATACTCCTGGGGATCTTTTCGTCTCGAGTCTAAGATGGTTACTAGTCCCTTCTCAAGCTTAATCTCTAGGAGAATATAAAGGAAACTGCACACGCATGCATGACTCATAAATTACATTACTATAACCTGGACTAATATATAAGAGAAACCGAATATGCACAAGCTAGACAGTAACACTCACTTGAAGTTGTAAGGAAAGAGCATTATATCTTTGTTTTCATTTATTACCAACGAACATAGCAAGTTGGCCTCGGTATCTTCGACATGAAATTTAACCTCAGTTTCATCTATGAGATATGTGTTAATGAAGCCAATATCACCCACTTGTTTTTTCTTCAATTTGGCTATCTTCAATCTGCATAATATAGTGAGGATAATTATAATTAAATACATGCAATGAAAGAGCTGAGTTATATAGAGAGACTTAATGACAGAAGTAGTACTACTTACAGACAGTAGCAGGTGACCGTTGCTTTATCGAGGGCCAATTGATTGAAAAACTGATAGAACTCCTCAAATGGAATAGGCAACAGTTCAATTCCAACGAGGTCATGCTCCTTTTTAACTCTCACATACAAAGTACTCCTCCCCTCAGACTCTCTGCAGGTTTTCATGTACCAATCATGCAATCTGCGCATCATCGTTGATAGAGATCTTTCATCTTTGACGAGAGGCTTCCTGTACTCGTATCTTTGTATCTGCACCTCCAAGAAATCATAATGTACATCGTCGGGCAGGTAATCTCCAGGATTGCTATAACCGGGCACCATCCTCGGATCGACGATGTCGCTAGCAGGCACCTTGAGCGGGGGGCACGATTGCTTCGCTTGTTCGCCGAGCTGGGCAATTTGTTTCCCAGCTCGTCGTTCTTTCATTCTTTGATCATTGACAGTACTTCCCGACCTCTCCGCTTCGGCAAATGCTTTTCCAATAATGCGCTCATAGTTGCCTTTCGGCGGAGACTTGGGTGGTTTTGTCAGGGCAGCCAGAGTGCGCTTCACTTTCACCAGATCTACCTTCTCCTCTGGAGGTGGATGTCTCTGTGCTTCCAACCCTTGAAACCAGTCCTTCACTTCGGTTCGCACGATCTTCGCGTTCTCCTCCGGAGTCATCTCGTATGGTAACTTCTCTGGAGTCTTCAGAGAAGGACCGAATCTGTATGTCCTCCTGCCTATGGCTGTACTGCTAGACGTCGGCAGAGCAGACGGGGCGGATGTCTTCTTTCCTTGCTTACGAGGCAGAGGAGAAGGACTACGACGCGCCGGAGCAGCCGGAGCGGCGGCGGGTCTCTTCCTCCCTTGCTGACGAGGCGGAGAAGGAGGAGGCTGGCTGCTCGGGCGCGCCGGCGCAGGCGGAGAAGGAGGTGGAGTGCCTCCATGTGCCGGAGAAGGAGTCGGCCGAGTGCCCTGATCTTCACTCGCTGGAGGAGGAGGCGGTGGAGGAGGCGGAGTGCCCTGACTCGCCGGAGGAGGAGGAGGAGGAGGCGGTGGAGGAGGCGGAGTGCCCTGACTCGCCGGAGGAGGAGGAGGAGGCGGAGGCGTCCAGTTCGGGAGGTTGATGAGATCCTTCCGCCATAGGCATGGAGTCTTCAGAGCAGAACCCAGCCGAGTCTCCCCTTCACCGGTAGGGTGGTCAAGCCGGAGGTCCTCAAATCCCTCCGTTATTTCATCCACCATCACCCTAGCATATCCTTCTGGAATCGGCCGACAGTGAAAAGTTGCGCCGGGTTCAGTAGGATAAACAGAGCCAACAACCGCCTTGACCTTCAAATTCATCCATTGCGTCATAAGGTGGCAATTTTGAGCCTCCGTGATAGCATCCATGGGATAGCTGGCAGGAGCCGTCAAGGCATGCTCCCGCTGAAGCAGCTCGGTGGAAGCCATGCTGCTTCTCCGCTGAGATGGCGGGGTAGCTTCGGGGGAAGCTTCGGCAGATCATTTGCTGCGATTTGCTTCTCGTTCCTCTATCGCTTGTACCCTTGCATGCAGCGCCTGCAGTTTGGTCTGCTGCACTTTTTTCTTCCTCTCCTGGCATTTGTAACCGCCAGTGTCCGGAAAACCAGCCTTCCACGGAATGGAGCCTGGCGTTCCTCGTGTTCGTCCAGGGTGCTTAGGATTCCCGAGGGCCATTGTGAGCTCGTCGTTCTCTCTGTCTGGAAAGAACATCCCTTGCTGCGCTGCTTCGATATATTGTTGAAGCCTCTTGAATGGTATGTCCATTTGATCGTCCGTCCAATTGCACTTCCCTGATACAGGGTCCAAGGTTCCGCCATCCCCGAAGAACCAAGTCCGGCAACGGTCTGGCCAGTTCATTGTATCTGGTTCGATCCCTTTATCAATCAGATCACTCTCAGCCTTGGCCCACTTAGGCCGGGCTATGAGGTAGCCACCTGGCCCCATGCGACGGTGAAGCTTCTTCTTCGCACCATTTTGCTTGTTTGTCGCCGACATCTTTTTACTCTTTTCCGATGTCTTGTGGGCCACAAATGCGGGCCAGTCATCTCTGATCTTTTCATATTTGCCCTTGAATTCTGGGGTCTCTTTTTTATTGACAAACCTATTCAGGTCTTTCTTCCAATTCCTGAATAGGTCTGCCACCTTCTTAAGAGCAAAAGACTTGATTAATGGCTCTATAACTGGCTTCTCCGGATCATCCTCTGGCGGTAGGGTGAAATTTGATTTCAGCTCAGTCCAAAGATCATTTTTCTGCAGATCATTGACATAAGACACCTGAGGGTCTTCGTTCTTAGGCTTATACCATTGCTGGATGCTGATCGGGATCTTGTCCCTAACCAGAACCCCGCACTGAGCAACAAATGCCTTCTTTGTCCGGATGGGTTCAATCGGTTGGCCGTCGCGCGCGATTGCTATGATCTCAAACCTTTCATCCGAGCTCAACTTTTTCTTCGGGCCTCGTCTCTTTACCGAAGTTGTGCTCGATCCGGAGGGCTAGAAAAAAGAAACAAAGACGAGAGTTAATTAATATGTGTACATACCAAAACAATGAATGCATCAATTAGCTAGTCAGCACATGCTTAACTAATATATATACCTGGCCGGACTCGGTTCGGTGATCACCGGAGCCGTCCTCACGGTCTACTTCTTCACCCTCTCCTTCTTGCACTAGCATTGGGTCATCGGAGCCATCATAATCATAGCCAGCTGCTTCTTCACCCTCTCCTTCCGGACCATCGGTGTCGTTGAGAAACATCATCGAGCAGACAACATCACTTCCTTCTGCGATTATGTCCCTCAACAATGATTCTTGTGCTTCGTCTCGGGGCGGGGTGTCCATAGTTTCTACAAATATTTACAACATGGCAATTATTATTCAAACATGACAGATATGGATATATTAGTGGCAAACGTAGAACTAGCTAGCTAATCACAATAAGGAATCATATTAATTAGTGGCCTCGACGCTGCTTCTCTAGGGTTTCGGGTGGCCTCGACAACGCTTCAAGGGTTAGGGGTGGCCTCGAGAACGCTTCAAGGAGGGGGTAATATCGACCCCCCCACGTGTTGAAGCTATCGGGAGGGGGTATATCGACAATGACGACACTACATCTATGTCCCACAAGTGACGTGGGCATCGACGCCCGCATCACTTGTGGGACGTGGATGTAGTGTCCGACACCGACGGCCACATGTATCTCACACCGACGATACTTGCTATTTAATTAGGGTTTCCTCTACCGCTTGGCGACCCTCGACGACCCTCGTTCCCGTAAAAAAAAGAGGAAGAAGAAGAAAAAAAAGAGGAGAAGAAAGAATAGAGGAGAAGAACTAGAACTCCTCTATTCTTTCTTCTCCTCATTTTTTTTCTTCTTCCTCTTCTTTTTTCATCCTCTTCTTCCTCTCATGTTCGAGGATCGCCGAGGGGTCGGGAGGTTGCCTAGCGTCAAAGGATTCAACAAAACCATGTCTTCATCATTAGGTGAAAGTAACAGGTGCATGATGGTACGAAGCTCTCCAAAGTTATTTTGGAACGGAGTCCCAGATAGGATAATTCGCTTTTTGGTACAAAGTTCAGCAAGAACCTTCCAAATATCGTTATTTGGAAGGCCTTTGCTGAAATTCGTACAAAAAGGCAAATTATCCTATCCGGGACACCATTCCAAAATAACTTTGGAGGACTTCGTACCATCATGCCCTGGTTACTTCCGGCTAATGATGAAGCCATGGATTTCTTCAATACTTTGACACTAGGAAACCTCTCTCGACCCCTCGGCGATCCTCGACCCCTCGAACCCTCGACGACCCTGGAACCCTCGACCCCTAGACGACCCTGGAACCCTCGACCCTCGATCCCTCGACCATATAGAACCCTCGAACCCTCGATCCTCTACCCTAGTTCCCGACCCTCGACCCCTTGGCGATCCTCGACACCCTCGTTCCCGATAAAAATTAAGAAGAAGAAGAAGAAGAAAAAAGAGGAGAAGAAGAAAGGAATAGCTAGAGGAGAAGATCGAAGAAAAAAAAGAAGAAAAAAAGAGGAGAAGAAGAAAGGAATAGTGGAGAAGAAGAGAAAATAGATTCTATTTTCTCTTCTTCTCCACTATTCCTTTCTTCTTCTCCTCTTCTTTTTTTTTCTTTTTTCTTCTTCTTATTTATTTCTCCTTTTCTTCCTCTCCTCTTGTTCTTTCTTTCCTCTTCTTATTTTCTTCTATACTATCCTTCTTTTCCTTCCTTTCTTAATATCACTTAGCAAATTTTGCAACGATAGGGAGGGGGTGCTCCCATGGTCTAAAATCCGTCTATGCACGATAGAAAATTCTTAAAAAAAATACATCTATGATCCCTCAACGTCCCCGCCTCTCTAATGAACAAAAAAAAATCTGTGAATTAAAAAAACATCATGTTCTATGAACAAAAAAACATTATATTTCATACATCTATTGCTTGTTTTTTAAAATAATGTTCAAATAAAAATCTATGAACAGAAATAAAAACTATTTTTTCTAAAAATCTATCTTTTGCATATATACATGAGCATATATATACACAGAGAACATATATACATACAATCATATAATCACACATATACATATAATCTGAAAAAAAACCATATATACATATAATCTGAAAAAACGGAGGAGAGGACGGGGGGGGGGGGGGCGGCGCCGGCCTGACAGGGCAGTGGCGGCTGGGCGGCGCGCGTCGCCAGCGCAGGGCAGGGGCGGCGGCTGTTGGGGAACGTAGTAATTTCAAAAAAATTCCTACGCACACGCAAGATCATGGTGATGCATAGCAACGAGAGGGGAGAGTGTTGTCTACGTACCCTCGTAGACCGAAGCGGAAGCGTTGATGCAACGTAGAGGAAGTAGTCGTACGTCTTCCCGGTTCGACCGATCCAAGCACTGTTACTCCGGCACCTCCGAGTTCTTGGCACACGTTCAGCTCGATGACGCTCCCTGGGCTCCGATCCAGCAAAGCTTCGGGGAGGAGTTTCGTCAGCACGACGGCGTGGTGACAATCTTGATGTTCAACTATCGCAGGGCTTCGCCTAAGCACCGCTACAATATGAACACACGGCTAAGGAACGATCACGAAGATCAACTTGTGTCTATGGGGTGCCCCCTGCCCCCGTATATAAAGGAGTGGAGGAGGGGAGGGCTGGCCCTCTCTATGGCGTGCCCTAGGGGAGTCCTACTCCCACCGGGAGTAGGATTCCCCCTTTCCTAGTCCAACTACGAGTCCTTCCATGTAGTGGGAGTAGGAGACAAGGAAGGGAAAGGGAGAAGGGAAGGAAGGAGGGGGCGCAGCCCCTCCCACTAGTCCAATTCGGACTAGGACTTGGGGGGGCGCGGCCTGCCCTAGGCAGCCCCTCTCTCTTTCCCGTATGGCCCAATAAGGCCCAATACCTCCCCCGGCGAATTCCCGTAACTCTCCGGTACTCCGAAAAATACCCGAATCACTCGGAGCCTTTCCGAAGTCCGAATATAGTCGTCCAATATATCGATCTTTATGTCTCGACCATTTTGAGACTCCTCGTCATGTCCCCGATCTCATCCGGGACTCCGAGCTCCTTCGGTGCATCAAAACTCATAAACTCATAATATAACTGTCATCGAAACCTTAAGCGTGCGGACCCTACGGTTCGAGAACAATGTAGACATGACCGAGACACGTCTGTGGTCAATAACCAATAGCGGAACCTGGATGCTCATATTGGCTCCTACATATTCTACGAAGATCTTTATCGGTCAGACCGCATAACAACATACGTTGTTCCTTTTGTCATCGGTATGTTACTTGCCCGAGATTCGATTGTCGGTATCTCAATACCTAGTTCAATCTCGTTACTGGCAAGTCTCTTTACTCGTTCTGTAATACATCATCTCGCAACTAACTCATTAGCTGCAATGCTTGCAAGGCTTATGTGATGTGCATTACCGAGAGGGCCCAGAGATACCTCTCTGACAATCGGAGTGACAAATCCTAATCTCGAAATACGCCAACCCAACATGTACCTTTGGAGACACGTGTAGAGCTCCTTTATAATCACCCAGTTACGTTGTGACATTTGGTAGCATACAAAGTGTTCCTGCGGCAGACGGGAGTTGCATAATCTCATAGTCATAGGAACATGTATAAGTCATGAAGAAAGCAATAGCAACATACTAAACGATCGGGTGCTAAGCTAATGGAATGGGTCATGTCAATCAGATCATTCATCTAATGATGTGATCCCGTTAATCAAATAACAACTCTTTGTCCATGGTTAGGAAACATAACCATCTTTGATTAACGAGCTAGTCAAGTAGAGGCATACTAGTGACACTCTGTTTGTCTATGTATTCACACATGTATTATGTTTCCGGTTAATACAATTCTAGCATGAATAACAAACATTTAACATGAAATAAGGAAATAAATAATAACTTTATTATTGCCTCTAGGGCATATTTCCTTCAGCGGCGCGGCGTCCGCGCAGGACAGGGTCGGCGCACGGCAGCCGCGCAGGGTAGGGGCGGCGGCGCGGCGGCCGCGCAGGACAGGGGCGCAGGGGCGCGGGATGGGAGGGGTTGTGCTCACAGGGGCGGCGGCGACGGCGAAGGCGAGCAGCCTGACGGCGTCGGTGGCGGCGGCGACGGTGAAGGCGAGTAGCCTGAAGGCGTCAGTGGCGACGGCGACGAGGAGGAGCAGGGGCGTTGGGCGGCGACGGCGACGAGGAGGAGCAAGGGGCGTCGGGGGAGAAGTGGGTGATTTGGTCGAAAACTGCTAAGTGTTGTATATATAGCAAGAGCATTGGTCCCGGTTCATGGCACAAACCAGGACCAATGCCACCCTTTAGTCAGCACTGAGGAATGCAAATAGCTTCACAATGGCTAATCGGACGTTTTCCGGTAGAAGCCCCCTCAATGCAACCGGAAGCAGTTGCGTCATAATCACGTGGCAGTCATGAGACTTTAGGTTCTGGAACTTTTTCTCTGGCATATTTATTATTCCCTTTATATTCGACCAGAAGCCAGTTGGGACCTTCATACTGAGCAGGCATTCAAAGAAGATTTCTTTCTCTTCTTTCGTAAGAGCGTAGCTGGCAGGACCTTCATACTGCTTCGGAGGCATGCCCTCTTTTTCGTGCAAGCGTTGCAGGTCCTCCCGTGCCCCAGGTGTATCTTTTGTCTTCCCATACACGCCCAAGAAGCCTAGCAGGTTCACGCAAAGGTTCTTCGTCACGTGCATCACGTCGATCGAAGCGGATCTCTAGGTCTTTCTAGTAGGGTAGGTCCCAAAATATAGATTTCTTCTTCCACATGGGTGCGTGATTCTCACCGTCATTCGGAACAGCTAGTCCGCCGGGACCCTTTCCAAAGATTACGTGTAAATCATTGACCATAGCAAGTACATGATCACCGGTACGCATGGCGGGCTTCTTCCGGTGATCTGCCTCGCCTTTGAAATGCTTGCCTTTCTTTCTCATTGATGGATGGTCGGAAGAAATCGACGATGGCCCAGGTACACATTCTTCCTGCAGCTTCCCAGGTATATACTATCGGTGTCAAGTAAACAGTGCGTGCATGCGTGGTATTCCTTGTTTGTCTGTCCTGAAAGGTTACTGAGAGCGGGCCGATCGTTGATGGTCACGAACAGCAACGCCTTTAGGTCAAATCCCTCCTTTTTGTGCTCATCCCACGTACATACACCGTTTCCATTCCATAGCTGTAAAAGTTCTTCAACTAATGGCCTTAGGTACACATCAATGTCGTCGCCGGGTTGCTTAGGGCCTTGGATGAGAACTGGCATCATAATGAACTTCCGCTTCATGCACATCCATGGAGGAAGGTTATACATACGTGGAGTCACGGGCCAGGTGCTGTGATTGCTGCTCTGCTCCCCGAAAGGATTAATGACATCCGCGCTTAAAGCAAACCATACGTTCCTTGGGTCCTTTGCAAACTCATGCCAGTACTTTCTCTCGATTTTTCTCCACTGCGTCCCATCAGCGGGTGCTCTCAACTTCCCGTCTTTCTTATGATCCTCACTGTGCCATCGCATCAACTTGGCATGCTCTCCGTTTCTGAACAGACGTTTCAACCGTGGTATTATAGGAGCATACCACATCACCTCCGCAAGAGCCCTCTTCCTGGGATGCTCGCGGTCAACATCACCAGGGTCATCTCGTCTGATCTTATACCGCAATGCACCGCATACCGGGCATGCGTTCAGATCCTTGTATGCACCGCGGTAGAGGATGCAGTCATTAGGGCATGCACGTATCTTCTCCACCTCCAATCCTAGAGGGCATACGACCTTCTTTGCTGCGTATGTACTGTCGGGCAATTCATTATCCTTTGGAAGCTTCTTCTATATTATTTTCAGTAGCTTCTCAAATCCTTTATCAGGCACAACATTCTCTGCCTTCCACTGCAGCAATTCCAGTACGGTACCGAGCTTTGTGTTGCCATCTTCGCAATTGGGGTACAACCCTTTTGTGTGATCCTCTAACATGCGATCGAACTTCAACTTCTCCTTTTGACTTTCACTTTGCGTCCTTGCATCGACAATGACCCGGCAGAGATCATCATCATCGGGCACATCGTCTGGTTCCTCTTGATCTTCAGCAGCTTCGCCCGTTGCAGCACCATCGTGCACATCGTCTGGTTCCTCTTGATGCTCAGTACCATCACCGTATTCAGGGGGCACATAGTTGTCATCGTACTCTTCTTCTTCGCCGTCTTCCATCATAACCCCTATTTCTCCGTGCCTCATCCAAACATTATAGTGCGGCATGAAACCCTTGTAAAGTAGGTGGGTGTGAAGGATTTTCCGGTCAGAGTAAGACTTCGTATTCCCACATATAGGGCATGGACAACACATAAAACCATTCTGCTTGTTTGCCTCAGCCACTTCGAGAAAATCATGCACGCCCTTAATGTATTCGGAGGTGTGTCTGTCACCGTACATCCATTGCCGGTTCATCTGCGTGCATTATATATAATTAAGTGTGTCAAAAATCATTTCAGAACATCATGAATAGATAATTAAGTGACCAATTTAATAGAAGTTCATCATCACAACAAAACCAAAGTACATACATATATAGTTCTCATCTAACAACATAAAGCTCTGCAGAGCATCTAAATTAATTAAACCATACATTGAAACTATGTAAAACATTTCAATGCGAAAACAAATGCGATCATAATCGCAACCAAGGTAACAACTGATCCAACGGCATAATGATACCAAGCCTTTGTATGAATGGCATATTTTCTAATCTTTCTAATCTTCAAGCGCATTGCATCCATCTTGATCTTGTGATCATCGACGAAATCCGCAACATGCAACTCCAATATCATCTTCTCCTCCTCAAGTTTTTTTATTTTTCCCTTCAAGAAATTGTTTTCTTCTTCAACTAAATTTAACCTCTCGACAATAGGGTTGGTTTGAATTTCTGGTTCAACAACCTCCTAGATAAATAAAATCTATGTCACGTTGGTCGGCATAATTTTCATAAACAATAAATGAACCAATAGTTATGAAAAGATAATATATACCACATCCGAATCATAGACAGGATGAGGGCCGACGGGGGCGGATACCAAAACCATCGCACTATATAAGATGCAATAATAAAAGTAAGAAAATAATACAAGTATCTATCTAAACATACAAGTAAGAATATTTTTACTTTCAGAAAGAAGATAAGAACAAGAGGCTCACCACGGTGGTGCCAGCAATGAGATCGGCGCGGGAGATCGACGGCGATGAAGACGGGGACGGGGCGTGACGGACCGCTAAACCTAGACAAATATTGAGGAAAATGGAGCTTCGAGGTCGAGCTTGGAGAGGAGAAAGCTTAAGTAGTGTGGCTCAGGCATTCCATCGAACACCTTGTGTGCATAGGAGTGGAGCTAGAGCACCACCAAGCCCTCTCCCCTCGGCTAAGACAAAAAACAGAGCAGTGTGCTCTGCTCTTATGCGGGGGGTATATATAGGCAGCACTATTGGTCCCGGTTCGTGGCATGAACTGGGACTAAAGGTAATCCATTGGTCCCGGTTCAAGCCACCAACCGGGACCAATTGTGGTGGGCCAGGAGCAAGGCCCATTGGTCCCGGTTCGTCCCACCAACCGGGACCAAAAGGTCCGAACAAACCGGGACCAATGGCCCACGTGGCCCGGCCGGCCCCCTGGGCTCACGAACCGGGACAAATACCTCCATTGGTCCCGGTTCATGGCAGAACCGGGACTAATGGGCTGAACCGGCCTTGGCCATTGCCCCCTTTTCTACTAGTGGTCATACACCCAAGGTGAGTAGTTTGTTGAATCTCGGTCGTAGTGATACACATATTCATAATATTGATGCCAAAAGATGCAAAGTTGATAATGATAGTGCAACATATTTGTGGCACTGCCGTTTAGGTCATATTGGTGTAAAGCGCATGAAGAAACTCCGTGCCGATAGACTTTTGGAATCACTTGATTACGAACCACTTGATGTTTGCGAACCATGCCTCATGGGCAAGATGACTAAGACTCCATTCTCCGGAACAATGGAGCGAGCAACTGACTTATTGAAAATAATACATACTGATATATGCGATCCGATGAGTGTTGAGTCTCGCGGCGAGTATCGTTATTTTCTGACCTTCACAGATGATTTGAGCAGATATGGGTATATCTACTTGATGAAACATAAGTCTGAAACATCTGAAAAGTTCAAAGAATTTCAGAGTGAAGTGGAAAATCATCGTAACAAGAAAATAAAGTTTCTACGGTCTGACCGCGGAAGCGAATATTTGAGTTATGAGTTTTGTCTTTATTTGAAACAATGTGGAATAGTTTTGCAACTCACGCCACCTGGAACACCACAGCGTAATGGTATGTCCGAACGTCATAAACGTACTTTATTAGATATGGTGCAATCTATGATGTCTCTTACCGAATTACCACTATCGTTTTGGGGTTATGCATTAGAGACAGCTGCATTCACGTTAAATAGGGCACCATCTAAAAATTCGTTGAGACGACATATGAACTGTGGTTTAGCAAGCTGTCGTTTATTAAAATTTGGGGTTGTGATGCTTATGTGAAAAAGTTTCAACGTGATAAGCTAAAAACTCAAATCGAAGAAGTGCGTCTTCATAGGATACCCAAAAGAAAAATGTTCGGTACACCTTCTATCACAGATCCGAAGGCAAGATCTTTGTTGTTAAAAGTGTATCCTTTCTAGAGAAGGAGTTTCTCTCGAAAGAAGTGAGTGGGAGGAAAGTAAAACTTTATGAGGTAACTGTACCTGCTCCCTTATTGGAAAGTAGTTCATCACAGAAATCAGTTTCAGTGATTCCTACACCAATTAGTGTGGAAGCTAATGATGATGATCATGAAACTTCAGATCAATTTACTACCGAACCTCGTAGGTCAACCAGAGTAAGATCCGCACTAGAGTGGTATGGTAATCCTGTTCTGGAGGTCATGTTACTTAACCATGACAAACCTACAAACTATGAGGAAGCGATGATAAGCCCAGATTCCGCAAAATGGCTTGAGGCCATAAAATCTGAGATAGAATCCATGTATGAGAACAAAGTGGGAATTTTGGTGGACTCGCCCGTTGATCGGCAAGCCATTGAGAATAAATGGATTTTCAAGAGGAAGACGCACGCTGATAGTAGTGTTACTATCTACAAAGCTCGAATTGTCGCAAAAAGTTTTCGACAAGTTCAAGGTGTTGACTACGATGAGATTATCTCACTCGTAGCGATGCTTAATTCTGTCCGAATCATTTTAGCAATTGCCACATTTTATGAAATCTGGCAAATGGATGTCACAACTGCATTCCTTAATGGATTTCTTAAAAAAGTGTTGTATATGATACAACAAGAAGGTTTTGTCAATCCTAAAGGTCGTAACAAAGTGTGCAAGCTCCAGCGATCCATCTATGGACTGGTGCAAGCATCTCGGAGTTGGAATATACACTTTGATAAGTTGCTCAAAGCATATGGTTTTATATAGACTTTTTGAGAAGCTTGTATTTACAACAAAGTGAGTGGGAGCACTACATCATTTCTGGTAAGTATATGTGAATGACATATTGTTGATCGGAAATAATGTAGAATTTTTCTGGAAAGCATAAAGGAGAGTTTGAGAGGAGTTTTTCAAATAAAGATCTCGGTGAAGCTGCTTACATATTTAGCATCAAGATCTATAAAGATAGAACAAGACACTTGATAAGTCTTTGCAATGAGTACATACCTTAACAAGATTTTGAAGTAGTTCAAAATGGAACAGTCGAAGTGTTGGAAATATGCCCTAGAGGCAATAATAAAAGCATTATTATTATATTTCCTTATTCATGATAATTGTCTTTATTTGTGCTATAATTGTGTTATCCGGAAATCGTAATACATGTGTGAATAACAGACAACAACGTGTCCCTAGTGAGCCTCTAGTTGACTAGCTCGTTGATCAACAGATAGTCATGGTTTCCTGACTATGGACATTGGATGTCATTGATAACGAGATCACATCATTAGGAGAATGATGTGATGGACAAGACCCAATCCTAAACATAGCATAAGATCGCATAGTTCGCTTGCTAGAGTTTTCCAATGTCAAGTATCCTTTCCTTAGACCATGAGATCGTGTAACTCCCAGATACCGTAGGAGTGCTTTGGGTGTGCCAAACGTCACAACGTAACTGGGTGACTATAAAGGTATACTACGGGTATCTCTGAAAGTGTCTGTTGGGTTGACATGGATCGAGACTGGGATTTGTCACTCCGCTTGACGGAGAGGTATCACCGGGCCCTCTCGGTAATGCATCATCATAATGAGCTCAATGTGATCAAAGTGTTTGATCACAAGATCATGCATTACGGTACGAGAAAAGTGACTTGCCGGTAACGAGATTGAATGAGGTATTGGGATACCGACGATCGAATCTCGGGCATGTAAAATACCTATTGACAAAGGGAATCGTATACGGAATTAATTGAATCCTCGACATCGTGGTTCATCCGATGAGATCATCGTGGAGCATGTGGGAGCCAACATGGGTATCCAGATCCCGCTGTTGGTTATTGCCCGAGAGCCGTCTCGGTCATGTCTGCATGTCTCCCGAACCCGTAGGGTCTACACACTTAAGGTTCGGTAACGCTAGGGTTGTGAAGATATGTATATGCAGTAACCCGAATGTTGTTCGGAGTCCTGGATGAGATCCCGGACGTCACGAGGAGTTTCGTAATGGTCCGGAGGTAAAGAATTATATATAGAAAGTGTTGTTTTGGCTATCGGGACAAGTTTCGGGGTTATCGGTATTGTACCAGGACCACCGGAGGGTCCCGGGGGTCCACCGGGTGGGTCCACCTGCCTCGGAGGGGCCCCATGGGCTGTATGAGGAAGGGAACCAGCCCAAAGTGGGCTGGTGCGCCTCCCCCCCAAGGGCCCATGCGCCTAGGGTTGGGGGGGGGGGAACCCTAAAGGGGGCGCCCCCCTTGCTTGGGGGGCAAGTCCCCCGCCCTGGCCGCCGCCCCCCCTAGGAGATTCCATCTCCTAGGGACGGCGCCCCCCCAAGGGGCTATATAAAGAGGGGAGGGGAAGGGGGGCTGCGCACCCTTTGCCCTGGCGCCTCCCTCTCCCTCTCCAACACCTCATCCTCCTCCGTAGAGCTCGGCCAAGCCCTGTTGGAGTGCTGCGGCTCCACCATCACCACGCTGTCGTGCTGCTGCTGGAGTCTTCTTCCCCAACCTCTCCTTTGCCTTGCTGGATCAAGAAGAAAGAGACGTTACGCTGACCGTACGTGTGTTGAACGCGGAGGTGCCGTGCTTTCGGTGCTAGGATCTTCTGTGATTTGGATCACGGTGTGTACGACTACTTCATCCCCGTTCGTTGAACGCTTCCGCTCGCGATCTACAAAGTGGTATGTAGATGCAATCTCTCTCTCCCATGACTCGTTGCTAGATGAACTCATAGATGGATCTTGGTGAAACCGTAGGAAATTTTTTGTTTTCTGGAACGTTCCCCAACAGTGGCATCATGAGCTAGGTCTATGCGTAGTTCTCTATTGCACGAGTAGAACACAATTTGTTGTGGGCGTAGATGTTGTCAATTTTCTTGCCGCTACTAGTCTTATCTTGCTTCAGCGGTATTGTGGGATGAAGCGGCCCGAACCAACCTTACACGTACTCTTACGTGAGACCGGTTCCACCGACTAACATGCACTAGTTGCATAAGGTGGCTGGCGGGTGTCTGTCTCTCCCACTTTAGTTGGAGCGGATTCGATGAAAAGGGTCCTTATGAAGGGTAAATAGAAGTTGACAAATCACGTTGTGGTTTTCACGTAGGTAAGGAAACGTTCTTGCTAGAACCCTAATTCAGCCACGTAAAACTTGCAACAACAATTAGAGGACGTCTAACTTGTTTTTGCAGCAAGTGCCTTGTGATATGATATGGCCGAAGTTGTGATGAATGATGAATGATCTATATGTGATGTATGAGATGTTCATGCTATTGTAATAGGAATCACGACTTGCATGTCGATGAGTATGACAACCGGCAGGAGCCATAGGAGTTGTCTTTATTTTTTGTATGACCTGCGTGTCATTGAGAAACGCCATGTAAATTACTTTACTTTATTGCTAAACGCGTTAGCCATAGTAGTAGAAGTAATAGTTGGCGAGCAACTTCATGGAGACACGATGATGGAGATCATGATGATGGAGATCATGGTGTCAAGCCGGTGACAAGATGATCATGAAGCCCCAAGATGGAGATCAAAGGAGCTATGTGATATTGGCCATATCATGTCACGTTTATTATTTGATTGCATGTGATGTTTATCATGTTTTGCATCTTGTTTACTTAGAACGACGGTAGTAACTAAGATGATCCCTCATAATAATTTCAAGAAAGTGTTCCCCCTAACTGTGCACCGTTGCGACAGTTCGTTGTTTCGAAGCACCACGTGATGATCGGGTGTGATAGATTCTAACGTTCACATACAACGGGTGTAAGACATATTTACACACGCAAAACACTTAGGTTGACTTGACGAGCCTAGCATGTACATACATGGCCTCGGAACACAGAAGACCGAAAGGTCGAGCATGAGTCGTATAGAAGATACGATCAACATGAAGATGTTCACCGATGTTGACTAGTCTGTCTCACGTGATGATCGGACACGGCCTAGTTGACTCGGATCATGTAATACTTAGATGACTAGAAGAGGGATGTCTATCTAAGTGGGAGTTCATTAAATAATTTGATTAAATGGACTTTATTATCATGAACTTAGTCTAAATTTTTTACAATATGTCTTGTAGATCAAATGGCCAACGTAGTCCTCAACTTCAACGCGTTCCTAGAGAAAACCAAGCTGAAAGACGATGGCAGCAACTATACGGACTGGGTCCGGAACCTGAGGATCATCCTCATAGCTGCCAAGAAAGATTATGTCCTACGAGCACCGCTGGGCGACGCACCTATTCTCCCTGCAGAACAAGACGTTATGAACGCTTGGCAGTCACGCTGCGATGATTACTCCCTCGTTCAGTGCGGCATGCTTTACAGCTTAGAGCCGGGGCTCCAAAAGCGTTTTGAGAGACATGGAGCATATGAGATGTTCGAAGAGCTGAAAATGGTTTTCCAAGCTCATGCCCGGGTGGAGAGATATGAAGTCTCCAACAAATTCTTTAGCTGTAAGATGGAGGAAAATAGCTCTGTCAGTGAACACATACTCAAAATGTCTGGGTTACACAACCGCTTGACTCAACTGGAAGTTAACCTCCCGGATGAAACGGTCATTGACAGAATCCTCCAGTCGCTTCCACCTAGCTACAAGAGCTTTGTGATGAACTACAATATGCAGGGGATGGTAAAGACCATTCCTGAGGAATATGCTATGCTGAAATCAGTAGAGGTAGAAATCAAGGAGCATCAAGTGTTGATGATGAATAAAACCACTAAGTTCAAGAAGGGCAAGGGTAAAAAGAACTTCAAGAAGGACGGCAAGGAAGTTGCCGCGCCCGGTAAGCAAGTTGCCGGGAAGAAGCCAAAGAATTGACCCAAGCCCAAGACTGAGTGTTTTTATTGCAAGGGAAGTGGTCACTGCAAGCGGAACTGCCCCAAATACTTAGCGGACAAGAAGGCCGGCAAAACCAAAGGTATA
The DNA here is from genome assembly GCA_032464435.1 of Aegilops umbellulata. NCBI lineage: Eukaryota > Viridiplantae > Streptophyta > Magnoliopsida > Poales > Poaceae > Aegilops > Aegilops umbellulata. Next base: position 660,301,414 of record CP136057.1, read on the forward strand.
TGTGATATACATGTAATTGATGTGTACCTTACCAGTACTCGTAGTAGCTCTTGGGTATTTGATACCAGTGCAGTCGCTCACATTTGTAACTCAAAGCAGGAGCTGCGGAATAAACGGAGACTGGCGAAGGACGAGGTGACGATGCGCGTCGGGAATGGTTCCAAGGTCGATGTGATCGCCGTCGGCACGCTGCCTCTACATTTACCTACGGGATTAGTTTTAAACCTCAATAATTGTTATTTAGTGCCAAGTTTGAGCATGAACATTGTGTCTGGATCTCGTTTAATTCGAGATGGCTACTCATTTAAATCCGAGAATAATGGTTGTTCCATTTATATGAGAGATATGTTTTATGGTCATGCTCCGATGGTTGATGGTTTATTCTTGATGAATCTCGTACGTGATGATACACATATTCATAGTGTGAGTACCAAAAGAGTTAAAGTTGATAACAATAGTGCCACATATTTGTGGCACTGCCGCCTTGGTCACATAGGTGTCAAACGCATGAAGAAGCTCCATGCAGATGGACTTTTAGAGTCTCTTGATTATGAATCATTTGACACGTGCGAACCATGCCTCATGGGTAAAATGACCAAGACTCCGTTCTCAGGAACAATGGAGCGAGCAACCAACTTATTGGAAATCATACATACCGATGTGTGCGGTCCAATGAGTGTTGAGGCTCGCGGTGGCTATCGTTATGTTCTCACCCTCACTGATGACTTGAGTAGATATGGGTATGTCTACTTAATGAAACACAAGTCTGAGACCTTCGAAAAGTTCAAGGAATTTCAGAGTGAGGTTGAAAATCAACGTGATAAAAAGATCAAGTTTCTACGATCAGATCGTGGAGGAGAATACTTGAGTCATGAATTTGGCACACACTTAAGAAAATGTGGAATAGTTTCACAACTCACGCCGCCTGGAACACCTCAGCGTAATGGTGTGTCCGAACGTCGTAATCGCACTCTATTAGATATGGTGCGATCTATGATGTCTCTTACCAACTTACCGCTATCTTTTTGGGGCTATGCTTTAGAGACTGCCGCATTCACTTTAAATAGGGCTCCGTCGAAATCCGTTGAGACGACACGGTATGAATTATGGTTTGGGAAGAAACCTAAGCTGTCCTTTCTAAAAGTTTGGGGATGCGATGCTTATGTCAAGAAACTTCAACCTGAAAAGCTCGAACCCAAGTCGGAAAAATGCGTCTTCATAGGACAAAGCAATCCCGGCAAGGAACACTGGACAGCGGCCAAGAATATCCTGAAGTACCTGAAAAGGACCAAGGAAATGTTTCTCGTTTATGGAGGTGACGAAGAGCTCGTAGTAAAAGGTTACGTCGACGCTAGCTTCGACACAGATCTGGATGACTCTAAGTCATAAACCGGATACGTGTATATTTTGAATGGTGGGGCAGTAAGCTGGTGCAGTTGCAAGCAAAGCGTCGTGGCGGGATCTACATGTGAAGCGGAGTACATGGCAGCCTCGGAGGCGGCACATGAAGCAATTTGGGTGAAGGAGTTCATCACCGACCTTGGAGTCATACCCAATGCGTCGGGGCCAATCAAGCTCTTCTGTAACAACACTGGAGCTATTGCACTTGCAAAGGAGCCCAGGTTTCACAACAAGACCAGGCACATCAAGCGTCGCTTCAACTCCATTCGTGAAAATGTTCAAAATGGAGACATAGAAATTGTAAAGTGCACACGGATCTGAATGTCGCAGATCCGTTGACTAAACCTCTCCCTAAGGCAAAACATGATCAGCACCAGAACTCTATGGGTGTTCGATTCATCACAATGTAACTAGATTATTGAATCTAGTGCAAGTGGGAGACTGTTGGAAATATGCCCTAGAGGCAATAATAAAAGCATTATTATTATATTTTCTTATTCATGATAATTGTCTTTATTCGTGCTATAATTGTGTTATCCGGAAATCGTAATATATGTGTGAATAACAGACAACAACGTGTCCCTAGTGAGCCTCTAGTTGACTAGCTCGTTGATCAACAGATAGTCATGGTTTCCTGACTATGGACATTGGATGTCATTGATAACGAGATCACATCATTAGGAGAATGATGTGATGGACAAGACCCAATCCTAAACATAGCATAAGATCGCATAGTTCGTTTGCTAGAGTTTTCCAATGTCAAGTATCCTTTCCTTAGACCATGAGATCGTTTAACTCCTGGATACCGTAGGAGTGCTTTGGGTGTGCCAAACGTCACAACGTAACTGGGTGACTATAAAGGTATACTACGGGTATCTCTGAAAGTGTCTGTTGGGTTGACATGGATCGAGACTGGGATTTGTCACTCCGCTTGACGGAGAGGTATCACCGGGCCCTCTCGGTAATGCATCATCATAATGAGCTCAATGTGATCAAAGTGTTTGATCACAAGATCATGCATTACGGTACGAGAAAATTGACTTGCCGGTAACGAGATTGAACGAGGTATTGGGATACCGACGATCGAATCTCGGGCAAGTAAAATACCGATTGACAAAGGGAATCGTATACGGGATTAATTGAATCCTCGACATCGTGGTTCATCCGATGAGATCATCGTGGAGCATGTGGGAGCCAACATGGGTATCCAGATCCCGCTGTTGGTTATTGCCCGAGAGCCGTCTCGGTCATGTCTGCATGTCTCCCGAACCCGTAGGGTCTACACACTTAAGGTTCGGTAACGCTAGGGTTGTGAAGATATGTATATGCAGTAACCCGAATGTTGTTCAGAGTCCCGGATGAGATCTCGGACGTCACGAGGAGTTTTGGAATGGTCCGGAGGTAAAGAATTATATATAGAAAGTGCTGTTTTGGCCATCAGGACAAGTTTCGGGGTTATCGGTATTGTACCGGGACAACCGGAGGGTCCCGGGGGTCCACCGGGTGGGGCCACCTGCCTCGGAGGGGCCCCATGGGCTGTATGAGGAAGGGAACCAGCCCAAAGTGGGCTGGTGCGCCTACCCCCAAGGGCCCATGCGCCTAGGGTTGGGGGGGGGGAACCCTAAAGGGGGCGCCCCCCTTGCTTGGGGGGCAAGTCCCCCTCCCTGGCCGCCGCCCCCCCTAGGAGATTCCATCTCCTAGGGCTGGCGCCCCCCCCAAGGGGCTATATAAAGAGGGGAGGGGAAGGGGGGCTGCGCACCCTTTGCCCTGGCGCCTCCCTCTTCCTCTCCAACACCTCATCCTCCTCCGTAGAGCTCGGCGAAGCCCTGTCGGAGTGCTGCGGCTCCACCATCACCACGCCGTCATGCTGCTGCTGGAGTCTTCTTCCCCAACCTCTCCTTTGCCTTGCTGGATCAAGAAGAAGGAGACGTTACGCTGACCGTACGTGTGTTGAACGCGGAGGTGCCGTGCTTTCGGTGCTAGGATCTCCGGTGATTTGGATCACGGTGCGTACGACTACTTCATCCCCGTTCGTTGAATGCTTCCGCTCGCGATCTACAAAGTGGTATGTAGATGCAATCTCTCTCTCCCATGACTCGTTGCTAGATGAACTCATAGATGGATCTTGGTGAAACCGTAGGAAATTTTTTGTTTTCTGCAACGTTCCCCAACACGAAGGAGTTCTTGCCTGTGTTGCAATGTGTGAAGTTGAGTCTGACTCAGTGCCCGACCACTGCAGAAAATAGAAAGAGAATGAAAATTCATTCCGTATGCTTCAGTCATAGGTTCTATAAAGTATGTCATGCTTTGTACTAGACCTATTGTGAACCTCGCCATGAGTTTGGCAAGAGCGTACAATAGTGATCCAGGAGTGGATCACTGGACAGCAGTCAAAATTATCCTTAGTGAAATAAGGAGATATTTCTCGTTTATGGAGGTGATGAAGAGTTCGTCGTAAAGAGTTACGCCGATGCAAGCTTTGGCACTGATCCGGATGACTCTAAGTCTCAATCTGATACATATTGAAAGTGGGAGCAATTAGCTAGAGTAGCTCTGTACAGAGCATTGTATACATAGAAATTTGCACAATACATACGGCTCTGAATGTGACAGACCCATTGGCTAAGCTAAACATGATCACACCTTAGTACTCTTTGGGTGTTAATTAATCACATAGCGATGTGAACTAGATTATTCACTCTAGTAAAACCTTTGGGTATTAGTCACATGGCGACGTGAACTAATCACATGGTGATGTGAACTATTGGTGTTAAATCACATGGCGATGTGAACATTGATTCTAGTGCAAGTGAGAGACTGAAGAAAATATGCCCTAGAGGCAATAATAAAGTTGTTATTTATATTTCCTTATATTATGATAAATGTTTATTATTCATGCTAGAATTGTATTAACCGGAAACTTAGTACGTGTGTGAATATATAGACAAACATGGTGTCACTAGTATGCCTCTACTTTACTAGCTTGTTAATCAAAGATGGTTAAGTTTCCTACCCATGGACAAAGAGTTGTCATTTGATGAACGAGATCACATCATTAGAGAATGATGTGATTGACTTGACCCATCTGTTAGCTTAGCACTATGATCGTTTAGTTTATTGCTATTGCTTTCTTTATAAGTTATACATGTTCTTATGACTATGAGATCATGCAACTCCCGAATACCGGAGGAACACTTAGTGTGCTATCAAACTTCACACCGTAAATGGGTGACTATAAAGATGCTCTAGAGGTGTCTCGATGGTGTTTGTTGAGTTGGGATAGAGATTAGGATTTGTCACTCCGATTGTCAGAGAGGTATCCCTGGGCCCTCTCGGTAATGCATATCACTATAAGCCTGCAAGCAATGTGACTAATGAGTTAGTTACGGGATGTTGCATTACGGAACGAGTAAAGAGACTTGTTGGTAACGAGATTGAACTAGGTATGATGATACCGATGATCAAATCTCGAGCAAGTATCAAACCGATGACAAAGGGAACAACGTATGTTGTTATGCGGTTTGACCGATAAAGATCTTCGTAGAATATGTAGAAACCAATATGAGCATCCAGGTTCCGCTATTGGTTATTGACCGGAGATGAGTCTCGATCATGTCTACATAGTTCTCGAACCCGTAGGGTCCGCACGCTTCACGTTCATGACGATCGGTATTATGAGTTTATGTGTTTTGATGTACCGAAGTTTGTTCAGAGTCCCGGATGAGATCATGGACATGACAAGAAGTCTCGAATGTTTGAGACGTAAAGATCGATATATTGAAAGGCTATATTCGGACATCGGGAAGGTTCTGAGTGATTCAGGTATTTTTCGAAGTATCGGAGAGTTACAGGAATTCGCCGGGGGAAATAGTGGGCCTTAATGGGCCATACGGGAAAGGAGAGAAGGGCCTCAAGGGTGGCTGCGCCCCCCCCATGGGCGGGTCCGAATTGGACTAGGAGGGGGCGGCGCCCCCTCCTTCCTTTTCCCCTCCTCCTCCTTCCATTCTTCTCCACTCCTGCTAGGGAAGGGGGAAAGCTACTCCTACTAGGAGTAGGAATCGCCTTGGGGCGCGCCATAGAGAGGGTCGGCCCTCCCCTCCTCCACTCCTTCATATACGGGGGAGGGGGCAACCCATAGACACATGAGTTGAGAGTTGTCTTAGCCGTGTGCGGTGCCCCCCTCCATAGATTTCCACCTCAGTCATGTCGTTGTAGAGCTTAGGCGAAGCCCTGCGTCGGTAACTTCATCATGACCGTCACCACGCCGTCGTGCTGACGAAACTCTCCCTCGGCCTCAGCTGGATCAAGAGTATGAGGGACGTCACCGAGCTGAACGTGTGCAGATCGCGGAGGTGTCGTGCGTTCGGTAGTTGGATCGGTTGGATCGTGAAGACGTTCGACTACATCAACCGCGTTAGTAAACGCTTTCGCTTTCGTTCTAGGAGGGTATGTGGACACACTCTTGCCGCTCGATGCTATGCATCACTTAGATGGATTTTGCGCGTGCGTAGGCAAATTTTTTGAAATACTACGTTCCCAACAACTGGTATCATTTTCTGTCTTTCTTTGTTTTTAATTTGTTTGTTCTTTCTCTATTTTTACTAGTTTTTTCTTCTTTCTCCGTTTTTCTTTGTCAACATTCATGGGAATATACATTCTTAGTACACAATGTAAATGTGAAACATTTTCTGATATACTTTGAATTTTTATATACATTTTTATTTAATGCATGTTTTACATAGTTTTTAATATATGGTCAAAATGTTTTCAGATACACATGGAACATTTGTAGGTAATAAACTGTTCTCTAAAACTATGTGAACTTATTTTACATTGTATGAATTTTTTTGAATGTCACAAATATTTTTTTGAAACACGAGAACATTTCTTTAAAATGCCACATACATCTTTTCTGTGGTGTAAAACCTTTTTTTATTCTCCTTCAAAATAAAAGTTATACAACACAAAACTTTTTTGACATTGTGTAAACATTTTCACGTTTTTTTGGGCATGTAGGGCACGTCTTGACAGACCCTTGTTTGGGCATGTCACAATTTTTTTACGAATGTTTGGGCATGTCACGTTGTGCATAGGTAGACACGATTCATGGTAGCACTAAGTACTTTAACGTCGCAGAAGCAAAAGACTGTATTGCTCTGCATCTGGGACACGTAGACGTATGAGTTTCACGTAGTGATTTTTAATAGTGATTGAAGAATGATTTTCTAATAGTGGTTGAAGAAGAAATTGATATTGTATTCTATCATTGGGGTGCCCATTCGGTGAGCACTGTACGCACCGCACTGCACGATACACATCGATGCGTAGATGTATCCGGACAGTATGTATGTATGTACTGAGCAAGCAGCTAAAAGAAGCTTCTGTAGAAAGAAGATGGGCACAAGACAACCGGAGCACATCACAATTGGAAGTAGAGTACTAAATTCAACAAGTGCAGCCATTCTCGGACTACATAGTACACACACACACACACTACAGATGTACGCACGCACGTCGTCCCTAAAAAAAGAAGAGTACATGCCTACTGTGCACGCCATGTATGCATACAACGTACGCTCACACCATACGTTACACAACTCACACACATGACACACATACATACACCTTATTATCCGCCCGTCGCTGTCACCGCCGAGGCGATGGAGCACAGCGAGATCATCTATCCGAGTCAGACCCTGGCGACGCCGCCTGTGCCCAAGCCCTTGTTGTGCGGGTCGCCGGCGCCATACCCGCCGTGCTCAGCGCCGTACCCACCAGCATGGTTACCACCGAACTGGTTCCCGAACAGCCCGGAGTGCAGCGCCAGCACGTAGAGCAGCTGCGTGAAGGCCAGGATAATCACGAACGCCTCCAGCACCCTGAGCCGCCACCCCCGGTACCCGCCGATGTGGATCTCCTTGCACGCCAGCCCGAACGCCAAGGCGGTGATCGCCCACGCCACCAGCGCCGACGAAGCACTCGTGGCCAGGCTGTCGCCGTGCCAGGTGCGGACATGATGCACGCCGGCGAGCTTGGATGCGGCGCCGACGACGCCGGCGAGGATGGCGAAGACGAGGAAGTAGAAGGTGGCGCCGTTGCCTCCGACGCCGGGGCGGTTGGTGAGGCCGTTGATGAAGTGGTTGAGGTTCCAGCTCGCGAAGCCGATGACGATGATGTACATGATGAGGTTCAGCACCAGCAGCGGCGCCACCATGTTACGTCCCACGCCCGCCATTGCCCTCGCCTGTTGCTAGCTAGCTAGCTTCTCCTTCTTCTTGGTCGAGATGGAGACGGAGACGGAGCTGTGGCACTCAGTGGATTGGCTTTGGTGGACTGATGATTAGATTAGCTAGCTAGCTACGTAGCGAGGAGATTGGGTGCGAGAGCAAGAGGAAGAATCGAATGGAAAGTGATGATTTCTGGATGAGGCAGTAGAGTGGAGTGTAGTGGGGATATATAGATAGTTGAAGTTGTAGAGGACGCGAAGGAGGGGGACACGCGTGATGCGCCGCTTACGGCTGGGGGGACACGTGCCGCATGAGCTTTACACGGTAGCAGCTGTTTCTAGTAGCCAGTGGCAGCCTCTGCGGAGCCACTAGGACTAGACGAATCAGCTCACGTGGCTACGCTTAATTTGCTCGGGTCTCATGCTCTTCTCTGCTCTGCCCACCGCCGGATTCAGCAAACCATGCACCCATCCTGCTTTCTTTCTTTCCTTTTCATCTTTTGGAAGGAAGTGTGGCGTCTTTGTGTCAGGCGCCAAACAAAAAAATCAACTGAGTGATTTTTTAAGGACATTTCATTTTATGAAATGATTCCATTCATTGATTAAAATTATCAAATTTGCCCACAAACAACTCTGTTTGACTTTGATGTTTCCTCAGCTCCTTAGTACGGCCACTGGTACGAACCTAACGCCCGTGAAACCAGCACTCTCTGCTAACCCAATGGTCTCAATATCCCCAACCATGAAATTGGATTCTACTAGCCGCTTTTTTCTTCTGTTGCTGTTATGACCGGCATATTAGGGGCTTAGTCCAGTGGACTGTGGCTCAAGTTATCTTATCGTTATAGTTATTTAGCCCAATTATTTTATCGTTATTAGGATCGTCTGCTTAAGAGTTAAGTAAACCTCCTTATATAAGGAGAGAAGATGTATCAATCTAGTCAAGCAAAGCAATCATATTTGCTCGGCTTCCTTAGGGAGCCAGGAGACCTAACCCTAGCCGCCTCCTCCCTTGCGCCATCTCCCTCTCAGCCGCCGTCTCCTCGCGCACGATGGCGCCCAGCCGCCGCCGGCCGCGAGTTCGTCCACGACCAGCTCCCTCCTTCCCCTACAACCTCCGTCCTAGACCCGGTAGAACCCTAGTTTCTACCACTTTGGCATTAGCTAGCACGGTTCTGGTCATGTCTGCGCCGCCGCCCACCCCACCCGCGCCGCTGCCCATCACCACTGCGTCGATGTCCTCCCCACCAATCCCGCCGCTGCCCACCACCATCGCGCCGCCGCCAATCCCCTCCACGACGCCACTGGCCCTCCCCACTGCGTCGCTGGGCTCCACCGCTGGTGCCTCTACTGGTCAGTCGCCGCCCCCCTCCATGGGTCCGCCGCCACCACCCTCCATCGCGCCGCTGGTCTATTCCCCGGCGGAGATGACCGGCATCCTCAACGATCTCCTCACAGCCGTCCAGGGGATACGGCTAAACCTAGCCGGCTCCTACGGGCCGCCGCCGCCCTTGCTGCCGCGACCGGGCCAGCCGCCATGCCGTGGTATTCGGCACCCGCGGCGCTGACCAGGCCTCTACACCACCGCTGGCAGCTTCAGCCGCCACCCGCCGCCGCACCCCAATGGTTGCAGTGGCCGGCGCCGGCCCTCGCCGCGTCACCCACGCCACCCCGGGTCCTCGCCGCCATCGCCCTGGCAGCCCTGGCAGCCGCCGCACCCCGGGGCCACCGCGACGCTGGTCGGGCCGCTGCGGCCCCCGCTGCAGCTCCAACCAACCCCCACCACCGTCCCGATCTGGCCACAATGGCCGGCCGCGACCATCTCCACGCCCGCCACCTCCGCCGTTTCCAGGCAGCAGCAGCTGCCGCTGCCGGCGCCTCCGCTGCCCAGCACCGGGCTGACTACAACTGCGCCGGCGGGCGTGCCAATTCAGCAAGTGCGGTTCCCGCCCTCGCCGTCCCAGTTTCCGACCTGGTTGGCCGGGACGTCACCGCCGCCAGTCTACACCATGGTCGTGGACCAGCCGACGCCCTCTCTGGCGTACGACGGGCCCTCCGGCTCCGCGGGTTTCCACGCTGGCTACGACGGGCCACCGCCTTCCTGTGTACCACTTGTGCACACCAGACCAACGCCATCCTCTTCGCTGCTCCGTACCGCCGAGCCGTACACTCACGGCAGTCATGCTCACACACCGCCGCGCTTCGCCAAGCTCGCCTTCGCCACCTACGACGGTGCCGAGGACCCCCTCAACTGGCTCAACCAGTGCGAGCAGTTCCTCCGGGGGCAACGGACGCTCGCGTCGGACTGCACCTGGCTCGCCTCTTATCACCTCCGCGGCGCCACATAGACGTGGTACTACACCCTCGAGCTGGATGAGGGCGGCATGCCCCCATGGGCGCATTTTTGCGAGTTCTGCCTCCTTCGCTCCGGAGTGCCGATACGTGGGAGCCGGCTGGCGGAGTTGGGCCGCCTTCCTTCACCTCTACGGTGCAGGACTACACAGACCGCTTTCAGGCCCTGACGTGCCACGTGTCCGCCGTGACGGCTCACCAGCGGGCCAAACTCTTCGTCGGCGGTCTGCCAGATCATATCCGCGTGGACATCGAGCTGCAGGTACCCCAGGACCTCTAGACGGCCATGTACTACGCTCGCGCGGTGGCCATCCAGCAAGCATCACCGTCATGGGCCGCTGGGCCGCCACCCTGGCTGGATGTTCCCGCGCAGGGTCGGCCTGCTCAAGCTTCCGCGGCACCCCTTGCCTCGACCGCGGCGCGCCCGTTCCGCCGGCTCTCCTCGGCCGAGCTACTCGAGCGTCGCCATCAAGGGTTGTGCTTCAACTGCGACGAGACCTACATGCCCGGCCACGTCTGCCCCCGACTCTTCTACCTGGAGGCTGCAGACTACATTGAGGAGGACGCCGTCGCCGCCGGGCTCGGCGACCTGGCTGCCCCAGCTGTCGTGGAGGTGTTTGACGCTGGTTGATCACCTCGAGGAGTTCAGCAAGCGATTTCTCGCCTTAGAGCTCGAGGACGAGCTGTTTGTTCAGGCGGGGAGAAGTGTTATGACCGACACATTAGGGGCTTAGCCCAGTGGGCTGTAGCCCAAGTTATCTTATCGTTATTAGGAGCTTAGCCCAATTATCTTATCGTTATTAGGGTCATTTGCTTAGGAGTCAAGTAAACCTCTCTATATAAGAAGAGGAGATGTATCAATCTAACACTAGTAGAAAAAGGGCCTATTGTCCCGGTTCGTAAGGGCCATTTGTCCCGGTTGTTGAACCGGGACTAAAGTGTCGTTACTAATGCCCTAGGCCTTTAGTCCCGGTTCTTATACAAACCGGGATAGATGGGCCTCCACGTGGCCAGTGCGGCGAGCCCAGGCAGGAGGCCCTTTGGTCCCGGTTGGTGGCACCAACCGGGACCAATAGACATCCACGTGTTAGCATTTCAGGGGCAGGATTTTTTTTGAAGGGGGGGGGGGGTTATAGGGGGTTTTGTATGGTTAATTAAGGTGTTTCATATATTGTGTTAGGTAGCTAATTGAAAAGCACTACAAATGAACTCTGAAAAGGTTGAAAGTTGGCATGGTATCATCATTTCATCCACATAGCATGTGCAAGAAAGTAGAGAGGCTTACGGCAAAAACTGGAAGCACTTCATGTACAAAACGGACAATCTCTTTCGAAGTATCAGGGTTTCATACGGAAACTCGTCTGTTACAAAGGGATTTCATTTTTTAAACTTATTTGAACTCCATAGTTTTTCTGTGTTCAAAATGCACCATTCAAAGCCACATCATCAATTTTCAACCCTTTCTGACTTCATTTGTTATTTTTCGTGCATTTACTGATTTTTTAAGCTATAAGACCTTGAAATTGAAAAGCACTACAATGAACATGGATAGATAAGTGACCAAATTAATAATAGTTCATCATCACATTAAAACCAAAGTACATATATAGTTCAAACTGAACAACATATAGCTCTCCAGAGCATCTAGTTAAACCATACATTGAAAATATGTAAAACCTTTCAATGCAACAACAAATGCGATCATAATCACAACTAAGGTAACAATTGATCCAACGGCATAATGATACCAAGCCTCGGTATGAATGGCATATTTTCTAATCTTTCTAATCTTCAACCGCATTGCATCCATCTTGATCTTGTGATCATCGACGACATCCGCAACATGCAACACCAATATCATCTTCTCCTCCTCAGTTTTTTTAATTTTTTCCTTCATGTAATTATTTTCTTCTTCAACTAAATTTAACCTCTAGACAATAGGGTCGGTTGGAATTTCAGGTTCAACCACCTCCTGCATCAATAAAATCTATGTCACGTTGGTCGGCATAATTGTCATAAACAATAAATGAACCAAATAGTTATAAAAAGATAATATATACCACATCCGAATAATAGACAGGACGAGGGCCGACGGGGGCGGATATCAGAACCATCGCACTATATAATAACAAGGAATAATAAAAGTAAGAAAATTAGACAAGTATCTATCTGAAATAAGATTTTTTTCTTTTAGAAAGAAGATAAGGACAAGAGGCTCACCATGGTGGTGCCGGCAACAAGATTGGCGCGGGCGATCGACAGCGGTGAAGATGAGGACAGGGCGTGACGGACCGCTAAACCTAGACAAATCTCAGAAAAAATGGAGCTCAGAGGTCGAACTTCGAGAGGAGAAAGCTTAACTAGTGTGGCTCGAGCATTTCATCGAACACCTCACATGCATAAGAGGCGAGCTAGAGCACCCAAATGCCCTTCCTCGCCGGCCAGCAAAAAACAGAGCACTGTGGAGTGCTCTGCTCGCCGGTGATGGGGTATATATAGGAAACTCATTTGTCCCGATTCGTGGTTGGAACCAGGACTAAAGGCCATCCTTCTGTCCCGGTTCCTGCCACGAACCGGGACCAATGGTTGTGGGCCAGGAGCGAGGCCCATTGGTCCCGGTTCGTGCCAAGAGCCGGGACAAATGGGCCCAGACGAACCGGGACCAATGCCCACGAGGCCCCGGCCGGCCCCCTGGGCTCATGAACCGGGACAAGTGCCACCATTGGTCTCGGTCGTGGTAGAACCGGGACTAATGGGCTGGACAGGCCCGAACGAAAGCCCCTTTTTCTACTAGTGTAATCAAGCAAGAAGCAATCATATTTGCTCGGCTTCCTTAGGGAGCCAGGAGACCTAACCCTAGCCGCCTCCTCCCTTGCGCCATCTCCCTCTCAGCCGCCGTCTCCTCGCGCACGATGGCGCCCAGCCGCCGCCGGCCGCGAGTTCGTCCACGACCAGCTCCCTCCTTCCCCTACAACCTCCGTCCTAGACCCGGTAGAACCCTAGTTTCTACCACTTTGGCATTAGCTAGCACGGTTCTGGTCATGTCTGCGCCGCCGCCCACCCCACCCGCGCCGCTGCCCATCACCACTGCGTCGATGTCCTCCCCACCAATCCCGCCGCTGCCCACCACCATCGCGCCGCCGCCAATCCCCTCCACGACGCCACTGGCCCTCCCCACTGCGTCGCTGGGCTCCACCGCTGGTGACTCTACCGGTCAGTCGCCGCCCCCCTCCATGGGTCCGCCGCCACCACCCTCCATCGCGCCGCTGGTCTATTCCCCGGCGGAGATGACCGGCATCCTCAACGATCTCCTCACAGCCGTCCAGGGGATATGGCTAAACCTAGCCGGCTCCTACGGGCCGCCGCCGCCCTTGTTGCCGCGACCGGGCCAGCCGCCATGCCGTGGTATTCGGCACCCGCGGCGCTGACCAGGCCTCTACACCACCGCTGGCAGCTTCAGCCGCCACCCGCCGCCGCACCCCAATGGTCGCAGTGGCCGGCGCCGGCCCTCGCCGTGTCACCCACGCCACCCCGGGTCCTCGCCGCCATCGCCCTGGCAGCCCTGGCAGCCGCCGCACCCCGGGGCCACCGCGACGCTGGTCGGGCCGCTGCGGCCCCCGCTGCAGCTCCAGCCAACCCCCACCACCGTCCCGATCTGGCCACAATGGCCGGCCGCGACCATCGCCACGCCCGCCACCTCCGCCGTTTCCAGCCAGCAGCAGCTGCCGCTGCCGGCGCCTCCGCCGCCCAGCACCGGGCTGACTACAACTGCGCCGGCGGGCGTGCCAATTCAGCAAGTGCGGTTCCCGCCCTCGCCGTCCCAGTTTCCGACCTGGTTGGCCGGGACATCACCGCCGCCAGTCTACACCATGGTCGTGGACCAGCCGACGCCCTCTCTGGCGTACGACGGGCCCTCCGGCTCCGCGGGTTTCCACGCTGGCTACAACGGGCCACCGCCTTCCTGTGTACCACCTGTGCACACCAGACCAACGCCATCCTCTTCGCTGCTCCGTACCGCCGAGCCGTACACTCACGGCAGTCATGCTCACACACCGCCGCGCTTCGCCAAGCTCGCCTTCGCCACCTACGACGGTGCCGAGGACCCCCTCAACTGGCTCAACCAGTGCAAGCAGTTCCTCCGGGGGCAACGGACGCTCGCGTCGGACTGCACCTGGCTCGGCTCTTATCACCTCCGCGGCGCCACACAGACGTGGTACTACACCCTCGAGCTGGATGAGGGCGGCATGCCCCCATGGGCGCATTTTTGCGAGTTCTGCCTCCTTCGCTCCGGAGTGCCGATACGTGGGAGCCGGCTGGCGGAGTTGGGCCGCCTTCCTTCACCTCTACGGTGCAGGACTACACAGACCGCTTTCAGGCCCTGACGTGCCACGTGTCCGCCGTGACGGCTCACCAGCGGGCCGAACTCTTCGTCGGCGGTCTGCCAGATCATATCCGCGTGGACATCGAGCTGCAGGTACCCCAGGACCTCTAGACGGCCATGTACTACGCTCGCGCGGTGGCCATCCAGCAGGCATCACCGTCATGGGCCGCTAGGCCGCCACCCTGGCTGGATGTTCCCGCGCAGGGTCGGCCTGCTCAAGCTTCCGCGGCACCCCTTGCCTCGACCGCGGCGCGCCCGTTCCGCCGGCTCACCTCGGCCGAGCTACTCGAGCGTCGCCATCAAGGGTTGTGCTTCAACTGCGACGAGACCTACATGCCCGGCCACGTCTGCCCCCGACTCTTCTACCTGGAGGCTGCAGACTACATTGAGGAGGACGCCGTCGCCGCCGGGCTCGGCGACCTGGCTGCCCCAGCTGTCGTGGAGGTGTTTGACGCTGGTTGATCACCTCGAGGAGTTCAGCAAGCGATTTCTCGCCTTACAGCTCGAGGACGAGCTGTTTGTTCAGGCGGGGAGAAGTGTTATGACCGGCACATTAGGGGCTTAGCCCAGTGGGCTGTAGCCCAAGTTATCTTATCGTTATTAGGAGCTTAGCCCAATTATCTTATCGTTATTAGGGTCATTTGCTTAGGAGTCAAGTAAACCTCTCTATATAAGAAGAGGAGATGTATCAATCTAACACTAGTAGAAAATGGGCCTATTGTCCCGGTTCGTAAGGGCCATTTGTCCCGGTTGTTGAACCGGGACTAAAGTGTCGTTACTAATGCCCTAGGCCTTTAGTCCCGGTTCTTATACAAACCGGGATAGATGGGCCTCCACGTGGCCAGTGCGGCGAGCCCAGGCAGGAGGCCCTTTGGTCCCGGTTGGTGGCACCAACCGGGACCAATAGACATCCACGCGTCAGCATTTCAGGGGCAGGGTTTTTTTTGAAGGGGGGGGGGGTTATAGGGGGTTTTGTATGGTTAATTAAGGTGTTTCATATATTGTGTTAGGTAGCTAATTGAAAAGCACTACAAATGAACTCTGAAAAGGTTGAAAGTTGGCATGGTATCATCATTTCATCCACATAGCATGTGCAAGAAAGTAGAGAGGCTTACGGCAAAAACTGGAAGCACTTCATGTACAAAACGGACAATCTCTTTCGAAGTATCAGGGTTTCATACGGAAACTCGTCTGTTACAAAGGGATTTCATTTTTAAACTTATTTGAACTCCATAGTTTTTCTGTGTTCAAAATGCACCATTCAAAGCCACATCATCAATTTTCAACCCTTTCTGACTTCATTTGTTATTTTTCGTGCATTTACTGATTTTTTAAGCTATAAGACCCTGAAATTGAAAAGCACTACAAATGAACATGGATAGATAAGTGACCAAATTAATAATAGTTCATCATCACATTAAAACCAAATTAATAATAGTTCATCATCATCATCACATCCAAACTGTCCTGCCGTTCGAGCTCGGCTTCTCTCTCTTCGTACATGCGCACTCGAGGTGAGTCATGAATTATGTCGCCGGGCAAAACTGCCTCTGCGCCGTACACCATGAAGAATGGTGTGTATCCGGTGGTGCGATTCGGCGTGGTCCGCAGCCCCCAGAGTACGAAGTCGAGCTCCTCTACCCAGTGCGTATTACATTCCTTAAGGGATCGCACTAATCTGGGTTTGATGCCGCTCATAATAAGACCATTTACGCACTCGACCTGACCGTTGGTTTGTGGGTGATAGACGGAAGCATAGTCGAGCTTTATGCCCATGTTTTTACACCAGAGTTTTACCCCATCGGCCGTAAAGTTCGTGCCATTATCGGTGATGATGCTGTGGGGGACGCCGTAACGGTGTATGACCCCAGATATGAAGTCTATCACCGGTCCGGATTCGGCCGTCTTAACAGGCTTGGTTTCTATCCATTTGGTGAACTTGTCCACCATGACCAGTAGGTATTTTTCCTTATGGGTTCCACCTTGAAGGGGTCCGACCATGTCAAGCCCCTAGACCACAAAGGGCAAGGTGATGGGTATAGTTTGGAGTGCGGTGGGTGGCATATGGCTTTGGTTGGCAAAAAGTTGGCAACCAACGCATCGTTGGACTAAGTCCTGAGCGTCTGCCCGGGCCGTCGACCAATAGAATCCCGTGCGGAAAGCCTTGCTAACAATGGACCGAGCAGCAGCGTGATGGCCACCGAGTCCGGCATGGATTTCGGCCAGAAGATTCCGCCCTTCCTCTTCGGAGATGCACCTTTGAAGGACTCCTGTAGTGCTTTTCTTATAAAGCTCCCCCTCGTGGACTTTGTAGGCTTTGGATCGCCGCACTATGCAGCGGGCCTCATTTTGGTCCTCTGGGAGTTCCTGCCTAGTAAGGTAGGCTAGGAATGGTTCTGTCCACGGGGCGATAACCGCCATTATTACGTGGGCTGTGTTGGAAATATGCCCTAGAGGCAA
Organism: Aegilops umbellulata; assembly: GCA_032464435.1. Lineage (NCBI taxonomy): Eukaryota > Viridiplantae > Streptophyta > Magnoliopsida > Poales > Poaceae > Aegilops > Aegilops umbellulata. Next base: position 660,318,234 of record CP136057.1, read on the forward strand.
TAATAAAAGCATTATTATTATATTTCCTTGTTCATGATAATTGTCTTTATTCGTGCTATAATTGTGTTATCCGGAAATCGTAATACATGTGTGAATAACAGACAACAATATGTCCCTAGTGAGCCTCTAGTTGACTAGCTCGTTGATCGACAGATAGTCATGGTTTCCTGACTATGGACATTGGATGTCATTGATAACGAGATCACATCATTAGGAGAATGATGTGATGGACAAGACCCAATCCTAAACATAGCATAAGATCGCATAATTCGTTTGCTAGAGTTTTCCAATGTCAAGTATCCTTTCCTTAGACCATGAGATCGTGTAACTCCCGGATACCGTAGGAGTGCTTTGGGTGTGCCAAACGTCACAACGTAGCTGGGTGACTATAAAGGTATACTACGGGTATCTTTGAAAGTGTCTGTTGGGTTGACATGGATCGAGACTGGGATTTGTCACTCCGCTTGACGGAGAGGTATCACCGGGCCCTCTCGGTAATGCATCATCATAATGAGCTCAATGTGATCAAAGTGTTTGATCACGGGATCATGCATTACGGTACGATAAAAGTGACTTGCCGGTAACGAGATTGAACGAGGTATTGGGATACCGACGATCGAATCTCGGGCAAGTAAAATACCGATTGACAAAGGGAATCGTATACGGGATTAATTGAATCCTCGACATCGTGGTTCATTCGATGAGATCATCGTGGAGCGTGTGGGAACCAACATGGGTATCCAGATCCCGCTGTTAGTTATTGCCCGAGAGCCGTCTCGGTCAAGTCTGCATGTCTCCCGAACCCGTAGTGTCTACACACTTAAGGTTCGGTGACGCTAGGGTTGTGAAGATATGTATATGCAGTAACCCGAATGTTGTTCAGAGTCCCGGATGAGATCCCGGATGTCACGAGGATTTTCGGGATGGTCCGGAGGTAAAGAATTATATATAGGAAGTGCTATTTTGGCCATCGGGACAAGTTTCGGGGTTATCGGTATTGTACCGGGACCACCGGAGGGTCCCGGGGGGTCCACCGGGTGGGGCCACCTGCCTCGGGGGGCCACATGGGCTCTAGGGGGTGCGCCTTGGCCCACATGGGCCAAGGGGAACCAGCCCCAAGAGGCCGATGCGCCTAGGGTTCCAAAGGGGAAGAGTCCCACTTGTGGAAGGCACCTCCTAGGTGCCTTTGGGGGGAGGAAATCCTCCCTGGCCGCCGACCCCTTGGGAGATCAGATCTCCCAGGGCCGGCGCAACCCCCCCCAAGAGGCCTATATAAAAGGGGGAGGGGAGGGGGCAGCCGAACCCCTGGTCATTGGCGCCTCCCTCTCCTTCCCCAACACCTCCTCCTCCTCCATTGAGCACGGCGAAGCCCTGCCGGAGTACTGTAGTTCCACCATCACCACGCCATCGTGCTGCTGCTGGAGCCTTCTTCCCCAACCCCTCCTTTGCCTTGCTGGATCAAGAAGAAGGAGACGTTACGCTGACCGTACGTGTGTTGAACGCGGAGGTGCTGTGCTTTCGGTGCTAGGATCTCCGGTGATTTGGATCACGGTGTGTACGACTACTTCATCCCCGTTCGTTGAACGCTTCCGCTCGCGATCTACAAAGTGGTATGTAGATGCAATCTCTCTCCCATGACTCGTTGCTAGATGAACTCATAGATGGATCTTGGTGAAACCGTAGGAAATTTTTTAATTTTCTGCAACATTCCCCAACAGTGGTATCAGAGCTAGGTCTATGCGTAGTTCTCTATTGCACGAGTAGAACACAATTTGTTGTGGGCGTAGATGTTGTCAACTTTTCTTGCCGCTACTAGTCTTATCTTGCTTCAGCGGTATTGTGGGATGAAGCGGCCCGGACCAACCTTACACGTACGCTTACGTGAGACCGGTTCCACCGACTAACATGCACTAGTTGCATAAGGTGGCTGGCGGGTGTCTGTCTCTCCCACTTTAGTTGGAGCGGATTCGATGAAAAGGGTCCTTATGAAGGGTAAATAGAAGTTCACAAATCACGTTGTGGCTTTTACGTAGGTAAGAAAACGTTCTTGCTAGAACCCTAATTCAGCCACGTAAAACTTGCAACAACAATTAGAGGACGTCTAACTTGTTTTTGCAGCAAGTGCTTTGTGATATGATATGGCCAAAGTTGTGATGAATGATGAATGATCTATATGTGATGTATGAGATGTTCATGCTATTGTAATAGGAATCACGACTTGCATGTCGATGAGTATGACAACCGGCAGGAGCCATAGGAGTTGTCTTTATTTTGTATGACCTGCGTGTCATTGAGAAACGCCATGTAAATTACTTTACTTTATTGCTAAACGCGTTAGCAATAGTAGTAGAAGTAATAGTTGGCGAGCAACTTCATGAAGACACGATGATGAAGATCATGATGATGGAGATCATGGTGTCAAGCCGGTGACAAGATGATCATGGAGCCCCAAGATGGAGATCAAAGGAGCTATGTGATATTGGCCATATCATGTCACGTTTATTATTTGATTGCATGTGATGTTTATCATGTTTTGCATCTTGTTTACTTAGAACGACGGTAGTAAATAAGATGATCCCTCATAATAATTTCAAGAAAGTGTTCCCCCTAACTGTGCACCGTTGCGACAGTTCGTTGTTTCGAAGCACCACGTGATGATCGGGTGTGATAGATTCTAACGTTCACATACAACGGGTGTAAGACAGATTTACACACGCAAAACACTTAGGTTGACTTGACGAGCCTAGCATGTACAGACATGGCCTCGGAACACAGAAGACCGAAAGGTCGAGCATGAGTCGTATAGAAGATACGATCAACATGAAGATGTTCACCGATGTTGACTAGTCCGTCTCACGTGATGATCGGACACGGCCTAGTTGACTCGGATCATGTAATACTTAGATGACTAGAAGAGGGATGTCTATCTAAGTGGGAGTTCATTAAATAATTTGATTAAATGAACTTTATTATCATGAACTTAGTCTAAAATATTTACAATATGTCTTGTAGATCAAATGGCCAACGTAGTCCTCAACTTCAACGCGTTCCTAGAGAAAACCAAGCTGAAAGACGATGGTAGCAACTATACGGACTGGGTCCGGAACCTGAGGATCATCCTCATAGCTGCCAAGAAAGATTATGTCCTACGAGCACCGCTGGGTGACGCACCTATTCTCCCTACAGAACAAGACGTTATGAACGCTTGGCAGTCACGCTGCGATGATTACTCCCTCGTTCAGTGCGGCATGCTTTACAGCTTAGAGCCGGGGCTCCAAAAGCATTTTGAGAGACATGGAGCATATGAGATGTTCGAGGAGCTGAAAATGGTTTTCCAAGCTCATGCCCGGGTCGAGAGATATGAAGTCTCCGACAAATTCTTTAGCTGTAAGATGGAGGAAAATGGCTCTGTCAGTGAACACATACTCAAAATGTCTGGGTTGCACAACCGCTTGACTCAACTAGAAGTTAATCTCCCGGATGAAGCAGTCATTGACAGAAACCTCCAGTCGCTTCCACCTAGCTACAAGAGCTTTGTGATGAACTACAATATGCAGGGGATGGTAAAGACCATTCCTGAGGTATATGCTATGCTGAAATCAGCAGAGGTAGAAATCAAGAAGGAGCATCAAGTGTTGATGGTAAATAAAACCACTAAGTTCAAGAAGGGCAAGGGTAAAAAGAACTTCAAGAAGGACGGCAAGGAAGTTGCCGCGCCCAGTAAGCAAGTTGCCGGGAAGAAGCCAAAGAATGGACCCAAGCCCGAGACTGAGTGTTTTTATTGCAAGGGAAGTGGTCACTGGAAGCGGAACTGCCCCAAATACTTAGCGGACAAGAAGGCCGGCAAAACAAAAGGTATATGTGATATACATGTAATTGATGTGTACCTTACCAGTACTCGTAGTAGCTCTTGGGTATTTGATACCGGTGCAGTTGCTCACGTTTGTAACTCAAAGCAGGAGCTGCGGAATAAACGGAGACTGGCGAAGGACGAGGTGACGATGCACGTCGGGAATGGTTCCAAGGTCGATGTGATCGCCGTCGGCACGCTACCTCTACATTTACCTACAGGATTAGTTTTAAACCTCAATAATTGTTATTTAGTGCCAAGTTTGAGCATTGTGTCTGGATCTCGTTTAATTCGAGATGGCTACTCATTTAAATCCGAGAATAATGGTTGTTCTATTTATATGAGAGATATGTTTTATGGTCATGCTCCGATGGTTAATGGTTTATTCTTAATGAATATCTTACGTGATGATACACATATTCATAGTGTGAATACCAAAAGAGTTAAAGTTGATAACAATAGTCCCACATATTTGTGGCACTGCCGCCTTGGTCACATAGGTGTCAAACGCATGAAGAAGCTCCATGCAGATGGACTTTTAGAGTCTCTTGATTATGAATCATTTGACATGTGCGAACCATGCCTCATGGGTAAAATGACCAAGACTCCGTTCTCAGGAACAATGGAGCGAGCAACCAACTTATAGGAAATCATATATACCGATGTGTGCGGTCCAATGAGTGTTGAGGCTCGCGGTGGCTATCGTTATGTTCTCACCCTCACTGATGACTTGAGTAGATATGGGTATGTCTACTTAATGAAACACAAGTCTGAGACCTTTGAAAAGTTCAAGGAATTTTAGAGTGAGGTTGAAAATCAACGTGATAGAAAGATCAAGTATCTACGATCAGATCATGGAGGAGAATACTTGAGTCACGAATTTGGCACACACTTAAGAAAATGTGGAATAGTTTCACAACTCACGCCGCCTGGAACACCTCAGCGTAATGGTGTGTCCGAACGTCGTAATCGCACTCTATTAGATATGGTGCGATCTATGATGTCTCTTACCGATTTACCGCTATCTTTTTGGGGCTATGCTTTAGAGACTGCCGCATTCACTTTAAATAGGGCTCCGTCTAAATCCGTTGAGACGACACCATATGAATTATGGTTTGGGAAGAAACCTAAGCTGTCGTTTCTAAAAGTTTGGGGATGCGATGCTTATGTCAAGAAACTTCAACCTGAAAAGCTCGAACCCAAGTCGGAAAAATGCGTCTTCATAGGATACCCTAAAGAAACTGTTGGGTATACCTTCTACCTCAGATCCGAAGGCAAGATCTTTGTTGCCAAGAATGGATCCTTTCTAGAGAAAGAGTTTCTCTCGAAAGAAGTAAGTGGGAGGAAAGTAGAACTTGATGAAGTGTAACTCTTGAACCGGAAAATGGCGAAGCTCAAGAAAACGTTTCTGAGGTGCCTGCACCGACTAGAGAGGAAATTAATGATGATGATCAAGATACTTCTAATCAAGCTCCTACTGAAATCCGAAGGTCCACAAGGACACGTTCCGCACCAGAGTGGTACGGCAACCCTGTCTTGGAAATCATGTTGTTAGACAACGGTGAACCTTCGAACTATGAGGAAGCAATGGCGGGCCCGGATTCCGACAAATGGCTAGAAGCCATGAAATCCGAGATAGGATCCATGTATAAAAACGAAGTATGGACTTTGACTGACTTGCCCGTTGAACGGCGAGCCATAGAAAATAAATGGATCTTTAAGAAGAAGACAGACGCGGATGGTAATGTGACCATCTATAAAGCTCGACTTGTCGCTAAGGGTTATCGACAAGTTCAAGGGGTTGACTACGATGAGACTTTCTCACCGGTAGCGAAGCTGAAGTCCGTCCGAATCATGTTAGCAATTTCCGCATTCTACGATTATGAAATATGGCAAATGGACGTCAAAACGGCATTCCTTAATGGTTTCCTTAAGGAAGAATTGTATATGATGCAGCCGAAATGTTTTGTCGATCCTATTAATGCTGACAAGGTGTGCAAGCTCCAACGCTCGATTTATGGGCTGGTGCAAGCATCTCGGAGTTGGAACATTCGCTTTGATGAGATGATCAAAGCGTTTGGGTTTACACAGACTTATGGAGAAGCCTGCGTTTACAAGAAAGTGAGTGGGAGCTCTGTAGCATTTCTCATATTATATGTAGATGACATACTTTTGATGGGAAATGATATAGAACTCTTGGACAGCATTAAGGCCTACTTGAATAAAAGTTTTTTCAATGAAGGACCTTGGAGAAGCTGCTTATATATTAGGCATCAAGGTCTATAGAGATAGATCGAGACGCCTCATAGGTCTTTCACAAAGCACATACCTTGATAAAATATTGAAGAAGTTCAATATGGATCAATCTAAGAAAGGGTTCTTACCTGTGTTACAAGGTGTGAAATTGAGCTCAGCTCAATGTCCGACCACGGCAGAAGATATAGAAGAGATGAGCGTCATCCCCTATGCCTCAGCCATAGGTTCTATTATGTATGCCATGCTGTGTACCAGACCTGATGTAAATAGGAAGGTACCAAAGTAATCCCGGCAAGGAACACTGGACAGCGGTCAAGAATATCCTGAAGTACCTGAAAAGGACTAAGGAAATGTTTCTCGTTTATGGAGGTGACGAAGAGCTCGTCGTAAAGGGTTACGTCGACGCTAGCTTCGACACAGATCTGGATGACTCTAAGTCACAAACCGGATACGTGTATATTTTGAATGGTGGGGCAGTAAGCTGGTGCAGTTGCAAGCAAAGCGTCGTGGCGGGATCTACATGTGAAGCGGAGTACATGGCAGCCTCGGAGGCAGCACATGAAGCAATTTGGGTGAAGGAGTTCATCACCGACCTCGGAGTCATACCCAATGCGTCGGGGCCAATCAAACTCTTGTGTGACAACACTGGAGCTATTGCACTTGCCAAGGAGCCCAGGTTTCACAAGAAGACCAGGCACATCAAGCGTCGCTTCAACTCCATTCGTGAAAATGTTCAAGATGGAGACATAGAAATTTGTAAAGTGCACACGGATCTGAAAGTTGCAGATCCGTTGACTAAACCTCTCCCTAAGGCAAAACATGATCAGCACCAGAACTCTATGGGTGTTCGATTCATCACAATGTAACTAGATTATTGACTCTAGTGCAAGTGGGAGATTGTTGGAAATATGCCCTAGAGGCAATAATAAAAGCATTATTATTATATTTCCTTGTTCATGATAATTGTCTTTATTCGTGCTATAATTGTGTTATCCGGAAATCGTAATACATGTGTGAATAACAGACAACAATATGTCCCTAGTGAGCCTCTAGTTGACTAGCTCGTTGATCGACAGATAGTCATGGTTTCCTGACTATGGACATTGGATGTCATTGATAACGAGATCACATCATTAGGAGAATGATGTGATGGACAAGACCCAATCCTAAACATAGCAAAAGATCGCATAATTCGTTTGCTAGAGTTTTCCAATGTCAAGTATCCTTTCCTTAGACCATGAGATCGTGTAACTCCCGGATACCGTAGGAGTGCTTTGGGTGTGCCAAACGTCACAACGTAACTGGGGGACTATAAAGGTATACTACGGGTATCTCTGAAAGTGTCTGTTGGGTTGACATGGATCGAGACTGGGATTTGTCACTCCGCTTGACGGAGAGGTATCACCGGGCCCTCTCGGTAATGCATCATCATAATGAGCTCAATGTGATCAAAGTGTTTGATCACGGGATCATGCATTACGGTACGAGAAAAGTGACTTGCCGGTAACGAGATTGAACGAGGTATTGGGATACCGACGATCGAATCTCGGGCAAGTAAAATACCGATTGACAAAGGGAATCGTATACGGGATTAATTGAATCCTCGACATCATGGTTCATTCGATGAGATCATCGCGGAGCATGTGGGAACCAACATGGGTATCCAGATCCCGCTGTTGGTTATTGCCCGAGAGCCGTCTCGGTCATGTCTGCATGTCTCCCGAACCCGTAGGGTCTACACACTTAAGGTTCGGTGACGCTAGGGTTGTGAAGATATGTATATGCAGTAACCCGAATGTTGTTCGGAGTCCCGGATGAGATCCCGGACGTCACGAGGAGTTTCGGAATGGTCCGGAGGTAAAGAATTATATATAGGAAGTGCTATTTTGGCCATCGGGACAAGTTTCGGGGTTATCGGTATTGTACCGGGACCACCGGAGGGTCCCGGGGGGTCCACCGGGTGGGGCCACCTGCCTCGGGGGGGCACATGGGCTCTAGGGGGTGCGCCTTGGCCCACATGGGCCAAGGGGAACCAGCCCCAAGAGGCCCATGCGCCTAGGGTTCCAAAGGGGAAGAGTCCCACTTGTGGAAGGCACCTCCTAGGTGCCTTTGGGGGGAGGAAATCCTCCCTGGCCGCCGCCCCCCTTGGGAGATCAGATCTCCCAGGGCCGGCGCCCCCCCCAAGAGGCCTATATAAAAGGGGGAGGGGAGGGGGCAGCCGAACCCCTGGTCATTGGCGCCTCCCTCTCCTTCCCCAACACCTCCTCCTCCTCCATTGAGCACGGCGAAGCCCTGCCGGAGTACTGTAGTTCCACCATCACCACGCCGTCGTGCTGCTGCTGGAGCCTTCTTCCCCAACCTCTCCTTTGCCTTGCTGGATCAAGAAGAAGGAGACGTTACGCTGACCGTACGTGTGTTGGACGCGGAGGTGCCGTGCTTTCGGTGCTAGGATCTCCGGTGATTTGGATCACGGTGTGTACGACTACTTCATCCACGTTCGTTGAACGCTTCCGCTCGCGATCTACAAAGTGGTATGTAGATGCAATCTCTCTCCCATGACTCGTTGCTAGATGAACTCATAGATGGATCTTGGTGAAACCGTAGGAAAAATTTTAATTTTCTGCAACGTTCCCCAACAGGCTGAGGGCGTGATTTCGTTGGCAGGACCTCCAATTATGTCTGGTTGTTCGGCGTCGAGTGGTTCGGCTGTGTCCGGGCTGTTAACTGGGGGTTCCCCCTCCCATGTTACGGATGGCTTGAACAATCTTTCTAAAAAGATGTTGGGGGGACTACATCGCGTTTTGCTCCAATGCGTGCCAGGACGTCCGCTGCTTGATTATTTTCGCGGGCTATATGGTGAAACTCCAGCCCTTCGAACCGAGCTAACATTTTTAGGACGGCGTTGCGGTAAGCTGCCATGTTTGGATCCTTGGCGTCGAAGTCGCCATTTATTTGGGAGATAGCGAGGTTCGAGTCCCCGCGTACCTCTAGGCGTTGAATGCCCATGGATACTGCCATCCGGAGACCATGTAGGAGGGCCTCGTATTCGGCTGCATTGTTGGAGTCCATGTACATAATTTGAAGTACATATTGGACTGTGTCTCCTGTAGGGGACGTCAAAACGACGCCAGCCCCCAGTCCGGCCAACATTTTTGAGCCATCGAAATGCATGATCCAGTTTGAGTATGTGCCGTACTCTTTAGGGAGTTCGGCCTCCGTCCATTCTGCGACGAAGTCGGCCAATACTTGCGATTTTATAGCTCGCCGTGGCTTATAGGTTATGTCGAACGGGAGGAGCTCGATGGCCCATTTTGCGATCCGGCCCATTGCATCGCGGTTATTGATAATGTCATTGAGTGGTACTTCCGAGGCTATTGTAATTGAACACTCTTGAAAGTAGTGCCGTAGCTTCCGGGATGCCATGAATACTGCGTATGCAATTTTCTGATAGTGTGGGTACCGTGATTTGCATGGAGTGAGGACAGTGGACACGTAATAGACCGGTCTTTGAAGGGGGAATTTGTGTCCATACGTTTCCCGCTCGACGACGAGCACTGCGCTGACAACTTGATGGGTTGCCGCAATGTACAATAGCATTGGCTCGCCGGTGTTTGGCGCGGCCAGGACCGGGTTTGTTGCCAATATGGATTTTATTTCATCGAGTCCGGCCGTTGCGGCGTCCGTCCACTCGAAGTGTTCGGTGCGCTATAGGAGGCGGTAAAGGGGCAGCGCCTTTTCTCCCAGGCGGGAGATGAGGAGGCTTAGAGCCGCCACGCATCCGGATAGTTTCTATATTTGTTTGAGGTCTTTTGGGACGTCCAATTGTGACATAGCTCGGATCTTGGCCGGATTTGCTTCGATTCCTCTACTGGATACAATGAAGCCCAGGAGCTTTCCAGCTGGAACGCCGAAAACGCATTTTTCCGGATTGATCTTGATGTCGTATTTTCGGAGGTTATCGAATGTAAGCCTCAAGTCGTCTACTAGAGATTCAACATGTCTTGATTTGACGACCACGTCATCTACGTACGCCTCCACTGTTTTGCCGATCTGGTTTGACAGACATGTTTGAATCATGCGCTGATATGTTGCGCCGGTGTTTTTTAGCCCGAAGGGCATTGTGTTGAAGCAGAATGGGCCGTATGGTGTGATGAATGCAGTTGCGGCTTGGTCTGATTCTGCCATCTTGATCTGATGGTAACCGGAGTATGCGTCGAGGAAACACAACGAATCGTGTCCTGCAGTGGCATCGATAATTTGATCTATGCGAGGGAGGGGGAAGGGATCCTTTGGGTAGGCCTTATTAAGGTCTTTAAAATCGACGCACAGGCGCCAGGATTTGTCCTTCTTTGGCACCATCACCAGGTTTGCTAGCCAGTCCGGATGTTTTATATCTCTAATGAATCCGGCCTCCAATAACTTGGCTAGCTCCTCTCCCATAGCCTGTCTCTTCGGTCCGGAAAAGTGCCGAAGGGCTTGTTTGACAGGTTTGAATCCTTTCTGGATATTTAAGCTGTGTTCGGCTAGCCTGCGTGGGATTCCTGGCATGTTTGAAGGGTGCCAAGCAAAAATGTCCCAGTTCTCTCGTAGGAACTCTCGCAGTGCGGCGTCTACATCAGGGTTCAGTCGTGCCCCGATGGAGGCTGTTTTATTGGAGTCCGTTGGATGGACCTGGAATTTGACTATTTCGTCTGCTGGTTTGAAGGATGTGGATTTGGATCTCTTATCGAGTATCACATCATCCCTATTAACCGTGGAGCGCAGCGCGGTCAGTTCTTCGGCCGCTAAGGCTTCTGATAATGCCTCAAGGGCCAATGCGGCTGTCTTGTTTTCGGCACGGAGTGCTATGTCCGGATCACTAGCGAGAGTGATAATTCCGTTTGGCCCAGGCATCTTGAGCTTCATGTATCCGTAATGGGGTATAGCTTGGAAAACTGTGAATGCCTCCCGTCCTAAGATAGCGTGGTATTCACTTTTGAACGGGGCCACCTAGAACGTGACTTCTTCGGACCTGTAATTATCCGGCGTGCCGAACACCACATCTAGTGTGATCTTTCCAGTGCAGCGCGCTTCCTAACTGGGGATTATTCCTCTAAAGGTTGTGCTGCTTCGCTCAATGCGGTTCCAGTCTATTTCCATTTTTTGGAGGGTTTCCTTGTAAATGAGGTTCAATCCGCTGCCTCCATCCATGAGTACCTTTGCGAGGCGACAGCCGTCCACTATGGGACTGAGGACCAATGCGGCTGGTGCTCGGGCTGTTCGGAATTTAGGTTCGTCACTCGCGTTGAAGGTGATAGCAGTGTTACTCCATGGGTTTATTGTCGCTACTTGATAGACTTCGGTGAGGCTGCGGAGTGTTCTTTTCCGCATATTATTTGATGCGAAAGTCTCGAAGACTGTGAGAACGGTACTGGCATCCTCGGGCTGGCATTCTTCGGCCTCTGAAATTAGGAGGTCCTCGCTAATTTTGGCCACCTGCCGGAGTATCCAACATGCTCTAAGGCTGTGTGTCGGAGTGGCGTCCTCTGTGCTATGAATTCTGCAGGGTCCATCAAGCCACCTTTCTAGTACGGTTCCATGCCCCCTAGAGGGTTTTGGTTTTTTGATGTTTAATCCGGGTGCCTTACTGTGGTGCACCCTCTTAGTTCGGACGGGATTGCTATTCAAGACCGGATTATCCCAAAATTTTATTTCGGTTTTCCAATTGCTTTCCATCGCACAGTACTTTTGTACTATGGACGCCAAGTCAGCGAAGCGTGTAATATCACGACGACTTATGGCGTTAAGTATTCCCTCGTCCGTGCAATTACTGCAAAAGATTGAAATTGCGTCTCCCTCGTGGCAGTCCTTTGTCCTGTTCATAACCAGGAGGAATCTGGCCCAGTAGTGATGTACTGTTTCTTCGGGCTTTTGCCTGATTTGGGAAAGATCGCTTATGATCGGGCGGGCGGGTGTCGTTGAATCTAAGACCTCACCCAATTTATAGTTCGGAGGCCGAAGAGCTTCCGGACTCTGAAGTCCGGAGTCTTGGATGTTGTCCGATGGGTCTAGCCCGTTGCCTGATTCTAAGCTTAGGTCATGGATTGTATCCTCCCCTCCGCGGGTATCCGGTCTGGAGGGTTCGGGAATTCGGACGTAACTAGTCCTTAAGATAGATGAAGGGTCGCCGCACTGCGCCTCTACCACGGCAACGTGGTGGGTGACTTGGGAGAGTTAATTTCTCTTAGATCGGGTTTAAGCCCAACCTGGTCGTAATTTGTAACGACCCCCGGTGCGGCGATGCGATCCAAGAGCTCGTTTACGGAAGAGAGCTCCATCGGATCCAACTGCTCGGCGAGTTCTGAGCCGACGTGAAGGTTGCTTTCGATGACCCGAGAGGTCACCGTCGGCGCAACGGCCGAACAGGCGGTCGTGGGAAAACCGCCTAGCCGGAGGGTTTGGCCGACAGCCAAGGCTCCCTTAGTAATGGCGCCGTCTTTAAAGACGGGAAGAGGCATCCTTCCTGATCGCGACGACACAGAGGAACTCTCAATGAAAGCACCAATGTCGGTGTCAAAACCGGCGGATCTCGGGTAGGGGGTCCCGAACTGTGCGTCAAGGTCGGATGATAACAGGAGACAAGGGACACGATGTTTACCCAGATTCGGGCCCTCTCGATGGAGGTAAAACCCTACTCCTGCTTGATTAATATTGATGATATGGGTAGTACAAGAGTAGATCTACCACGAGATCAAGGAGGCTAAACCCTAGAAGCTAGCCTATGGTATGATTGTGTATGATGATGGTTGTCCTATGGACTACAACCCTCCGGTTTATATAGACACCGGATAGGGTTAGGGTCACACAGAGTCGGTTACAATGACAGGAGATGTTGAGCATCCGCATCGCCTAGCTTGCCCTCCACGCCAAGGAAAGTTCCTTCCGGACACGGGACGAAGTCTTCAATCTTGTATCTTCATAGTCCTGGAGTCCGGCGAAGGTATAGTCCGGCTATCCGAACACCCCCTAATCCAGGACTCCCTCAGCTGGTTTTTAGGTTGCTTAACTCAATCTCATACCTTTATTTCAATCACACACTTCTGGTGGCCTGTGTTTCTTTTCGCTTACCGCATAGATTATTTTTTGGGGTGGAATGTAGTTTTCTTTATCTCCGGGATTTCTCGGGAAGTATCTCACTATTTCTTCATCGTATATTCTGAAAGTGACATTCTTATCAGCACAATTCAATTCTGCACCCGCGGTATTCGTAAATGGTCTCCTGAGGATAAGAGATAATTTTTCATTTTCAGGCACATCGAGTATAATAAAATCAGTAGAAATAATGTGTCCGTCCAAATAAAATCAGTAGAATTAGTTCAAATTAACGAGTAGGCTTGTGTAAATTTTTTGGGGCATTCTAAAATAATATAACTATTTATTTATATTAAGAATCCATTTTTTCCATTTACAAAAATAATTTGAAATGAACACTTCAATTACTTTTCAACTAAGATTTTTTTTGGAAAATTAAATAATTTTAGTTCAAATATACATATTTTGGAGTTTTGGAAAATAAAGTAGGTTTAATTGCTTTTTGGCCAAAATAAATTTTTTAATTTCTTTTATGATCCAGCCACACGACATGAGTGTTGGTAGGAGTTTGGGCGAGAGGATTGGAAGAGAGTAATAATGTGATTTTTTTTAATTAATCACCAAATATAGCATTCAATAAACAATTAAAGTAAACACTAAAAATCAACAAGGCAATATTATTTCAAGACATTTTTAATGTTCCCAATTAATGGCCTTTATTATTCTTAGGCAAGTCATGCAAAACATAGGGTGTGACACACATGTCAAAAACTGAAATGGTAGCACTAGTAAGATAATAAACACATGGGTGCAAGCAAAGCACAAGTACCTGTCATGTGGAAGCAGAGTGCCCGCAAGAAAAAAATAAGTGCGGAAGAGACTGTGGGTCAGGCTTTATGCTTTGTTTGCTGGTTGGCATATTCAAGCACATCCCTGAGGCATATTGTCTCTTCTAAAAGCGGTTTTGATTCAGTTAGGTTGTGATAATGCAAAAATTGGAAAGAATGTATAGGAAACAGAAGATATATACTAAATTGTGTGGGTGAGAAACAAAAAAAAAGGTTTTTTAGTGCCTCTTCCAATAGAAAAGTAATTAAACATGTTGGTTGGTAGCTCAATGCGCATCGCCATGATTGGAACGCCCTAGGCAAGTTGAGAAATCCTGTGAAGCGAAAGCACCCTCGAATTTGTTACCTATCTATATTCTCTTTTAGTGGAACTGAAAAACGAGGGAATGTTCCTCTCCTCTTTTGATGTTGGTTTGCCGCACCGCGTGTTGTGCGAATGGGATCGAGTGGATGCACAAGCACATTCATATGTGTATGTACGTGCGCATCCAAGCTGCATTGCACTGTACATTACACATCTATATATACTTGCCAAACCGAACGTAATGCGTTGCACAATATTACTATTTTTGCGAATGGTTGCACAATATTACTTGGACAGACCAAAATAGAAGATAACACAGATGACATGACTTCTATACCATGGTCACACAAACCGTAGAAGCAAATTGATTGATCATAGTAATACTTCTAAATTGAACTTCATGTGTGCAGACATTGCCGGCCAGAGATGGAAAGAGAAGAAGCATCCATGTATCGGATTACATCACAAGAATAGCACAAATTCAAACCCTAGAGTTTGACAGAAGATATTTAATGTTGTTTTGAGGAAGATGGTGCACATGACCATGTGCTTAAAAGTTTTTAGGTCTTGTCACAATGACCAAATGAGGCTTGGGTAATATTTTTGGGGCATTGTGAAATATATTTATTTTACTTTAAAAATTCCATTTTTGGCATTTAAAAAATTTGAAATAGATACTTCAATAACTTTTCAACTAAGATTTTTGATGTTAATAGTGGTCTTATATATAGTAGACCACATAAAAAATTCTTTTGGAAAATAATTTTATTTCAAAGATATATATTTTGGAGTTTTGGAAAATAAAGTAGGTTTAATTCCTTTTTGGCCAAAATAAATTTTGCAATTTCTTTCATGATCCAGCCACATGGCATGTGTGAGGACTAAAAAAAATAATAGTTATGGGATTCTTTTCTGAATTAATCACCAAATGAAACACTCAATAAACAATTAATGTAAACACTGAAAATCAACAAGGCAATATTATTATCAAGAAATGTTTAATGATCGTAATTATTGGCCTTTGTTAATCTTAGGTAAGTCATGCAAAACACAGGGCGTTACCTTGTAAGGTACAAACGCATGGGTGCAAGCAAAGCACAAGTAGCTGTTACGTGGAAGCACAGTGCCCGCAAGAAAAGAAAGAGACCATGGCTCAGGCTTTACGCTTTGTTTGTTGGTTCGCGTATTCCAGTACGGTCATGAGACTGAAAGCGGTTTTGATTTAAATTCAATCCGAATCCCAGCTGATATGCAGCTGATAAGTAAAATAATTTTTTTGAAAATAAAATTTAAAAAAATCTAATTTTATTTTGTGTGCGAGATGGTTTCGTGTATTCCTTTTGGTTTCTTTTCAAGATGCCCCCCTCTTATTGCTTGGCTTTTCTGATTCTTATAGTGCAAAATTGGAAAGAATGTTCATTTTATATGTATTAAATCCTGCGGGTGAAATTGAAAACAAAGGAAAAGGTTTTGAAAGCGCAATGCGCATTGCCGTGATCGGAACGCGCGCTGTGTATTCATGTTACATGCCGAGGAAGCCAAACGCTATCGTACCGAGGAGATTGTTGGGTGCAAGAGGAAGAATCGAATGGAGAAAGTGATGATTTGTGGATGAGGTCGTCGAGTGGAGTGTAGTGGGATACTTATATAGATAGGTGTGGTGCTAGAGGGCGCGATGGAGGGGACACGCGTGATGCGCCGCTTACGTGTGTTGCGACACGTGCCGCATGGGGGCTTTACACGTACGGTAGCTGCTTCCAGTAGCCGTTGGCAGCCTACGGGTGGTTCCGCTTGGCGAGAAGCGTTCCTGGCCACTAGATATAGACGGTCTATCTATCAACCGAATCAGCTCACGTCGTGGGTACACTTTGCTTCCGATGGATCCAGAAACATCTTTTTTTTCTTAGAACGAAGGCTCTTGAAGGTCCGGCTTTGAATTACTGGCTCATGGGCTTTGTATTAATAAAGTCATCAACCGGCTACAAGTACAACGGCCAAACGAGTACAATGAGGATCACTGTAAAGCAAACACGAACTACATCCTCCATAAGCAGCTAAAGAAATGAAAATACAGATTATGATTTGCTAGAGGCTGAGCACTTCACACTAGCTAGGATCATAGAAATCGAGGACAGAGCTGCAGAGCAGAACATAGCCACAGTCGAAAATGGACCTTGCACCAGAAACACCTGTGGGGGGAGCGGACACGGCATCTTCCTTCTTTGTCACTGAAGAGGGACCCTACCCCCTTGCCATGGCTCGAGGAGACGTACCGTCGGGATTCCAAGAAGCTCACACAAGAGCAAAAGAATGATGCGCTCTCAACGATAGGTGAACATTGCGCGACCACCTCGAATTGGGAAATTCCATGCTTGCAACTCTGCCACAGTCCACGCCCAACTAGTTGGAGAAAGGGAACTTCATGGATTCAGACGCTGAAGGGGAGGCAGCAGGGAACCGAGCTAAGGCAAGATGCAAGGTAAACAGAGCACCATCTTTGCGAAGACCCGGGTGTCTCCGGTTTTTGTCACGCCACTGCCACCGGGAAATGGAACCATACCCCCTTCTGTCAGGATCGAGACGTCGCACCGCCGGGACTGAGTAACGCAAACTGCCATTGGAGAGGCACCAACCTATAGATACCTTGGTGCCTACCACCCGCAGCACACCGCCCCGGCTCCAAACGCAAGCAAACATCAGCCCCTCAACAAGCAGAACCTCCCATCCGAGCCCCTTCGCCCCTGACGACGCCTCTAGGAAGGTCACGACGTGTACGGCAGCGCCGCCGCCAAATCTGAAGTGGGTTGACGGTTTTCACCCGGGCAGGGGGTTAGGGTGGACAGCGGGGAACCTCAGCCACGCCTCCATGGAGGAAAGCGGCGCCCTTGGGCATCGTCGCTGCCGGGCCGGACTGGCCAAGGTTTTCCTCGGGCCCCAAGTAGACCACTAGCACGCATCATCCCGGAGCTGGCAAACATGCAAGCCACACGAACGGCGTGAGAGAGGCAGCATGATAGGGTGGAGACGAACCTCCAGATCTCACGTAGAAAGAGCTCCGCGCCGCGACCGTACTCCACCAGCGACCTGATACGTCCATTTTGCATAGTGTTATCCTACTGTTATTTATAACGTTTTTGGTCATTATTTGACTTTATGATACAATTCTAATACCTTTTCTCTTTAATTTGCAAGATCTACATGCAGAGGGAATTTGCGGACGGCTGAAATTTTGGACCTAAAAGAGCTACAATAGATATAGCTATTCTAAGAAGCTTCAAATGGCTTGAAATTTTACGGAGATTTTATTGAATATGTAAAAATACCGGAATGAAGAAATACCAGAGGGGGTCCACCTGCTGCCCAGAAGGTAAAATGGCACGCCATACCCCCCTAGATGCGCCCTGATGCCTTGTGAGGCCCGCAACTGTCCTCTGGCCTCCTCTTTCTGCAATATGAAGCCATTTTCCCTAAAATGAGCTTGCATGTTGATTTTACTTGGCCAGAAGTATTTTTGATGCATGGTTTAGTCTCTAGATACTTGTGGGAGTAGTTGATATCGATTTCATTGATTGTTGTTCACTTTTTATGAGTTGTCTAATTTTTTTTAAAAAAAGAGATGTTGAGGAGAGTGTTGTCAAGAGGCTTCAAGCCAGATTTCCGAGGGAACTTTTGCGAGAGGCACCTAGGTGCAATCTTCCTCGTAATGCCAAGATACGGTCGTGTGAGTGGTAGTGCAATACCTTCATGGTTGGGGCTGGTTTTCACATGAGTTTGAGCAATACGTGGAGAATGCGGGCTTGACCACCTTCGCTGAAGATAAGTGCAACCAATACCAGCTCTTTATGAATACTTTCGTGCAAAATTTCATATTCTCAACTAGACAACATGAGCCTAGTGTTTTATTTCATCTTTATGATCTAATCTTCAAGATATCTTTGGTCAAATTTTATTAATGTGCGCATGATTCCTGTTGAGGATAGGATAGGTGAACCTCGACCCAGTAAGTTTGAGGAATTTTTACCGGATATAACTATAAAAGAAAGTGCAGGTGTTTCTAATGCTAGAGCCGCTAGCCTGCATATTCATGTTGTGCGTTACTTTGCTTCATAGGAATATGTTTGATCACTAAACAGGAGTGGTAGAAGTTTAGTGCTCCGGACCTCGCTATCTTGCGAGGTGCACTCTTTGGTGGGAGAAGTCATAGTTTTGGATCTTTGCATATGAAATTATGAACAGGTCTAAAGGTATTGCTTATGATGGTACTTATTTTACTCGCCTGGTCGGAGGGTATTGTTTATGATGTTATTTATATTATTCGCTAACATTTTCATTAGGCAGAATGAGTATATATACTGTTCTGCCAGAGAGATAATCAGATTATTGATTCTATGAAAGAAATAATTAAGATCGTGAAGATATCAATTACACGCAGATGCAACAATAAAATGCCTGATATAGGCACCACGGATGCACACAACCTTACTAAAATAAAAACAAGAAAAAAATCCACTCCGATGATCAAAACAGTGTAGCTGCAACACAAAAGGCAGCCTCAAGTTTAAATTCTCAATGTTGAGTATATTGATTATTAAAAAAGACGAGATAGATTAAGATTTGTACTGGCTTGTCTTATACCCACGAGGACCAATCCCTTTTTTTCCTTTCTAACATGGTATCAGCCTAATCTCGATCCAAACCCTAGCCATCGCCGCTTCCGCACCGCGTCGCCCCCGGGACGGTCGATCTCCACCGCGCCGCCCGTACCTAGGGTTCGTCCGACAGTCGTGTTGACCGGCTGCCCTGGAGTCTTTTCCCGATCCCTTGATCCGGGTTGTCTTTCTCCCGCCGGTCATCTTCATCGGCGGTTTCTCTTTGGTTTTCAGATCTAAAATCGGTTTGCGTCGCCCGCCGCCCTCGTCGACCTACCGCGCCTCTACTCCGACACTGGCGCGATCGGCCGGCCTCTTCTCCAGTCCGGCGGCTTCGCGCGACATGCGACTATCTATAACTGTCGTCCACGCGTCCGTCCGCCCGTTGCATTGCACCGGCAGTTGCCGCCATGATCTGATCGGGACTCCTCCATCCACCCCGTCTCCATCCACCGGATCGGTCGCCGCTTCGCACCTCAAGCTTCACGCGTAAGGCGTGAGGTCTGCTGGTGTGAAGGCTATCGGTTGTTCCTCGTCGCCGACTCACGCGCTCTACACGGGCGTAGTTGACGCCGCTGTGGCCAGCCGCTCGCGCTGACCACCGATCCCGCTGCTTGGGCCGGCTCACATGTTCATGCAGGTGATTGCACGTGTGCAAAGTGCTGGCCTGGACAACGTGTCCGTGCAAGTCTTGATTTGGCCATGCTGAAAGTTGCATCAGGTGTGCCTGGCGTCCTTGTACGTCTTCGAATCAGGTTCTGTATAACACGTGTTCATCTTCGGTTGCCAACTCTTGTCACAAGCAGCTGCCTCATCTGGTCCAGCGGACACTCCGACCTTGCATGCGTTTGGGCTGATCATCCGAGCGTACGCGATCTGCTTCATCCACGCGTGTGACCGATCTGACCCATCGGTTGCGCGCCTCTCCGAAGATCCCGTGAAAACTGTTTCGAGTACAGCACGCCTGCCCACCAATCGAGTATCGAGCTGCCGCTACATCGTCCCGTCGGGCCACAGCGTCGTCGTCCTGTGGTTCTCTTTGCGGCTGTACCAATCTGCGTCATCACTGCGTCGTCCCTTCGAGCCGTAGTGCCATAGGCCGCTCCTCTTCGGCCGCAGCCGCCGTCGCCCGTCCACCTTCTTCGTCTTCATCCAGCATCAGCCCGTCGTCAGCGTCACCGTCATCTATCCCGACCACTTCATCTACTCCGGCAACCGCGTGCGACATCGGCCACGCGCTGATTGGCACCGCAACCGTCGTTATGTCCTTCTCTGCTGGCCTCTTTGACTTCTCTGACATGATGTACAGCTCGTGCAGGTCCCTGTCTACGCATGCCCGGTGCTGGCAACATCGATGTGTGCCTTCGTCCACAACGTGTCCCCGAGCCTGGCAAGCCTGAAACGACGCTTCGTTAACTTCGTCTTTATCCGTCTACGCATGCCCGGTGCTGGCAACACCGATGTGTGCCTTCGTTCACGACGTGTTCTCGGGCTTAACAAACACGGTGCGTCCTCTTCGTTCACGACGTGTTCTCGGGCTTGACAAACACGGTACGACGCGTCGTCAACATCTTCTTTCTGGAGTACCACTACTTTGACACCACTATGCCATCACTAACTTGGCGCCTCCTTGCGCCCGTAGGCTCCACGACGACTTTTCCGACACCGGCTGCTCCGACTCGACATCTACGACGGCATTCTTCGCACGCCTACACCATCCTATGCTCTTTGTTACTTTGACAAACGGCACAAAAGGCTACCGCCTTGCTTGAGCAACCCCGTCGGGTTTCACTCCAGCCACGACTTCCGCGATGCATAGACCATTATGACTGTGGAAGGTATTCGTCGGCTTGCCTTCGGATTCTTCTCCAGTCTCACCGTCTGCATCGCAGCCACGACTTCCGCGATGCATAGACCATTATGACTGTGGAAGGTATTCGTCGGCTTGCCTTCGGATTCTTCTCCAGTCTCACCGTCTGCATCGCAGCCACGACTTCCGCGATGCATAGACCATTATGACTGTGGAAGGTATTCGTCGGCTTGCCTTCGGATTCTTCTCCAGTCTCACCGTCTGCATCGCAGCCACGACTTCCGCGATGCATAGACCATTATGACTGTGGAAGGTATTCGTCGGCTTGCCTTCGGATTCTTCTCCAGTCTCACCGTCTGCATCGCTACCAATGTGCCTGCGAGGGATGTTGAGTATATTGATTATTAGAAAAGACCAGATAGACTAAATTTGTTCTGACTTGTCTTGTACTTCTGTGAGGGATGTTGAGTATATTGATTATTAGAAAAGACCAAATAGACTAAATAAATGATTGTACTCCCATATATATCCACGAGGCTCAAGCAATACAACGAACTATTCCACCAATCCCTCTCTTTCCCTTCTAAGACTCAAAAGAAAAAACAATGCGCACGATCATAGATCTCATATTTTCACCACAAACTGAAAAAGCAAATCGATTTGACAATATCATGCTACTCATAAATTAAACTTCATCCAAGCAGACATTGCCGGGATAAGGCAGCGGACGGAGAAGAAGCACCCATCCATCCATCCGATTAAGTACATCGGGAAGCTGTTCGCTAGACACAACATAAACAAACCATGTACTAGTACGTAAGTACTAGTGTTCCTGCCAAAAAGAACACAACCGCTAGGTACATGTACATGTACTACATGTCTACAGCCATGCACACACACCACCATGTATGCATTAACCCCACACCGTACGTGACACGCACTAACACTGACACATACATACAACAACTTATTATCCCAGCGCCCGACCACGCCGAGATCGATCACCGGCTTGGCTTAGACCCTGGCGACGCCGCCGGTGCCCATGCCCTTGTTGTGCGGGTCACCGGCGCCGTAGGCATGCTCCGCCGGATACCCACCACCAGCATGGTTGCCAAACTGGTTCCCGAAGAGGCCGGAGTGCAGAGCAATGACATAAAGCAGCTGCGTGAACATCAGAATGATGACGAACGCCTCGAGCACCCGGAGGCGCCACCCGCGGTACCCGCCGATGTGGATCTCCTTGCACGCCAGCCCGAACGCCAAGGCTGTAATCGCCCAGGCCACCAGCGCGGAGGACGCAGAGGTGGCGAGGCTGTCGCCGCGCCAGGTGCGGACGTGGTGCACGCCGGCGAGCTTGGATGCGGCGCCGACCACACCAGCCAAGATGGCAAATACGAGGAAGTAGAAGGTGGCGCCGTTGCCGCCGACGCCGGGGCGGTTGGTGAGGCCGTTGATGAAGTGGTTGAGGTTCCAACTCGCGAAGCCGATGACAATAAGGTACATGATGAGGTTCAGCACCAGCAGCGGCGCCACCATGTTGCGACCCACGCCCGCCATTGCTGCCGCCTTGCTTCTTTCTTCTTCTTCTTCTTCTTGGCCGAGGTGGAGATCGAGCTCTCTGCCTACCTAGCACTCTTGATTCGGTGGCTTGGATCGAGCACTGAAGTGGCTTTGTGGAACAGATCGAATTGAGAAGGACGGGAGATTGTAGACGAGGATGGATGATTTGTGGATGAGGTGCCGGGGTGGAGCGTAGTGGGATATATAGATGCAGAGGAGGTAGGGAAAGACGGGACACGTGTGGTGCGGCCGCTTAGAAATGGAGGTGGCGCGACGCGTGGTGAGCGGCATGCAGGGGCATGGACTTTACACCCAACCCAGCTGCCGCTGCTTGCTTCTTCCAGTCGCAGCTCTCTAGCCGTTGGCCGATGCTTCCAGCGGCTTCCTTCGGGACCGTACGTACGTGGCGTGCCCACCGCCCACGGTTTATAGTTTACCACCACACTACTACCAGAGAATAATCAGCTCATGTAACGTAAACGTACGCTTCCTTGGATCCTACGTAATATAAGTTGCACTGCTCCCATGCAACCTTATCCTCTTCCTCTTCCTTCCTCACCGCTTCCCATTGTACTACGTGTCACGTGTTTCCTCTGCTTTTTTCAGCTCACACTCTTCATCCATTTACCTAAAATAAAACACGGCTGTCTTCCCTACAGTGGAATAATAGCAAATTAAGGGATACTCGGATCCTGTCCTGCCAAGAAAATTGCGGTCTTTAAAACTCCGTATGGTGAGTGCGTTTACAAGTGTCCCTTCATTTTATTGATTCAGTGCAATTTCAACCTCTGATAGACAACATATATACCGGAGTAAAAAAGAGGCTTGTATGTTTTGCAACGTAATTACATTTTGTACTAGTCCGGTTCACTTATCTTGGCTATTGTTTTCATTAATGAATATTATATGTAAGATGCCTTTTGGCTATTTTTAAATGATGGACTATTCGTACTACTTTTTCATGTATCGTCTTTTTCTTTTTTATGTTATTTATTTTCCCTTTTCAACCTTTTGATTTTGCACTCCACTTTTTTTCTTCTCTATTAAGGAAAATAGGTGAATATTTTTCAAGCTATATAAGCATCTATCCGGTTGCACATAATTTTCTTTTTCAAGTCTATGAAGTTCTTTTCAAATAGTACAAGTTTTTTCCTTACATGAACATAATTTTTTGCTATGTAAATAATTTTCAAATATGAGATGAATATTATATATTTCTTCCACCAATATGAACATTTTTATTTATTTACTTGTTTTATAATTTTTAAATTTTAATATGCTTTGCCCATATTTTCTATATCTTTTGATAAAAACATTTTCCCAAATATAAAAAATATTATTTTTATAATGAAATATATAAATATAAAAAAATTATTAGCTACCATTGGAGCAGTTTAGTTTTCAACTGTTTCTTTTAGAACAGCATAGCTCATGGTGTGGCAACGATTTGCTATGCCAGGGCTATGTCTGTCTTACTACTAAATGGCCTCTCCTCTGGCTATCAGGGTCATGGGCCGGCCACTTGGATGGTTTTCTGCATTTTTTTCTTTACTTTTTGGTTTTCTTTGATTATTTCATTTCTTCACTTTTTTCGTAGTTTTCTTTGGTTTCTCGGTTTTTGGGTGTTTGTTCATCAGTTTTCTTTGCTTTTCTTATTTTTTTTTGATTTTTTACACATGCATATTTTTTACACAGCGTACATTTTTATTGTACACATGGAACATTTTTTGATATACGCTGACCATTTTCAAATACATCATATACATTTTTTCAAATACATGTTTTTATGGAATACATATTTGACATTTCTTAAACACATTGAATTTTTTTAATGATAATAAATTTTCCTAAATACCCAAAATTTTTATATTTTTGTTATTTTTTAAACACATGTCTATTGATGTAAAATATTTATATTGATGTAAAATATTTATTAAATTTAATATGGTGAAAATTGTCCTGTATTTTGGCATGTTGAGGTGTTTTTTTTCTATGCATGGTTAAATGTTGAGGTGTTACTTTTCTCGTGCATGTTGCATGTTGAGTTGGCTTGTTAGCATGTTGAGAGAAACAGATTCATGTGAGCTAGTTATTTAGATATAGAAGGTTATGTGCTCTTAATTTTAGTTTTTGCATAGATCATTTGATTGTGAAGCACCTGAAGCTTCTGCAATACACCCTGACCTTTATATCTTACATTTGTGCTTTCACTGAAAGTACCAACAACTTGTCTCTGGCTCTAGTTGTTTGCTAGTACGGTGTTCCAGAAAATAACCGAACAATAGTACAAGAACGTATATAGATTTGTATGATAATGACATACTCATGTTATCGAATGCTCACGGGGAGTGATTTTAGCCAGGCTCGAACTCTTGCGATGCAAGCAACAAGCTCAGTCCTTTTAGTATGGTTTTGTAATGGGGAAGAAGATATCATTGAGTACAATGTATGGGTTCATTGACTTGGACATGAAGTCGACGACTTTTGAGGTGGTCGAACTAGATGGGGTATCTTGTATCACATCTATTCCATTCTAAAATAGGGCTTCAATTCCATCGTCTTCGCTCTCAAACTCGTAACTACCTCCTTAGGGTCTTGGTCCTCGGGTATTTATAGCTAGCCTTGGTTGGTTCGATTTTTCTTCATGTTGATTCCACTGTCCTCGAATATTGTACATGCTAGAAAATAAAATCATATTTTTGAAGGGGCAACTCTACACCCATCAATAGCATGTGCCATATATGAACAAATCAGTCTGATAGGTGATTGTGAATCTTCTAGACGGTAGTGAGTTTAGTTAGCATATTAACCTCTCGCCGATAGACGTCCTGCAAGTTGGACTGAAATAATCTATGTTAACTATATTTTTCATGTTTAATTTCATGAAAACTTCTTATTTTAGGAACTAAGAGTAGTGCTTTGTATAGACCGGATGAACCAAAACATCTAGACAAGTATATAAAATAAACACACTATATGCATGCAAAATTGACTCAGCGGTATTTTATATTTGTCATTAATCAATGCTATTTCAGTACAAAGCGCAAAGCAACACATTGCAATCGGTTTAATTTATAATCTAGGAGGTTCCGTAAATATTATGCTCACCTAGTAATATACTAGAAACATTATTAAGATATTAGTTAGACACTACGCTTTAGAGATCTTTACATTATATTTAAGAATATTAAAAACATAGATGAACACATCCACATACACATGTATAGTTCAAAAATAACATTTATTACAACACACTCTTTGAATAGCCAAAATAAATTTTACAGTCGATAACAAAGTATAATACAATTAATATTTAATGATTTTATTATATGTGATAAATTATGAAAATTAAATAAAATCTAAATTACACTCATTAATATTTTAGTACGATAAACATAAATTTGATCAAGTATAAAAGTTTTTTATAAAAACATATTTATTTTTAATTTACTCAGATTCTAATATGTTTGAACCGGCCTTGTATGAAGTAAATACTAAAAATGATCACGGTTTACATGTATGGTTAATAATTAGTTCACACAAATAAACTAAAATGTGCATAGTATTAATCCTTTAGTATTTGGAGTATTGAGTGATGCGACATGAAACTTAGCTCCATATCTTTTAGTCAAAATGATTAATAAAATTTTCTTCAAAAAATTATTAACTTGATCCACAGCTGTATATTAAACAAAAATATAGTATATAAATTAATCAATAACATTCATGCTAAAACAAAAGTATCTTAATTAATACTTCATTAAAAAAATTATTGTGATCACTAGAGTTCCATCATATTGTACTTGTGGTAATGTTACTGCCTTTGCATGATGTAAAGCTGCAAAAGTAGCGTCAGCAAAGGCTACGATTTTGTTACTTTCATATTGAATGATTTATCCAAATTACTTATCTACTGCCCTACTAATGAATTTTTCATCGATTTTTTATATAAATAATCTAAAAAAAATCATGACATATAAAATCTCATATTTCCCAGAAAACCCAAAGACCGGGAGCTCCAAGATTTCTCTATCTCTATATTAATAGATAATGATTAATATAAATGTAAGACATATTTTTTTTAAAGATAATAGAGAGAATGTTTCAACTCAAACTGGCTTGTGCAGTCTGGTCTGAGATTTCCATTGGTAGCATCTAGATCTATAGGAATGTCTGGTGACCTTTTGTTGGGGTGGACGCCGGTAGGTATTTGGTGGTCAGTCTGAAAGGGGAAAACATTATATCAGTATGCAGTTGGAGGATAATGTTTTTTATTTAAACGGAAATTGGTTATTTGTTAGTCCACTTAGGGAGATCGAAAGGAAAATGTCTAGCTAAATTTGCTAATGTTTGAGAAATTGCTCATGGCCAGAATAAATAACTCTTTAATTTGGCCAAATGGAGTCACACGTTTTTATGGATCATTGATATAAATGCTTTGAGAGAGGTGCAGCTCTAGGGTAGACTATATAATTTGGCATGCAACATGGACAATCGTACCTTTGAGAAATTAGATAGGGCTCTAGTATGCTCAAAGTAGGAATCTAGCATTCCCTCTTGCTACAGTGTTGAGGCTAAATAGAGAACTTTCTGATCATGTTCCACTCCATTTGATCCAGTGTTGGGCTCACGTGTTTGAGATAACATGATGGATAGTCTGGACAACCACATTTCCCGCGAAGGGAGGGGATCAGAGTGGAGAGCGGGACTGTGGTGATCGGCATGAACACGAGGGGACGGGGTCGAGCGGAGAGTGGAGCAGTTAGTGGCGGACTCCACCTTGGCGGTCCGTGGAGAAATACGGTGTGAAGGAGAGAGGGCGCCATGGGGTGTGGTTTTTGTGTTGGGCCCACCTGTTGGAGATAACATGACGAATAGTCCGGATAACCTCATTTCTCCCCCACATATGGTCTGGATTTGGGAGTGTCCGGACTGTTTAGATGATTGAATTTTGGGAAGCCTGCTAGCTAGGCTCCCAAATACCGGGCATAAAAAGATGGTATTCCAGCTTTACCAAAATGGTCATCCCAGATGGCAGGATTTTAGCGTCAGGTGCGGACGGTTGCTTACATCCTCACATCTCGGTGCAATTTCGCATGCAGCGTTGCGCACCAATCTCGCATGCACATATCTTTGATTTGCATGGAGTGCACGTCGTATTGAACCCAATTAACAACGAAACTACTGGGCGGACGACGAGCGCCAGCCGAACTATGCACGATGAAAGATTGAACGGCTCTATCCACTTTTACCTGACGCATGGACGGCTTGATATGCACTGTAGTCTGCAAGTTGTCAACATATGTCGTGTGTGTAGCAGCATTCTCTTCACACGGACGCGGTGTTTTGGCTCCTAGATGATAAGTAAGAAGATGATGTCGACAAAGATTCCATTCAAAATAAAACTTCAAAATGTTTTGTAGATTAAATCGTTGGCCCGATTGAAAAACCGTTTTCACATAAAAGATTCGTTGCAACGAGACCTTCAAAACTAGATCACATGTTCGTATGTTTTGATGACATTTTTTTCGGGTCAAAAGTTACCAGACTTAGACTAAATAAGTTATCACCTACATGGTACGCCAGTTACCGTCCTGTTTACATAGAAATTACCCGGGGCATAAAAATGGCTCCTCCAACATTCTCTCCACATGCAAATGCAGTAGAGCACAGAAACCTAATGTCATTGTAAATTCTCGCTATTTTGAAACTGTAAAATGTTTTATAGCTCAAACTGTCGTTTCTGATTCAAAAATTGTTTTCACATAAAAAATCCACCGCGATGAGAACTTCGAAACTTGATCTCATGTTGGCATGTTTTGATCACTTTTTCGGTCAAAATTTACCGTAAAGTTATCATTTATGTTATATGTATACTAACACGTTATTTATGCAGAAGTGACCGGAGATGTGTTTTGAACAACTTCTTTCCTCTGGGTTAAATTTACCGTTGTATTTATACCTAAGTTATCAGCTCTGGATGCATACATTACCGCGTTATTTGCACATAAAATAATCGGGGTATGTTTCAATAACTTTTTATTCGGGTCTAAAGTTACCGCGTTGTTTATACCTAAGCTATCAGTTCTACGATGTGTGAGTTATCATGTTATTGATAAAAAAGTTACCGGAGGTATATTTCATCAACAACCCTCCCCCACCTCTCACCACCATCGCCAAAGTTATCAGAACTGGGGCACATAAGTTATCAGGTATTCATACGAAAAGTTACCAAAGGGTATATTTCATTAATCACCCTCCTCCCACCCGGTCACCAAAGTTATCAAGACTGGGGCACATAAGTTATTGAGTATGCGATGTGTGAGTTATCATGTTATTCATACAAAAAGTTATCAAGGTTATTTTTCATCAACCACCCGCCTCCCACCCGGTCACCAAATTTACCAAGACCGGGGTACATTAGTTATTAGGCCTACGATGTGTGAGTTACCGTTCCCCCACCCCTCACCACCGTCGCCAAATTTATCAGGACTTGGGCACATAAGTTATCAGGTATGCGATGTGTGAGTTATCGTGTTATTCATACAAAAAATTATCAAGGGTATATTTCATCAACCACCCTCCTCCCATCCAGTCACCAAATTTATCAAAACTGTGGTACATTAGTTATTAGGTCTACGATGTGTGAGTTACCGTGCTATGCACATAAAATTTACGAGGGGTATATTTCATCACCCGTCCCTCGCGAAATGTACCAGGACTAGGGTGCATAAGTTATTGGGTCTATGATGTGTGAGTTAGCATGCTATTAACAAAAAAAGTTACCGGGGAATATTTGATCCCTCCCCCCGCCGGCAAAGTTATCAGGAGCAGGGTACATAAAAATATCACATCTGTGATATTACACAACTTATAATGTAGTAGAAAATGATGTACTCCCTTTGTATAAAGTTAGTACAAAGTCGAGTCACTTACCTTAAAGCGGATGAAATACAAGAGAAGGCCGACAAACAACAAAAAAATCGTTTTCAATTTCCTGCCATGGTGTTTAAAAAGGTCACATGGGTACTATTCATAACACAACAACTAGTATTAGGCGGGTTGGTTATTGGCATCATACAACCATCAACCGACCTGGGTTCGAATCCAAAAAAAACAGCAACGACAGCGACGTTCGGTGACGTTCAGTATACGTGAGAAAAAAAACGACGGACATCATCCTTTCGATCGGGAAAGGAAAATCGAAAAAAAAGAAAAACAGCAGCGATAGCGACCGTTCGGTGAGAGTAGGAGACAGCGACATTCGAATGACAGCGACAGCAATCGTATGCGTCTGTTGCAAACCACCAGTCGGCACGAAAATAGCATTGTCGTTCTCTAAATACCTCCTACAAATTACAAGCCTAATAGGTTTGCTCAATGCATCGATCGGGAGAGCGAAGAAGAGCGAGCGCCCCACTTGAGGTGGTTGATTCGATAGACAGAGCTCTATTTCTATTTCTAGTGGCCAGCAACGCCTTGCCGTTTGCCAAAGGGAGGCGAAGTGTGGAAGCATCCGTACGCTGCTAACGGCTACTCGAAACAGCTACCGTGTAAAGGTAAAGCCCCGTGTGGCACCACCCGTAAGCGGCCATTTCACACGTGTCCCGTCCCGACCCTCACTCCCTCCTGCACACCGATATATTTATCCCACTACGCTAGCTCCACTCCACTCCACCACCTCATTCAGAAATCATCATCTTCCATTCGATTCTTCCTTTTGCACCCAATCCCAGGCCCCAACACGTAGCTAAACATCATTCCGCCGAAGCCACGGACTCTCGGTGAGTGCCAGGAACAAGCTCCATCTCCACCTCCACCAAGAAGAAGAGGAAGCAATGGCGGGCGTGGGTCGTAACATGGTGGCGCCGCTGCTGGTGCTGAACCTCATCATGTACCTCATCGTCATCGGCTTCGCGAGCTGGAACCTCAACCACTTCATCAACGGCCTCACCAACCGCCCCGGCGTCGGCGGCAACGGCGCCACCTTCTACTTCCTCGTATTTGCCATCCTCGCCGGCGTCGTCGGCGCCGCGTCCAAGCTCGCCGGCGTGCACCACGTCCGCACATGGCGCGGCGACAGCCTCGCCACCTCTGCGTCCTCCGCGCTGGTGGCCTGGGCCATCACGGCGCTGGCGTTCGGGCTGGCGTGCAAGGAGATCCACATCGGCGGGTACCGGGGGTGGCGGCTCAGGGTGCTGGAGGCGTTCGTGATTATCCTGGCCTTCACGCAGCTGCTCTACGTGCTGGCGCTGCACTCCGGGCTGTTCGGGAATCAGTTCGGTGGCAACCATGCTGGCGGCTATCCGGCGGAGCACGCGTACGGCGCAGGCGTCGGCGACCCGCACAACAAGGGCTTGGGCACCGGCGGCGTCGCCAGGGTGTGAATAGGATAGGTCCGTCGTCTAAGCAGTTGTATGCATGTATGTCAGCGTGTCAACGTACGGTGTGAGATACTCTACTCCAGTATGTATGACCAATCAATTTGCTTCTTCAGTTTGTACTTTGTAGTGATATTAGCGCTGTACGTTTTGTTCGGTTTGAAAAAAAAGTCACATTTTCACCTGCTTAATCTGCTGATTTTTAGCTAGGCAGTGTTTCACATTTCTTCTGTCTTCTCGGAAACAGAGGCAAGTAACACGGGCATCTTATGAAGAATCAGAAGTTGCCTGACTGAAGGAAAACCGTTTTGAAACGAGAGAACACACTAACCAATAAGTAAAGGCGTAAAACGCGCTTGGCTTGAGGGTGCATTTATTATGTAATATGAATACAGGCAGAGGATTTCTGAACTCGCACATTGTGCTCTGCTACCAACCAACATTTTGCTTACTTTCTATCGGAACAGATACCAACACAAACTTTTCTTGTTAATTTGGTTTTCAGTTTCACCTGCAGGATGTAATGTATCTTCTGTTTTGTGAACAGTCTTCCCATTTTAGCATTCTCGGAATCAGAATCAGTGAGGCAAGTACTAGCGAATAAGTAAAATTACTGCTACCGGGATATACCGATGATATCAACAATGCACACTGTTCTTTGACTAATAAACTAAGAATTTTTTTTGGGTGAAATACATCTCTATACTAGTCTGACACCATCTGATCAATACGTGAACAATACGCCAGAGCGCGCCTTTGAGTAAAGCCCGGTCGGCATAGGCGGCGGTGGGGCTCTCTTCCTCCTCTTTGGCCCCCTGTAGCGCAGGATGCGGTGGCCACGCGAGGGCGCGGCGCTTGTGTAGGGCCCGGCGGCGGCGGCGTAGGCATCCGTGGTTACTGTGGAGGCTGCGTTGATTCGGCTAGGCATGGGGGCGGCTGGGGTTGCAAGCGGCTAGTGCGGAGGCTGTCGCGCTGCGGCAGGGTGCAGGGGGTGAAGGCCTCCGGTGGTGGGGTTGTGCGCGTGCATGCCTGGGCCGGCCCCTGGCTTGGGGTGGCTGGCTACTTCCGGCCGTGTTCATGGTGGCCAATGCATTGGCCGATCTGGTGGTAGCGTGCCTGGCGGATTCAATGCCTGGAGTTTGGCGGGCGGCGCGGGATGGGCAGTCGCCTGGTGTGGTTGCTGCTCCGGCTGTGGATAGATCCACGGTAGCTTGGCAGATTGGATGCGGCAGCGGCTGACATGTTTCGGTGTCGGTTCGTCCGTAGGTGACATGCGTCAGGGGAAAATATATAGTGCCACAAGCCTTAGATGCTACCATGATATGGGCTTTTGGGCCGTCGGATTTTCAGTCGAACGGCTCTCAATAACTTTGTCACATTTGCAAAAAAGTCTCTATAAAGTGCAAAAGTTGCGCATAGGTCCAGTAGATCCAACATCTCACGGATGTCGTCCGATCTAAGAATCCGACGGCCCAGATGTCCGTATCACGGTAGCATTTAAGTGTTGGGAGCACTAGATACTCTGCCCATGCGTCAGCCTTCGATTCCTTTCCCCGTCGTCTGCGCGCCACTTCTGTCGAATGGCTGGACTTCTCCTAGCTACGGTCCATCGCTCGTCTCTCGCTCGGCAGCAGGACTAGACTTGTCTCGTGCTCAGCAGCAGAACTGAGCTCGTCTCGCACGCGTCGATAGGTCGGGCCAATGGAGGTCAGTTTTGGCCGGGCTATTGGGTCTCGGTGCTGGGGGCATCTCAGGGGTGCTAAAGGCGAGGCCTTTCCACTCGTCTCTGGGTGGTGTAGGGATGGGTGGCGGGTGAGGTGGCGTCGAGGTCTTTCTCCAGGGCGGCGGCCTTGATGATGGTGTCGCGGTGCTCTTGGGCAAAGCCTGTGCCTTGGTGCTGCCTGGTGAGTGGTGACCATGGTCGCCGGGCTGTGGCGTTCGGTGGCGGTGAGTATTGGCCGGTGTGGAAACCTGTTCTATCTTTGGACGGACCGGCGGCAGCGAGGCTCATTCCTTTCTTGAAGGTGTCGTCGCGGCCTTCATAGCCCATCATGTTGCTCTAGTCTGGGGAAACTCTAACCCTCGGGTCGGGCGGTGGCGGCGCTCTGATGTCGTATCCTTCCTGAAGCCACCGCCTTGGAGCCCACGGTTGGTCGTATGCGGCTTCATCTCTTCGAGATGGCGTATTCACGGCTGGGGACCCGACGGCTCTTATAGTGCTTGGGGTGGTGTTGCTGCGCTCAGCGCCTATGTATTTTGCCTTGGGTGCGTGTGTTGTGATGGTATGCATTTGTACCGGGTTGCTGTTGGTCGTTGCTTTATATATAAAGCGGGACGATAGCCTTTTTTATAATATAAATCTTTCTAGAGATTTTAATACAAACTACTCATGAATGTATATAGTAATCCACTTATTTAATCCCTTACTGTAATATCTTTGAAAAGACTCATACTACTTCCTCCGGTCTTTTTTACTCCGCATATTAGATTTGTGTCAAGTTAAAGTTTGCAAAGTTTGACCAAATTTATATTAGAAATTATCAACGTCTACAGTATCAAATATGTATGCTACGAAACTACATTTCATAATGAATCTAAAAATGTTGGTTTGGCAGTGTGAATGTTAATAGCCTTTTTTTATAAATTTGTTCAAAGTAAAGACACTTTAAGTTCGGACAAAACTTATGTGCGGATAAAAAGGACAGAAAGGGAGTATTTAGAGACGGAGCGAATACAAATCAAGCGGAGGGGCTATATAGAGTACTACAGGGACTAACTCGTAATATTTATATTCACGAGTGGTAAGGTGCAAAACAGCGAAGAGAAAAGGTTTCCCCATCTCTCCCTCGCGTGGACTCGGACTGAGAGAAAAGCACGCCTGGTGGTGCCCCTCGGGAGGTAGGAGCGCCGGTGCCGGGAGTGTGGCGGCCGGCGTCGCCAGGCCTTGAGGTTCCGCTCGGGGATGAGGGCTGCAGTAGATGGCCGGATGCCGGACACGCCGGTGTGGCGCCGGGGTCTCGGGCTGGTCGGAGGTCCATGCTCGTGGGCGACTTGGCCCTGGGGCTGTTGCCTGTGGGCCGCCACCGTTGAAGCGGTGATCTTTTCTTGACCTTCCAAGTCGTCTTTGATTGTTGATTGAATGGATGGGGCAGTTCTTCATTTCTTTCTGATCGCCTTTTTCCGTGCCCATTCCACGAGCCGGCACAAATATGAAGTAAACAGTCAATTGATTGTTGATTGACCAACACGCTGCACTAATCTAGACAGTCAGAAGCACAGTGTGAAGTAGTGCAACATTTGTAACTTGCAGTTCAATTCGAACTGCAAAAACATTCTTAGATTAAGTTATGGAGGAAGTATACGATAGGGCACCATGGCGTCATGTTTGGAAAATGCCTTGTATTCAAGGAAGAGGTTTGAAATTGGAACAGCCTGCTGCAACAGCAAGAGCAGCCTGATCGAGGTGCTTCCCTCCCTCCCTCCCTCCCTCCCTAAGGAAGATGCCCAACAACTAAAAGCATCTCCATCTTCATATGGGTCTTGTGAATCCCGTTATTTGCAACCGGCCGGATATTGAAATGCCGACACAACACTTTATTGATAAATAGTTACATGTTGGACACCACTTGATCGAATCAACACACGTTTTTTGTTTTCCACCATTACAAAGCAAGGAACAGCAGAAACAGTATCCTAGCGGCATTACAAAAAGGACAAGAAAACGCAAACCTCCACAAATGCCAGAAAAACCCACTACAACGACCTCTCATCGAGATCGCACTATGGGGCAAAAAAACTGGCGAGGCTGCGACTAAAGCTTCAACAAACATAACACGTGACGCAGCAGGCCATGACACTCGGCAAGACTACACACAAAGCACAAGGGAACAGCTTCTACTCCGTGATAGGAATATCACGGGATGGTGTTACCTGTTATCATATACTTGATATTAGGACAGTTTGGATGATGTGCAACATCTTGCAGCACCTGACTTAGGTCGAAGTCACCATTGACATTGAGCTCCAACTCCTTGAGGCTTGCAAGTTTGTTGAGGCCAACAATGGTTCCCCCACGTCTGGACTTCCAAACAATCTTTGTAAGCCTGGGAGCTGTGTCGGTTTCAAAATTGATCTTTTCAATCTCACAGGCATCCTCGATGACGAGGTACTCCATCTTTTGGAACTGGTTAGTCTCGAAAGTGAGAATACTCCCTGTGTATGACCCATGCCGAAGTGTGAGACAGCGCAGGCTTCGGAGCTTGCCTAGTTGTGGCAGAGAAGCATCTGACAATGATGTCTTGCGCAGACTTATCTCAGCAAGGCGTGGTAGATCTTCAATCCAGTCGGGCAACCCGATGGTGATGCCGTTGATGTCAAGTCTCACAAGCTTCTTGGGACGACGTTGTTCTGTGTTGTCGAGCTTCATGTTGAGAGGCACACCGTTACACGGTGATTTGACCCAAACTGACAATTTCAGGAGGCATTCATCCAACTCAGTGACCACCCCGAGCAAGTGGTCGACATTATCTTGTTTACCATGAATGACCACGCCTAGGTTTGTGAGACGCTTGAGATACTTGATGTGCTGCAACTCCTTGTCGTCTTCAGCAACTTCGACATGAACTAGTGTCTCCATACTTGTCATCATCCCGATCTTGTGAGGCATCTGCACGGTGGAAAGTTCCTCCTCGGGCCAGACACCCACCCGATAATCGACCGGGCCGGCTAGCAGATGCTTTAGCATCGGGAGCAGCAAGCCTTTTGTGGCAGAAGATGGAACCTTGGTTCCTCGAATGTCCAGCGTCTCCAACTGTTGCAGCTTCTTCATTTCCCTAGGCAGCTGAGAAATCTCTGTTTTCAGGATGCTCAAATACTTGAGCATGAACAAGTTGTTGCATATGTTTTTTAGATGCCGCTTCTTCAGGTGCTTGCAGTAGTCTAGGTCCATCACTTTCACCCGCGCCACTCGAGGGAGTGAAGGGAGCGAGTCAAGAAATGTTGTGATGTCATCAGGGGCACCTTGCGGTTCTACCCAAGGGAAGCAGTTGCAGATGCTGCCACTATCCTGCTGATTCCTTTGTAAGACATGGTGCCATTGGATATTACTTCTAATAGAGATGTGGCAAGCCAGGTTGGGATGCAAGTCCCCCGACCTCTCGTACCTTATCTCAGAAATGAAGTCACGGACAAAATCTGGCACCATGTAGGTAATGACATTGCCTAAATTTCCCACCTCGGCAATGTTCACAAACCCCAGAGCAGCAAGGTATTCAAAGCAGTACTCAACTCTATCTAGTGCTTCCTGCCCATCTCTTTCGGTTACTTGGCCTTCAGCAATCCATCTTCTTGTCAAGCTTGCTTTTCTGATTCGGAAACCTGGGTTGAAAATGGATAGGTAGAGCAAGCAACTCTTAGCCGTCTTAGGCAGCTTTTCGTAACAAAACTTCATCATCTTCGTTCGGATAGGCTTCTTGGTAGTGGTTTTGCCATCATGCCGCCTCCCTGCTGAGTATAGGCTTGTGAGCAGGTTCTGCAATTGTTGTATACTCGTAGAAGGATCATCATGCAGGGCACCGAGTAACAGCTTCATGCAGAAGAGGTCCGGATCACATGTCTTCAAGATACGACGCATGATGACCCTCCTCCCATCATCTTCATATTCTGTGGGAATGAGTTGATCGGCTTTCTTGAAGCAGAAGTGGACAAGGGAATGGACTATAGTTTTGTCTGGAGAGCATTGTTTGGCCAACTCGCTATCCATTGTGGTCAACATGATTGCACTACCAGAGGAGCAGCCAGAGGAGTCTAGAATCTTCTTCATCTCATACCATGGGTATGGATGCTCAGCTTCTTCGACAACCACCAAGAACCTTCTACCTTTGAGGCGCTTCTGGAGTTCGGTCTTGTCCTCGACATCGTCACTGGCTGCTGCTCCACCTCCTTGTCCTTGATGGGCAGGGGCAGGGGCAGGGTCAGGTGCAGGAGGGAGCTGCTGGATCATCTCGTGGAGTATTTGCCCGAGAAATGGAGGCCTTTGGATGGTGACCCAAGCTTTGCAGTCGAACAGGCTCGCCACTGACGGATGTTGGTACACTTGCTTGGCGAGGTGGCCACCATCTGCTGTATCTGGTGCTTCAACAGCGATGACTATGGGCTGTCGTCCATCTCGGACGCCCTCCGTTGCTTGTGCTTCTATATCACCTGCTCTTCTAACCACTGCCTTCTTCAGCCAGCTTACCAGCTCCTTCGTTCCATCCTCGAGAATGTTGGAGGTAATGTCAAATAAGCCTCGCTTGCGAGCATCCAAATCCAAGGCCTCCTCCCTAGTGGCAGATTCGCCAGCGGTCTCATTGGCCGGAACCTTGACACCGTACCTCAGCCGGCGGTCGCTGACTTCACGCGCTCGGGACTTCAGCTCCCGGATCTGATTGCCCACCTGATGGCGGGCCGAGATGGTCTGCAGGAAGAAGAGGGCATGGCGCACATGGCCACAGGCGCCCTGTGCGAGGGGTGCTTGGCCCACGCGGCGACGGTAGAGGTCGAGGCAGTCCTGCGTGTCGTCGGCGAGGTCCTGGACTTGCTTCATCCACACACGGACCTGGTGGTTGCGCTGCTCAACGCCGGCTTCATCGAGGTGGCGGAGGAAGCCGTCCATGCTCTGCATCTCGTCCATGATGAACTGCGCATCGCGGCGGACGCCGCCCAGCAGCTGCGCCTCGTCGCGGATGGCGGACGAGAGGTAGCCCAGAAGTGGGTCGACGGCAGCCAACGCGGCGCTGCTCATGGTACCCTTGCCCTCGTTTGTGCCTCTCGGTTGCTCTAGAGATTTGGAACCTCTAGCTAGAGAAGCGGTCCACACAACTTAATCCTAGCTACTCGTGCCGTACGGTTAGACAGCTGGGAAATTTGCTTCATGCATGAATGGCCTTGGGTGTTGGTGCTAGGTATTTTTAGACAAGTAGTAGTAGCTAGGAACCTCTAAAGAAGAAGCGGTGCACATAACATATTCCTACTCCTGCTGTACGTAAGTTTAGACAAGTAGGAATTTGGTTAATGAATAACTTTGGGTGCTGGTGCTTTAGTTTTGCTTTTGCTTTTGCTTTTGCTTAATTTAATAAAAAATGTTACGTAGAATGCTAGCTGCATGTAAAGGAGCAAGGTATCATAGGTAACACCCCGCTCAAGTAATACGAGAGGATCGCTTTGTTCGTTTAACAAGAACCTAACATCCTGGCCAACACTATTTAATACTCCCTCCTTCGGAATTACTTGTCGCAGAAATGGATGTATCTAAATGTATTTTAGTTCTAGATACATCCATTTTCGAGACAAGTAATTCCGAACGGAGGGAGTAAGCAGGTGGGGGGTTCGGCTCAAGTGCAAGAGTCACCGTAGGGATTAATATGCAGGGCCAGTAATCAAGTGACATGTGTCCTGGTTTGCCAGCTAAAGAGCCTTTATTTTCTTAGTTTTTTTCTACTGATTTTCGTGATTCCTCATCTTCTCCGTTCTTTCTTCTATCTACACTGAGGCCTGTGAAATCAACGCCACAATTTTAGCACTACAGTTGGGATTGTTTCCTGATCTTTCACAAAGAGTAGCTCACACCATTGACGCCGCTACCGCCGGCCACGCCAATGAAGCTCTTTGCACCGGTCGCCGAGCAGCCGACCCTAGCGTCATGAAGACAGACAAGATAGAGGATGTGCTGCTCCACCGCTCCAACCCTCCTCTGTGCACGAGGGCTGGCAATTTTACACTGCAAGTGCAGCCATCTCCGCTACCGAAGGAACCATGGACTAATCTTCGTATAACCGTCAGCTTTGAGCCGTCGTCCTTTGAGGCCCCGCCATGGCCGGCCACAACAATGACAGCACCCACTCAGCCTGATGGTGCCTGCTATGTGCCTCACGCCGTCACGCGAGATGCATCCCCAGTCCTAGTATTTGATTTCACGGGACATATAACTTCCTGGTCTAGCCTAGAAGAAAGAACGAAGAAGATGGGGAATCAGGAAATTGGTAGAGAAAAAAACAAAGATGTAGAAAGGTCCTTTAGCTGGTCCCACTAGGACACATGTCTCTTCATTATAGGCCCTGCATATTAAGCCCTGCGGTGACCCCTGCAGCTGAGCTGAACCCCATTAACTTCTAGATTAGTAGATATACAAGTAAAGGTGGGCAGATTGCAGGAGTAGTGCCCATATTTTTATACTCACGGCGAGGCAGTTAGACACTTTTTTAATGCAAGTTTGCGCATTTTTCATGATCAGTCATCTAAGTAGCATCTAATTTGTATCCGTCGACAAGTGTTGCCCATATTTTTGGTCATTGGTTGGACAGTATTCCAGATAGATTGAAAACGCTAATAAGGGTGGATCGTATGCCTTGTTATGGTCGCTTTGACTATGTAGAAATGATTTGGTTCTTGATAGCAAAAATTTGCTCTCCTTTGCAGGTTATTTTCCGTTATATGCACTCTTCATATGTGGTCTATGCTACATCAATGGAGTGCCAACTGTTGTTGAAGGCGTTGTGTATGTGGTTGGAGCGAGTGGTCATGGAGGTTATTATCCAACATGAGTGGCGGCATAATCTTCGGATTGGTTCATCACCTCCTTCGACATAGGCATAGCTAGTGTCGGTCATTTGACTCTTCTATTGCCAATATGTTGGATCTTTATTTTATTTTGTCAGACTATTGGTGTTAATTGTGTGCATCTTAGGTATACAGAGGCCGGATGTTGCTCATCATGCTTTGTATCCGCTTGATACTACATTTCGACTTAAGAAAAAACGCCCTTTATAAAAAAATAGAAGTAAGAAAAGAAATACATCCCGGTGGACATTAGCCTATTGAAGACCCATGAAAGCGAGAGGGGAAAATATATAGATGTCCGTACATCATTCAATGGAGTAGTGATCATGTGCATTGTACAACCGTTATAAACTTATCAAGTGAATTATGAAACCATTCAATGGTGAAGTGCTGAAACCATGTGTGGAACTAAAGCTTCCAGATGGGAACATGTACATCGTACACATTTTGATCTATCACTTCTTTTTGCGGGGACTTCGATTTATCTTAACATAGATCAATTGCACACAACTCCTATGTAATAACAGTTTCTTTTTCTTGTAAGCAATAAGAGCATCCACAGTATGATGTGTACTCAGAATTCAGAACGAGAAAAAAAAAAAGAATGAACACGGTCAATATTTAATTCCCTTAGTTAAATAAATTATCTATGATGTTTCTCATGTTTCCTCCCTGTTTGTGTTGGTCTCTCGATCGGTTGCTCTCGCATACGACAATGTACGTGGCAAAATTTATTGCATATGTTTATACAAGTAATTTGCCTAATGAATGGCCTTGGGTGCTGGCCGGGCTGTTGGTGCATTACTTTTGCTTTTGTTTCTTCTTTTGTTTAAGTTAACGAAGATCCCTCAAATTTTATACATATAATGCTGCATGTAAAGAAGCAAGGTATCATAGGTAACACCCCGCTCAAGTATACGATGATCACTTTATTCGTTTAATTTGGGTTCGACACCCAACACAAGTGGCCTGGAGTTGTGTTGTGTGTGCATGAAGGTACCACGGAGTCCGGCGTCGAGGAGCCCCGCTCCAGAACAGTCAGTGGTCGCCCACCAGGCTGATGGTCTTCTTGCGGTGGCATCAATGCGAGCCCCATGCCCATGGCCATTAGGCAGGCCCTCGATCTCCTCTGCTGCACAACGACGTGACGATACGTGGCCATTGTTGTCGTGCTTGGGAGAAGACGATGGGGCTGGACAACAATAATGTGATGCACCGTTCGACACAGACTGCTTCTCCGTGGCGTTCCCGGACCCTGTCATGCTACGGATGGCGACGCGCAGCGGGAAGCTTTTCCTCTCCATCAACAACATCACCGTCGACATCCGTGACGCGGTCCTCGCCGAGCCCAAGGCGCTGACTATGCCGGAGGTTTGGGTGAAGCTCTGGAGGGTGCCTCCGAAGCAGCGGCGCGTGGAGCGGCTGATGGCGGCCACTACTATGATCGGCCGGCCGTTGGTGGTGGATGAACTGTCCCTAATCCGTTCGGGCCCGGTGCGTATGAAGTTTGCGTGTCGGGCGCCGGCCAAGCTGTGCGGATCTGTGCAAATCTGGTTCAATGGAGAGGGCTACTCCATCAAGCAATTTGTCAGGTCCTTTCAGGCAATTTGTCAGGTCCCCAGCAAATTCTTCAGACGTTACAATACGTCTGGAGACCTGACCCTGCATAAAGAGATTAGTTCTTTTTCTTTACCACCCACATCTGAAGGGGTGGCAAAGAGTTCATCACTCTGCGAGCTCCATATGAGAATGGTGGCATAGAGGCCAAACCATTTCGTTTCACATAAGAGGGGTTAGGGTAAGCATATGAATAAGCAGAGAAATTCTTCGAGGACTTATGAACATAATGATTAGAAGAATAATGCTCATATTCATAGCCCTTGGCTCTACCCTGCGAAACAGAGTTGTTAGCACGATGATGTTCATATGAGGACTTGGATCCTTTTGAGGAATTTGATCCACGTGAGGAATTTGGTCCGTATGAGGACTTGGATCCATATGATGAATTTGGTCCATATGAAGAATCTGATCTGGGGTTCCTATTCTTCACAGGTGGTGTCATGAGGACATTCACCTAAAGACTTTCAAGGCACCTTTTGGGAACCCAGATTTTCTTCACAGGGGAACCATTCCTGCAGTTAGTGCCAACATATCTAGCAAATACTTCACCATTCTGATTTTTGAACAGTTTATAGTTGGAGTCAAATGACTCATCAGAAGAATGAGAAGATTCACATGTATAACCAGATAAATTAGATGGATCAACTGGAGGTCCCTTTGCAGCAACCCATGAGGTTTTGGGGTACTGCTCAGGCTTCCAATATGTACCATCAGCATTGAGTTTCCTCTCAAAGGCAATACCCTCTTTCCTAAGGTTCCTGTTGAGGATCTGCTTTTTAAGCACATCACAAAGAGTCTGATGCCCTTTGAGGCTTTTGTACATGTCTGTCATGTACAATTCCTTCAGCCCTGCATCCTCAGTGATACTAGCAATGTCCTCAGATGAGTAATTAGTGATAGCAGAGGCAGGTGAAGAATTTGTAACATTAGAAGCATTTGAACATTCAGGTGAAGAATTAGCAGATTCTCGTTCAATGCATTTCAAACATGGAGGAACAAATTCTTCCTGAGCAGCGCTGATTTGTTGAGCAAGTAATGAATCGCGCTCCTTCTGAAGATCTTCATAACTCACTCTTAGCTTCTCATGATCAGACAAGAGAGAGTTATGTTGATCTTGAAGGGAGTCATACTTAGAATGAAGTCTTTGAAGACTTTCAGCTAAAGCTTTTGACTGATCCATTTCTTCACCCAACATATCATCGCTCTTACTAAGCATGTTGTGAGCCTTTTCCAAAGCTCTTTGTTGTTTAGTAGCAAGGGTAGCAAGTTTGACATAACTGGGTCCAAATTCATCACCAGATTCATCATCATTGGATTCAAACAGATAGCATTCAATTACCTATTCACCATCTGCCATAAGACATGGTGAGGAGGATGATGATTCTGGTTCAAATGTCATTGACTTGAGAGATTCCTTGAAGTCCTCCAAGGATCATGACAGGTTCGATGGCCTTCATAGACATCATAGAGACGGTCCCAAATAAGCTTCGCATGGTCAAGATGCATGACGTTCCTGAACTGATTTCGGGACAGACAGGAGCAGATGACGTCCTTCGCCGTGAGGTTGAGAAGGGTGTACTTGCGAATGTCATCAGCTTCCGCCATCTTGCACAGATCAGTCAGACCAATCTCAGTGACGGTCCACAGCTCGATGTTCATCGCCATGAGGCGCTTCTTCATCATGGCCTTCCACTTGGGATACTCGTGACCGTCAAAGATAGGGCATGTCACTTTCTTCATACCTGCGGTCGACATAACTAAAAATCCAGGCGGTTAAACCAAAATCACAGGGAGTACCTTGCTCTGATACCAATGGAAAGTGCGTTATATCGACTAGAGGGGGGTGAATAGGCGATTTTTATGAAATTCTTCACTGAGGAATTTGCTAGTGAGGAAATTCCTTAGCGAAGAACTACTTGCAGCGGAATAAGTACTCAGAAGTAAACACAACAGAATACATGCATGGTCATGCGCCGAAGTACAAGTCCTGCGGGGACCAATGTGCCTGACGTTTGAATGAGAGGATGAGGGTCGCCGAGGCCCGAGCCACTATCAATATGGCGGTGGTGGAGGCGGCTGATGCGGCGGCGTGGGCTGCCACCGAGGAGGAAGCAATCCACGCTCGCATTATAAAGAAGCGGCATCGGAGGAACACCCGCGCTCTCGCCCAAGAGCAGAATCGGGCGGTGCATGCCATGGCCAGACTGCCCCCCAAAGAGGAGAAGGAGGACAACGACGACTCGAGCAGCTTCGGTGATGAGTAGATTCGGCTGGATTCAGGCGTGCAGTTGTAAGTTGACTACGATTCAAGCGTCGTAAGTTTTGAACTAGCGCCCCAAAGAATCTTATTGCTAATCGATCCACCATTTTTGTCATCATCAAACTTATCTTCTACATGTCCAGTCTGATTAATGATAATTGATGTTCGCTTCGTAGCAAAACATGTTTATTTTTTCTCCCGTCGCAACGCACGGGCATGTTTGCTAGTAGTATTTGGAAGGGAAACATTTCTACCCGGTGCGCCTGCCGAAACTTGCGTCGGTCGCAGCCGTCAAGTGGGATCGTGCGTTCCCAGGCCTCGGTCTTTCCCCTTTTCCCGTACGAACCTGTTTTTCCACCTATCCCTTTTTTCTACCTCACGACGCGCACTAAAAGCTGCCATAACCGCTTAGTTCCTCCATCTTCAGGCTCACATGCAGCACACCGGCGTGAACGAGGCCTTGCTCATAGGGCGAGCCATGGCAGGGAGGAGAAGACATCGACAACTAGCGCCTCCTCCCTCCCTTTTTCCCTCTCTCAGCCCCGCACCCTCAGCGACCCTCATCAGAGCTGCAATCAAATGCTACAAACGGCTTCTTTTTTGCTGGAACCATTAAAATGATGACAGTACGCCACGCACGAGCTACAAACGGCAGTTGATGGAGCTGCAACCAGTGTTACAAAATGCTACAACCGCCCTTTTGTTTTGCTGGGACCAGAGAGAGAGAGAGAGAGAGAGAGAGAGAGAGAGAGAGAGAGAGAGAGAGAGAGGAGGTCGCAAATGGTGCAGGAGGAGCTGCAAACAGTACCGCAAAATGCTACAACTGCTAACCAAAAAGCTTCAAACGAAATGAAAAAAGCTTCAACCAGATATATGAAAAGCTGTGAGCAGTCATTGCCATGGCGGAATGCTACAACCGTTGACATAAAATGCTACAACCCTTGATGAAAAAAGCTTCAACCGAAACGATAAAGAAAACATTAACCAAGACTGCTACAAATAAAAATAGCTGCAACCGTTGATAGAAAAGTTTCAATCGTAGATGAAAAAAGCTACAACCATTGAAAGAGAAAGCTACAACCATACACTGCATAATCAGAAAAGTTGCATCCGTTGTAGAGAAAGCTTCAATCGTATGTGCGAAAAGCTTCAATGATGGAAAAAGCTTCAAACGGCAATGAAAAAGCTTCAACCGCCAGGAGAAAAAGCTTCAAACGGTAATGACAAAAAAGCTTCAACCAGGGGAGCCGGGCGAACGACTGGTGGCGACGTGGACGGCGATCGGCGACCGGGGGCGACGAGGAAGGCGACCGGGGGCGAGGACGGCGACCGGGCGGCAACAAGGACGGAGATCGGCAAGCGGGGGCAAGGACGGAGATCGGCAAGCGGGGGCAAGGACGGCGACCTGGCGGCAACAAGGACGGCGACCGGCGACGGGGGCGAGGGCCGCGAGCCGGCGATGAGGACGGAGACCGGCGATGAGGACGGCCACTAGAGGGGACTGGAGGCGCGGCGACAAGGACACCGAGCAGGAGCTGCAGATCTAACCCGAGGTAGAAGAAGCCCATGACGAATTGTTTTTTTTTGCGCCTAGCATTCAGTGGCCACGCGGGCTCGCATCCAAGGGCTGGGGCAGGACCGGCCGAAACTTTCGGCCGGTGCGCCGGCACCTTGCATCGCCCTATTTAGA
Organism: Aegilops umbellulata; assembly: GCA_032464435.1. Classification (NCBI taxonomy): domain Eukaryota; kingdom Viridiplantae; phylum Streptophyta; class Magnoliopsida; order Poales; family Poaceae; genus Aegilops; species Aegilops umbellulata. Next base: position 660,363,131 of record CP136057.1, read on the forward strand.
ACCGGAGTGAATACAAATCAAGCTGAGGGGCTATAAATAGTAGTACAGGGATTAACTCGTAATATTTATATGCACGAGTGTTAAGGTTTAAAACAGCGAAGAGATAAGGTTTCCCCATCTCTCCCTTGCGTGGAGTCATTGGCCAAGGTCGGACGGAGAGAACCGCAGTCGCGTCGCGTGAACGCCGGCCGTTGGCCGCCTCTGCCGCAGGGCTGCGTGCCACGCCGTGGTGGTGCTCCTTCGCTGCCGGGGATGTGGTGGCCGGCGCCGTAAAAGGCCGTGCCGATGGAGGCCGCGTTGGGGTGACGCTCGGGGATGAGGGCTGCAGTGCACTCGATGGCCGGATGAGCCAGACCTTCCAACTCTTGGATTGTTGATTCCCGTTTCTTTCTCTTCTTTGTTTCTTTTTTCAGTTCGTCTTGTTCCGTTCACAAGCCCTTTTCATCACCAAGCTGAAGTAAATAATACCATCACGCCACACCAACAATCTTCACCTTGGCGAACTTAAATTGTATATACAATGTTTGGTAACTGGCTTATATTCCAGGCCGATAGTTCGAAACTGGAACAGCCTGCAACAACAATAGTGTAGAGAAGAATGAATTTGCAGTGAGCTAGGTTGTGAGGCCCTAGCCTGATTGAGGTGCTTCCCCTTCCCTCCCTAGATGAGGCACGACAACTAAAAGCATCTCCATCTTCATATGGGTCTCGTGAATCCCGTTATTTGCAACCGGATATTGAAATGTATGCTGACACAACAGTTTATTGATAAATAGTTACATGTTGGACACCACTTGATCAAATCAACACAGGACAGTAGCAGATGACATAACATGAGCTACCACATTGCACACGTACGTTTTTTGTTTTCCGTTAATCGCAAGGACCAACGGAAACAGTATCCTAGCAGCATTACAAAACACGGAAAATGAAAAGCAAACCTCCACAAATGCCAGAAAAACCCACTATAACGATCTCCGCCCGAGATCGCACTATGGGGCAAAAAAACTGGCGAGGCTGCGACCAAAGCTTTTATATATCACGATCATAACACTCAACAGTTAAGACAACACACACAACACAAGGGAACAACTTTTACTCCGTGATAGGAATATCTAAATTATACCTGAAATGAGGACAGTTTGGATGCTTTGCAACAGCTCGCTGCACATAACTTAAGTTGAAGTCACCATCGAGCTCCAACACCTTGAGGCTTGGAAGATTGTCGAGGCCATCAATGGTTCCCCTGCGGCTGCGGGTGAGGTTCCAAACAATCTTTGAGAGCTTGGGAGCTGTGTCGGTTTCAAAATTGATCTTTTCAATGTCACGGGCGTCCTGGATGACAAGGTGCTCCATATTTTCAAACAGATTAGCCTTGAAGAAGAGATTGTTCTCTGTGTATGACCCATGCCGGAGGATGAGGCTGCGCAGGCCTTGGAGCTTGCCTAGTTTTGGAAGAGAATCATGTGACAATGATGTTTTGCGCAGACTTATCTCAGCAAGGCGTGGGAGATCTTTAATCCAGTCGGGCAACCCGCTGGTGATGCCGTTGATGTTAAGTCTCACAAGCTTCTTGGGACGACGTAGTTCTATGTCTTGTAGCTTCATGTTGAGATCCACGCTGTTACACGGTGATTTGACCCAAACTGACAATTTCAGGAGGCATTCATGCAACTCAGTGACCACCTCGAGCAAGTGGTCGACATTATCTTGTTTACCATGAATGACCACGCCTAGGTTTGTGAGACGCTTGAGATTCTTGACGTGCTGCAACTCCTCGTCATCTTCAACAACTTCGACATGAACTAGTGTCTCCATACTAGTCATCATCCCGATCTTGCGAGGCATCTGCACGGTGGAAAGTTCCTCCTCGGGCGAGACACCCACCCGATAATCGACCGGGCCGGCTAGCAGATGCTTTAGCATCGGGAGCAGCAAGCCTTTTGTGGCAGAAGATGGAACCTTGGTTCCTCGAATGTCCAGCGTCTCCAACTGTTGCAGCTTCTTCATTTCCCTAGGCAGCTGAGAAATCTCTGTTTTCAGGATGCTCAAATACTTGAGCATGGACAGGTTGTTGGATATGATCTTGAGATGCCGCTTCTCCAGGTACTCACACTTGTCTAAGTCCATCACTTTCGCCCGCACCTCTGTCACTCGAGATAATAAAGGGAGCGACTCAAGAAATAATGTAATGTCATCACTGTCCTCCTGCTGTTGCTTCTTCTTCTTCTTCTTCTTCTTCTTCTTCTTTTGTTGTAAGACATGATGGTGCCATTGGACATCACTGCTAATGTACAGGTGGCGAGCCAGGTTGGGAGGCAGTCTCGTGTCCCCGAAGCTTTTGTACCTGATTATCTCATTTATGAACTCACGGACAAAATCTGGCACCTTGCAGGTAATGACATTGCCTAAATTCCCGGCACTGGTAATGTCCACGAGCCCTTGAGCAACGAGGTGTTCAAAGCAGCGCTCAGCTCTATCCAGTGCTTCCCGCCCATCCTTTTGGGTCACATGGCCTTCAGCGACCCATCTTCTTATCAAGCTTGTTCTCCTGATGTTGAAATCTGGGGAGAAAATGGATAGGTAGAGCAAGCAACTCTTGTCCGTCGGAGGCAGCCTGTCGTAACGAAACCTCATCATCTTCATTCGGATGTGCTTCTTGGAAGGGGTGCTGCCATTAGACCGCCCTGCAGCTTCTGCAGAGACCAGGCCTATGAGCAGGTCCTCCAATTGTTGGCTAGTCGTAGAAGGATCAGCATGCAGGGAACTGAGTAACAGCTTCATGCAGAAGAGGTCCGGATCACATGTCTTCAAGATATCACGTATGCTGTCCCTCTTCCGGCCATCATATTCTGTGGGGATCAGTTGATCAGCTTTCTGGAAGCAGAACTGGACAAGGGAATGGACTCTAGTTTTGTCCGGGGAGAAGCGTTGGGTCAAGTTGCTATCCTTTATGGTCAACATGATTGCACTACCAGGCGAGCAGCCAGAGGAGTCTAGAATCTTCTTCATCTCATCCCATGGGTATGGATACTCAGCTTCTTCAACAACCACCAAGAACCTTCTACCTTTGAGGCGCTTCTGGACCTCTGTCCTGTCCTCGACATCAGTTGCTGCTCCTCCTCCTCCTCCTAATTGTCCTTGTCCTTGAGGGGCAGGGGCAGGGGCAGGTGCAGGAGGGAGCTGCTGGATCATGTCGTGGAGTATTTGCCCGAGAAATAGAGGTCTTTGGATGGTGACCCAAGCTTTGCAGTCAAAAAGGCTCGCCACTGACGGATGTTGGTACACTTGCTTTGCGAGGTCGCCAATGTCCGCTGTATCTGGTGCTTCAATGGCGATGACTATGGGCCGTCGTTCACTTGGGTGGTCATCTTGAACACGAAACGGCTTCGGGATCAGATTCAATACAAGAGATAGAATTCTGGATCGGATGCCCTCTGTGGTAGCCGTTACTTCTTGGACGCCCTTGGTTGCTTCCACTTCCTTCTTGAGCCAGCTGGTAAGCTCCTCCGTTCCATCCTTGAGAATGTCGGGCTTAATGTCAACTAAGCCTCGCCTGTGAGCATCCAATGACTCTTCCGTCGTCACAGCAGTGGCGTCGCTGGCAGAGGTATCCTCATAGGCCGGGACCTCTACACCGTACCTCTGCCGGCGCTCGCCGACGTCACGCGCGCGGGACTTGAGCACCCGGATCTGCTTGCCCACCTGATGGCGGGCTGGGATGGTGTGCAGGAAGAAGAGGGCATGGTGCATATGGCCCCAGACGCCCCTCGCGAGGGGTGCTAGGCCCACCCGGTCACCGTAGAGCTCGACGCAGTCCTTCGTGTCCTTGGCAAGGTCCCGGACCTGCTTCATCCACGCACGAACCTGGTGGTTGCGCTCGTGGTCCTTGCCGGCGAGGTGGAGGAGGAAGCCGTTCATGCTATGCATCTCGTCCATGATGAACTGCGCATCGCGGCGGACGCCGCCCAGCAGCTGCGCCTCATCGCTAATTGCGGACGAGAGGAAGCCCAGCACCGGGTCGACGGCACGGCTTACCGCGGACGCGGCGCTGTCCATGGTGGTGCCGGCCCTTCCCCCGGCCCGTTTGTGCCTCTCGGTTGCTCTAGAGATTTAGACAAGTAGCTAGCAAGGAACCTCTAGAGAAGCGGTCCACGCAACTTAATCCTACTCTTGCCATACGTTTAGACAAGTTGGAATTTGCTTTGGGTGCTGGGCTGCTGGTGATCTAGAGAATCTCTAGAGATTTATCTAGACAAGTAGGAACCTCTAAAGAAGCGGTCCACACAACTTATTCCTACCCGTGCCGTAAGTTTAGACAAGCACGAATTTGGTTAATGAATAGCTTTGGGTGCTTTAGTTTTGCTTTCCCTTTCACTTTTGTTTTTCTTTTGTTTAATTTAACAAATTTTATACTACGTATATATAATGCTAGCTGCATGTAAAGAAGCAAGGTATCATAGGTAACACCCCGCTCAAGTAATACGATGACCGTTTTGTTCAGATGCACATTAAAGCCAACACTATTTAAATACTTCTAGATTAGTAGATATAGAACTAAGAAAAAATGTGTGCTATTGGACATTGGCCTATTGGAGAACCATGAAGCGAGAGGGGAAAATAGAAACATGTTCATACACCATTATTCAATGGACGTGAGTTTTGTAGAATTAGACCTTTTAATAGCTGAATCCAGATGTTATGATATCTTATTCATTTACAGATTAGTGCTAGCTCATGCATTGTGCTCCCTCTGTAAAGAAATATAAGAGCATTTACATCATTACTTTAGTGATCTAAATGCTCTTATATTTATATAGAGGGAGTACAATAGTTATAAACTTACCAAGTGAATGATGAAAACATTTATGTTGAAGCGCTGAAAGCTTGTGTGCAAGTAAAGCTACCAGATCGGAATATGTACATCGTACACACTTTGATCTACCTCTTGTTTTTGCAGGGACTTTGATCTATCTTAAGAAAGTTCAGTTGCACATAAGTCTTGTGCAAGAACAGTTTCTTGTTCTTGTAAGTAATAAGACCATCATCACTTAGATGTCCCAAGGCGCGTGCGCGGTCCGTATGGCAGTAAGGGATGTCTGGAACTTACCAGATGATGAGATATTCAATTTATCGAGGCCAGATTGGCTACTTATTTTATTGGATCAGTTAACATTGCCGGTGCATGAGCAAATTATATTTATGTTTTGAAGGGCATGGCACCTGAGGAATGACTTGATATTTGCTAAGGGAAGGGAAACTATATCTGCCTCTGTGAGTTTTATTCAAAACTACTGGGGGTCCTTCTCATCTTGTCGTACCAATATAAAGAAGGAGGTTACCAACAAAGGTAAGGAGAGGGTGGATGGGTTTATTGATACCAATGATGTGAAAGAAAAAGTTGTGAATTGGCAGCCTCCCATTCCGGAGTTCATCAAGATTAATGTTGATGCAAGTTTTGTGAAGGCCATTAGCGCTGCGAGTGTGGGTGTGGTTGCCAGGAATCATTTTTTTGTGGGATTATGTTGGGGTTTGTAACAGCGTGGATGAAGCAGAACTTAGAGCGACCCTCGCAGGTCTTTACATCGGTATTACTCTCTAAAAACCCATCATCTTAGAAACTGATTGTTCTTTTGCAGCCTCCTTTCTTGGAAATGATTATTTGGACATGTCTCCTCTAGTTGATCTTAAGAAGGAAGCATTGAGCATTTCTAGATTGATGACAAGCTTCAAGATATCCAAGATCAACAGAAGGGCCAATAGGGTGGCGCATGAGATTGCTAAGTTTAGTTTCGTTAATAGGTCTGATGGTGTGCTTCCTAATAGTGTTCCGCCCTGCGTGGCTGAAGCTGTAGCAGACGATTGTATGAACGTTTTTAATTAATTAATATATGAGAGGGGTTTTAAAAAAACATCATCACTAAGATATCTACACAGAATTCGGAAGGAGAAAAAAAATAATGAATACGGATCAATATTTAATACCCTTATACATAGATAAATTATCTACTACGTTTCTCGTGTTTCCTCCCCGTTTGTGTTGGTCTCTCGGTTGCTCTCGCATACGACAATGTAGGCTGCATAACTTATTCCTTACGTAGACAGGTAATTTGCTTAATTATTGGCCTTGGGTGCTGGGCTGTTAGTGCTTTACTTTTGCTTTTCCTTCTTCTTTTGTTTAAGTATGAAGGTTCCTCAAATTTTATACGTATAATGTTGCATGTAAAGAAGTAAGGTATCATAGGTAACACGCCGCTCAAGTAAGGCCTCCCATGGTGGGGTATCAAATTCTGTTCTTTTGGCTAGGTCATAATGCAGTAGGGAAAATATCCAGTGCTACCGACCCTTAGATGCTACTGTGATACGGGTTTTCGGGCCGTCGGATTCTCAGATCGGACGGCTCCTAGCAACTCAGCAACATTTGCAGAAAAGCCTACTAGGAGTCCCAAAATTACGCATAGGTCCAGCAGATCCAACAACTCCTAGATGCCGTCCGATCTGAGAATCCAACGGCCCAGAAGCCCGTATCACGGTAGCACCTAAGGTTTGGTAGCACCTGATACTCTCCCTAATGCAGTATTATGCAGCCCCATGTAGTGTGTCAACTAGGCATTTTGCTCATATGGCGTAGTATTAATTGAGGAAAGAGATGATCATAAAAAATGTAGTGCTACTATGAGTCATACAAAGTAATGAATGACATCATTTATGATACTATGCACCATAGGGATAGTATCATACACTAGTATCATATGAATGATACACTAAATGATACTATGTATGATACACCTACTATGACCCGCCTAATATGACGATTACTTCGTTCGTTTAATTTGGGTTCAACGCCCAACACAAGTGGCTTGGAGTTGTGCTCTGTGTGCATGAAGTTAACATGGAGGCATGCGTAGATGAGCACTGGGCCAGAACAGCCAGTGGTCGCCCACAAGACTGATGTTGTTCTTGCGGTTGCATAGACGTGAGCCTCCGTGGTCATGGCCCTCAAGCTGGCGGTCGATCGACTCTGCTACGCAGGGATGCGATGATCTATGGCCATTGATGTTTTTTTGACTGGGAACTGTGGGGCAAACCCCCACAGCATATCAAGACCTTTATTAAAAACAAAGTAACAAGATACAAAAGCTGATTACAATGGGTAATCTACAGAGAGAAACTAAACTAAAAGGAGGTAAAGGAGGCAGAGAAGCCTTAGTACCCTAAGCCTTAAGGGGGGAGGAAGGAGATCCACTTGAGAAGGTCATCCTTGAAGGCAGATTTAATCATATATTGCAACAAAGAGATATCATGCCTAAAAGCAGCACGCCATTTATAAAAACTAGCCCTCTCATTTCTGAAAACCTTGGCATTTCGGATGATCCATATGTTCCAACATGCAGTGAACACCACTTCTGGAAAGAAAGGCTTGTCAAAATCATTCCTAGCATGAATAACCACATCAGACATAGAGTGCCCTGCAGGCCAATCAATTTGCAGATAATTCCAGACACGGATGCTGAAATTGCAGTTGAAGAAAAGATGATCCCTGGTTTCCCGAACCTGCATGGGGCAGAGCCTGCAATGCACTCCATCCTCCATGTGCCAATGCCTGCGTTCTACCATATCCTTAGTGTTCAGCCTGTCCATGATGAGCATCCAAGCAAAAACCTTAATTACAGGAAGATTTCCAAATCCAACAGAGCAGAGTGTTAAATGTTTCAGACTGAAATGTGTGGGAATAAAACATCTTGGGTCTAAACTGCTTGGATGAGTTCTGCCAAAACCACACATCCTTAGAGCCAGATACTCTGCTATGAGAACCCATCATAGTTTGAATAATGCCCAACTCTCCAAAAGCCTGAGCAGACAGGGGGAGATGAAAGTGCTGAACAGTATCCTGAGAACTGAAGAATTCCTTGACTGTAATCCATGGGTCCTTAACATAAGAGAATAACCTAGGAAATCTTGATTGAAGAGGAGAGACTTGATCACCAATATTCCAGTTATCTGACCAAAACAGAGCAGTGTCACCATCATTAACCTGAACCCAAGAGCACTCTCTAAAACTGGCCATAACCTTGCAAATATCCTTCCACCAGAAAGAGCCACATGTAGATGTTCCTTGAGGCACCCTTTCATGGTAGTAAGAATTCCAGATGAGAGAAACCCAGGGAACATCTTTTTTATTGAGGAAATTACAAACATGTTTGAGGAGCAAGGCAACATTTTGTACCCCCAAATTGAGAATACCAAGACCACCCCTGTTTTTTGGCCTACAAATTAGCTCCCAAGCTGCAAGGGAGGGGGCAGGTTCATCTCTATTCTTTCTCCACAAACACTGCCTCTGAATTCTCTCTAACTGCTTGAGGATACCAGCTGGAACAGCCAAGCTACACATGAAGAAAATGGCACTGAGGACAAAGCAGAGTTCAGGAATTGGAGCCTCTCCCCTTGGTTAAGAAAAGAGGAACTAGCAGTCATTCTTCGTTCCATACAGTCCACCAAAGGCAAAAAGTCCACCATTTTGGGCCTTGTGGTTCCCACTGGCAGTCCAAGATAGGTGAAAGGCATCTTTCCTACCTGGCAACCAAAAGCAGCAGCAAGATCATTCATCACAATAGGATCAACATTTATGGGGATGAGGAAAGATTTGTGGTAATTGACATCAAGGCCAGTGGACTGAGAAAACACTTGGAGCATATCTTTCAAGGCAAGAAGTTGTAACATGTCAGCAGGTAAGATGATTAGAGTATCATCAGCATATTGGATCACAGGGAAATCCTGGTCATGACAAGGGATAGGCAGATGAAGAATTCCTCTTTTGAGCATGTCATTGATGACAGATTGCAAAAGGTCAGCAGCAATAACAAAGAGTAGAGGAGAAACAGGATCACCATGCCTGACTCCCTTTTTACGGACAAATTTTCTTCCAGGAACTCCATTAAGGGGCACTGAAGAAGTACCAGTGCCCAACAGCTGCTTCATCCATAGAATCCATTTCTCATTAAAGCCTTTGTGCCTAAGAATCTGAAAAATAGCTTCATGTTCCAAAGAGTAAAAAAAAGTCTAACTTAAGGATTACAATTGGCCTTTTAGATTGATGGCATTAATGCAAATACTCAAAAGTCCAGCCAATACAATCCTGAATTGTTCTGCTCTTAATAAAACCATATTGGTTCTTGTGGATGCACTGTAAAATCAACTCTTGAAACCTATTTGCTGCCATTTTAGAGAGAAATTTCAGGCCCATACTAGTGAGAGAAATTGGCCTATAATCTCCAACTTCTTCAGGTGATAGCTTTTTAGGTACAAGAGTAATGTAAGCATCATTAATGTTATCCAGGATAGCAGTGCCCTCATAGAATTCCTGAGCTAGCTCATAAAAGTCCTTAGAAATTATATCCCAGCATTTTTTGAAGAAAAGGCCATTGAAACCATCAGGACTTGGAGCTTTATCAACAGGCATATGCTGAACCACCTTATCCATTTCATCTTTTTCAAAAGGCTTGGTGAGAATGTCAAGGCCAGCCACAAGGGTGATGAGAGCAGAGAGGTCAAAGCCCATGATAATGATGGGGAACGTTGCAGAAAATTCAAATTTTTCCTACGGTTTCGCCAAGATCCATGTATGAGTTCATCTAAGAAACGAGTCATGGGAGAGAGATTGCATCTACATACCACTTTGTAGATCGCGAGCGGAAGCGTTCAACAAACGGGGATGAGGTAGTCGTACACGACGTGATCCAAATCACCGGAGATCCTAGCACCGAACGGACTGCACCTCCGCGTTCAACACACGTACGGTCAGCGTAACGTCTCCTTCTTCTTGATCCAGCAAGGCAAAGGAGAGGTTGAGGAAGATGGCTCCAGCAGCAGCACGACGGCGTGGTGATGGTGGAGCTGCAGTACTCCGGCAGAGCTTCGCCGAGCTCTATGGAGGAGGAGGAGGTGTTGGAGAGGGAGAGGGAGGCTCCAGGGCAAGGGTGCGGCTGCCCCCTCCCCTCCCCCCTTTATTTAGGCCCCCTGGGGGGGCGCTAGCCCTGGGAGATTGAATCTCCCAAGGGGGCGGCGGCCAAGGGGGGTGGAGTGCCCCCCAAGGCAAGTGGGCGCCCCCCCACCCTAGGGTTCCAACCCTAGGCGCAGGGGGTGGGCCTTGGGGGGCGCACCAGCCCACTAAGGGCTGGTCCCCCTCCCACTTCAGCCCATTGGGCCCTCCGGGATGGGTGGCCCCACCCGGTGGACCCCCGGGACCCATCTGGTGGTCCCGGTACAATACCGGTGACCCCCAGATCATTCCCGATGGCCGAAACTGCACTTCCTATATATAATTCTTCACCTCCGGACCAATCCAGAACTCCTCGTGACGTCCGGGATCTCATCCGGGACTCCGAACAACATTCGGGTTACTGCATATACATATCTTCACAACCCTAGCGTCACCGAACCTTAAGTGTGTAGACCCTACGGGTTCGGGAGACATGCAGACATGACCGAGACGGCTCTCGGGCAATAACCAACAGCGGGATCTGGATACCCATGTTGGCTCCCACATGCTCCACGATGATCTCATCGGATGAACCACGATGTCGAGGATTCAATTAATCCTGTATACGATTCCCTTTGTCAATCGGTATTTTACTTGCCCGAGATTCGATCGTCGGAATCCCAATACCTCGTTCAATCTCGTTACCGGCAAGTCACTTTACTCGTACCGTAATGCATGATCCCGTGATCAAACACTTTGATCACATTGAGCTCATTATGATGATGCATTATCGAGAGGGCCCGGTGATACCTCTCCGTCAAGCGGAGTGACAAATCCCAGTCTCGATCCGTGTCAACCCAACAGATACTTTCGGAGATACCCGTAGTATACCTTTATAGTCACCCAGTTACGTTGTGACGTTTGGCACACCCAAAGCACTCCTACGGTGTCCGGGAGTTACACGACCTCATGGTCTAAGGAAAGGATACTTGACATTGGAAAACTCTAGCAAACGAACTGTGCGATCTTATGCTATGTTTAGGATTGGGTCTCGTCCATCACATCATTCTCCTAATGATGTGATCTCGTTATCATTGACATCCAATGCCCATAGTCAGGAAACCATGACTATCTATTGATCAACGAGCTAGTCAACTAGAGGCTTACTAGGGACACATTGTTGTCTGTTATTCACACATGTATTACGATTTCCGGATAACACAATTATAGCACGAATAAAGACAATTATCATGAATAAGGAAATATAATAATAATGCTTTTATTATTGCCTCTAGGGCATATTTCCAACAGTCTCCCACTTGCACTAGAGTCAATAATCTAGTACATTGTGATGAATCGAACACCCATAGAGTTCTGGTGCTGATCATGTTTTGCCTTAGGGAGAGGTTTAGTCAACGGATCTGCGACATTCAGATCCGTGTGCACTTTACAAATTTCTATGTCTCCATCTTGAACATTTTCACGAATGGAGTTGAAGCGACGCTTGATGTGCCTGGTCTTCTTGTGAAACCTGGGCTCCTTGGCAAGTGCAATAGCTCCAGTGTTGTCACACAAGAGTTTGATTGGCCCCGACGCATTGGGTATGACTCCGAGGTCGGTGATGAACTCCTTCACCCAAATTGCTTCATGTGCTGCCTCCGAGGCTGCCATGTACTCCGCTTCACATGTAGATCCCGCCACGACGCTTTGCTTGCAACTGCACCAGCTTACTGCCCCACCATTCAAAATATACACGTATCCGGTTTGTGACTTAGAGTCATCCAGATCTGTGTCGAAGCTAGCGTCGACGTAACCCTTTACGACGAGCTCTTCGTCACCTCCATAAACGAGAAACATTTCCTTAGTCCTTTTCAGGTACTTCAGGATATTCTTGACCGCTGTCCAGTGTTCCTTGCCGGGATTACTTTGGTACCTTCCTACCAAACTTACGGCAAGGTTTACATCAGGTCTGGTACACAACATGGCATACATAATAGAACCTATGGTTTAGGCATAGGGGATGACACTCATCTCTTCTATATCTTCTGCCGTGGTCGGACATTGAGCTGAGCTCAATTTCACACCTTGTAACACAGGTAAGAACCCCTTCTTAGATTGATCCATATTGAACTTCTTCAATATCTTATCAAGGTATGTGCTTTGTGAAAGACCTATGAGGTGTCTTGATCTATCTCTATAGATCTTGATGCCTAATATATAAGCAGCTTCTCTAAGGTCCTTCATTGAAAAACTCTTATTCAAGTAGGCCTTAATGCTGTCCAAGAGTTCTATATCATTTCCCATCAAAAGTATGTCATCTACATATAGTATGAGAAATGCTACAGAGCTCCCACTCACTTTCTTGTAAACGCAGGCTTCTCCATAAGTCTGCGTAAACCCAAATGCTTTGATCATCTCATCAAAGCGAATGTTCCAACTCCGAGATGCTTGCACCAGCCCATAAATCGAGCGTTGGAGCTTGCGCACCTTGTCAGCATTCTTAGGATCGACAAAACCTTCCGGCTGCATCATATACAATTCTTCCTTAAGGAAACCATTAAGGAATGCCGTTTTGACGTCCATTTGCCATATTTCATAGTCGTAGAATGCGGCAATTGCTAACATGATTCGGACGGACTTCAGCTTTGCTACCGGTGAGAAAGTCTCATCGTAGTCAATTCCTTGAACTTGTCGATAACCCTTAGCGACAAGCCGACACTACAAGAAATATGTCAACTTGTGACCACCACTATTGGTCACTGAAAGGTCACAAATTTCCATTTACGACCTTTTTGTGACCAAAAACAGAAGGTCAAAAGCTGGCGGTCGTAAACTGACTATAGCGACCTTTAACAAAAGGTCGTTGATCCTATGACCTTCTGTTTTGGTCGCTAGCTCTCTCCCCAAGCCATGTCGGATCTGACGTGGCAATCTGACGTGGCAAAATTGCGACGAATTGAAAAGGTCGTTGGTTAAAATCAGCCCGGTCCAATTGGGGGATTTACATGGGCTGAGCCCATTAATTCAGCCCATTTTATGTTTTTTTCAGTTAATTTTCGCTAGCTACATGGGCCTAGCCCAACATGGCGTTTTTTGTTTTCTAAGCCTTTTCCATTTTCTGGGCCTCAGCCTTTTTGCGGTCCATTTTCTATTTTTGAGACTTTTTTTGTTCCATCTTTGTCCAGCATTGTTTGGGCCAAAGCCTCTTCCAACCCATCAATATTTTCAGCCCGCTAATTCATAGGACTGGACAACAGAGAAATAGATGAGTTTTTTTCATTTTGCTATCAAAGCAATATTTGTTTCGCCGTACAATCATATATCATATGTACATCTTCATCAGATTATCTATACATAAGCAACAACAACTAAAAGAATGCCATCTATATCAAATGACAACGAAGCAACAAAAATATATACTGCCATCACAACTCCAACAGACAACTAATGTACACTACCTACAAGAAGGCCAAACAAAAAAGGAATCGCTGAAAAGATGATCACTAGCTTAGATATTCAGAGACCACTGCCATGTTGTCGATTGGATTTGGTTGCAGCCCTTCCAGTTTGCCAAGAGCATCTTTCCAACAGCATATCTTCTCATAACCGAAAAAGAGAACATAAACCAGCATAAGAATTTGAAACTTCTTGTCCTACCAAAATATTAGTACTTGTTTAAAACAAAGGATTATCAGCAAAAGTTATTTCCACAACCATTTGGTGGATACTGATGGTAGTTAGTCGGTAGGCTGATTAGTTCAATAAGTGTGTTAAACAACCAGTAGCATTTTTCTCTAAAACTGAACCAGGTATATAGTTCAAAGTGTGTTGAGCATGTGACACAAAGCATTTTCTCTACAGACTAAGATTTGAAGTTTTCCTCAGTGAAACATATGAACACAATAGGCTTCAGCTTTGCTATAAAACCTGAAAACCTTTTTGGGGCTATACAAAAGGTAAACAAAACGGGTAGCTTGCAAAGAAGGCGATACAAAGATATATAGCAAGGCTCCAAGCACATGCATCTCTACACAACAATTTACAAGGTAAGTACACTGATATTAGACTATAAAATACACTTATAATACAGTGAAAGGAAACTAAAATTCGACTGGAAATTTCAGTGGAAACCACGCACACCTGAGCTACCAGGGGGAAATCATGAGCAGCAACCTACAACTACAAAAACTACATCGCATAATCACGCAAAAAAAAGCCAGATCACCTCCAACTATCATCTAACGGAAAAGGAACTGGCAGAAAAATACAGGGAAATCGACCGCTGCAACAACCGGTACGCTTACCTCCAGCCAGTACAAATAGAAAAGCATGACACTGTAATATTGTGAGTATTATACTGTAAATGTAGGGGAAACTACAGTTTGGTTCTGCAACATACACTGAAATTCTGAGATACACTACAAGTCTGGGGGTAAAAGCACACAGTAATAGAAGCATGAAATTCAGACAACAAGGGAACAGACCAGACACCTACAACTATCATCTAACAGCAAGGGAACAGACACCACAGGCTAGCAAAAAAATTAACAACAACAAAGGGATCTAACATCTACAACTATCATCTAACATCTACGAAGGGCAGACTAGAACAACACTGCAGCACCTACCATGGATCCATGAACAACAACAAACAGATGATCCACGAATCCACAACGACAAAACTCACCTAGATCTGGAACTACAAGACCACTGCATACAATTATTTGTATCTCTAGACTAGAATCAAATGATGATTAGTGTTATTATTAACTTGATGGTGGCATCTTCTAGTAGGGTACAGATTTCACACAAGACATGAAAAATAGATGAGGCAAGCAGTATCAAACAGCACAGTCACAATTGAATTATGCAATAAAACAGTAGGACATCATGGAGGACCTTCTCATCCCGCTCTCTCTGTCGAGCTCGCTCCAAGTACTCCTCCTTGTCAAATTTCCTACAGAAAGTGTTATCCACACCTGCAGGCTACGCATCATAACAAGCAGCGGATTAGCTCAAAATCCTCAAATGCACCACACTGGCTTCTCTACAGAAAAAAAATTATGAGTAGGAGCAACTCACGTTGCCGCCAGACATCTTGCCCTGTCCACTGCCAATCAGCTGCTACCTACAAATCATCACATGTACAAGAAAGATAAGAAGCAGAACATTAACCTGCAACGAATTGTTGCCGCATGACAAAGCAAACAAAACATGCCTCTGTGCAGCCATCAGAGAAGCTGCTCATGATGGAAGCGGGACTTGACTCATTGAAACAATACACATCCCTAGGCTGAAAATTAACCAGTGCAGTAAACTACCTACAATAGACGCATGTTTTGACATAGAAAGAAGTATGGGGCAGAGGTGCAGTTGATACGGAATTCAAATCGTACATCAAAATCGATAAAGCGAGCGCTTGCCGCAGGCGCGGGGAGGGAGGAGGCGGTGGTAGCAGCCCCTAAGGCTATGGTACCCCTCCGGTATGAAACCCTAAGCGCGCGGGCAGATCGGGGCAGGAAAATCGCAAAGGGGATCAGGACGGGAGACGGGGACGGACCTGACGGCGAGGCGGAGCGCGAGCCTGGAGACGGGGAGGCCGGCGAGCGCGACCCTGGCGTGGTCAGCGACGCGGAAGACCTTGCGCTGGTGCGAGGAGAGGATGTGGCCGTCGGCGGTGAGGCCGGCGAGCGCGACCCCAGCGTGGTCAGCGACGCGGAAGACCTTGCGCTGGTGCGAGGAGAGCTCGTTGGCGGACTTGTTGGCGGCGGCGAGGTCGAGGACACGGATCAGGTCGACGATGGCGGCGTGGATCTGGGCGCTCGACCGAACTCCTTGCCGGCTTTCCCTCCCTTCTGTTCCCTTGCTTCCCTTCCCTTGGGAGAGGAAGGAGAAGGTGAGACGGACGGCGGCAGGGCTCCGGGTGGATCGGCGATGTGGGAGACGAGGGGAGAGATCGGGGTGGCGGCGGCGATGTGGGAGACGAGGGGAGGGTCGAGGTGGGTGGCAGGTCTGGAGCCCTAGGGTTCCTGGGGTGAGAAGTTGAGGGAGTTTTTTTTAGACAAAGAGGGGGTGAGGGATAAAGGGCTGCCGTCGGATCCGAGAGCATCCGACGGCGTTTGAGCATGATCCGCGTGACATGCCCATTGGCCAATCAGAACCCAGTACACGTTGTGACCTTCTAAATTGGTCGTAATCGACTAAAAATAAGGTGTTGAACCTTTTTTTTTCAAAAAAAGGTGTTAAATTATATAAACAGTTTTATGATATGAGAAATTCAAAAAGAAACATTTTCATTGTGCACAAGGGTGCATATTGGAATGGCAAACAATGTTTCCTAAGGAAGTTTTCTTTTTCTTTGGACGAAAGAACCATTTTCCATTTTTCGAGTGCCCAAAAGGAGGGTTTTTTGTGAAGGACCTCCCAAATAATTGTTGCAAAATTGGACCAAATCATTTTTCGAAAATACTAGGCCATATTTAATGCACAATTGACCAAATGGTTGGGTGTAAAAAGTTTTTATCCACCTCTGGTGAAAAAGACAAATTGCCGCCGATTCAGCTGGAAGCGGGTCAAATTTGAACTGTAGCTGCCTCGTAGTTTGCTCTTTATTTTTTCCAAAAATCATTTATAGGTACATAAGTATCTATTTAATCAGAGAAACACCAAAAAAATTCCAAAATTCAACCACTAGCTAGGAACGGTCAAGCCCGCCGTTTTGACCGCATTTAGAAACGGGCATAAAAAATTCAAAAAAAAATCAAAAAATTGAGAAACCTTCGCATTGTGTCATTATATGTGGCCAAGTTCCCAGGAAAAATACTAAACTTGTAATACGGCAATTATTTTAAAAAAGTGTTCTCAGAAACAAGCAATCACGTGTGGAGATCAATGGCTTTCAAGCCAAATGATCAATCTTATGGCCACATTCATGGCATAGTTTGTTCAAATGATCTCATATTGTGCAAAAGGGTGCATATTGGAATGGCAAACAATGTTGCCTAAGGAAGTTTTCTTTTTCTTTGGACGAAAGAACCATTTTCCATTTTTCGAGTGCCCAAAAGGAAGTTTTTTTGTGAAGGACCTTCCAAATAATTGTTGCAAAATTGGACCAAATCATTTTTATAAAATACTAGGACATATTTAATGCACAATTGACCAAATGGTTGGGTGTAAAAAGTTTTTATCCACCTCTGGTGAAAAAGACAAATTCCCACCGATTCAGCTGGAAGCGGGTCAAATTTGAACTGTAGCTGCCTCGTAGTTTGCTCTTTATTTTTTCCAAAAATCATTTATAGGTACATAAGTGTCTATTTAATCAGAGAAACACCAAAAAAATTCCAAGATTCAACCACTAGCTAGGAACGGTCAAGCCCGCCGTTTTGACCGCATTTTGAAACGGGCATAAAAAATTAAAAAAATCAAAAAATTGGAAAACCTTCGCATTGTGTCATTATATGTGAACAAGTCTCCAGGAAAAATAATAAAATTGTAATACAATAATTATTTTAAAAAAGTGTTCTCAGAAATGAGCTATCAAGTGTGAAGATTCATGGCTTTCAGGCCAAATGATCAATCTTATGGCCACATTCATGGCATAGTTTGTTCAAATGATCTCATATTTTGCACAAGGGTGCATATTGGAATGGCAAACAATGTTGACTAAGGAAGTTTTCATTTTCGTTGGACGAAAAAACCATTTTCCATTTTTCGAGTGCCCGAAAGGAGGTTTTTTGTGAAGGAACTACCAAATAATTGTTGGAAAATTGGACCAGATCATTTTTATAAAATACTAGGCCATATTTAATGCACAATTGAAAAAATGGTTGGGTGTAAATTCTTTTGATCCACCGCTCGTGAAAAAGACAAATTTCCGCCGATTCAGCTGGAAGCGGGGCAAATTTGAACTGCAGCTGCCTCATAGTTTGCTCTTTATTTTTTTCAAAAATCATTTCTAGGTAAATAAGTATCTATTTAATCAGAAATTCATGGTTTGATGGAGAGACATCGAGGTTTGGATGGTGGCGGAGGGCCCGAACTCTAGAGCGCGTAAGCTCGCATGCCCGCCGCGTGGTCACCGCGTGACCGTGGCGTTGCCTTGTGTTCTGGGTGGCCTAGACATGTCTAGTGGGTTGGGCACTCCCCATGTAGGTGCTAGGAAGAAAATTACAACATAAGATTCTCACGAGGAGACCGATCGGTGCTCAAACATGAATTAGCAGCCAAGTGTTTGGTTAGCGGTACGGGAAATGTACATGTCTAATGGACGTGAGTTTTGGCTGAGGATGATTAGTTACTAAGAAGACCGTCTTCAGAAAGTTTCAGCTCAAAAGGAGGAGCCTAGCTGGTACTTGCTTTGCAAACCACCACACTGGACATAAATACGAATGTTGAAGCTCGGCTCAAAATAATGAATGGATTGAGCTGGCATTTGGTGGAGGATGGTTATTTGGGCATAGGAAAGCACTGTAGAAAATGGATACTATTTGGACATGCCAAAGTGGTACTTCCTTCACAAACTGTTACTCTGAACAGAATAGGAAAATGAATAGTTTTGAATTATTTTTGAACTAGGCAAGGAAGGTTTTTACATATTTGACGAAGATATGACCCAAAGAATTTATGAGATTTTTTTGGGAATTTTGGGAATGACAGAAATATAGGTTGCTTCACAACTTAGGGCAAAAACTGCCACATGGACATGCCACATAGGCAAAACTGATGAGGTGGCGCCTAGTCATAGCAATAAGTACCAATGCATCCACGTTCACAACCTCATGACTATTTATATTGGTCATAATCAGGTAGAAATAAGGCCATTGGCGCCTCTTGTCTACTTTGTGACCATTTGGTGTAAGCAATTTCAGGGTTTGAGCCCTTCCAAGCGAAATGGCCGTGAATTTACGACCAATTCAGCTGGGGTCACTAAGAGAAGGTCATAAGTTGACATATTTCTTGTAGTGCGAGCTTTATAGATGGTCACATTACCATCCGCGTCTGTCTTCTTCTTAAAAATCCATTTATTTTCTATGGCTCGCCGCTCAACGGGCAAGTCAGTCAAAGTCCATACTTCGTTTTCATACATGGATCCTATCTCGGATTTCATGGCTTCCAGCCATTTGTCAGAATCCGGGCCCGCCATTGCTTCCTCATAGTTCGAAGGTTCACCGTTGTCTAACAACATGATTTCCAAGATAAGGTTGCCATACCACTCTGGTGCGGAACGTGTCCTTGTGGACCTTCGAATTTCAGTAGGAGCTTGATTAGAAGTATCTTGATCATCATCATTAATTTCCTCTCTAGTCGGTGCAGGCACCTCAGGAACGTTTTCTTGAGTTTCTCCATTTTCCGGTTCAAGAGGTAACCCTTCATCAAGTTCTACTTTCCTCCCACTTACTTCTTTCGAGAGAAACTCTTTCTCTAGAAAGGATCCATTCTTGGCAACAAAGATCTTGCCTTCGGATCTGAGGTAGAAGGTATACCCAATAGTTTCTTTAGGGTATCCTATGAAGACGCATTTTTCCGACTTGGGTTCGAGCTTTTCAGGTTGAAGTTTCTTGACATAAGCATTGCATCCCCAAACTTTTAGAAACGACAGCTTAGGTTTCTTCCCAAACCATAATTCATACGGTGTCCTCTCAACGGATTTCGACGGAGCCCTATTTAAAGTGAATGCGGCAGTCTCTAAAGCATAGCCCCAAAAAGATAGCGGTAAATCGGTAAGAGACATCATAGATCGTACCATATCTAATAGAGTGAGATTACGACGTCCGGACACACCATTACGCTGAGGTGTTCCAGGCAGCGTGAGTTGTGAAACTATTCCACATTTTCTTAAGTGTGTGCCAAATTCGTGACTCAAGTATTCTCCTCCACGATCTGATTGTAGAAACTTGATCTTTCTATCACGTTGATTTTCAACCTCACTCTGAAATTCCTTGAACTTTTCAAAGGTCTCAGACTTGTGTTTCATTAAGTAGATATACCCATATCTACTCAAGTCATCAGTGAGGGTGAGAACATAACGATAGCCACCGCGAGCCTCAACACTCATTGGACCGCACACATCGGTATGTATGATTTCCAATAAGTTGGTTGCTCGCTCCATTGTTCCTGAGAACGGAGTCTTGGTCATTTTACCCATGAGGCATGGTTCGCACGTGTCAAATGATTCATAATCAAGAGAGTCCATCTGCATGGAGCTTCTTCATGCGTTTGACACCTATGTGACCAAGGCGGCAGTGCCACAAATATGTGGGACTATTGTTATCAACTTTAACTCTTTTGGTATTCACACTATGAATATGTGTATCATCACGTACGAGATTCATTAAGAATAAACCATTAACCATCGGAGCATGACCATAAATCATATCTCTCATATAAATAGAACAACCATTATTCTCGGATTTAAATGAGTAGCCATCTCGAATTAAACGAGATCCAGACACAATGTTCATGCTCAAACTTGGCACTAAATAACAATTATTGAGGTTTAAAACTAATCCCGTAGGTAAATGTAGAGGTAGCGTGCCGACGGCGATCACATCGACCTTGGAACCATTCCTGACGCGCATCGTCACCTCGTCCTTCGCCAGTCTCCGTTTATTCCGCAGCTCCTGCTTTGAGTTACAAATGTGAGCAACTGCACCGGTATCAAATACCCAAGAGCTACTACGAGTACTGGTAAGGTACACATCAATTACATGTATATCACATATACCTTTTGTTTTGCCGGCCTTCTTGTCCGCTAAGTATTTGGGGCAGTTCCGCTTCCAGTGACCACTTCCCTTGCAATAAAAGCACTCAGTCTCGGGCTTGGGTCCATTCTTTGGCTTCTTCCCGGCAACTTGCTTACAGGGCGCGGCAACTTCCTTGCCGTCCTTCTTGAAGTTCTTTTTACCCTTGCCCTTCTTGAACTTAGTGGTTTTATTCACCATCAACACTTGATGCTCCTTCTTGATTTCTACCTCTGCTTATTTCAGCATAGCATATACGTCAGGAATGGTCTTTACCATCCCCTGCATGTTGTAGTTCATCACAAAGCTCTTGTAGCTAGGTGGAAGCGACTAGAGGATTCTGTCAATGACCGCTTCATCCGGGAGATTAACTTCCAGTTGAGTCAAGCGGTTGTGCAACCCAGACATCTTGAGTATGTGTTCACTGACAGAGCTATTTTCCTCCATCTTACAGCTAAAGAATTTTTCGGATACTTCATATCTCTCGACCCGGGCATGAGCTTGGAAAACCATTTTCAGCTCTTCGAACATCTCATATGCTCCATGTCTCTCAAAACGCTTTTGGAGCCCCGGCTCTAAGCTGTAAAGCATGCCGCACTGAACGAGGGATTAATCATCGGAGCGTGACTGCCAAGCGTTCATAACGTCTTGTTCTGTAGGGAGAACAGGTGCGTCACCCAGCGGTGCTCGTAGGACATAATATTTCTTGGCATCTATGAGGATGATCCTCAGGTTCCGGACCCAGTCCGTATAGTTGCTGCCATCGTCTTTTAGCTTGGTTTCCTCTAGGAACGCGTTGAAGTTGAGGACTACGTTGGCCATTTGATCTACAAGACATATTGTAAATATTTTAGACTAAGTTCATGATAATAAAGTTCATTTAATCAAATTATTTAATGAACTCCCACTTAGATGGACATCCCTCTTCTAGTCATCTAAGTATAACATGATCCGAGTCAACTAGGCCGTGTCCGATCATCACATGAGACGGACTAGTCAACATCGGTGAACATCTTCATGTTGATCGTATCTTCTATACGAATCATGCTCGACCTTTC
This sequence comes from Aegilops umbellulata, assembly GCA_032464435.1. Taxonomy (NCBI): domain Eukaryota; kingdom Viridiplantae; phylum Streptophyta; class Magnoliopsida; order Poales; family Poaceae; genus Aegilops; species Aegilops umbellulata. The sequence goes on from CP136057.1 coordinate 660,384,907, forward strand.
GGTCTTCTGTGTTCCGAGGCCATGTCTGTACATGCTAGGCTCGTCAAGTCAACCTAAGTGTTTGCATGTGTAAATCTGTCTTACACCCGTTGTATGTGAAGGTTAGAATCTATCACACCCGATCATCACGTGGTGCTTCGAAACAACGAACTGTCGCAACGGTGCACAGTTAGGGGGAACACTTCTTGAAATTATTATGAGGGATCATCTTATTTACTACCGTCGTTCTAAGTAAACAAGATGCAAAACATGATAAACATCACATGCAATCAAATAATAAACGTGACATGATATGGCCAATATCACATAGCTCCTTGATCTCCATCTTGGGGCTCCATGATCATCTTGTCACCGGCTTGACACCATGATCTCCATCATCATGATCTCCATCATCGTTTCTCCATGAAGTTGCTCGCCAACTATTACTTCTACTACTATGGCTAACGCGTTTAGCAATAAAGTAAAGTAATTTACATGGCGTTTGTCAATGACACGCAGGTCATACAAAAATAAAGACAACTCCTATGGCTCCTGCCGGTTGTCATACTCATCGACATGCAAGTCGTGATTCCTATTACAATAGCATGAACATCTCATACATCACATATAGATCATTCATCATTGATCACAACTTTGGCCATATCATATCACAAAGCACTTGCTGCAAAAACAAGTTAGACGTCCTCTAATTGTTGTTGCAAGTTTTACGTGGCTGAATTAGGGTTCTAGCAAGAACGTTTTCTTACCTACGTGAAAGCCACAATGTGATTTGTCAACTTCTATTTACCCTTCATAAGGACCCTTTTCATCGAATCCGCTCCAACTAAAGTGGGAGAGACAGACACCCGCCAGCCACCTTATGCAACTAGTGCATGTTAGTCGGTGGAACCGGTCTCACGTAAGAGTACGTGTAAGGTTGGTCCGGGCCGCTTCATCCCACAATACCGCTGAAGAAAGATAAGACTAGTAGCGGCAAGAAAATTGACAACATCTACGCCCACAACAAATTGTGTTCTACTCGTGCAATAAAGAACTACGCATAGACCTAGCTCATGATGCCACTGATGGGGAACGTTGTAGAAAATTAAAATTTTTCCTACGGTTTCACCAAGATCCATCTATGAGTTCATCTAAGCAACAAGTCATGGGAGAGAGATTGCATCTACATACCACTTTGTAGATCGCGAGCGGAAGCGTTCAACGAACGGGGATGAGGTAGTCGTACACGACGTGATCCAAATCACCGGAGATCCTAGCACCGAACGGACGGCACCTCCGCGTTCAACACATGTACGGTCAGCGTAACGTCTCCTTCTTCTTGATCCAGCAAGGCAAAGGAGAGGCTGAGGAAGATGGCTCCAGCAGCAGCACGACGGCATGGTGATGGTGGAGCTGCAGTACTCCGGCAGAGCTTCGCCGAGCTCTATGGAGGAGGAGGAGGTGTTGGAGAGGGAGAGGGAGGCGCCAGGGCAAGGGTGCGGCTGCCCCCTCCCCTCCCCCCTTTATATAGGCCCCCTGGGGGGGCGCCGGCCCTGGGAGATTGAATCTCCCAAGGGGGCGGCGGCCAAGGGGGGTGGAGTGCCCCCCAAGGCAAGTGGGCGCCCCCCCACCCTAGGGTTCCAACCCTAGGCGCAGGGGGTGGGCCTTGGGGGGCGCACCAGCCCACTAAGGGCTGGTCCCCCTCCCACTTCAGCCCATGGGGCCCTCCGGGATGGGTGGCCCCACCCGGTGGACCCCCGGGACCCATCTGGTGGTCCCGGTACAATACCGGTGACCCCCAGATCATTCCCGATGGCCGAAACTGCACTTCCTATATATAATTCTTCACCTCCGGACCAATCCGGAACTCCTCGTGACGTCCGGGATCTCATCCGGGACTCCGAACAACATTCGGGTTACTGCATATACATATCTTCACAACCCTAGCGTCACCGAACCTTAAGTGTGTAGACCCTACGGGTTTGGGAGACATGCAGACATGACCGAGACGGCTCTCGGGCAATAACCAACAGCGGGATCTGGATACCCATGTTGGCTCCCACATGCTCCACGATGATCTCATCGGATGAACGACAATGTCGAGGATTCAATTAATCCCGTATACGATTCCCTTTGTCAATCGGTATTTTACTTGCCCGAGATTCGATCGTCGGTATCCCAATACCTCGTTCAATCTTGTTACCGGCAAGTCACTTTACTCGTACCGTAATGCATGATCCCGTGATCAAACACTTTGATCACATTGAGCTCATTATGATGATGCATTACCGAGAGGGCCCGGTGATACCTCTCCGTCAAGCGGAGTGACAAATCCCAGTCTCGATACGTGTCAACCAAACAGATACTTTCGGAGATACCCGTAGTATACCTTTATAGTCACCCAGTTACGTTGTGACGTTTGGCACACCCAAAGCACTCCTACGGTGTCCGGTAGTTACACGATCTCATGGTCTAAGGAAAGGATACTTGACATTGGAAAACTCTAGCAAACGAACTGTGCGATCTTATGCTATGTTTAGGATTGGGTCTCGTCCATCACATCATTCTCCTAATGATGTGATCTCGTTATCATTGACATCCAATGCCCATAGTCAGGAAACCATGACTATCTATTGATCAACGAGCTAGTCAACTAGAGGCTTACTAGGGACACGTTGTTGTCTGTTATTCACACATGTATTACGATTTCCGGATAACACAATTATAGCACGAATAAAGACAATTATCATGAATAAGGAAATATAATAATAATGCTTTTATTATTGCCTCTAGGGCATATTTCCAACAGATAATGCCTATTGAAGTGCCCATTCTGTTTTTTGAAACAATTCCATATGATGCCTGCCATTTGAGCATGATCATTGACTACAGAATCATCAGGCAATTTGAGGCTTGCAATAAAGTTCCTCCCGTGCCTTTCAGTGGCCATGGCATGGAAAAACTTTGTATTTTCCCCTCCCACCTTAATATATCTGACAGTACACCTTTTCTTCCAATAAAGGAACTGCAAATGTAGCAATTTCTCCAGGTGCACTTTGACAATTTTCCTAAAATTGAGCTCCTGGATAAACAGAGGCCTCCACTCTTCCAAGTCATCCAGCAGTAAAATGACATGATTACATTTAGCAATGATGAGCTTCAACTTTGAGACATTCAATTGCCATCTTTTAAGGCACATTCTAAGAGACTTGAATTTATCAGCAATTTTAGCAGTTATGTGCCCCTTCTTAGAAGGGATACTCCAAGACTTAGCAACACAATCCATAAATCCTTCCAATTCCAACCAATAGTTCTCAAACCTAAAAAGATTTGATTTAGGGATAGATGTCTTGATTGTGACAACACAGGGGACATGGTCAGAAGCAGTCCTAGCAAGGGGGAGCACTTCAGTCATAGGATAGACAGATATCCAGTCCACTGAGGTAAAAAACCAGTCTAATTGCTCCAGAAGTGGGCTATCTTGCATATTAGACCAGGTGAAAGCTCTTCCCTTGATGGGTAACTCTAGGAGGCCCAAATGTCCTATAATCTCATTAAAGATGAACATATCATTCAGGTCCCCCCAGGAAAATTTCTATTATCTATGGACCTGATGAAATTAAAATCCCCTAAAAGCAGCCAATTCTCATCAACAGGAATATTTAGGTTATAAAGCCAAGAGACAAAATTGTCTCTAGCTTCACCCTGACAAGGTCCATATACAGCAACCAGAGTCCATTTTTCATTGTTCTGTTTGGAAGCAAACTCAACAACTACATCAAACTGCTGAATTTCAATTACAGATCCAAGAAAGACAGAGGAATTCCAAACCACAAGAATTCTCCCAGAGGCTCCCATTGCAGGAGAGCAAACAAAGTTGTCAAATCTCTTGGGGCAGAAACTCTTAATTGACCCAGAGTCAAAAGAAGAACATTTGGTTTCCTGCAAACAGGCAACAACACACTGACTTTCATCGATTTTTTGCCTTACTGCTCTCTGCCTAGATTCTGAATTTAAACCTCTGACATTCCAGCACAAAACATTCCAGTTTCTACAGAGATTACTCATTAAAACATAAAGTAATAAGGTCCAGCAAGCATACAACACATAATTCCATATGAGCAAAAGGGCATATAACAGTCTGACCCAGCATCATTACAATAAAGTTTGCATAATAAAGTGACCAATAAAAGGACAGCAACATAGCAAATTTAGGGGCTTGCCAGACCCAATAAGAAAGAACACTAATCATTTGCATTAGTGGCAGCATCATTGGGTGGATTCACCATAAGAGCATCCACAGATAGGAGTTGAGCATCAATCTCCAGCTCCCTGCCAATTTCTTTTGGCATCTCAGCAGTGAAAGGCTTTGCTCTTGTCTTCCTCCTTTTGGGCTGCAGAGAAAGCTCCTGAAAGGTGGGCTTGAAACCATCCCGTTGGGACGATCTTCTGGTGCATCTTCGTACTGAAGTGTCAACAATGGGAGTGGGCTCCAACGTCTTGCAAGGCCTCCTAGCTTTAGGGGGTGCAGCAGAAGGTGAAAGCTGAGTGTCAGGCACATCTTCAGAGAACAAAGCTCTAGCAACCGGCCTAACTGGCGCATGTTCCCTCCAGGTTAGCATAGGTACATCACTGTCACCGAAGGCCAAGTCCCAACTCCTCTTAGATAAAACCAGAGGCTCAAAAGGCTGCAAGGCAACAGGATTAGGAACATTGTAGATGATAGGATCCTGTAGAAGATTTTCAAATGACCTTCTCCAAACCATCTCAGGAGGCAAGGGAGGCCCAAAAGGGACAGCAGCAGGCAGTTCCACTTCCGGCACAACCAGAGGAGGCTGGTAGATCACAATAGCCCAGTTTCTAACATCATTAATGTCATCAGCCAAAGGAACATTATCAACCTCAAGCAGCTCCTCATCTAAAGAAATAACAGGATAACATGATTCTGCTGGACACCATCAGAACTGGGCTGAGCAGAGACATCGATCACCATAGATTCTTGATCTTGTAGCACTGGTTGTTCCACTGGCTCATTCCAATTACCCTAGTTGTTGTCTTCCACATCATTAATGACAGGCTCTGGAGGCGGAGGAGGGAGATCATTCCATCCCAAGGCTGGATACGGAGGCAAATTGAAGGGTGGCAGTTCAGGAAATGGTACCCCAGGAACCGGATGTGGATTGCCATTGATGGGCATCCAATCTTCATCCTGCGGCATCTGTTCAGCAAAATTCGCCCCCAAGATATACAGAGGAGCTGTCCAAGATACCCGCGCACCACCCCATGCCGCATAATCCATGAAGACAACATCACGGGGCACAAGAACATCTTCAGGGAAAGAAGCGAACACAAGAGATCGAACCAGATATGGATCATCACTAATCCAATGGTGAAACTTGCCAAACGTGTTCACAGCAGCTATAATACAGTCAACATTGCGAAGGTCCAAAGGGATGCCCAAGAACATGAGTAAACCTTGACGGAAACCTTGGGCGCCCCTGAAAGACTCCTCCTCATCATGCTTCATGAAGCGAACAAAACGATCATTACCCAACGGCTGCGGAGGTAGTTGAAGCAAATGGAAGCGGACAACAGCATCACGAAGCTCAAAAAGACCTACAGAACGAATACAGGGCTGTGCCGACCTGACCAAATCCCCATGCGCTTGCAGCCACTGCACAACCACTTCCCTAGCAGGACCTATCTGATCAGGCGGAGGGATCGGCATTACCTCAGCGAGCATAAACTCCTCATGGCGATGCACAATTGGGGTATGCGGCGTCACAAAGGTGTGCGGCACCCGGTCTTCACCACCATCAACAATGTGGTGGCCAGCCGGGACATAAAGCAGAGGATCCAGGTGGAAGTTGTCCATGGGAGCAGAGCACACACGCTCCGGCGACGCCGACGGTGAGTGTCGGTGTCAAAACCGGCGGATCTCGGGTAGGGGGTCCCGAACTATGCGTCAAGGTCGGATGGTAACAGGAGACAGGGGACACTTTATTTACCCAGGTTCGGGCCCTCTCGATGGAGGTAAAACCCTACTCCTGCTAGATTAATATTGATGATATGGGTAGTACAAGAGTAGATCTACCACGAGATCAAGGAGGCTAAATCCCTAGAAGCTAGCCTATGGTATGATTGTGTATGATGATGGTTATCCTATGGACTACAACCCTCCGGTTTGTATAGACACCGGATAGGGTTAGGGTTACACAGAGTCGGTTACAATGGTAGGAGATCTTGAATATCCGCACGCCTAGCTTGCCTTCCACGCCAAGAAAAGATCCTTCCGGACACGGGACGAAGTCTTCAATCTTGTATCTTCATAGTCCTGGAGTCCGGCTGAAGGTATAGTCCGGCTATACGAATAACCCCTAATCCAGGACTCCCTCTGTAGCCCCTGAACCAGGCTTGAATGACGACGAGTCTGGCGCGCAAATTGTCTTCGGCATTGCAGGGCGGGTTCCTCCTCCAAGTTCTTCAAGAAGATTACAAACACCAAAAATAGTGTCCGGCTCTGCAAAACAAGTTTCCACATATTGCCATATAGAGAATAATATTAACACAAATCAAATCTGTTGACGTATTCCGCAGTGCGTCATAACACTGCGACCAAGCCTTCTATATAAATTATTTTCATCGTTCCACCTCGGGGCGTTTAGCGAGGCGGTTTCCTTGGCACGTCTTGTCAAAGCAGAGATCGTGTGCCCTTTTAACGGGATTCTCATTAATACGGACGTGGGTAACCCAATCGTGCCCGATAGCACGTCTTGCCTTAATTAAAGGCTAGTCCAAGACGGTTACGGGGAGGGCTCTTGGTATTCTGCCTCTTATAAAGAGACCAAGACCCTGTTCCCCTCTTCTATTCTCAAAACGAGCTCGCCCGTAGCCTCGAGTTCCAACACCCTAGGCTTCCAGATTCCAGGCGCACCGGACCTTCGACAATGTCCGGCTCCGACCTCCAAGGCCAATGGATGCCCTCCTCTGTTACGGAGGAGGATGTATCAAGGTTGAGGGAAGCTAGATTCCTGACCAGTGAGATTCCGCACAGGTTGCCTGTTCAAGGACAGGTGATCCCTAGCCCTCAGCCCGGTGAGAGCGTGGTATTCATATCCCACTTCCTTCGGGGATTAGGCTTCCCAATGGATCCCTTTGTAAGGGGGCTGATGTTTTATTATGGGCTGGAATTCCATGACCTAGCTCCGGAGTCCATCCTCCATATCTTCTCGTTCATAGTTGTGTGCGAAGCGTTCCTTCGTGTTACCCCTCACTTCGGATTATGGCTCAAGACCTTCAAAGTAGAACCGAAGATAATCGAGGGGTGCCACGCAGAGTGCGGAGGCGCTGCTATAAAAAGAAATACCGACGCTCCATGGCCCGAGGGCGCTTTTCAAGAGGAGCATGGCTTATGGCAACAGGAGTGGTTCTACATCACCGCTCCTCGGGGCACCGCATGGGTGGCGCCTCCGGCCTTTCGCTCGGGTCCCCCACCACGGTTAGCATCGTGGATCAACACAGGGTTAGATCGGGGCTTGCCCAAAGACGCTCCTCTGCTGTAGGGCCGCATTAAGGATCTCCTGAAAGGAGACCTCAACCTGGTCAAGGTGACACAAGTCATGCTGATTCGCCGGACACTGCCCGGCCAACGTCGCCCCCTTCGCTTGTGGGAGTTCAATCCAGAGGGACCGTGAGCTCTCCGGAATTTTATGGGCATGACGCCTACGGAGATGTATAAACTGTTCTTCGGATCACAAGAAGTGAGTCCGGATTTGACCGAGGATGCTGGTTTAAGCCGCAATCGCCCGGATACTCAAGAAGGTGACCTTGTGCCCGGACCTTCTATCCGCATAATTAACTTGCTCTTTAACAATACTTCTCCTTTTAAGCAGGAGTGGTAGCGAAGGCGAAGCTGATCCGGTGTCCGGCTCCCCTTCCCGAAACCAGGCTGGATCCTGTGCTAGTCAGGATGCTAGAGGTAGTGCCTTTGGAGGGAAATAAGGGGGCAAACAAGGAAACCATGGCCTCTTCGAAAGAGGCCATGCCGAAGGGGGGAATCGATAATTCCCCTCCTAAGGGAAAGAAAAGGGCCGCCTCCGACGACCCGGAAACCATAGCTTTGAAGCGAGGGAAAGAATCCTTGTCAGAGGGCCCGACGCCGGTGAGCCCCTTGGCCGAACTAAACCCTCAAAGGGAACAGCTCTCCAGCGAGCCGTAAGTAGAAGGAGAGTTTTTCTTTTAAGAGAAATCCTTGGTTTATATCTGAGAAGTTTTAACCGAAACTTTACTTTGTAGTTCGGACCTCAGCCCTTCTCAGCAGAACTCGTCCTCGGGGGATCTTCTTCCGGAGATGATGGAGAGCGGAACGCCTCCTCCTTCTGTATCGCCTAGCAAGGTGGGCGACGCTGAAGTGTCGTCGCGGGTGATTTCTCTGGATCCGCTAGGGGCGGAAGGTGGCCATGCAGCCCCCCGAGGTTCTCCGCGTCCGACCTTTGAGGAAGGCCATGGGACGAGTCTGGCACCATCTGGTGTTCGGCCGGAGGAGCTACAGATTCTGCTGGGGCGAGCCTCTGTCTCAGAGGAGCATCGCGCGTTAATGATCACGGTGATTGAAAAAATTTCATCCGCAGAAAGCGGACTGCACGAGGCCGTCAAGAGTTTATTGGTAGGCCTTGAGGTACGTTTTAAATAACATATATTTGTGTTAGTTGCGCATAAATAAAGTGCGCCCTGTGTAGATAGTAGCCCCTGAGACTCTGTGCGTCGTAAAGATGTACGACGCGCAGAGGATCTTAATCCCAGGTCCTTTAAGTGGCACCTTTATATGTAGGTGGCTGATTGTCCGGAGTCAAGCCGGACTCGTGAATTTGCCGAACTGAAGCGACAACTTGATGAGGCAGAAGCCGACATCGTGCTTGTTAACAAGCGGCTTGATGGTGCTCAAGGTATTGAAATCATTTGGCGATTGTTAGTAAGAGGAGCTTTATGTCAATATGTTACCATGTGTATGCTTGACGCAGATGGTGCGGCCGCTGTGGAAGGTCTTAGGGCCGAACTCGCCCGAGCAAAGGAACAAGCCAGAAAAAGCGATGCGGCTGCCGATGAAAGCCGAACAGGTTGCCCATTGCCGAAGCAAGGAGGAGGTGGCTGATATGGCCGTAATGTTAAAAAGTGCTACTGACCGTTGCAAGCTTCTTGAAGAAGAAGGTCGGGCGAGGCAAACGAGCTTAGAGAAGGTTGTTGCTGACGCCAAGGACGCCCGCTCTGTAATGAGAGCGGCAAGGGAAGAGCTACGTCAAGCCGGACAAATTGCGGATGGAAAGCCCTTCTTGCTGCGGAGAAAATTCTGTGATCCAAAGTTTGCCCCGTTGGACCGAGCGTGGAGTGTAGAGGACACCTATCTGGATTTGGCGGGTAGTGCTGCTGATGCGACCAAACACTTTCAAGATAAGAAGGGTCATGAAGTGGAGAAGCTCTTTTGGTCGCAATTCATCAATCCAGAGCATCCACTTGCAGTGGACAATCGCCTGGCCCAATGGGCCGAACTGAATAGGTTGTCCGGACTCGCCATGAAGTACGTCACGGATCATCTGTGTACGGGGAGATCGAAGCCGAAGAGTTATTTCAGCTTGGTGCAGCAGTTTCTTGACGTGGTGCCACGTATCGATGCTATGAAGAGGTCAGCGTGCACAGAGGGCGCTCGGCTGGCTCTTGCCCGTGTCAAGACATACTGGGCAGATATGGAGCCCATCGTTGTTGCGTCCCGGGATTCGGATAAAAGCTGAATACCTTCCGAGCACTATTTTGAGGAAGTCCTCGAAGGCGCTCGCATAATAGAGACGCAGTGCTCGAAGGATGCTATATTATGATAGCATATGTAATCATGAAACTGTATTTTGATAAATTGTAGGGGCATATTTTTAGACTTGTGCCTTCAAGTATTAGGAACACCTCCTGTGCGGCCGTTTAAATATATAAATTCTGAAAGATTGCAGTCGTTGGCTTCAGCCCCCACGCACATAGTGCGGGGGTGCGCGCAGAAGACGCATTTTCACACTTAACCCAATGTCTTGGTCCTACAAAGGAGGTGATAGCGCAGCGGGCTAGGCAACCGGACTATAATGCTTTAACACTTTTACTTAGCCATAGGAGCTTGACAGTGGGACTCTTTAGGTAGCCCCTTAGTGGCAACTGCGTTTGCCCGAATTCGGGGCGCATACGTGCCTGACCGGGAAGCGGCCCTTCGTCAAAACGGAGGAATCCGATAAATTCCTATAAGTCATCGAGTGGCGACCAGTCTCACGCTACATCATGATAGTCAGTTTTCGGCTTTCTCTACTGAGGTACTCGCCCGGCCGAACCGGGGCACAATCGCAGTAGTTCTCCTGGTGCTACCTTAGCCGATAAAGCGGAACGTAAGGTAACCGAATCAGGAGCCGGGCAACCCAACATTTGACCAAAGACATGATTCGGAGCTGATGCATATAGTGCCAAAACTCGCGACGCCGAACACTCCCTAAGGTGTTCGGTCTTTGTGGGTGCGTGTGAAACAACACCCTTAAAAAAAGGAAAGAGCCCCTAGTGTCCAGGTACGAGCAAGAATTCTGGCGTGGCCACATGCCAAAACGCCAGCCTCCTCCTTGGTTATAGCAGAAAAAACCAGGGGATGTATAGCAGCAAGAGACAGTACAAAAGGTTTACGCAGGGTCTTAATCTAAAAAGAATCATTTAGGACGGGTCCCTACTGCACGTCCGCGCCTGTGTCTCCGCTGTGCCGTGTCCTGGACGGGCGCCGCACGACGTTCATCTGTAAAAGAGAGGAACTAAATTGAAAATGGGTCGTGTGGAACAAAAAAGATAAAAAATATAAAGTAAAAAAATATATAAAGTAGAGCTTTATTGTCTCTGCGTACAGCCCTTGGTGTGGGGGCATATGGCGTATTAAGCCTGCGTTGATGATGGACTTGTGCCGAACTCATTGAGTCCGGGTCTGTGGCCTTTAATGACTTGTATCGAAAAAGTCTTTTGGCTGGCGAGGCCACTTTATTGTGCGGCTGTTTAAGCGGCCGCGCAGTCCTCCGTTTGGAGGAGGCGTATTTTAGTGCGCTCCCTTTAAAGAGATGATGCCTCGAGGACCGGGCATCTTAAGCGTGAGAGATGCATAATGCGGTATTGCGTTAAAGCGAGCGAAAGCTCCGCGTCCCATTAGTGCTTGATAGCGACTTGAAAACGGGACTACATGGAAGGTCAGCTTTTCGCGACGAAAGTTATTGGCAGAGCCAAATATGACTACAAGCCGGAGAAAACCCATACAATGGGTGTCCGGGCCTGGTGCTACCCCTTGAAAGGAGGTTTTGCTGTGGCGGATTCTCGCTGGGTTTATGCCCATGCGGTGGATTGTATCCTGATATATCAGGTTTAGTCCACTGCCGCCGTCCATAAGGACATTGGTAAACTGGAATCCATTGATTATTGGATCGACTATCAGGGCAGTCCGGCCTGCGTTTTTGATATTTCTAGAGTAATCTAGCTGATCAAAAATAATTGGCTTTAGTGACCAGTGGCGGGACTCCTGAGGGATAGGCTTTATTGTGCATACCTTTATGGGTGCCACACGTTTTGTTACATGAAGTGAGTTCACTGTTTTGACTTCTTGTGGGAAGTTCTTTTGTTTCTTAGTGTTCTGCTTCTGGGGTTCGTCCTCTTCACTTGGTGTATCGAGCCCCTTGTGTTCGGCATTAAGCTTTCCGGATTGTTCAAAAACCCAACAGTCTCTGTGGGTGTGATTGGCAGGCTTCCCAGGAGTACTGTGTATATGACATATTCTGTCCAGGATTCTGTTTTGGCTGGACGGATCATCCCTATTATCCTGAAGGGGTGGTTTTGTCTGATTTTGCCGTGAGCTTTTGAATCCGGCATTGACTGCCGTGCTCTTTAGACTTTTTCCTTTGGTTCGGTGACGGTCCTTATTTTGCCGCGGTTTTCTGTTTCCATCCCTGATTTCTGATGTACTTGGTGTTGGGGAACGTAACAGAAATTCAAAATTTTCTTACGTGTCACCAAGATCTATCTATGGAGAAACCAGCAACGAAGGGAAGGAGAGTGCATCTACATACCCTTGTAGATCGCTAAGCGGAAGCATTCAAGTGAATGGGGTTGATGGAGTCGTACTCGTCGTGATCCAAATCACCGATGATCCTAGTGCCGAACGGACGGCACCTCCGCGTTCAACACACGTACAGCCCGGTGACGTCTCCCATGCCTTGATCCAGCAAGGGGAGAGGGAGAGGTTGAGGAAGACTCCATCCAGCAGCAGCACAACGGCGTGGTGGTGGTGGAGGAGCGTGGCAATCCAGCAGGGCTTCGCCAAACACCTGCGGGAGAGGAGAAGAACTTGGGAGAGGGAGGGGCTGCACCAAAGGCAAAAGGTGTCTCTCAAGAGGCCCTCTACCCCCACTATATATAGGGATCCCAACGGGGGGGGGGGTGCGCCAGCCCTAGGAGATCCAATCTCCTAGGGGGCGGCGGCCAGGGGAGGTTTCCCTCCCCCCCAAGGCACCTAGGAGGTGCCTTCCCTCCTTGGGACTCTTCCTTAGGGTTTCCCCCTTCACCCTAGGCGCATGGGCCATAAGGGAAGTGGCGCCCCAGCCCACTTTGGGCTGGATCCCTTCCCACTTCAGCCCATGGGACCCTCCGGGATGGGTGGCCCCACCCGGTGGGCCCCCGGGACCCCTCCGGTGGTCCCGGTACAATACCAATGACCCCGAAACTTGTCCCGATGGCCGAAATAGGACTTCCTATATATAAATCTTTACCTCCGGACCATTCCGGAACTCCTCGTGACGTCCGGGATCTCATCCGGGACTCCGAACAACATTCGTTAACCACATACAAGCTTCCTTTATAACCCTAGCGTCATCGAACCTTAAGTGTGTAGACCCTACGGGTTCGGGAGACATGCAGACATGACCGAGACGTTCTCCGGTCAATAACCAACAGCGGGATCTGGATACCCATGTTGGCTCCCACATGTTCCACGACGATCTCATCGGATGAACCATGATGTCAAGGACTTAATCAATCCCGTATACAATTCCCTTTGTCTATCGGTACGATACTTGCCCGAGATTCGATCGTCGGTATCCCGATACCTTGTTCAATCTCGTTACCGGCAAGTCTCTTTTACTCGTTCCGCAACACATCATCCCGTGATCAACTCCTTGATCACATTGTGCACATTATGATGATGTCCTACATGTGGGCCCAGAGATACCTCTCCGTCACACGGAGTGACAAATCCCAGTCTCGATTCGTGCCAACCCAACAGACACTTTCGAGGATACCCTTAGTGCACCTTTATAGCCACCCAGTTACGTTGTGACGTTTGGCACACCCAAAGTATTCCTACCGTATCTGGTAGTTGCACAATCTCATGGTCTAAGGAAATGATACTTGACATTAGAAAAGCTTCAGCATACGAACTACATGATCTTGTGCTAGGCTTAGGATTGGGTCTTGTCCATCACATCATTCTTCTAATGATGTGATCCCGTTATCAATGACATCCAATGTCCATGGTCAGGAAACCGTAACCATCTATTGATCAATGAGCTAGTCAACTAGAGGCTTACTAGGGACATGGTGTTGTCTATGTATCCACACATGTATCTTAGTTTCCTATCAATACAATTCTAGCATGGATAATAAACGATTATCATGAACAAGGAAATATAATAATAATCAATTTATTATTGCCTCTAGGGCATATTTCCAATAGTCTCCCACTTGCACTAGAGTCAATAATCCAGTTCACATCGCTATGTGATTAACACTCAAGGTCACATCCCCATGTGACTAACACCCAAAGAGTTTACTAGAGTCAATAATCTAGTTCACATTACCATGTGATTAATACTCAATGAATTCTGGGTTTGATCATGTTATGCTTGTGAGAGATGTTATAGTCAACGGGTCTGAACCTTTCAGATCCGTGTGTGCTTTACAAATCTCTATGTCATCTTGCAGATGCAGTCGCCACGCTCTATTTGATGCTATTCCAAATAACTGTTCTACTATACGAATCCAATTTACTACTTAGAATAATCTGGATTAGTGTCAAAGTTTGCATCGGCGTAACCCTTTACGACAAACTCTTTTACCACCTCCATAATCGAGAAAATTCCTTAGTCCACTAGTTACTAAGGATAACCTTGACCGTTGTCCTGTGATCCATTCTTGGATCACTCTTGTACCCCTTGATTGGCTCATGGTTTGGCACACTTCAGGTGCGGTACACAACATAGCATAGTTTAGAGCCTACGGCTAAATCATAGGGGACGACCTTCGTCCTTTCTCTCTATTCTTCCGTGGTCATGTCTTGAGTCTTGCTCAATACTCACACCTTGTAACACAGCCGAGAACTCCTTCTTTGCTGATCTATTTTGAACTCCTTCAAAATCATGTCACGGTATGTATTCATTTGAAAGTACTATTAAGAGATTTTGATCTATCCTTATAGATCTTGATGCTCAATGTTCAAGTAGCTTAATCCAGGTTTTCCATTGAAAAACACTTTTCAAATAACCCTATATGCTTTCCAGAAATTCTACATCATTTCTGATCAACAATATGTCAACAACATATACTCATCAGAAATTCTATAGTGCTCCCACTCACTTCTTTGGAAATACAAGTTTCTCATAAACTTTGTATAAACCCAAAATCTTTGATCAACTCATCAAAGTGTACATTCCAACTCCGAGATGCTTACTCCAGTCCTCAGAAGGATTGCTGGTGCTTTGCATACTTGTTAGCATCTTTCAGGATTGACAAAACCTTCTGGCTGTATCACATACAACCTTTCCTCAAGAAAATCGTCGAGGAAACAATGTTTTTTGACATCCTATCTGCACAATTTCATAAATAATGCAGTAATCGCTAACATAATTCCAACAGACTCTTAGCATCGCTACGAGTGAGAAAGTCTCATCGCAGTCAACTCCTTGAACTTGTCGGGAAACATCTTAACGACAAGTCGAGCTTTCTTAATGGTGACATTTACCATCATTGTCCGTCTTCCTTTTAAAATCCATTTGTACTCAACAGCCTCACGACCATCGAGCCGTTCTGCCAAAGTCTACACTTTGTTTTCATACATGGATCCTCTCTCGGATTTTATGGCCTCGAGCCATTCATTGGAATCCGGGCCCACCATCGCTTCTCCATAGCTCGTAGGTTCATTGTTGTCTAGCAACATGACTTCCAAGACAGGATTTCGTACCACTCTGAAGTAGTACGCATCCTTGTCATCCTACGAGGTTTGGGAGTGACTTGATCCGAAGTCTCATGATCACTATCATAAGCTTCCACTTCAATTGGTGTAGGTGCCATAGGAACAATTCATGTGCCCTGCTACACACTTGTTGTAGTGATGGTTCAGTAACCTCATCAAGTCTCCACCATCCTCCCACTCAATTCTTTCGAGAGAAACTTTTCCTCGAGAAAGGACCCGATTTGAGAAACAATCCCTATTGCTTTCGGATCTGAGACAGGAGGTATACCCAACTGTTTTGGGTGACCTATGAAGATGCAGTTATCCGCTTTGGGTTCGAGCTTATCAGCCTGAAACTTTTCCATATAAGCGTCGCAGCCCCAAACTTTTAAGAAATGACAGCTTAGGTTTCTCTAAACCATAGTTCATACGATGTCATCTTATCGGAATTACGTGGTGCCCTACTTAAAGTGAGTGTGGTTGTCTCCAATGCCTAACCCATGAACGATAGTGGTAATTCGATAAGAGACATCATGGTATGCATCATATCCAATAGGGTGCAGTTATGATGTTCGGACACACCATCACACTATGGTGTTCCAGGCGGTACTAGTCGTGAAAAAATTTCCACAATGTCTCAATTGTGTACCAAACTCGCAACTCAGATATTCATCTCTATGATCATATCATAGATATTTTATCCTCTTGTCACGACGATATTCAACTTCACTCTGAAATTACTTGAACCATTCAATAATTCAGACTTGTGTTTCATCAAGTAAATATGCTCAGTATCTACTCAAATCATCTGTGAAGTAAGAGCATAACGATATCCACTGCGTGCCTCAGCACTCATTGGACTGCACACATCAAAATGTGTTACTTCCAACAAGTTGCTTTCTTGTTCCATTTTACTAAAACTGAAGCTTTCAGTCATCTTGCCCATGTGGTATGATTTGCATATCTCAAGTGATTCAAAATCAAGTGAGTCCAAACGGTCCATCTGCATGGAGTTTCTTCATGCGTATATACCTATAGACATGGTTCACATGTCTCAATCCTTTAAAAAGAGTGAGTCCAAAGATCCATCAACATGGAGCTTCTTCATGCGTATATACCAATAGACATGGTTCACATGTCTCAATCCTTTAAAAAGAGTGAGTCCAAAGATCCATCAACATGGAGCTTCTTCATGCGTTTTATACCAATATGACTTACATGGCAGTGCCACAAGTAGGTGGTACTATCATTACTATCTTATATCTTTTGGCATGAACATGTGTATCACTATGATCAAGATTCAATAAACCGTTCATCTTAGGTGCAAGACCATTGAAGGTATTATCCAAATAAATAGAGTAACCATTATTCTCCTCAAATGAATAACCGTATTGTGATAGACATAATCCAATCATGTCTATGCTCAACGCAAACACCAAATAACAATTGTTTAGGTTTAACACCAATCTCGATGGTAGAGGGAGCGTGCGATGCTTGATCATATCAACCTTGGAAGCACTTCCAACACGTCTCGTCAGCTCACCTTTAGCTAGTCTCCGTTTATTCCGTAGCTTTTATTTCGAGTTACTAACACTTAGCAACCGAACCGGTATCTAATACCCTGATGCTACTAGGAGTACTAGTAAAGTACACATTCACATAATGTATATCCAATATACTTCTATCGACAGCCTTCTCATCTACCAAGTATCTAGGGTAATTCTGCTCTAGTGGCTGTTCCCCTTATTATAGAAGCACTCAGTCTCGGGTTTGGGTTCAACCTTGGGTTTCTCCACTAGAGCAACAGCTGATTTGTCGTTTCATGAAGTATCCCTTCTTGCCCTTGCCCTTCTTGAAACTAGTGGTTTCACTAACCATCAACAATTGATGCTCCTCCTTGATTTCTACTTTCGCGGTGTCAAACATCGCGAATATTTCAAGGATCATCATATCTATCCCTGATATGTTATAGTTCATTACGAAGCTCTAGCAACTTGGTGGCAATGACTTTGGAGAAGCATCACTATCTTATCTGGAAGATCAACTCCCACTCGATTCAAGTGATTGTTGTACTCAGACAATCTGAGCACAAGCTCAACGATTGAGCTTTTCTCCCTTAGTTTGCAGGCCAAGAAAATCGTCGGAGGTCTTATACCTCTTGACGTGGCACGTGCCTGAAATCCCAATTTCAGCCCTCGAAACATCTCATATGTTCCGCAACATTTCAAAAATGTCTTCGGTGCCTCAATTCTAAACCATTTAACATTACCAAACTATCATGTAGTCATCAAAACGTGTATGCCAAATGTTCGCAACATCCACATACCACGATCGAGGTCCAGCACACTGAGCAGTGCATTAAGGACGTAAGCCTTGTACTGTCCGCATAATTGCTACTATCAACTTTCAACTATATTTTATCTAGGAACATATCTAAAACAGTAGAACTAAAGCGTGAGCTAACGACATAATTTGCAAAGATCTTTTGACTATGTTCAGGATAATTAAGTTCATCTTATGAACTCCCACTCAGATAGACATCCCTCTAGTTATCCAAGTGATTACATGATCCGAGTCAACTAGGCCGTGTCCGATCATAACGTGAGACGGACATACAACGTCGGTGAACATCTTCATGTTGATCGTATCTACCATACAACTCATGCTCGACCTTTCGGTCTTCTGTGTTCCGAGGCCATGTCTGTACATTCTAGGCTCGTCAAGTCAACCTAAGTGTTTCGCGTGTGTAAATCTGTCTTACACCCGTTGTATGTGAATGTAAGAATCTATCACACCCGATCATCACGTGGTGCTTCAAAACGACGAACTTTCGCAACGGTGCACAGTTAGGGGGAACACTTTTTTGAAATTTTAATGAGGGATCATCTTATTTACTACCGTCGTTCTAAGCAAATAAGATGCAAAAACATGATAAACATCACATGCAATCAAATAGTGACATGATATGGCCATCATCACTTTGCTCCTTTTGATCTCCATCTTCGGGGCTCCATGATCATCGTCGTCACCGGCATGACACCATGATCTCCATCATCATGATCTCCATCATCGTGTCTTCATGAAGTTGTCACGTCAACTATTACTTCTACTACTATGGCTAATGCTTTAGCAATAAAGTAAAGTAATTACATGACGTTTATGTTGACACGCAGGTCATAAATAAATTAAAGACAACTCCTATGGCTCCTGCCGGTTGTCATACTCATCGACATGCAAGTCGTGATTCCTATTACAAGAACATGATCAATCTCATACATCACATATATCATTCATCACATCCTTTTGGCCATATCACATCACATGGCATACCCCGCAAAAACAAGTTAGACGTCCTCTAATTGTTGTTTGCATGTTTTACGTGGCTGCTATGGGTTTCTAGCAAGAACGTTTCTTACCTACGCAAAACCACAACGTGATATGTCAATTGCTATTTACCCTTCATAAGGACCCTTTTCATCGAATCCGATCCGACTAAAGTGGGAGAGACTGGCACCCACTAGCCACCTTATGCATCTAGTGCATGTCAGTCGGTGGAACCTGTCTCACTTAAGAGTACGTGTAAGGTCGGTCCGGGCCGCTTCATCCCACAACGCCGCCGAATCAAGATTGACTAGTAACGGTAAGCATATTGAACAAAATCAACGTCCACAACTACTTTGTGTTCTACTCGTGCAAAGAATCTACGCAATAGACCTAGCTCATGATGCCACTGTTGGGGAACGTAGCAGAAATTCAAAATTTTCTTACGTGTCACCAAGATCTATCTATGGAGAAACCAGCAACGAAGGGAAGGAGAGTGCATCTACATACCCTTGTAGATCGCTAAGCGGAAGCGTTCAAGTGAACGGGGTTGATGGAGTCGTACTCGTCGTGATCCAAATCACCGATGATCCTAGTGCCGAACGGACGGCACCTCCGCGTTCAACACACGTACAGCCCGGTGACGTCTCCCATGCCTTGATCCAGCAAGGGGAGAGGGAGAGGTTGAGGAAGACTCCATCCAGCAGCAGCACAACGGCGTGGTGGTGGTGGAGGAGCGTGGCAATCCAGCAGGGCTTCGCCAAACACCTGCGGGAGAGGAGAAGAACTTGGGAGAGGGAGGGGCTGCACCAAAGGCAAAAGGTGTCTCTCAAGAGGCCCTCTACCCCCACTATATATAGGGATCCCAAGGGGGGGTGCGCCAGCCCTAGGAGATCCAATCTCCTAGGGGGCGGCGGCCAGGGGAGGTTTCCCTCCCCCCCAAGGCACCTAGGAGGTGCCTTCCCTCCTTGGGACTCTTCCTTAGGGTTTCCCCCTTCACCCTAGGCGCATGGGCCATAAGGGAAGTGGCGCCCCAGCCCACTTTGGGCTGGATCCCTTCCCACTTCAGCCCATGGGACCCTCCAGGATGGGTGGCCCCACCCGGTGGGCCCCCGGGACCCCTCCGGTGGTCCCGGTACAATACCGATGACCCCGAAACTTGTCCCGATGGCCGAAATAGGACTTCCTATATATAAATCTTTACCTCCGGACCATTCCGGAACTCCTCGTGACGTCCGGGATCTCATCCGGGACTCCGAACAACATTCGGTAACCACATACAAGCTTCCTTTATAACCCTAGCGTCATCGAACCTTAAGTGTGTAGACCCTACGGGTTCGGGAGACATGCAGACATGACCGAGACGTTCTCCGGTCAATAACCAACAGCGGGATCTGGATACCCATGTTGGCTCCCACATGTTCCACGACGATCTCATCAGATGAACCACGATGTCAAGGACTTAATCAATCCCGTATACAATTCCCTTTGTCTATCGGTACGATACTTGCCCGAGATTCGATCGTCGGTATCCTGATACCTTGTTCAATCTCGTTACCGGCAAGTCTCTTTTACTCGTTCCGCAACACATCATCCCGTGATCAACTCCTTGATCACATTGTGCACATTATGATGATGTCCTACCGAGTGGGCCCAGAGATACCTCTCCGTCACACGGAGTGACAAATCCCGGTCTCGATTCGTGCCAACCCAACAGACACTTTCGGAGATACCCGTAGTGCACCTTTATAGCCACCCAGTTATGTTGTGACGTTTGGCACACCCAAAGTATTCCTACCGTATCCGGGAGTTGCACAATCTCATGGTCTAAGGAAATGATACTTGACATTAGAAAAGCTTCAGCATACGAACTACATGATGTGATCCCGTTATCAATGACATCCAATGTCCATGGTCAGGAAACCGTAACCATCTATTGATCAACGAGCTAGTCAACTAGAGGCTTACTAGGGACATGGTGTTGTCTATGTATCCACACATGTATCTGAGTTTCCTATCAATACAATTCTAGCATGGATAATAAACGATTACCATGAACAAGGAAATATAATAATAATCAATTTATTATTGCCTCTAGGGCATATTTCCAACACTTGGGTCGCTGGGGCTGCACCGTGCCAACCAGCTGTCCTCTCCTGCGCAAAAGCGGGTCATGAGGCTTGTGAGTGCGGCCATTGTTCGTGGATTTTCCTGGCCGAGGTGTCTGGCGAGCCATTCGTCTTGGACATTATGCCTGAAAGCTGCTAGGGCTTCGGCGTCTGGACAATCCACTATCTGATTCTTTTTAGTGAGGAATCTGTTCCAGAACTGCCGAGCTGATTCTCTGGGCTGCTGAGTTATGTGACTGAGATCGTCTGTGTCCGGGGGGCGGACATAGGTCCCTTGAAAATTTGCTCGGAAAGCATCCTCGAGCTCTTCCCAACTTCCAATTGTGTTTTCAGGAAGGCTTTTAAGCCAGTGCCGGGCTGGCCCTTTAAGCTTAAGGGGTAAATATTTTATGGCGTGGAGATCATCTCCTCTAGCCATATGTATGTGGAGGATATAATCCTCGATCCAGACTCCAGGGTCTGTTGTTCCATCGTATGCCTCTATGTTGACGGGTTTGAATCCCTCTGGAAATTCATATTCCAGGACCTCATCGGTGAAACATAGGGTGTGAGCGGTGCCCCTGTATTTGGGTGTGCCGGATTCTGATGATGGATTTTTTGCATTGCTTGTGAGAGCTTGCTTTCTTGGCCCGGAAATGGACCTGGCTGGGCCATGATGCGAGTCTTTAATTGGGTCGCATGCCGCATTGAGTGCGGCGCCGCTTGCCGTTTTATGGTGGCCATGGGGTCGTCTATCCGACCGTGTGGCTTTTTTATTTTTTAAATGTGGGGGCTCTAGGGCCTCCTGGTCGAATTCGGGTAGTAGTTTTCTCTTCGGATAGCTTTTGGTGCGGCGGCTGCCGCCGTATTTGTCTGCGGTCTTGATTACCTTGCTCCATCTTGTTCTGAGTGCATCTTCCGCCGTATTTAGCTTCCACTTCTGCTTTTTCAGGCTGCATGTTGTGGCAACGAGCCTTTCGTGGAGATTCTTCTGCTCCGTGGTTTTATCCGGCATGAGATCGTCCGGAGTTCTGTTATGGCCCGGGGAGGGCTGTCTGTCCTCTCTATCCGTGTGCCCTGTTCGGACGGCTGCTCTGAGGCACACTCGTCGTCTACCGGCTGATCCTGCTCTATGGCTGGGTCTTGATCGAGGCGGGGCTTGGCTCGGCGTCTACGTCGCCGCTTTGACTGCTTTTCGGAGGGTTTACCCCTTTTTTCGCCCCCTTTTTCCTCGTTGTCGTTTCCTTTAGGGGTATCCACCATGAATACATCGTTAGGTGGGGTGGAGGTCCAGTGCCCTATAGGTGTTGGTTCCTGTTCGTCTCCGTCTTTGTCGTCCATACCGTCGAAGTCTTCGGATCCGAAGTCAAGTATGTCGGTTAAATCATCGACAGTGGCTATTAAGTGGGTGGTGGGTGGGCTTTGAATTTCTCCGTTGTCCGAATCCCAACCTCGCAGACCATAGTCCGGCCTGGGCTCTCCTGATAAAGGAGAGACTTGAGAGAATCCAGGATATCACCGAAAGGTGAGCATTGAAAGATGTCCGCGGCGGTGAGCTCCATTATAGGCGCCCAATCGGATTCGATCGGCGGGGGCACGGAGGGCCTGGAGTTCGGAGAAGAATCCGACTCCTTGGAGTCATGGGCCGTGCGGAGTGCGGGCTGGCGTTCGGCTCGATCGCCTTTGAGATCGCAGCCCCCGAGGTGACGTCCAACCGTTCATTCTCAAAGAATGCAGCGGGCTCTGAGTCAAGGATCGGGGCCGGAGCGTGTGCGGCCTCCAGGGTACTATTCGGAGGCACATCCATATCATGCCCCTCGAAATAGTGTGGCGCGCTTGGCTGTGGCTCGAACCCGTCGAAGATCAAGTCTCCGCGGATATCTGCCGTATAGTTTAAGCTTCCAAACCTGACTTGATGGCCAGGGGCGTAGCTTTCGATCTGCTCCAGATGACCAAGCGAATTGGCCCGCAGAGCGAAGCCGCCGAGGACGAAGATTTGTCCGGGGAGGAAAGTCTCACCCTGGACCTCATCGCTGTTGATGATCAAAGGAGCCATCGGGCCTAAAAGCGACGACACAGAGGAACTCTCAATGAAAGCACCAATGTCGGTGTCAAAACCGGCGGATCTCGGGTAGGGGGTCCCGAACTGTGCGTCAAGGTCGGATGGTAACAGGAGACAAGGGACACTTTATTTTACCCAGGTTCGGGCCCTCTCGATGGAGGTAAAACCCTACTCCTGCTAGATTAATATTGATGATATGGGTAGTACAAGAGTAGATCTACCACGAGATCAAGGAGGCTAAACCCTAGAAGCTAGCCTATGGTATGATTGTGTATGATGATGGTTCTGTCCTACGGACTACAACCCTCCGGTTTATATAGACACCGGATAGGGTTAGGGTTACACAGAGTCGGTTACAATGGTAGGAGATCTTGAATATCCGCACGCCTAGCTTGCCTTCCACGCCAAGAAAAGATCTTTCCGGACACGGGACGAAGTCTTCAATCTTGTATCTTTATAGTCCCGGAGTCCGGCTGAAGGTATAGTCCGGCTATCCGAACACCCCCTAATCCAGGACTCCCTCAGTGAGTGAAGCGGCGGAGGAGGTGTAGCAGACGGCGGAGACGAAGGAATCTTGGGTCCAGGGCTGGTGGGACTGGACGAGGGAGTAAATGTGGAAGTGCAAAGGAGGTCCAAGATTGGTAAATGGGACGTCAGAGAGATATTCTCGGTGGAGACCTCGGAAGTTGCAACGTTAGCGGGTTTTGGTTGCCAAACCCAACCCAAGATCCGAGCGAATTTGTTGCAATCCTTTTTAACATGTCCGACACGGCAGCAAGAGAGGCACCTGTGTTTTGATGTGCAAGCAGTAGAAAAATGTCCCTTTGCCAAACAAATCTGACACGTGTGAACTTCCTCAACCATACCAGAGATCAAATTATCAAAATCATCTCTCGCTTGTTGCGACGAAGGAATATTAACAAGCCGAGGCGAGATCTCCTGCTCAGCCCCATCCAACGGCCCAAGATGCGTGTGCTCCTCCCGGCCCGTGGCACACATCGAAGATGACCCAACATGGCCAGGTACGTCCACATTCAAAGGACCATGATTCCCGCCCGAAGATGGCGGCGCCCGATCAGTCGAGGACCGTAAATCTTGCACCGTGCCAAAAGATATCAAAGGCCTTGTTGACGTCCACCGGAGATTCACCGGCAAAGTGGGATGAATGACTACCCTCTCATGCAGTGGAATAGAATAACCAGCATCCTCAATAGTTTGGATGCAATTTCCAAAGGCAGGAAAACGATAACCACGACAAGCTGCGTAGTTCTGAAAAACTGCAAATGAAGCTTTCTTGCTAACCGAATTAGCAGATTTGAACAAAGACTTAGAAGGTCTCTTGTGCATGGCCAACAAACCCAACGCAGCACGTCTTTTGGAAGGGCTAACAAGAACCCATTCAGCATCGCATTCTAATTTCTAGATCTTGAACTCACGACCCCAAATTTGGGCCACCGTTACCCCAAAGATAGAAGTAACATTTGAAATGATCACATGCAAACGATCTAAGACTTAGAATAATCATGGCTACTGCTTTGCAAGAGACTTGAAAACCAAAAACCCTATCCTTGATCAAGAAAACCATGAGCTCAATAGCCGAACCTCCAAGGGCTGCCTCAAGCGCCGCCGCCACAGAATCCTCAGTCAGACGAAAATGACGCCCAAAGGAGACAACCGTGGTGAAGATCTCCGAATCCTCAAGAGGGTGAACAGAAAAACCAGTAGATTGAAAAACCTTATCTGCAAAAACCAAACCCTTGGAGAAGTCCAAGCCAAGGGTGGATCCATCATTGGAACCCATAGGAAATGGGTATGAACGTGTAGATCTCAAGGCGCCGGAGAGATTTAGTGGAGAGAAACTAGAATTTGGTGGCTAGTGGGAGAGATCGCCGGAGGAGAGTGGAGATCGCCGGGGAGGGGGGTGGGGGCCATCGTGTCCAGTTGATTATGGCCATTGATGTTGTGCTCGGGAGAAGATGATTGGGCTAGACAACAATAATGTGATGTACCAATACACCGATGCAGCACAATCTCCTCACACTGTAATAAATTCTGAGGATAGCTTCGACAAACAAATAGCAGTGTAATAAACTCAAACAACAAGCACATTTGAAACAAGATTTAACGTGGAAAACCTCCTTAACTTGAAGACTAGAAAACCAGGGATATATACTAACTAATCCACACAACTTCACTATAAAAATTATGTGTACATAGTCTTCTTTAGGAACCTCTAGATATTCACACACACCTAACCAACAACCACGAGAGGCAAGACAATATCAAAGCATAGTTACCAAAGTTTACGTCCGCTTTTGTAATCTCTTCACTGCTCTTAAACCGTTGAACCAAACAACACAAAATTATGTCATGCTGAAAATTTGAGTTCTTTCGGCTGCAGCTTATTTTGACCCATAGACCACCCTAGAAGCTCAAAAGAACCGCCACTTAGTTTGCTTCCAATATCGGGATCATTTTACCGATCAAATTTGTGTTCATATATAGTATAATATATTGTTCTCCATATGACTATGTGATTACTCCAATGGTCCGCACCTGACGTGGCGACAACCTCTCGCCATGAGTGCCTCGCCGGCACTGGTTTCCTGAGCCATCACGGCGCTGGCGTTTGGGCTGGCATGCAAGGAGATCTATATTGGTGTGTACCGTGGGTGGCGGCTTAGGGTCTTGAAGGCGTTTGTCACTATTTTGGCGTTCACGCAGCTGCTTTATACTCCCTCCGTTTGAAAATTAGATACATCATTATTTATTTATTTTAATGACAAGTATTTTCGGACGGAGGGAGTATATGTCATGGCATTGCACTCCAGGCTGTTCGGGAACCACTTTGGTAACCATGGTGGTGCAGGCGGGTATCAGACGGAGCACGCCTACCGCGCCGGTGGCGAGCCACACAACAAGGGCATGCGCACTGGCGGCGGCGTCTGGGTCTGAGCCGTCCATCCATCTTGGCATTGGATAATAAGTACTCCCTCCTTCCTAAAATATATGACGTGCTCCAATTTTTCCTCGTCTTCATCATGCAATTTTGATTACGATTTGCATTTAACGTATGCCCATGAAATAGTATAAAGATGTACTCCTCCGCCCCATATTAATTGTCGTTCAAACAGATGTATCTAGACGTATTTTAATGTGATACATCCGTACAACAATTAATATGGGATGGAGTGAGTATGAAATAAAATTGTTTCGCAAACTGTATAATTTATACATGTTTAATCGATGTACTTTGGTATATATTGATAGGCAAAATCATGCATCCAAGACCATGCAAAAGTGAAACGCGCCTTACATTTTGGGAAGGATGGAGTAGTTGTACGTATTTGTTGTGTCAGTGTGTGTCACGTACGGTGTGGGCTAGTAGTGTTTTCATATGCATACATGGTAGTGGTGTCTGGTATGTCTGCATGGTTGTAGACATGTACCTAGTGGGTGTGTTCTTTTTGGTAGGGACGTACATATGTTGCTACTTGTTTCTTTCTTTACCAAAAAAGGCTTTCGCTCCATTTTATAAATAAAGCAAACCACCGAGCACAAAGTCAACAAGGAACACACAAACACAACACCACCGCAGGTAAGATCCAACAAACACACACAAAAATACTACCCAAGGTCCAGCTGTGGGCACAGCATAACAAGCCCAACACACACACACACACACACACACACGCACGCACGCACGCACGCACGCACGCACGCACGCACGCACACACACACACACACACACACACACACACACACACACACAACACATCAACGGCGGTGGCGGCGGCGAGGTAGAGGATCTAATCCGGCTCTGGTGGTGGTGGGGGGAGCTGTGGAGCCATCCGGAGAGCCATCGCGTGAAGCTGGGTGATGATGGAGGTGATGGCGTCTCTCTCCCTGGGGCGGCTAAGCGGCCGCCAAAGCTGCAAGTAACCAGACCATTTGAACAAAGCGTCAGTAGCGCGGGGAAGAGGGACATGCTGAATCACAAGTTTATTCCTAATAGTCCACAGCGTCCAGGCTAGCACCCCGATGGTCAGCCACCTAATGTGCCGCGACGCGGGTGGTAAGGCCTGAAGTTCGGCGAAGAGGGCGGGGAAGTTGGTGTGATCCCATCTTCCACCCACTACCTCGCGGAAACAGCTCCAGAGGAACTGCGTGGACGTACATGTGAAGAAGATATGGTTCGTATCCTTTTCAGGCCCGCAGAGCGGGCACCGCCCATCACCAGGGCCGTTGCGCTTCAGGACCTCAATGCCGGACGGGAGGTGGCCACGAATCCATTGCCCACAAAAAAAATCCTAATCTTCAAGGGGAGCCGGATCGCCACCTAGTGCGGTCCTCTCCAATCTCCAGATCCGGCTCATGCAAGGCGATGCAATCAAGCAGGTCCTGCCACGCCTCATTTTTGGCTGGTCCAAAAGGTCTCTGGAACGCGAGGTGCCTAAGTCAATAAGGGCCACCGCAACAGAAATGCGTGGCTCGACCGCGATGGAGAACAGGTCAGGGAAGCGAGCCGCAAAAGGGGAGTCCCCAGCCCATCTATCGAACCAGAACAGTGTGGCGGTGCCAGAACCACCCGCAATCGAGGTCCCTATGCGGAGGACTAGGAGGAGCTGAATGATAGATTGCCAGAACTGAGATCCACCGGACCACTGGTAGAAGGCTAGCGGCTGGCCACGGAGGTATTTCTGCTGGATGATGTGAAGCTACAATCCACCCTCTCCGTTCGCAATCCGCCACAACCACTTAGTCAGGAGGGCTATGTTCATGCGTTTGGAGGACATGATCCCATGTCCGCCCTGACTGCGGGGCTTACAGATCTCTGACCACCGAACCATGTGGCACTTCTGCTTGTCACCGTCGCCCGCTGTCGGTGTCAAAACCGGCGGATCTCGGGTAGGGGGTCCCGAACTGTGCGTCAAGGTCGGATGGTAACAGGAGACAAGGGACACTTTATTTTACCCAGGTTCGGGCCCTCTCGATGGAGGTAAAACCCTACTCCTGCTAGATTAATATTGATGATATGGGTAGTACAAGAGTAGATCTACCACGAGATCAAGGAGGCTAAACCCTACAAGCTAGCCCTATGGGTATGATTGTGCATGATGATGTATGATCATGTATGTCCTACGGACTACAACCCTCCGGTTTATATAGACACCGGATAGGGTTAGGGTTACACAGAGTCGGCTACAATGGTAGGAGATCTTGAATATCCGCACGCCTAGCTTGCCTTCCACGCCAAGGAAAGAACCTTCCGGACACGGGACGAAGTCTTCAATCTTGTATCTTCATAGTCCTGGAGTCCGGCTGAAGGTATAGTCCGGCTATCCGAACACCCGCTAATCCAGGACTCCCTTAGTAGCCCCTGAACCAGGCTTCAATGACGACGAGTCCGGCGCGCAAATTGTCTTCGGCATTGCAAGGCGGGTTCCTCCTCCAAGTTCTTCAAGAAGATAATAAACACCAAAATTAGTGTCCGGCTCTGCAAAACAAGTTTCCACGTATTGCCATATAGGGAATAATGCGAACACAAATCAAATCTGCTAACGTATTCCGCAGTGCGTCATAACACTGCGACCAAGCCTTCTGTATGGTGTATTTTTACTGTTCCGCCGCGGCACGTTCAACGAGGCGGTTTCCTTGGCACATCTTGTCGAAGCAGAGATTGTGCGCGCCTTTTAACAGGATTCTCATTAATACGGACGTGGGTAACCCAACCGTGCCCGTTCAGCATGTCCTGCCTTAATTAAAGGCTAGTCCAAGACGGTTACGGGGAGGGCTCTTGATATTCTGCCTCTTATAAAGAGACCGAGACCCTGCTCCCCTCTTGTGTTCTCAAAACAAGTTTGCCCATCGCCTCGAGTTCCAACACCCCAGGCTCTTAGATTCTAGGCGCATCGGACCTTCAACAATGTCCGGCTCCGGCCTTCAAGGCCAATGGATGCCCTCTTCCGTTACGAAGGAGGACGTATCAAGGTTGAGGGAGGCTAGGTACCTGACCAGCGAGATTCCGCACAGGTTGCCTGCTCAAGGACAAGCGATCCCGAGCCCTCAGCCTGGTGAGAGCGTAGTATTCATCTCCCACTTCCTTCAGGGATTAGGCTTCCCAACGGACCCTTTTGTAAGGGGGCTGATGTTTTATTATGGGCTGGAATTCCATGACCTAGCTCCGGAGTCCATCCTCCATATCTCCTCCTTCATTGTTGTGTGTGAAGCGGTCCTCCATATCACTCCTCACTTCGGATTGTGGCTCAAGACCTTCAAGGTAGAACCGAAGATAATCGAGGGGCGTCACGTAGAGTGCGGAGGCGTTGTTATAAAAAGGAATACTGATGCTCCATGGCCCGAGGGCGCTTTTCAAGAGGAGCTCGGCTTATGGCAACAGGAGTGGTTCTACATCACCTCTCCTCGGGGCACTACTTGGGTGGCGCCTCCCGCCTTTCGCTCGGGCCCCCCACCACGTTTAACATCGTGGATCAACACAGGGTTAGATCGGGGCTTGCCCAAGGACGTTCCTCTGCTGCAGGGCCGCATAAAGGATCTCTTGAAAGGAGACCTCAACCTGGTCAAGGTGACGCAAGTTATGTTGATTCGCCGGACATTGCCCGGCCAACGTCGCCCTCTCCGCTTGTGGGAGTTCAACCCAGAGGGGCCGCGAGTTCTCCGAAATTTCATGGGCGTGACGCCTATGGAGATGTATAAACTGTTCTTCGGACCACAAGAAGCGAGTCCGGATTTGACCGAGGATGCTGGTTTAAGCCGCAACCGCCCGGATACCAAAGTAGGTGACCTTGCGCCCGGACCTTTCATCCGCACAATTAACTTGTTTTTAACAACGCTTTTCCTATTATGCAGGAATGGATAACGAAAGTGAAGCTGATCGGTGTCCGGCTCCCCTTCCCGAGACCAGGCTAGATCCCGTGCTAGTCAGGATGTTGGAGGTGGCGCCTCTGGAGGGAAATGAAGGGAAGGACAAGGAAACCGTGGCCTCTTCGAAAGAGGCCATTCCGAAGGGGGGAATCGATAATTCCTCTCCTAAGGGGAAGAAAAGGGCCGCCTCTGACGACCCGGAAGCCATAGCTCCAAAGCGGGGGAAAGAATCCACGTCAGAGGAGCCGACGCCGGGGAGCCCCTCGACCGAACTAAATCCTCAAAGGGAGCAGCTCTCCAACGAGCCGTAAGTAGAAAGAGAGTTGTTCTTTTTAAGAGAAATCCTTGATTTCTATCTGAGAAGTTTTAACCGAAACCTTACCTTGTAGTTCGGACCTCGACCCTTCTTAGCAGAGCTCGTTGTCGGGGGATCTTATTCCAGAGATGATGGAGAGCGGAACGCCTCCTTCTTCTACATCGCCTGGCATGGCGGGCGACGCCGAAGTGTCGTCGCAGAGGATTGCTCCGAATCTGCCAGAGGCAGAAGGTGATGATGCGGCCCCCCGAGGTTCTCCACGTCCGGCCTCCGAAGAAGGCCATGGGACGAGTCCGGCACCATCTGGTGTTCGGTCGGAGGAGCTGAAGGTTCTGCTGGGTCGAGCCACTGTTTCAGAGGAGCATCGTGTGTTGATGCACACGGTGATTGAAAAGATTTCATCCGCGGAAAGCAGACTGAACGAGGCCGTCAAGAGTTTACTGGAGGGCCTTGAGGTACGTTTGGAATAATGAACATTAGTGTTAATTGCACATAATAACATGCGCCCAGTGTAGATAGTAGCCCCTGAGACTCTGTGTGTCGCAAAGATGTGCGGCGCGCAAAGGATCTTAATCCCAGGTCCTTTAAGTGGCACCTTTGTATGTAGGTGGCAGATTGTCCGGAGTCGAGCCGGACTCGAGATTTTGCCGAAATGAGACGGCGACTTGATGAGGCAGAAGCCGACATCGTGCTTGTTAACAAGCGGCTTGATGATGCTCAAGGTATTGAGTTTATTTGGCAATTGTTAGTAAGAGGAGCTTTATGTCAACATCTTACCGTGTGTATGCTTGATGCAGATGGTGCGGCGGCCGTAGAAGGACTTAGGGCCGAACTCGCCAAAGCAAAGGAACAAGCCAGAAAAAGCGATGCGGCTGCCGAAAAAGCCCGTGAAGAGCTAAAAGCCGAACAGGCTTCCCATTGCCGAAGCAAGGAGGAGATGGCTGATATTGCCGTGAAGTTAAAAAGTGCTACTGACCGTTGCAAACTTCTTGAAGAGGAAGGTCGAGCCAGGCAGACGATCTTGGAGAAGGCCGTTGCTGACGCCAAGGACGCCCGCTCTATGATGAGAGCGACAAGGGAAGAGCTACGTCAAGCCGGACTAATTGCGGATGGAAAGCCCTTCCTGCTGCGAAGAAAATTCTGTGCTCCGAAGTTCGCCCCATTGGACCGAGCGTGGAGCGTGGAGGACACCTATCTGGATTTGGCGGCCAGTGCCGCTGATGCGACCAGGTACTTTCAAGATAAGAAAGATCATGAAGTGGAAAAGCTCTTCTGGTCGCAGTTCACCAATCCAGAGCGTCCACTGGCAGTGGACGATCGCCTGGCCCAATGGGCCGAGCTGAATAGGTTGTCCGGACTCGCCGTGAGCTATGCCATGGATCGCCTGTGTCCGGGGAGATCGAAGCCGAAAAGCTATTTCAGCTTGGTGCAGCAATTTCTTGACGTGATGCCTCAGATTGAAGCTCTGAAGAGGTTAGCTTGCACAGAGGGCGCTCGGCTGGCTCTTGCCCGTGTCTAGACATACTGGGCAGATATGGAGCCCACCGTTGTTGCGTCCCGTGATTCGGATAAAAGCTGAATACCTTCCGAGCACTATTTTGAGGAAGTCCTCGCGGGCGCTCGTATAATAGAGATGCAGTGTTCGAAAGATGCTGTTTTGTGACAGCATATGTAATCATAGATTAGTATTTTTGTAAATTGTAATGGCATATTTTAGACTTGTGCCTTCAAGTATTAATAACACCTCCCGTGCGGCCGTTTTAATATATAAATTCTGAAAGATTGCAGTCGTTGGCTTCAGCCCCCACGCACATAGTGCGGGGGTGCGCGCAGAAGACGCATTTTCACACTTAACCCAACGTCTTGGTCCTACAAAGGAGGTGATAGCGCAGCGGGCCAGGCAACCGGACTGTAATGCTTTAACACTTTCACTTAGCCATAGGAGCTTGACAGTGGGACTCTTTAGGTAGCCCGTAAGTGGCAACTGCGTTTACCCGAATGCGGGACGCATGTGAGCCTGACCGGGAAGCGGCCCTTCGTCAAAACGGAGGAATTCGATAAATTCCTATAAGTCATCGAGTGGCGACCAGTCTCTCGCTACATCATGACAGTCGGTTTTTGGCTTTCTCTACTGAGGTGCTCACCCGGCCGAACCGGGGCACAATCGCAGTAGTTCTCCTGGTGCTACCTTAGCCGACAGAACGGAACGTAAGGTGGCCGAACTCAAGAGCCGGGCAACCCAACATGTGACCAAAATCATGACTCGGAGCTGACGCATATAGTGTCAAAACTCGCGACGCCGACCACTCCCTAAGGTGTTCGGTCTTTTGTGGGTGCGTGTGAAACAACGCCCTTGAAAAAGAAAAAAGCCCCTTGTGTCCAGGTACGAGCAAGAATTCTGGCGTGGCCACATGCCAAAACGCCAGCCTCCTCCTTGGTTATAGTGATATAAACCAGGGGATGTATAGCAGCAAGAGACAGTAAAAAAGGTTTACGCAGGGTCTTAATCTAAAAAGAATCCTTTGGGGCGGGTCCCTACTGCACGTCTGCGCCTGTGTCTCCGTTGTGCCGTGTCCTGGACGGGCGCCGTACGACGTTCATCTGTAAAAGAGAAGAACTAAATTGAAAATGGGTCGTGCGGATCAAAAAAGAATAATAAACAAAATGTAAAGTGAGAAATAGATACGGTCGAGCTTTATTGTCTCTGCGTACATCCCCTGGTATGGCGTACCAAGCCTATAATGATAATGGGCTTGTGCCGAACTCATTGAGTCCGGGTCCGTGGCCTTTTATGACTTACATCGAAAGAGTCCTTTGGCTGGCGAGGCCATTTTATTGTGCGGCTGTTTAAGCGGCCGCGCAATCCTTCGTTTGGAGGAGACGCATGTTAGTATGCTCCCTTTAAAGAGATGATGCCTCGAGGACCGGGCATCTTTAGCATGAGGGATGCATAATGCGGTATTGCGTTAAAGCGAGCGAAAGCTCCGCGTCCCATTAGTGCTTGATTGCGACTTGAAAACGGGACTACGTGGAAGGTAAGCTTTTCGCGACGAAAAATTATTGGCAGAGCCAAATATAACTATAAGCCGGAGAAAACCCATACAATGGGTGTCCGGGCCTGGTGCTACCCCTTGAAAGGAGGTTTTACTATGACGGATTCTTGCTGGGTTTATGCCCATGCGGTGAATTGTATCCTGATATATCAGGTTTAGTCCACTGCCACCGTCCATAAGGACAGTGGTAAACTGGAATCCGTCTATTATTGGATTAAGTATCAGGGCAGTCTGGCCCGCGTGCTTGATATTTCGAGAGTAATCTAGCTGATCAAAAATGATTGGCTTTAGCGACCAGTGGCGGGACTCCTGAGATTTAGGCTTGAATGTGCGGACCTTTACGGGTGCCTCGTGCCTTGTTATGTGAAGTGAGTTCACTGTTTTGACTTCTTGCGGGAAGTTCTTTTGCTTCCTGGTGTTCTGCTTTTGGGGTTCGTCCTCTTCCTCACTTGGTGTGTCGAGCCCCTTGTGTTCGGCGTTAAGCCTTCCGGATTGTTTGAAAACCCAACAGTCTCTGTGGGTATGATTAGCAGGCTTCCCAGGAGTACTGTGTATCTGACATATCCTGTCCATGATTCTCTTTAGGCTGGACGGATCTTCCCTATTATCCTGAGGGGGTGGTTTTGTCTGATTTTGCCGTGAGCCTTTGAATCCGGCATTGACTGCCGTGCTCTTCAGACTTTTTCTTTTGATTCGGCGATGATCCTTATTTCGTCGCGGTTTCCCGTTTCCATCCCTGATTTCTGATGTACTTGGGTCGCTGGGGCTGCATCGTGCCAACCAGCTGTCCTCTCCTGCGCAAAAGCGGGTCATGAGGCTTGTGAGTGCGGCCATTGTTCTTGGCTTTTCCTGGCCGAGGTGTCTGGCGAGCCATTCGTCTCGGACATTGTGCCTGAAAGCCTCTAGGGCTTTGGCGTCCGGACAATCCACTAGTTGATTCTTTTTAGTGAGGAATCTGTTCCAGAACTGCCGAGCTGATTCTCCGGGCTGCTGAGTTATGTGACTGAAGTCGTCTGCATCCGGGGGACGGACGTAGGTCCCTTGAAAATTTGCTCGGAAAGCGTCCTCGAGCTCTTCCCAACTTCCAATTGTGTTTTCGGGAAGGCTTTTAAGCCAGTGCCGGGCTGGCCCTTTAAGCTTAAGAGGTAAATATTTTATGGCGTGGAGATCATCTCCTCTAGCCATATGTATGTGGAGGATATAGTCCTCGATCCAGACTCCAGGGTCTGTTGTTCCATCGTACGCCTCTATGTTAACGGGTTTAAATCCCTCTGGGAATTCATATTCCAGGACCTCATCGGTGAAGCATAGGGGGTGTGCGGCACCCCTATATTTGGGTGTGCCCGATTCTGATGGTGGATTTTTTGCATTGCTTGTGAAAGCTTGCTTTCTTGGCCCGTAAATGGACTTGGCTGGGCCATGATGCGAGTCCTTGATTGGGTCGCATGCCGCATTAAGTGTGGCGCCGTGTGCCGTTTTATAGTGGCCGAGAGGTCGTCTATCCGACCGTGTAGCCTTTTTGTTTTTCGAGTTTGGGGGCTCTAGGGCCTCCTGGTTGAATTCGGGCAGTAGCTTTCTCTTCGGATAGCTTTTGGTGCGGCGGCTGCCACCGTATTTGTCTGCGGTCTTGATTACTTTGCTCCATCTTGTTTTGAGTGCATCCTCCGCCGTCTTTAGCTTTTGCTTCTGCTTTTTCACGCTGCGTGCTGTGGCGACGAGCCTTTCTTGGAGATTCTTCTGCTCCATGATTTTATCCGGCGTGGTATCGTCCGGAGTCCTATTATGACCGGGGGAGGACTGTTCGTCCTCTCTGCCCATGTTACCCTGTTCAGACGGCTGTTCTGAGACGCGCTCGTCATCTGCCGGGTCGTCCTGCTCTACGGCTGGGTCTTGATCGAGGCGGGGCTTAGCTCGGCGTTTACGTCGCCGCTTTGAATGCTTTTCAGAGGGCTTACCCTTCTCTTCGCCCCCTTTTTCCTCATTGTCAGTTTTTTCAGGTATATCCACCATGAATACGTCATTGGGTGGGGTGGAGGTCCAGTGCCCTATGGGTGCTGGTTCCAATTCGTCTCCGTCTTCGTCGTCCATACCGTGAAGTCTTCGGAGCCGAAGTCAAGCATGTCGGTTAAATTGTCGACAGTAGCTATTAAGTGGGTGGTGGGTGGGTTTTGAATTTCTTCGTCGTCCAAATCCCAACCTCGCAGACCATAGTCCGGCCTGGGCTCTCCTGATAGAGAGAGAGACTTGAAGGAGTTCAGGATATCACCTAAAGGTGAGCACTAAAACATGTCCGCGGCGGTGAACTCCATTACAGGCGCCCAATCGGATTCGATCGGCGGGGGCACGGAAGGCTCGGAGTTCGGAGAAGAATCCGGCTCCTTGGAGTCACGGGCCATGCGGAGTGCGGGGTTGGCGTTCGGCTCGATCGCCTTCAAGATCGCAGCCCCTGAGGTGACGTCCAACCGTTCATCCTCAACGAACGCGGCGGGCTCCGAATCGAAGATCGGGGCCGGAGCGTATGCGGCCTCCAGGACACTGTTCAGAGGCAGAGCTATATCACGCCCCTCGAGATAGTGCGGCACGCTTGGCTGTAGCTCGAATCCGTCGAAGATCAAGTCTCCGCGGATATCTGGCGAGTAGTTTAAGCTTCCAAACCTGACTTGATGGCCAGGGGTGTAGCTTTCGATCTGCTCCAGATGACCAAGTGAATTGGCCCGCAGAGCGAAGCCGCCGAAGACGAAGATCTGTCCGGGGAGAAAGGTCTCACCCTGGACCTCATCGTTGCTGATGATCAAAGGAACCATCGGGCCTAAAGGCGACGACACAGAGGAACACTCAATGAAAGCACCAATGTCAGTGTCAAAACCGGTGGATCTCGGGTAGGGGGTCCCGAACTGTGCGTCAAGGTCGGATGGTAACAGGAGACAAGGGAGACTTTATTTTACCCAGGTTCGGTCCCTCTCGATGGAGGTAAAACCCTACTCCTGCTACTCTTGATGATATGGGTAGTACAAGAGTAGATCTACCACGAGATCAAGGAGGCTAAACCCTAGAAGCTATCCTATGGGTATGATTGTGTATGATGATGTATGATCATGTATGTCCTACGGACTACAACCCTCCGGTTTATATAGCCACCGGATAGGGTTAGGGTTACACAGAGTCGGTTACAATGGTAGGAGATCTTCAATATCCGCACGCCTAGCTTGCCTTCCACGCCAAGGAAAGAACCTTCCGGACACGGGACGAAGTCTTCAATCTTGTATCTTCATAGTCCTGGAGTCCGGCTGAAGGTATAGTCCGGCTATCCGAACACCCCCTAATCTAGGACTCCCTCACCCGCGCAGAAGAAGCGCCCATGGACAGTGGCAATCTCATGGTGCAGAGTCTCAGGTAGACTGTAGAAGCTCATAATGAATAGGAGCAGGCTGGAGAGAGATGAGTTAATGAGCACCGTCCGGGCGGCCTTAGATAGCCAGCGGCCCTGCCAAGGTTCAATGCGGTGTTGAACCTTCCCAACCGTGGGGCGAAGCTCGGCCACCGTAAGCTTTGTATCACTAGTGGGGATCCCCAAATACGTCGTGGGGAAGCACCCAAGATGGCAGTTGAGGCGGTCCGTGATGCTCTGCGGGTCATCTTGGGAGTATCCCAAGACCATGACCGCACTCTTATCAAAGTTGATCCTGAGGCCAGACATCTGCTGAAAGCAGAGCAGGAGGAACTTCATGTTCATGATGTCGTTTGCTGAGCCTTCCACCATTATAATGGTGTCATATGCGTATTGGAGAAGGGAAATCCCTTGCCCTCCAGCTAGATGCGGGACAATGCCCCTAATGTGTCCCACATCCTTGGCTTTATCTAGGATGGCGGCCAGAGCATCAACAACCACGTTGAAGAGAAATGGCGAGAAGGGATCGCCCTGACGAACGCCACAGGATGTGGGGAAATAAGGGCCAATCTCGCCGTTAATGTTCACCGTCGTCCGGCCCGAGGAGACCATTTGCATCACTCGGGTCACCCAACAATCGTCAAATCCCTTCCGGAGCAAGCATTCCCGAAGGAAGGGCCAACTGACCATGTCGTGTGCCTTATGGAAGTCTAGTTTTAGGAAAACTGCCTTGAGGTGTTTGGTGTGCACCTCATGGAGAGCTTCGAGAAACACTAGGACTCCATCAAGGATATACTGGCCCTGGATGAAAGCCGACTGATCCGGGTGAATGATCAGATCCGCAATTGGGGACACCCTAATGGTGTACCCCTTCGCAAGGATGTGGAAGATAACATTGATCACCGTAGTCGGGCAAAACTGGCGAATGTCCGAAGCTCTAGGTACTTTGGGAATGAGGGTGATAATCCCAAAGTTCAGCCTGGTAAGATATATGGAGCCAACGTAGAACTCCTCAAACAGGGCCATCACCTCTGGTTTAATAACATCCTAGAAGGTATGGAAGAACTTCAGCGGGAGTCTGAAAGTGTGTTATATCGACTAGAGGGGGGGTGAATAGGCGATTTTTATGAAATTCTTCACTGAGGAATTTGCTCGTGAGGAAATTCCTTAGCGAAGAAATACTAGCAGCGGAATAAGTACTCAGAAGTAACCATAACAGATTACATGCATGGTCATCATGATGAAATGAAGACAAACACAGAGTACAGAAAGCGTAGGCACAGGATAACTCTAGATGAAGACAAACAGACTGAAGAAATTGAACTGAGGAATTTGTGAAAGTCTTCAGTCAAAGTCTTCAAACACAGATATGAACAAACAGACAACACAGTAATGAGGAAATGAAGGTGTTGAGGAAATGGAACCAGTAGGCTTGGTGAAGACAATGATTTGGTAGACCAGTTCCAACTGCTGTCTCAGTTGTACGTCTGGTTGGAGCGGCTGAGTATTTAAACTCGAGGACACACAGTCCCGGACACCCAGTCCTGAGCACGCAGCTCGGGACACCAAGTCCTCACCGTATTCTCCTTGAACTAAGGACACACAGTCCTCCTCCAATCACTCGTGGTAAGTCTTCAGGTGACTTCCAAACCTTCACAGACTTGGTCACTCGGCGATCCACAATTCCTCTTGGATGCTCTAGACCTTGACGCCTAACCGTCTGGAAGAAGCACAGTCTTCAAAGGTAACAAGCGTCGGATCCACGCAGGATCAATTTCTTCAGTGATGCTCAATCACTTTGGGTTTGTAGGTGTTTTGGGTTTGGGTTTGGATTTTCCTCACTTGATGATTTTCGCTCAAAGTCCTCGGAGGATGGGTTGCTCTCAAATGACAAGTGTCAAGTTCACGCGGAGCAGCCAACCAGCTAGTGGTTGTAGGGGGCGGCTATTTATAGCCTAGGGAGCAGCCCGACATGATAAGACATAAATGCCCTTCAATGATATGACCGTTAGGTGGACAAGATATTTTAGGACAGCTGGCGTGTGGCACAGCAACGGTCGGAAATTTGGAGTACAAATTCCTCAAGGCTATCATGTTCCTCACTGTGTAGGCAATTCGCACTGGCGAATTCCTAACTCCTCAGTCAGAGCAAAGTCCTTAGTGACCAGAAGAATTGCGTCTCTGTCACTGAAGAAATTGACTGAACTGTATGAGATTTCCAATGGCTTCACTCGAAGGGATTGGTAGGTGTAGGATTTGAGTTGAGCATCTCATGGAAATTTTCTCCTTAGTATTTCCTCGACCCCCTTTAACAGTACGGTGTTTCCTATGACTCAAGAAAGAGAAAAATGAAACTACGAAAACAAAGTCTCCACGCTTCACGTTCCTCGAACGAATACCATGTCTTCAAGGTCACACCAATTTCTTCACTTTCAAAGTCTTCAGAAAGTCTTCAGAATATCAAAGTCTTCAGTCGAAGAAATTCATTTTTAGGGGTCGACTTTTACTGTAAATATCAAATTCCTCATAGACCTATAGACCTGTGTACACTCATAAACACATCATATGCTTAACCTATAAGTCTTCAATACACCAAAATCACTAAGGGGCACTAGATGCACTTACAATCTCCCCCTTTTTGGTGATTGATGACAACATAGGTTAAGTTTTCAACGGGGATAAATATATGAAGTGTAGAAACTGATATTGAGGAATTTGATTGCAAGATATAGAAGAACTCCCCCTGAAGTTGTGCATAGTGAGGAATTTGCTTTTGAGGCAATGCACACTTGAAGAGTTAAATCATGGAGATCTCCCCCTATATCTTGTAATTCATATACGCATTTGATATATGATTTGAAGAATTTGAAATGCATGATGAAATATGGTGCCTGATGCAATTCAGCATGCGTGCGATAACATTAATGAGGAATAAGCATGCAGAATAGCGCATCAAAAGTATCAGAGCTCAAGCATGTATCGAAGTATCAGAGCACCGAGCACCATAGGGTTTAAGATTACAACTCGATCCAATAAAAGTTTCGGAAGAACGAGAGTTGCAACTTAAAAAAAATATGCCCTTATTATAGACCCGCTTGAAGACTAACTCAGATTTCTCCCCCTTTGTCATCAAATGACCAAAAGGATCGAAACTGAGGACTAACGCCCCTGAAGATATTCAAGTTGATGGAGGAGCGCCAGTGTTGTTGGGGTCGGTTGTTGAAGTAGGGCCTGCTGCAGTGTCGTCCAAGTCTTCATTTTCATCAGTGTCGCGCGATGAAGAATATGAACTGGCCACCAGAGAAGGAACCTTGACCTTCTTGAATTTCTTCGGCGGAGGTGCCGACCAGGCAAATTCTTCTTTGAGGCCCATGTTCTCCAAATCTTCAGCACTATGTACTTGAGACAGAACAGCCCAGGTGCGATTGAGGGTTTCATGAAGGTAGTAATGGTTTTTCTTCACTGCATTGTGTGTGGCAGTCATGTTGTGAAGAATTGAACCAAACTGACGCTTGACCCATTTGTGATAGCGATCAACCTTTTGATGAAGACTGAGGAGTAACTCACGATCAGTCATCACCCTGGGTGCTGTGGCTTGAGGATTTGTCTTGGCAGTATTAGCAGCAGAGTCATGTGTGGCAGAGTCATCATTGGTGGAATAAGAAGCAGCCTTGCGAAATTGACCATCCAATGGACGAATGCCTTCATCTATCACAGCAGTGGCCTTGCCCTTTTCATCAGCTGAGGAAAATGTCCTTTTGAGGACTTCAATAGGAGGCAAGTAGCTGCAGTGGTTGAGAGTTTCAGCCTTGTAGTTGAGTGAAGACCTTGTCCTGATGAATCTCATAATCCAAGGTGCATAAGGCTTCAGCTCAAATGGTGACATAGCAATGTTGGCCAGAGTCCTCATGAAGAAATCATGGAAGTTTATGGGAACGCCATGTATGATATTGAAAAGCATATTCTTCATGATGCCAACAATTTCTTCATCGGAAGAATCGTGTCCTTTGATGGGACATATTGTCTTCGTCAGAATGCGATAGACAGTCCTACGCACATACAACAATTCCTTGACGAGGAATTTGGTACGAGGTGATTGCCCTGGCTTCAGAGGCTTCATGAGCACTTGCATATAGTGGTTTGACAGTTCAGGTTCATCATACACGCAACGCGCATCTTCAGTGGGTGGACTAAGAGAAAGGCAGCGAAGCAATTTAGTTGCTGGGGCCTTGTAATGTGTATTTTCAGTCATCCAGTCCAGAACCCATGAATTGACATCTTCAGAGTTGCCAGTGATGTGCAGTGTAGCATAGAACTGAAGAATAAGTTCTTCATTCCAATCGCATATATCTGTGCAGAAGTTGAGTAGCCCAGCGTCGTGAAGAACACTAAGGACTGGCGTAAAGCACGACATAGATTCCATATCCACGTGAGGAATATGTGCATGGTCGAAGACTTTGTCTTTGTTGTAAAGCACTGAAGAATAGAAATTTGCTTGGCTGGCAGTCCAGAAACACCTCTTCCTTATGCGAGCAGAGTCATAAGGATTGTATTCAATGAAGAATACATGCTCGCCATAGAAGTCTTCAGCCTTGAATTTCTGTTTGCGTGAGAATGGATCCTTTGGCCTTGGCAGAGGAGTGTCAGTGAGTTGCATCACGACCTCAGGAATCACAAGCTCAGGTTCTTCAGGCTGAGGAATTTCAGGATTTTCCTCAGGTGCAGTCACCTTGTCTGTTTCAGCAGCAGTTTCTTCAGCACTAGTGGCTGGAATTTCTTCATTCACAGAAGCAGTGGGATGAGTTGCATCAGAGCCCAATTTTACGGTTGGTGAAGGAGAGTGAGAAATTTGCTGCATGGGAGTGAAGAGTGGGGAATTGGGATGCTGACTTTCCCAAAAGTCATCATTCATTACTGGAGTTGTGCTTCCAATATCCACATCTTCA
The DNA here is from genome assembly GCA_032464435.1 of Aegilops umbellulata. Taxonomy (NCBI): domain Eukaryota; kingdom Viridiplantae; phylum Streptophyta; class Magnoliopsida; order Poales; family Poaceae; genus Aegilops; species Aegilops umbellulata. Next base: position 660,426,236 of record CP136057.1, read on the forward strand.
TCATCAATTTCTTCAACACCAGCCTCTTCAGCATCAAACTGAGGCATTGATGATGAGACTATTGGGGTTGAAGGGATTGTATCCACTTCAAATTCTTCATCAATCTGCTCTGAGGAAGCAGCAGACTGAGTTTCTTCATCTGATCCACTTGGGATCTCATAATCTTCACCAAAAGGAACAAGGTCCTTTGATGGCATGGAGGAGATAGGAACAGCATCAATTGGATTGGCAAATGAGCTGGTCATGGGCTTCATCTTCTTTGGGACTGAAGATTCTGAAGCACTTGATGCTTTCCTTTTCTTCACTGCAGCTCGCTCTGTAGCCTTGGTTTTCTCCACATCTAAAGCAGAGGGAAGAATTGGAGTTGGAGTTGGTGCAGGTGGAGCTCCTTGCCAATTAGCATAGTACGAGTCAAAGTTGTCGCTGAGGGCTTTGATCTCAGCCTGCATCTTGACAAGTTCCTCAGGCTTCATTTTGAGAACATTTTTCTTCAGCAGCTTCTCTTTGCGGTACTGGGATTTCTTGATCTCTCTGGCCCTATCATATTTTCACTTCTCCTCTTGGATGAAGTGAGTCAGCATGTGACTTTGGCCAGGTGTCAGCTTGAAATCAGGCATAGGAGTGTTGGGATCCTTGTGCCAGAGATCAATATAGTCTAGGATCGCCCTTGGATCCAAAAGCAGGGGCACAGGTGTGCCTTTGGCTTTAGCAGCCCTTTCTTGGCGATCTCTGATGATTTCAGCGAGTTCTTCTTCATCAGCTTCATCATCATCAGATGGCACAGTGAAGACCACTTGCTTCTTTGGACTTGGGCGAGTGCCGCGTCCAGCGGTAGCCTTTTTCTTCAGTAACGAGGGTCCAGCTGAGGATTTTTGGTGCAGCTGAGGAACTAGCTGAGACACCAGAGGCAATAGAGATGCCAGTTGTCCTTTGGCATGAGGCCAGATGTACAGGAGCTGAGGACTTTGTGGGAGCAGGAGCAGCATGAGGAATTTGCTTTGAAGATTTTGAAGATTCTGGCCGTGAGGGCGCAGCTGAGGAACTTGGCCGTGAGGGCATTGAAGGTGAAGCACTTGGCTTACGAGCAGGCTTCTTCAGCATTGATTTCCTCGGCTTGGCAGAAGCCTCAATGGCAGCAGCAGCAGCAGATTCTTCATTGAATTTCCTCACTGCTTCTTTTGCTTGCTTTTGCAGTTTACGCTGGCGCTTGGCCCATTCTTGAGGAAATTCCTCACCTCTTCTGATGCTAGAGGGATCAGCCACTTGGCCAGGTGCCAATGGAGGGCGTTGACATGGAGGGTTTACGGCGAATTTCTTCATGTACTTAGGAGTAACATATCTGTACTCCCTCCATTCTCTTGCCCATCTCCTTTCAATCTTCTGTATGCGCACCTTGCGCTGATTTCTATCTTCTTCAGGAGGTGTGCAGTACCCAGCATAAATGTCCTCAGGGATTTCAAATGCAGTCATGACCTCTGGTCTCTTTCCTCCTTTCTACGGCCTTTTACCTTCAGCCATTTTCTTCAGATGAGGAATTTGAACAATGGAATTCTCTGAAGAAGTATGCAACTTTTCTTCGAGGAATGCTGCAAATGAGTTAAGTTGATGAGAACCTAAGGATTCAGCAGCGGACATGTGTACCTGTGAACATAGTATAGTTGCGAGGAATTTGAAGAGGTCATATGCGTTCTCAGAGGGTTTTTCATAAAGAACAAGTTTTGAGGAATTTGACCAGATTCGTCTTGAGGAATTTCACTAAGCTCCATATATATCTTAGGTTCCAGAGTTGTATAGATTGAGAATCCACACAATTGAGGAATCTTGAAGAAATTTAGACTTAGGGAAATGAATCAAGAACAGAGAATAAGTGAGGTGTTTTGTGTGTGAGGATTTGAAGAATAAAAACACCTTTGAAGATTTTGTAGAAAAACTTCGAATCAAAGAGGGCAGTAAAAATAGCTTTTAATTACCCTGAATGAAGAACACGACGAACTGTGAGTTGGAAAAGTGAAGTTCATCAATGCAGATCTTCCATGCCCTAACTTGGCGGAGGAAGACGTCTACGGCGGCGGCGGAGGTGAAGATTTCCGCTGTCGGCGCGAGTACGTCGGTGATGAGGTCGAGGCAGTGAAGCTTTTCCTCACCGGCGACGATGGAGTAGCGACGATGCTAGGGTTTGGAGAGCTCGAGCGAGGGAGTGAGATCGAGCGGGGTAAAGGAAGTGAGGATGGCAACGAAGGGGTATTTATAGCCGCAGTGAAAAACTGCTCGTCCGAAGATTTAGGACTAACATGCCCCTAGCCGTTCTCCTTCACTTGGCATGTGTCACCCACGTACTGTGTAGTGGAGATCGTGTAAGATCGTGGGTGAGTAAAATAATCCATCGTGGGAAGTGGAACGGATTGCGCGGCAAAACCGAAGGTTTGGATAAGATTAGTTTTAACGTTCCGTTCGCAATTTTCTTCAGCTGACAAGGACACAGTGAAGAATTTGAACGAGTTTCAAATAGAACGCACATGAAGAATTTGTGAATAGACTGGATTGAGTATAGCATAGAGGGGAAGGGTCCGATCACATTCACTTAGCAGAAAAAAAAGTTCCAACTTGAAGAAATAGCTATAAGTGAATGCTGTAGAGGACATAAACTCATATATATATATATATATATATATATATATATATATATATATATATATATATATATATATAGCAAATGAAGAAAAACGACGGCACAAGTGAAGACTTTGTAAAGTTTGAAGAATTTGAAAAACTGAAGAATTTCAAAAGTTGAGGAAAAACTCAAATTGAAGATTTTCAACTTTTGTGGTGGCGTGACCCACCGTGTAAGAATGATGATTTCAGACACCGCGTACAATTGTCGTAGGGTTCTGAGAATCAAATTCTTCATTAATTTCTTCACACTTAGAGTGTTATTCTTCATTGATTGAAGAAAAACGTTTCTTCATGTGTTGCACATCTAAGTCATCAATTATGCATAAGTGTTAGGATGAGTGCATTTTCAAAGTACATTCGAAGATTCTAAGATATTTAGCTCACACCGCAACTTGCTAAATCTCTTCTCATCCAAGGGCTTAGTGAAGATATCGGCTAGCTGTTCTTCAGTCTTCACATGCTCAATAGAAATGTCGCCCTTCAACACATGATCACGAAGAAAATGATGACGAATCTGAATGTGCTTTGTCTTCGAGTGCTGAACTGGGTTGTGAGCAATCTTGATGCCACTCTCATTGTCACAGAGGAGAGGCACATTCTTCACGTTGACTCCATAGTCCTTGAGTGTTTGCTTCATCCATAGTAGTTGAGCACAGCAAGAACCAGCAGCAATGTACTCAGCTTCAGCAGTAGACAGTGATACGCAGTTCTGTTTCTTCGAGGACCAACAGACCAAGGATCGTCCGAGGAAATGACAAGTACCAGATGTTGACTTGTGATCCACACGGTCACCAGCATAGTCAGAATCAGAATATCCAATGAGGTCAAAGTCTGAGCCCTTGGGGTACCATAATCCTAGTGTTGGTGTGTGAGCTAGATATCGAAGAATATGCTTCACAGCCGTACGGTGTGATTCCTTCGGTGCAGCTTGAAATCGTGCACACATGCAAACACTAAGCATTATATCTGGCCTAGATGCACATAAGTACAATAAAGAGCCAATCATGGAGCGGTATACCTTGTGATCGAAGTCAGTACCATTTTCATCAGTGCATAGATGACCATTTGTGGGCATAGGAATTTTGAGACCTTTGCAATCTTGCATGCCGAATTTCTTCAGGACATCCTTGAGGTATTTCTCCTAAGATATGAATATCCCATTGTGCTATTGACGAATTTGTAGACCTAAGAAGAATTTCAATTCTCCCATCATAGACATTTGATATTCTTCACTCATCATATAGGCAAATTCATCACTATAACATTGGTCAGTGCAGCCAAAGATGATATCATCAACATATATTTGGCACACAAACAATTCACCATCATATGATTTAGTAAAAAGAGTGGGATCGAGTGAACCGGGTGTGAAGCCTTTCTTCATGAAGAATTCCTTCAATGTGTCATACCACGCCCGTGGGGCCTGCTTGAGGCCATAGAGGGCCTTGTTAAGTCTGAAGACTTTGTCAGGATGTTTTGGATCTTCAAAACCTGGTGGTTGAGCAACATATACTTCTTCCTCAATCTTACCATTGAGGAATGCACTTTTCACATCCATTTGGTATAAGATGATATCATGATGGTTAGCATAAGCAAGTAATATGCGAATAGCTTCAAGTCTAGCAACAGGTGCAAAAGTTTCATCAAAATCAATTCCTTCAACCTGTGTGTAGCCTTGAGCTACTAGTCGTGCCTTATTCCTCACCACAACACCATTTTCATCTTGCTTGTTGCGGTAGATCCACTTTGTACCAATGATGTTATGCTTGCGAGGATCGGGACGATTGACCAGTTCCCATACGTTGTTGAGCTTGAACTGATGTAATTCTTCTTGCATGGCCTGAATCCACTCAGTCTCCAGAAATGCTTCATCTACCTTAGTGGGCTCTGTGATAGAGACAAAAGCAAAGTGCCCACAAAAGTTAGATAGATGTGAAGCTTTTGAGCATGTGAGAGGACCTGGTGCTCTAATGTCATCGATGATCTTCTCCACTTGCACTTCTTTTGCAATGCGAGGGTGAGTTGGTTGCCATTGAGGAATTTGATCAACATTTTCTTCAGCATCAATTTCCTCAGCATTTTCTTCAGGTGCATCAGTTCGACGTTCTTCACGTTCTGGAACGAATTCTTCAGCAGATTCTTCAGTAGGAATGATATCTTCAGTAGCCTTGTGCTTGATCGATTCCTCAGGTGCTGGTTCATCTAACACAGAAGGTAGGTGCTCTCTTTGCGAGCCATTAGTTTCATCGAACCGCACATCTACAGTTTCAACAATCTTGTGAAGAACATTGTTGAAGACTCTGTAGGTGTGCGAGTCCTTTCCGTAACCAAGCATGAAACCTTCATGTGCTTTCGGTGCAAATTTAGAGTTGTGATGAGGATCTCTAATCCAGCATTTAGCACCAAAGATTTGAAATAACTCACATTGGGTTTCTTGTCAGTGAGGAGTTCATAGGCAGTCTTCTTGAAGAATTTGTGAAGATATACTCTGTTGATGATATGGCACGCAGTATCAATTGCATCAACCCAGAAACGACGAGGGGTTTTGTACTCATCGAGCATAGTGCGAGCCATCTCAGCAAGAGTCCTGTTCTTGCGCTCCACGACGCCATTCTGTTGAGGAGTATAAGGAGCAGATAATTCATGAGTAATACCAAGTTCATCAAGATATTCATTGAGACCCGAATTCTTGAACTCAGTGCCATTGTCACTTCTGATGTGCTTGATCTTCACACCAAAGTTAGTTGAAGCCCTTGAGGAAAATCGTTTGAAGACTTCCTGCACTTCAGTTTTGTAAGAGACAAGGTGCACCCATGTGTAACGAGAGTAATCATCAACAATAACAAAACCATATTGAGATGCTTCATAAGAGATAGAGGAATAATGGTTAGGACCGAAGAGATCCATGTGAAGCAATTCGCATGGACGAGTAGTGGTCATGATAGTCTTCGTTGGATGCTTGGCCTTGGTCATCTTTCCAGCTTCACAGGCACCGCATAAGTGATCCTTGAGGAATTTGACATTCTCAATGCCAATGACATGCTTCTTCTTCGCAAACGTGTGCAGATTCCTCATGCCTGGATGACCAAGTCGTCGATGCCATAGCCATCCTTCTGAAGTTTTTGCAAGTAGGCACACGGTAGGTTGTGAATCTGTAGAGAAATCAACAATATACAAGTCTCCTCTCCTAAAGCCTTCGAAGACTTTGGATCTGTCAGATTCCATAATCACAACACAACGATACTTGCCGAAGACAACAACCATATCAAGATCACAAAGCATTGAGACAGACATAAGATTGTATCCTAAGGACTCAACAAGCATGACTTTGTCCATGTGTCGATCCTTTGTGATGGCAACCTTACCTAGACCCAATACCTGACTTTTGCTTTTATCAGCGAAGATGATATGCTTCATGTGTGATGCTGATAAGGGAGCATCCATCAAAAGATTCTTGTCACCGGTCATGTGATTTGTACATCCACTATCAAGTGCCCATTCAGTGGCTTTGGGTTGATCATCCTGCAGATGAATTAGTTCAACTTACGAACCTCATATACTTCAGTAGTGAAGAATATGATATCACAATTCATCAGATCAATTTCATCAAGCAGTAGAACCGATAAAACAGAGGGAGGACGTGTGAAATGAAAGTTCATTTCATCATGGTTAGCCTGCGTCCTTTCAGGCATTTTTGTCAGGTCCCCAGCAAATTCTTCAGACGTTACAGCACGTCTGGAGACCTGACCCTGCAGAAGAGATTAGTTCTTTTTCTTCACCACCCACATCTGAAGGGGTGGCAAAGAGTTCATCACTCTGCGAGCTCCATATGAGAATGGTGGCAAAGCAGCCAAACCATTTCGTTTCACATAAGAGGGGTTAGGGTAAGCATATGAATAAGCAGAGAAATTCTTCGAGGACTTATGAACATAATAATTTGAAGAATAATGCTCATATTCATAGCCCTTGGCTCTTCCCCGCGAAACAGAGTTGTTAGCACGATGATGTTCATATGAGGACTTTGATCCATGTGAGGAATTTGATCCTCTTGAGGAATTTGGTCTGTATGAGGACTTGGATCCATATGAAGAATTTGGTCCATATGAAGAATTAGATCTGGGGTTCCTTTTCTTCACAGGTGGTGTCATGAGGACATTCACCTGAAGACTTTCAAGGCAGTTTTTGGGAACCCAGACTTTCTTCATAGGGGAACCGTTCCTGCAGTTAGTGCCAACATATCTAGCAAATACTTCACCATTCTGATTTTTGAACAGTTTATAGTTGGAGTCAAATGACTCATCAGAAGAATGAGAAGATTCACATGTATAGCCAGATAAATCCGATGGATCAACTGGAGGTCCCTTTGCAGCAACCCATGAGGTTTTGGGGTACTGCTCAGGCTTCCAATAAGTACCATCCGCATTGAATTTCCTCTCAAAGGCAATACCCTCTTTCCTAGGGTTCCTGTTGAGGATCTGCTTTTTAAGCACATCACAAAGAGCCTTATGCCCTTTGAGGCTTTTGTACATGCCTGTCATGTACAATTCCTTCAGCCCTGCATCGTCAGTGATACTAGCAATGTCCTCAGATGAGGAATTAGTGATAGCAGAGACAGGTGAAGAATTTGTAACATTTGAAGCATTTGAACACTCAGGTGAAGAATTAGCAGATTCTCGTTCAATGCATTTTAAACATGGAGGAATAAATTCTTCCTGAGCAGCGCTGATTTGTTGAGCAAGTAATGAATCACGCTCCTTCTGAAGATCTTCATAACTCACTCTTAGCTTCAGAAGATCTTGCTTCTTTTGAAGGTATTCATAAGAAAGCTTCTCATGATCAGATAAGAGAGTGTTATGATGATTTTGAAGGTTGTCAAGCTTAGTCTGAAGTCTCTGAAGATTTTTAGTCAAGGCCTTAGTGCGATCCATTTCTTCACCCAACATATCATCACTTTTGTCTAGCATGTTTTGAACCTTTTCAAAAGCCTTTTGTTGTTGCACAGCAATCTTAGCAAGTTTAGAGTAGCTAGGCTTAAGATTTTCAACAGATTCATCATCACTAGATTCAAAGGAGGCGTATTTGAGTACCTTGGCACCCTTTGCCATGAAGCAATAGGTGGGAGCGTAGTCATCACTGCCTTCGTCCGCCTTGTTGGTGAGATCACTTTCTTCAGCGTTGAAGATGGATTTGCTGACGAATGCAGTAGCGAGGGCTAGGCTCGCCACACCAGACTCAGAGTCTTCAGATTGTTCCTCTTCCTCATTTTCTTCAGATTCAGCCTCAGAGTCCATTTCCTTGCCAATGAATGCCCGAGCCTTCTTGGAGCTGCTCTTCTTGTGAGACGAAGACTTCGAGGATTTTGATGATGAAGATTTTGAGGATTTATTCTTTTTCTTCGCATCATCAGAACTGTAATCCTGGTATTTCTTCTTCTTTGATTCCTTTTCCCACTGAGAACAATCTTGAATGTAATGTCCTGGTTTCTTGCACTTGTGACAAAGCCTCTTCTTATAGTCACTGGTTGAGGAATCGTTGCTCCTTGAGGATTTTCCAAAACGACCACGTCTTGAGAACTCAGATTTCTCCCCCTTTGTCATCAAATGACCAAAAGGATCGAAACTGAGGACTAACGCCCCTGAAGATATTCAAGTTGATGGAGGAGCGCCAGTGTTGTTGGGGTCGGTTGTTGAAGTAGGGCCTGCTGCAGTGTCGTCCAAGTCTTCATTTTCATCAGTGTCGCGCGATGAAGAATATGAACTGGCCACCAGAGAAGGAACCTTGACCTTCTTGAATTTCTTCGGCGGAGGTGCCGACCAGGCAAATTCTTCTTTGAGGCCCATGTTCTCCAAATCCTCAGCACTATATACTTGAGACAGAACAGCCCAGGTGCGGTTGAGGGTTTCATGAAGGTAGTAATGGTTTTTCTTCACTGCATTGTGTGTGGCAGTCATGTTGTGAAGAATTGAACCAAACTGACGCTTGACCCATTTGTGATTGCGATCAACCTTTTGATGAAGACTGAGGAGTAACTCACGATCAGTCATCACCCTGGGTGCTGTGGCTTGAGGATTTGTCTTGGCAGTATTAGCAGCAGAGTCATGTGTGGCAGAGTCATCATTGGTGGAATAAGAAGCAGCCTTGCGAAATTGACCATCCAATGGACGAATGCCTTCATCTATCACAGCAGTGGCCTTGCCCTTTTCATCAGCTGAGGAAAATGTCCTTTTGAGGACATCAATAGGAGGCAAGTAGCTGCAGTGGTTGAGAGTTTCAGCCTTGTAGTTGAGTGAAGACCTTGTCCTGATGAATCTCATAATCCAAGGTGCATAAGGCTTCAGCTCAAATGGTGACATAGCAATGTTGGCCAGAGTCCTCATGAAGAAATCATGGAAGTTTATGGGAATGCCATGTATGATATTGAAAAGCATATTCTTCATGATGCCAACAATTTCTTCATCGGAAGAATCGTGTCCTTTGATGGGACATATTGTCTTTGTCAGAATGCGATAGACAGTCCTACGCACATACAACAATTCCTTGACGAGGAATTTGGTACGAGGTGATTGCCCTGGCTTCAGAGGCTTCATGAGCACTTGCATATAGTGGTTTGACAGTTCAGGTTCATCATACACGCAACGCGCATCTTCAGTGGGTGGACTAAGAGAAAGGCAGCGAAGCAATTTAGTTGCTGGGGCCTTGTAATGTGTATTTTCAGTCATCCAGTCCAGAACCCATGAATTGACATCTTCAGAGTTGCCAGTGATGTGCAGTGTAGCATAGAACTGAAGAATAAGTTCTTCATTCCAATCGCATATATCTGTGCAGAAGTTGAGTAGCCCAGCGTCGTGAAGAACACTAAGGACTGGCGTAAAGCACGGCATAGATTCCATATCCACGTGAGGAATATGTGCATGTTCGAAGACTTTGTCTTTGTTGTAAAGCACTGAGGAATAGAAATTTGCTTGGCTGGCAGTCCAGAAACGCCTCTTCCTTATGCGAGCAGAGTCATAAGGATTGTATTCAGTGAAGAATACGTGCTCGTCATAGAAGTCTTCAGCCTTGAATTTCTGTTTGCGTGAGAATGGATCCTTTGGCCTTGGCAGAGGAGTGTCAGTGAGTTGCATCACGACCTCAGGAATCACAAGCTCAGGTTCTTCAGGCTGAGGAATTTCAGGATTTTCCTCAGGTGCAGTCACCTTGTCTGTTTCAGCAGCAGTTTCTTCAGCACTAGTGGCTGGAATTTCTTCATTCACAGAAGCAGTGGGATGAGTTGCATCAGAGCCCAATTTTACGGTTGGTGAAGGAGAGTGAGGAATTTGCTGCAGGGGAGTGAAGAGTGGGGAATTGGGATGCTGACTTTCCCAAAAGTCATCATTCATTACTGGAGTTGTGCTTCCAATATCCACATCTTCATCATTAATTTCTTCAACACCAGCCTCTTCAGCATCAAACTGAGGCATTGGTGATGAGACTATTGGGGTTGAAGGGATTGTATCCACTTCAATTTCTTCATCAATCTGCTTTGAGGAAGCAGCAGACTGAGTTTCTTCATCTGATCCACTTGGGATCTCATAATCTTCACCAAAAGGAACAAGGTCCTTTGATGGCATGGAGGAGATAGGAACAGCATCAATTGGATTGGCAAATGAGCTGGTCATGGGCTTCATCTTCTTTGGGACTGAAGATTCTGAAGCACTTGATGCTTTCCTTTTCTTCACTAAAGCTCGCTCTGCAGCCTTGGTTTTCTTCACATATAAAGCAGAGGGAAGAATTGGAGTTGGAGTTGGTGCAGGTGGAGCTGAGGAATCTGGTTCATTTTCTTCAGGCATAACTGATGCAGTTGCCCTGGTCTCTTCATTTTCTTCAGGCACACCACTAGTGGATGCCCTGGCAATTTCATCAACGGCTGGAGCAGAGTCATCAGCCTTGGAACTAGCATTTTCTTCAGCAGCCTGAACTTCATCAGCGGTGCTGGCATGTTCTTCAGTTTGCTGAACAGATGCTTCAGCTTGAGGAATTTGTTGCTTTGAGGAAGTGCCTTTGGTGAAGGTATCAGTCAGCCTCACAAATCTGACCTTGGCTCCTTGCCAATTAGCATATTACGAGTCAAAGTTGTCGCTGAGGGCTTTGATCTCAGCCTGCATCTTGACAAGTTCCTCAGGCTTCATTTTGAGAACATTTTTCTTCAGCAGCTTCTCTTTGCGGTACTGGGATTTCTTGATCTCTCTGGCCCTATCATATTTCCACTTCTCCTCTTGGATGAAGTGAGTCAGCATGTGACTTTGGCCAGGTGTCAGCTTGAAATCAGGCATAGGAGTGTTGGGATCCTTGTGCCAGAGATCAGTATAGTCTAGGATCGCCCTTGGATCCAAAAGCAGGGGCACAGGTGTGCCTTTGGCTTTAGCAGCCCTTTCTTGGCGGTCTCTGATGATTTCAGCGAGTTCTTCTTCATCAGCTTCATCATCATCAGATGGCACAGTGAAGACCACTTGCTTCTTTGGACTTGGGCGAGTGCCGCGTCCAGCGGTAGCCTTTTTCTTCAATAACGAGGGTCCAGCTGAAGATTTTTGGTGCAGCTGAGGAACTAGCTGAGACACCAGAGGCAATAGAGATGCCAGTTGTCCTTTGGCATGAGGCCAGATGTACAGGAGCTGAGGACTTTGTGGGAGCAGGAGCAGCATGAGGAATTTGCTTTGAAGATTTTGAAGATTCTGGCCGTGAGGGCGCAGCTGAGGAACTTGGCCGTGAGGGCATTGAAGGTGAAGCACTTGGCTTACGAGCAGGCTTCTTCAGCATTGATTTCCTCGGCTTGGCAGAAGCCTCAGTGGCAGCAGCAGCAGCAGATCCTTCATTGAATTTCCTCACTGCTTATTTTGCTTGCTTTTGCAGTTTACGCTGGCGCTTGGCCCATTCTTGAGGAAATTCCTCACCTCTTCTAATGCTAGAGGGATCAGCCACTTGGCCAGGTGCCAATGGAGGGCGTTGACACGGAGGGTTTACGGCGAATTTCTTCATGTACTTAGGAGTAACATATCTGTACTCCCTCCATTCTCTTGCCCATCTCCTTTCAATCTTCTGTATGCGCACCTTGCACTGATTTCTATCTTCTTCAGGAGGTGTGCAGTACCCAGCATAAATGTCCTCAGGGATATCAAATGCAGTCATGACCTCTGGTCTCTTTCCTCCTTTCTGCGGCCTTTTACCTTCAGCCATTTTCTTCAGATGAGGAATTTTCTAGGGGCTGGTTCCCCTTGGCCCATGTAGGCCAAGGCGCACCCCTAGGGCCCATGTGGCCCCCCGAGGCAGGTGGCCCCACCCGATGGACCCCCGGGACCCTCCGGTGGTCCCGGTACAATACCGATAACCTCGAAACTTGTCCCGATGGTCAAAACAGGACTTTCTATATATAATTCTTTACCTCCGGACCATTCTGAAACTCCTCGTGACGTCCGGGATCTCATCCGGGACTCCAAACAACATTCGGGTTACTGCATATACATATCTTCACAACCCTAGCGTCACCGAACCTTAAGTGTGTAGACCCTACGGGTTCGGGAGACATGCAGACATGACCGAGACAGCTCTCGGGCAATAACCAACAGCGGGATCTGGATACCCATGTTGGCTCCCACATGCTCCACGATGATCTCATCGGATGAACCACGATGTCGAGGATTCAATTAATCCCGTATACGATTCCCATTGTCAATCGGTATTTTACTTGCCCGAGATTCGATCGTCAGTATCCCAATACCTCGTTCAATCTCGTTACCGGCAAATCACTTTTCTAGTACCGCAATGCATGATCCCGTGATCAAACACTTTGATCACATTGAGCTCATTATGATGATGCATTACCGAGAGGGCCCGGTGATACCTCTCCGTCAAGCGGAGTGACAAATCCCAGTCTCGATCCGTGTCAACCCAACAGACACTTTCAGAGATACCCGTAGTATACCTTTATAGTCACCCAGTTACGTTGTGACGTTTGGTACATCCAAAGCACTCCTACGGTGTCCAGGAGTTACACGATCTCATGGTCTAAGGAAAGGATACTTGACATTGGAAAACTCTAGCAAACGAACTATGCGATCTTATGCTATGTTTAGGATTGGGTCTCGTCCATCACATCATTCTCCTAATGATGTGATCTCGTTATCAATGACATCCAATGTCCATAGTCAGGAAACCATGACTATCTATCGATCAACGAGCTAGTCAACTAGAGGCTTACTAGGGACATGTTGTTGTCTGTTATTCACACATGTATTACGATTTCCGGATAACGCAATTATAGCACGAATAAAGACAATTATCATGAATAAGGAAATATAATAATAATGCTTTTATTATTGCCTCTAGGGCATATTTCCAACAGTCTCCCACTTGCACTAGAGTCAATAATCTAGTTACATTGTGATGAATCGAACACCCATAGAGTTCTGGTGCTTATCATGTTTTGCCTTAGGGAGAGGTTTAGTCAACGGATCTGCGACATTCAGATCCGTGTGCACTTTACAAATTTCTATGTCTCCATCTTGAACATTTTCACGAATGGAGTTGAAGCGACGCTTGATGTGCCTGGTCTTCTTGTGAAACCTGGGCTCCTTGGCAAGTGCAATAGCTCCAGTGTTGTCACACAAGAGTTTGATTGGCCCCGACGCATTGGGTATGACTCCGAGGTCGGTGATGAACTCCTTCACCCAAATTGCTTCATGTGCTGCCTCCGAGGCTGCCATGTACTCCGCTTCACATGTAGATCCCGCCACAACGCTCTGCTTGCAACTGCACCAGCTTACTGCCCCACCATTCAAAATATACATGTATCCGGTTTGTGACTTAGAGTCATCCAGATCTGTGCCGAAGCTAGCGTCGATGTAACCCTTTACGACGAGTTCTTCGTCACCTCCATAAATGAGAAACATTTCCTTAGTCCTTTTCAGGTACTTCAGGATATTCTTGACCGCTGTCCAGTGTTCCTTGCCGGGATTACTTTGGTACCTTCCTACCAAACTTACGGCAAGGTTTACATCAGGTCTGGCACACAGCATGGCATACATAATAGAACCTATGGCTGAGGCATAGGGGATGACACTCATCTCTTCTATATCTTCTACCGTGGTCGGACATTGAACTGAGCTCAATTTCACACCTTGTAACACAGGTAAGAACCCCTTCTTAGATTGGTCCATATTGAACTTCTTCAATATCTTATCAAGGTATGTGCTTTGTGAAAGACCTATGAGGCGTCTCGATCTATCTCTATAGATCTTGATGCCTAATATATAAGCAGCTTCTCCAAGGTCCTTCATTGAAAAACTTTTATTCAAGTAGGCCTTAATGTTGTCCAAGAGTTCTATATCATTTCCCATCAAAAGTATGTCGTCTACATATAATATGAGAAATGCTACAGAGCTCCCACTCACTTTCTTGTAAACGCAGGCTTCTCCATAAGTCTGCGTAAACCCAAACGCTTTGATCATCTCATCAAAGCGAATGTTCCAACTCCGAGATGCTTGCACCAGCCCATAAATCGAGTGTTGGAGCTTGCACACCTTGTCAGCATTCTTAGGATCGACAAAACCTTCCGGCTGCATCATATACAATTCTTCCTTAAGGAAACCATTAAGGGATGCCGTTTTGACGTCCATTTGCCATATCTCATAATCATAGTATGCGGCAATTGCTAACATGATTTGGACGGACTTCAGCTTCGCTACCGGTGAGAAAGTCTCATCATAGTCAATTCCTTGAACTTGTCGATAACCCTTAGCGACAAGCCGAGCTTTATAGATGGTCACATTACCATCTGCGTCCGTCTTCTTCTTAAAGATCCATCTATTTTCTATCGCTCGCCGATCATCGGGCAAGTCTGTCAAAGTCCATACTTTGTTTTCATACATGGATCCTATCTCGGATTTCATGGCTTCTAGCCATTTGTCGGAATCCGGGCCCGCCATTGCTTCCTCATAGTTCGAAGGTTCACCGTTGTCTAACAACATAATTTCCAAGACAGGGTTGCCGTACCACTCTGGTGCGGAACGTGTCCTTGTGGACCTTCGAATTTCAGTAGGAGCTTGATTAGAAGTATCTTGATCATCATCATTAATTTCCTCTCTAGTCGGTGCAGGCACCTCAGAAATGTTTTCTTGAGTTTCGCCATTTTCCGGTTCAAGAGGCAACACTTCATCAAGTTCTACTTTCCTCCCACTTACTTCTTTCGAGAGAAACTCTTTCTCTAGAAAGGATCCATTCTTGGCAACAAAGATCTTGCCTTCGGATCTCAGGTAGAAGGTATACCCAATAGTTTCTTTAGGGTATCCTATGAAGACACATTTTTCCGACTTGGGTTCGAGCTTCTCAGGTTGAAGTTTCTTGATATAAGCATCGCATCCCCAAACTTTTAGAAACGACAGCTTAGGTTTCTTCCCAAACCATAATTCATACGGTGTCGTCTCAACGGATTTCGACGGAGCCCTATTTAAAGTGAATGCGGCAGTCTCTAAAGCATAGCCCCAAAAAGATAGCGGTAAATCGGTAAGAGACATCATAGATCGCACCATATCTAATAGAGTGCGATTACGACGTTCGGACACACCATTACGCTGAGTTGTTCCAGGCGGCGTGAGTTGTGAAACTATTCCACATTTTCTTAAGTGTGTGCCAAATTCGTGACTCAAGTATTCTCCTCCATGATCTGATCATAGAAACTTGATCTTTCTATCACGTTGATTTTCAACCTCACTCTGAAATTCCTTGAACTTTTCAAAGGTCTCAGACTTGTGTTTCATTAAGTCGATATACCCACATCTACTCAAGTCATCAGTGAGGGTGAGAACATAACGATAGCCACCGCGAGCTTCAACACTCATTGGACCGCACACATCGGTATGTATGATTTCCAATAAGTTGGTTGCTCGCTCCATTGTTCCTGAGAATGGAGTCTTGGTCATTTTACCCATGAGGCATGGTTCGCACGTGTCAAATGATTCATAATCAAGAGACTCTAAAAGTCCATCTGCATGGAGCTTCTTCATGCATTTGACACCTATGTGACCAAGGCGGCAGTGCCACAAATATGTGGGACTATTGTTATCAACTTTAACTCTTTTGGTATTCACACTATGAATATGTGTATCATCACGTACGAGATTCATTAAGAATAAACCATTAACCATCGGAGCATGACCATAAAACATATCTCTCATATAAATAGAACAACCATTATTCTCGGATTTAAATGAGTAGCCATCTCGAATTAAACGAGATCCAGATACAATGTTCATGCTCAAACTTGGCACTAAATAACAATTATTGAGGTTTAAAACTAATCCCATAGGTAAATGTAGAGGTAGCGTGCCGATGGCGATCACATCGACCTTGGAACCATTCCCGACGTGCATCATCACCTCGTCCTTCGCCAGTCTCCTTTTATTCCGCAGCTCCTGCTTTGAGTTACAAATGTGAGCAACTACACCGGTATCAAATACCCAAGAGCTACTACGAGTACTGGTAAGGTACACAACAATTACATGTATATCACATATACCTTTTGTTTTGCGGGCCTTCTTGTCCGCTAAGTATTTGGGGCAGTTCCGCTTCCAGTGACCACTTCCCTTGCAATAAAAACAGTCAGTCTCGGGCTTGGGTCCATTCTTTGGCTTCTTCCTGGCAACTTGCTTACCGGGCACGGCAACTTCCTTGCCATCCTTCTTGAAGTTCTTTTTACCCTTGCCCTTCTTGAACTTAGTGGTTTTATTCACCATCAACACTTGATGCTCCTTCTTGATTTCTACCTCTGCTGATTTCAGCATAGCATATACCTCAGGAATGGTCTTTACCATCCCCTGCATATTGTAGTTCATCACAAAGCTCTTGTAGCTAGGTGGAAGCGACTGGAGGATTCTGTCAATGACCGCTTCATCCGGGATATTAACTTCCAGTTGAGTCAAGCGGTTGTGCAACCCAGACATCTTGAGTATGTGTTCACTGACAGAGCTATTTTCCTCCATCTTATAGCTAAAGAATTTGTCGGAGACTTCATATCTCTCGACCCGGGCATGAGCTTGGAAAACCATTTTCAGCTCTTCGAACATCTCATATGCTCCATGTCTCTCAAAACGCTTTTGGAGCCCCGGCTCTAAGCTGTAAAGCATGCCGCACTGAACGAGGGAGTAATCATCGCAGCGTGACTGCCAAGCGTTCATAATGTCTTGTTCTGCAGGGAGAATAGGTGCTTCACCCAGCGGTGCTCTTAGGACATAATCTTTCTTGGCAGCTATGAGGATGATCCTCAGGTTCCGGACCCAGTCCGTATAGTTGCTGCCATCGTCTTTCAGCTTGGTTTTCTCTAGGAACGCGTTGAAGTTGAGGACTACGTTGGCCATTTGATCTACAAGACATATTGTAAATATTTTTAGACTAAGTTCATGATAATAAAGTTCATCTAATCAAATTATTTAATGAACTCCCACTTAGATAAACATCCCTCTTCTAGTCATCTAAGTATTACATGATCCAAGTCAACTAGGCCGTGTCCGATCATCACGTGAGACGGACTAGTCAACATTGGTGAACATCTTCATGTTGATCGTATCTTCTATACGACTCATGCTCGACCTTTCGGTCTTTTGTGTTCCGAGGCCATGTCTGTACATGCTAGGCTCGTCAAGTCAACCTAAGTGTTTGCATGTGTAAATCTGTCTTACACCCGTTGTATGTGAACGTTAGAATCTATCACACCCGATCATCACGTGGTGCTTCGAAACAACGAACTGTCGCAACGGTGCACAGTTAGGGGGAACACTTCTTGAAATTATTATGAGGGATCATCTTATTTACTACCGTCGTTCTAAGTAAACAAGATGCAAAACATGATAAACATCACATGCAATCAAATAATAAACGTGACATGATATGGCCAATATCACATAGCTCCTTTGATCTCCATCTTGGGGCTCCATGATCATCTCGTCACCGGCTTGACACCATGATCTCCATCATCATGATCTCCATCATCGTGTCTCCATGAAGTTGCTCGCCAACTATTACTTCTACTACTATGGCTAACGCGTTTAGCAATAAAGTAAAGTAATTTACATGGCGTTTCTCAATGACACGCAGGTCATACAAAAATAAAGACAACTCCTATGGCTCCTGCCGGTTGCCATACTCATCGACATGCAAGTCGTGATTCCTATTACAATAGCATGAACATCTCATACATCACATATAGATCATTCATCATTCATCACAACTTTGGCCATATCATATCACAAAGCACTTGCTGCAAAAACAAGTTAGACGTCCTCTAATTGTTGTTGCAAGTTTTACGTGGCTGAATTAGGGTTCTAGCAAGAACGTTTTCTTACCTACGTGAAAGCCACAATGTGATTTGTCAACTTCTATTTACCCTTCATAAGGACCTTTTTCATCGAATCCGCTCCAACTAAAGTGGGAGAGACAGACACCCGCCAGCCACCTTATGCAACTAGTGCATGTTAGTCGGTGGAACCGGTCTCACGTAAGAGTACGTGTAAGGTTGGTCCGGGCCGCTTCATCCCACAATACCGCTGAAGCAAGATAAGACTAGTAGCGGCAAGAAAAGTTGACAAATCTACGCCCACAACAAATTGTGTTCTAATCGCGCAAGAAGAACTACGCATAGACCTAGCTCATGATGCCACTGTTGGGGAACGTTGCAGAAAACAAAAATTTTCCTACGGTTTCACCAAGATCCATCTATGAGTTCATCTAGCAACGAGTCATGGGAGAGAGAGATTGCATCTACATACCACTTTGTAGATCGCGAGCGGAAGCGTTCAACGAACGGGGATGAGGTAGTCGTACACGACGTGATCCAAATCACCGGAGATCCTAGCACCGAAAGGACGGCACCTCCGCGTTCAACACACATACGGTGAGCGTAACGTCTCCTTCTTCTTGATCCAGCAAGGCAAAGGAGAGGTTGGGGAAGATGGCTCCAGCAGCAGCACGACGGCGTGGTGATGGCGGAGCTGCAGTACTCCGACAGGGCTTCGCCGAGCTCTACGGAGGAGGAGGAGATGTTGGAGAGGGAGAGGGAGGCGCCAGGAGCAAGGGTGCGCTGCCCCCCTCCCCTCCCCCCTTTATATAGCCCCCTAGGGGGGGTGCCGTCCCTAGGAGATGCAATCTCCTAGGGGGCGGCGGCCAAGGGGTGGGGCTTGCCCCCCAAGCAAGGGAGCGCCCCCCCCCCCTCTTTAGGGTTTCCCCCCCTCTAGGCGCATGGGCCTCTAGGGGCTGGTTCCCCTTGGCCCATGTAGGCCAAGGCGCACCCCTAGATCCCATGTGGCCCCCCGAGGTAGGTGGCCCCACCCGGTGGACCCCCGGGACCCTCCGGTGGTCCCGGTACAATACCGATAACCCCGAAACTTGTCCCGATGGTCAAAATAGCACTTTCTATATATAATTCTTTACCTCCGGACCATTCCGAAACTCCTCGTGACGTCCGGGATCTCATCCAGGACTCCGAACAACATTCGGGTTACTGCATATACATATCTTCACAACCCTAGCGTCACCGAACCTTAAGTGTGTAGACCCTACGGGTTCGGGAGACATGCAGACATGACCGAGACGGCTCTCGGGCAATAACCAACAGCGAGATCTGGATACCCATGTTGGCTCCCACATGCTCCACGATGATCTCATCGGATGAACCACAATGTCGAGGATTCAATTAATCCCGTATACGATTCCCTTTGTCAATCAGTATTTTACTTGCCCGAGATTCGATCGTCGGTATCCCAATACCTCGTTCAATCTCGTTACCGGCAAGTCACTTTTCTCGTACCGCAATGCATGATCCCGTGATCAAACACTTTGATCACATTGAGCTCATTATGATGATGCATTACCGAGAGGGCCCGGTGATACCTCTCCGTCAAGCGGAGTGACAAATCCCAGTCTCGATCCGTGTCAACCCAACAGACACTTTCAGAGATACCCGTAGTATACCTTTATAGTCACCCAGTTACGTTGTGACGTTTGGTACATCCAAAGCACTCCTACGGTGTCCGGGAGTTACACGATCTCATGGTCTAAGGAAAGGATACTTGACATTGGAAAACTCTAGCAAACGAACTATGCGATCTTATGCTATGTTTAGGATTGGGTCTCGTCCATCACATCATTCTCCTAATGATGTGATCTCGTTATCAATGACATCCAATGTCCATAGTCAGGAAACCATGACTATCTATCGATCAACGATCTAGTCAACTAGAGGCTTACTAGGGACATGTTGTTGTCTGTTATTCACACATGTATTACGATTTCCGGATAACACAATTATAGCACGAATAAAGACAATTATCATGAATAAGGAAATATAATAATAATGCTTTTATTATTGCCTCTAGGGCATATTTCCAACATCTTCAGCGTTGAAGATGGATTTGCTGACGAATGCAGTAGCGAGGGCTAGGCTCGCCACACCAGACTCAGAGTCTTCAGATTGTTCCTCTTCCTCATTTTCTTCAGATTCAGCCTCAGAGTCCATTTCCTTGCCAATGAATGCCCGAGCCTTCTTGGTGCTGCTCTTCTTGTGAGACGAAGACTTCGAGGATTTTGATGATGAAGATTTTGAGGATTTCTTCTTTTTCTTCGCATCATCAGAACTGTAATCCTTGTATTTCTTGTTCTTTGATTCCTTTTCCCACTGAGGACAATCTTGAATGTAATGTCCTGGTTTCTTGCACTTGTGACAAAGCCTCTTCTAATAGTCACTGGTTGAGGAATCGTTGCTCCTTGAGGATTTTCCAAAACGACCACGTCTTGAGAACTTCTGGAATTTCTTCACAAGCAGCGCCAGATCATGACTTAGTTCTTCAGGATCACCAAGGCTGCTATCAGAGTCTTCATCTTCGGACTCAGATACTACCTTGGCCTTCAGTGCACGTGATCTGCCATAGCTCGAACCGTAGAGATCTCTCTTCTCAGCAAGCTGGAACTCATGAGTGTTTAGCCTCTCGAGGATATCAGCGGGGTCAAGTGACTTGTAATCAGCACGCTCTTGAATCATCAGTGCCAGAGTGTCAAATGAGGAATCAAGCGATCTCAGCAATTTCTTCACCACCTCATGGTCGGTGATGTCAGTGGCACCAAGTGCTTGAAGCTCATTTGAGATGTCAGTGAGGCGATCGAAGGTTTGCTGAACATTTTCATTGTCGAGTCTTTTGAAGCGGTTGAAGAGATTGCGAAGAACATCAACTCGAGAATCACGTTGAGTTGAAACTCCTTCATTGACTTTGGACAGCCTATCCCAGATAAGCTTAGCAGTTTCCAAAGCAATCACTCTACCATACTGTCCTTTGCTCAGATGGCCACATATGATATTCTTCGCTTGGGAATCAAGTTGCTTGAATCTCTTCACATCGGTAGCGTTCAGTGAGGGTGAGATGGAGGGAACACCATTTTCCACAACATACCAGAGATCGTTATCAATTGCCTCAAGATGCATGCGCATCTTGTTCTTCCAGTAGGGGTAGTCCGTCCCATCAAAGGTAGGACACCCAGCAGAGACCTTGATCATACCTGCGGTCGACATAACTAAAACTCCAGGCGGTTAAACCAAAATCACACAGAACAAGGGAGTACCTTGCTCTGATACCAATTGAAAGTGCGTTATATTGACTAGAGGGGGGGTGAATAGGCGATTTTTATGAAATTCTTCACTGAGGAATTTGCTCGTGAGGAAATTCCTTAGCGAAGAAATACTAGCAGCGGAATAAGTACTCAGAAGTAAACATAACAGATTACATGCATGGTCATCATGATGAAATGAAGACAAACACAGAGTACAGAAAGCGTAGGCACAGGATAACTCTAGATGAAGACAAACAGACTGAAGAAATTGAACTGAGGAATTTGTGAAAGTCTTCAGTCAAAGTCTTCAAACACAGATATGAACAAACAGACAACACAGTAATGAGGAAATGAAGGTGTTGAGGAAATGGAACCAGTAAGCTTGGTGAAGACAATGATTTGGTAGACCAGTTCCAACTGCTGTCTCAGTTGTACGTTTGGTTGGAGCGGCTGAGTATTTAAACTCGAGGACACACAGTCCCGGACACCCAGTCCTGAGCACGCGGCTCGGGACACCAAGTCCTCACCGTATTCTCCTTGAACTAAGGACACACAGTCCTCCTCCAATCACTCGTGGTAAGTCTTCAGGTGACTTCCAAACCTTCACAGACTTGGTCACTCGGCGATCCACAATTCCTCTTGGATGCTCTAGACCTTGACGCCTAACCGTCTGGAAGAAGCACAGTCTTCAAAGGTAACAAGCGTCGGATCCACGCAGGATCAATTTCTTCAGTGATGCTCAATCACTTTGGGTTTGTAGGTGTTTTGGGTTTGGGTTTGGATTTTCCTCACTTGATGATTTTCGCTCAAAGTCCTCAGAGGATGGGTTGCTCTCAAATGACAAGTGTCAAGTTCACGCGGAGCAGCCAACCAGCTAGTGGTTGTAGGGGGCGGCTATTTATAGCCTAGGGAGCAGCCCGACATGATAAGACATAAATGCCCTTCAATGATATGACCGTTAGGTGGACAAGATATTTTAGGACAGCTGGCGCGTGGCACAACAACGGTCGGAAATTTGGAGTACAAATTCCTCAGGGCTATCATGTTCCTCACTGTGTAGGCAATTCGCACTGGCGAATTCCTAACTCCTCAGTCAGAGCAAAGTCCTCAGTGACACGAAGAACTGCATCTCTGTCACTGAAGAAATTGACTGAACTGTATGAGATTTCCAATGGCTTCACTCGAAGGGATTGGTAGGTGTAGGATTTGAGTTGAGCATCACATGGAAATTTTCTCCTTAGTATTTCCTCGACCCCCTTTAACAGTACGGTGTTTCCTATGACTCAAGAAAGAGAAAAATGAAACTACGAAAACAAAGTCTTCACGCTTCACGTTCCTCGAACGAATACCATGTCTTCAAGGTCACACCAATTTCTTCACTTTCAAAGTCTTCAGAAAGTCTTCAGAAAGTCTTCAGAATATCAAAGTCTTCAGTCGAAGAACTTCATTTTTAGGGGTCGACTTTTACTGTAAATATCAAACTCCTCGTAGACCTATAGACCTATGTACACTCATAAACACATCAGATGCTTAACCTATAAGTCTTTAATACACCAAAATCACTAAGGGGCACTAGATGCACTTACAGAGTCCATCCAAACCAGGGGCCGACGAGGGATTCATGCCCTTAATGGCCGTCGGCGAGACACATCGGTGGGCCTGCCAAATGTCGGGTGCGAGGGCCAGCCCTTCCCGAGGGGAGGCAGAGAATAGGTCTCTGTAGAAGCCGTCCACATGGGACCTAATGTCCTCCGGCTGCTACGGGAGGGTCTCTCCATTCCAAAGGAGAGGGATGGAGTTATGACGCCGCCGGCCGTCGGCGATGGCCTGGAAATAGGCGGTATTGGCGTCCCCCTTGAGGACCCAATTCTGCGTACCCCGCAAGTGCCAGTAGGCCTCCTCATCTCTATAGATGACCGTGAGCTGGTCCTCTAAGTCGTATCTAAGCATCCATTCCTCGGCAGATAAACCCGCGCCATCTGCGCGAAGATCAAGGGCCTGGATGGCCTCTAGGAGGACTTTCTTGCGCTCCCGGATATCACGGCCCACATTAGCCCCCCATCCTTTCATGAATTGTTGTGACCGCTTTGCACAGAAGTGCCAGGAGTCAACGGCCGAGAGGGATCGATGGGGAGCCTCACGCGCCTCTTGCCACCTACCGACCACAGCAACGGTGAACCCAGACTGGCGTAACCATAAGGTTTCGAAGCGAAAGCGGGGTCGTAGGGGGCGCTCATTCTCTGAAGAGAGGAGTAGAGGGACATGATCGGATCCAATCCGAGTAATGGCCCGCAGCGAAGCTAGGGGGCAACGAATGTCTCACTCAGGAGAAGCAAAGACCCTATCAAGGACCGAGCGGGTCGGCGCCGCTTGGCGGTTGGTCCAAGTGAATCTGGCGCCGAGCCTATCAATCTCGCGAAGCCCCATGTCTGCGATGTAGTCGTTGAACATCTGCATCCGGGGGAAGTTAACCAAGTTGTTACTGTCGTCGTCTTCCGACCGGATGAGGTTAAAATCGCCGCCCACCACCACCGGTAGTTGGGCGGCCGCCACCTTATGGCGAAGCTCAGTGAGGAAGGCTTCAGAATGTCAATGATCGGCCGGGCCATAGACCGCAATGGTCTCCCATTTGAAGTTGAGGGCATGTTCAAAAATCTCCATGCTAACAAAAACTCTCCCCGGTCCATGCTTCCTACCTCAAAAGTGGCGTCCTTAACCCCTAAGAGGATGCCACCCGAGTGGCCTGCGCTCCCACTAGAAGGGAGCCAGTGCCAAGCAAATAAATCGGAGCTCAAATGTTCGAGCTCCGATAGGCAAAATTTCATACGCATCGTTTCTTGGATGGTCGCAATGTCGATTCGTTCAGTGTGCATGCACTCTATCAGTTGGTGGTGTCGGCCATCTTGGCCGAAACCGCGGATGTTCGAGAATAGCGTACACATCATGAGACCATCGGGGGGTTGCTTGACCCCAAGACTCGAGATGCGCTCTGGGCACGGAGGGCTATGGTGCGGGAGCGGGTGCGGCCATGGATCTCCGCGGGGTCGGCCACCGTCCGCGACTGAGCGTTCGGGGGAGCGTCGGCGGAAGGTCTTGCGGGGTTCTGGAGGCGCGAGCGGGCCTCGGCAAGACGACCGTCGAGGATCTCCCGAGCCCGAATTGCTTCAATCTGAACTAAGGGGGGAGCGATCTCCCCCCTTAACACGATGGCCGAGTCTGCAACCACCTTAGCGAGGTGGCCGAGCGGAGCCGCCTCTAGAGCAGAAAACGAGCAGGTAGCAGGGTTGACGGGGATGGACAAAGTACCTGGGTCGAGGTTCCGGGGAGTGGCCAGAAGCTCTGCCCGCTCGGGGATAGGCAGAGCTGGGCTACCCTCCGGCCTGGCCGGCTCGATCCAAGCACTGCGGCGCGACGACATCACCGGGGTCGAGGTCGATCTGCCCCTCCTGGAGTAGCTAGGCCGCGGTCCGAGGTGGGAGCGGGGGAGCGGCCACCGGGGTGGTCACCACCGCCGACGTCCCACCTAGGGCGGAGCACGTGGAGGCCGGGGGCCGGGTCGACGACGATGCGAGGGCGGCGATGTCCAGAGTGATTGGGGACGAAGTCATGTCCGTTCCAGGGCGATCAGTCACCCCCTGGTCCGACAGGACCGGCTCGACGCGGGGAGGGGAAGGGGGCGGGTCCCTCTGTCCTGGACACACCCATCCCCCTAAGGAGGTGTAGCAGCAGCCGGAGGGAGCGGTGGAGCAGGCGTGGGGTCGGCCCCGGCCAAGAGCATAGAAGGGATGTCGGGGGGAGTACCCTCGGGGGAGCGGGGGGACGACGCTGGGAAGACAGTGAGGCTCGTGTCAGAAGCGTCACTGCCGTCAGCGGGAGGCGGAGGGTCCGAGCCGTGGGCGCGGGAGGCGGAGGGTCCGAGCCGTGGGCGCGGCCGGCGCCCGAGCCACCCCTGGTAGCCAAGGAGGGAGGTGGTGGATGGCAGGGACTGTCCTCATACTCCTCATCGTCGTCCTCCGAACCGAAGTGGTGGCCATGGCAGTGTCCATGGTCGCCGCGATGACCCCCACTCCCCCATCATCAGGTCCCCCTAAGAGGCTGTCGTCGAGGATGCGGGGGCGACCGATGTGGTTGGGCGGCTCGGGAGAGATCCGGAGGTCGAACCCCTGGTCGTTGAAGAACACCCGGATCATTGCACGGAGCTTGGATGAGTCAAGGGATTTGACCTTGACCCGCACCTCCTCCTCCATGCGGAGCGAGAGCTCGTCCACCACGACCACCTTGCCGAGGATGCGGGACATGTTCCGAATGACCTGCTCCGAGCGAGCAATGTCAGGAGGCCGCCGATGAGGATCCACGCCGTGTCCAGGACGGCCACAGCCAGGGGGTCCCCGACAGGCACAGAGATGTCCACCACAAGCTTGTTGAGCGCGAGGGTGATGTCGCCACTACGGGTGTCGTAGCCGTGACTGACCGCATTGGGGAACACCACCGAGAACTACTTACCCGTCAGCAAGGTAACCTGCCAGTCCCAAGTGTAGTGGTAGAGGTGGTTGAGCTCGGCCTCAATCATCTCGGGAGACGCCGCCCTGTCCCAAACGGTGATGATCGCTAGGAGCGAGGTGAAGGCGGTGGGATGTCCGGCACCTCGATGTGGAAGTAGCCGAGGCCCCCGATCCCATGCCCGTACATCATCGGCTCCTCCGACACCGGGCGGTCGGGGCATAGAGCAGCCGGATGGTCGGGTCGGAGCACACAAAGCAACACTGGGGGCGGGTGCATGCCACCTGGGAGTGTCCAGCAAGGCCGCAGTTGAAGCACTTGACGAGGTCGGTGGCGTGATTATCGGGAAGCAAGGCGGTCGAGGCGGAGGCAGCCGGGTCATGGGTAAGGGGAGCGGTGATGGCTGGACCGTTGCCACGCCTGAGGCCCCGCTTCTTCTTGCGCTTGGGGCCCGGCTTGCCCCGGCCGACGCTGTTGGGGCCCGCCGAGAAGCTAGGCTCGCTGCGGGGAGGCTGGTATCGGCGTGGTTCGGCAGCGGGGGCTGGCTGGTGGACGCGAGCAGGGCTATATCATTTGGCCGGACTATTGGACTATGAAGATACAAGATTGAAGACTTCGTCATGTGTCCGGATGGGACTCTCCTTGGCGTGGAAGGCAAGCTTGGCAATACGGTTATGTAGATCTCCTCCCTTGTAACCGACTCTGTGTAACCCTAGCCCCCTCCGATGTCTATATAAACCAGAGGGTTTAGTCCGTAGGACAACAACAATCATACCATAGGCTAGCTTCTAGGGTTTAGCCTCTATGATCTCGTGGTAGATCAACTCTTGTAATACTCATATCATCAAGATCAATCAAGCAGGAAGTAGGGTATTACCTCCAATGAGAGGGCCCGAACGTGGGTAAACATCGTGTCCCCCGCCTCCTGTTACCATCCGCCTTAGACGCACAGCTCGGGACCCCCTACCTGAGATCCACCGGTTTTGATACTGACATTGGTGCTTTCATTGAGAGTTCCACTGTGCCGTCACCGTAAGGCTCGATGGCTCCTTCGATCATCAGTAATGATGCGGTCTAGGGTAAGGTTTTGCTCCCCGGACAGATCTTCGTATTCGGCGGCTTCGCACTATGGGCCAACTCGCTTGGCCATCTGGAGCAGATCGAAAGCTACGTCCCTGGCCATCAGGTCAGGTTTGGAAACTTGAACTACACTGCCGACATCCGTGGAGACTTGATCTTCGACGGATTCGAGCCCATGTCAGGTGCGCCGCACGATCACGACGAGCATGATTTAGCTCTGCCGTCGGACAGTGTTCAGGAGATCACACCTGCAACTACTCTGGCCCTCAATCTGGAGCAAACTGCGCCGTCCGAGGACGGGTGGACAGACCCCGCCATGGAGGCCGCACTCTCAGTGACGATAGAGCCGAATACTGACTTCACCCCTTACGAGAGCCGTGATGCCGAACCATCGGATTCGTCCCCGGCAACGGGCTCCGAACTGCCTGCATCCGTGCCTATCGAATTCGATTGGGCACCGAGTTTACCTCTGCGGATATCTTTCAGCACTCACCTTTCGGCGATGTGCTAAATTCATTAAGGTCCCTCTCCTTGTCAGGAGAACCCTGGCTGAACTATGTCCAGCTAGGATGGGATGAGGACGATGAAGAAATTCGCTCCCCACCCACCACCCACTTAGTAGCCACTGTCGACGATTTAACTGACATGCTCGACTTCGACTCCGAAGACATCGACTGCATGGACGACGATGCAGGAGACGAATTGGAACCACCGCCCACAGGGCGCTGGACCGCCACTTCATCACACGACATATACATGGTGGATACACCCAAAGAAAATGGTGACGAGGAACGGGAGGATGCAGCGAAGGATAGCTCCCTTGAGAAGCAACCAAAGCGTCGGCGTAGCCGCCGCTCCAAATCCCGCCTCGGCAAAAACAGCGATAACAGCAGTGAACCAGCAAACAGCGAACGTAGTACGGATCCGCTGTCCGAACACGGCGACGCCGAGGATATAGCTCATAAACCTCCCTCCGAAGAGGAAAATAGTCCGGACGAAGATGCACACATCATCCCGGAAAGGCACATGGAACAAGAGAACCTCCGCAGAAGGCTTATTGCCACCGCGAGGAGTCTGAAGAAGCAAAAGCAAAGGCTTAAGGCCGCGTAGAATACGCTCAACAGTAGATGGAACAAAGTGCTCGACAATGAAGAAAAGTACGGTGGTAGTTACCACACAAAGAGCTATCCAAAGCGCAAGCTGTTGCCTGAATTTGATAACGAGGCCTTAGAGTCCACACAGCCGAAAAATAAAATGGCCAACCGGTCGGATCAACCACCTTGCGGCGGCGATAGAGCGGCTAACAAGGCCGCACATAAGCCTGCACACGCCTCACGTGAAGACTCACACCAGAAGACCGGCGCAACCAGATCCATCAACGGATCAAGGAAACGCGCTCCAGCGCACAACCAAAACTGAACACTACAACCGTCAGAACGCCCCGACACATCAAAATACAGGGGCGCCGCACACCCCCTATGCTTCACCGATGAGGTGCTGGACCATGAATTTCCAGAAGGATTCAAACCAGTGAACATTGAGGCGTACGACGAAACCACATACCCTGGAGTCTGGATTGAGGACTTTACACTACTAGGGAAAACCTTATACACAGTAATTTAGCAACAGCGCGGGTCAAAAAAGGGCGCTAGTGCTAGATAGCAGTAGCGGTTCAGAATAAACCGCGCTACAGATACGATTGTAGCAGTAGTGTGTGTTGCCGTAAAAGCGCTACTACTAATATTCCCATTGGTGGAACGATGGGCTACGCATAGCAGTAGTGGGCTTACAGGAAGCGCGCTACCACTAGGGCATGAGTAGCAGCGCGTTTCCTAGTAAGAGCGCTACTGCTAATGGAAATAAAATAAAATGAAAAACAAATAGAAAGTAAATTAAAATGAAAGAAACAGAAAAAGGAGAAAGAAAAAAATAAAATGTAAAGCAAAATAAATGAAAAGGCGAAAAAACAAAGAAAGGCATAGCTGTAGCGTGTGTTAGTAAGAGGCGCTATAGCTAACGTAGCTGCAGCGCATTTCCATGACCCCCGCTATAGAAATAGGAAAGGAAATAAAAAAGGGAGAAAATTACATAGGTATAGCAATAGCGTGTTTTGGAAAAAGCGCTATAGCTACCTTAGCTATAGCGCGTTGTGCGAAACGCGCTACCGCTAGTTTTGACTTAACCAAAAAACCGTTTTCCCCCGGCCACCACTTGCCCCCCAAATCTCTCGACCCACCCCGCCGCCGTCTCCCCAATTCGCCGTCGCCCCACTTCGCCGCCGTCTCCTGCCGACGTCGACGCCCCTGGAGCCACCAGAGTTGTGCGCCGTCGACGCCACCGGAGCCGCCCCCAACGCCATGGAGCCGCGCGGCCTCATCAACGCCACCGGAGCCGCCGTCGACGCCACCGGATCCTCCCTCGCCACAACTGCCTCCCTCGCCGTCACCGGGGACGCCCCTGCCTCCCTCGCCACCACTGCCTCCCTCGCCACCACCGGAGCCATCCTCTGTAAGCCCCCACCCCTCCTCTCTCTCTCATGCATAGGTTAGATAGTTTAATTATGTTAATTATCTAGGTTAGGGCAAAAAATTAGTTAGGGCTTTGATAGAGAAGTAGTTAGATTAACTAGTTTAATTAGGTTAATTACCTAGGTTAGCGCAAAAATTTAGTTAGGGCTTTGACAGAGAACTAGTCAGGTTAACTAGTTTAATTAGGTTAATTATCTAGGTTATTTAGGCAAGTTTTATTTTAAAGATGATCCCTTCCTAGACTTTTATTGTTGATTATATCTTTTCATTGAAGTGGTCATGTTGTTTTTGCCCACGTGGCTTTGTTGTTTCAATGAAGCTGAGTGGCCTATATATGTTTTGCCGGAATGTTGATTCATTTCCGTTCCGGTAAATTTCAGGTTCTCGATTTGTCCACTTTTTAGCAAAGGTCATGCCGAAATTTTCCGTGAATTTCGGCATGACTTGTGCTACAAACTATGACATATCGAGTGTCCGGGATTTGCCGCACCAGGAAGGAGTCAACGTTCGTGCAAAACAATAGGCCTTTTTTATCTCATTATTCATTTTATTAGGTCTAGAATTAATTGACTAGATTTAATCATAGGAAACATGGCTAGCAACGATGAAGGACAGGGTTCTGGTGATTGCGACGATGTCTGTCGGGCGGCAGACGAATTTTTTAGCCTTGACGACGATCAATCAATGTTGTTGCTGGGCCCACCGGTGGCATCAGGGACTGAGACCGACATGCAAACCGGTGCTGAGACTGAGACCGGCGCTCAGACTCAGACCGGCATCGAGACCGGCGCTGAGACTGAGACCGGCGCTGCCTCGGGGAGCGGAGCCAGTGTAGAACCGAAAGCAAAGAGGCAATGGCTTCCTAACAAACTCAGGAGTACTAGACTGGTGGTCATGGAGGTGGACGACGGCAATTTTGAGCCAAAGGCGCCCGAGGAAGCGCGTCGATGCTACGGCAATCAAATAGGCTGCATCGTACGGACAACCGCCACCGTCAACGATGAGAAACTACAGAAGATAGAAAATATGAGGAGCTCCCTCCTAAAGAAGTTTCACCAGATATTCTTGTTCCCGGGCCGGAATGAGAAGGATTATGAAGATCCAGATGAGGACCCGGCAATGAAGAAGATAAACAAACACGCCATGACCAAGTTTAGCGACGCGTTGGCCGCCTGGAAAAATCATGTGAAAGCAAAGACCATCGACAAGAAGGAACCCTACTCCGAGATTGTAAAGGATAATCCAACAATCACGGAAGAGCAGTTTCAAATATTCAAGGAGGCTTGCGAGGCCGAAGCTGGCAAAAAAAGTCTATGTATATGAAGGGGCTTCAAGAGAGGAACATTGGGAGCCACCACCTCGGAAGCCATGGTTTCGGTGGAAAGAGGTCCAAATGGGCCAAGGAGGACGCGGAAGCCACGAGTCTGGGCATCCCAGACCCCTTGGCGGAGTTCACCGTCCCGCAGGAGCGTGACGTCCTCAGGGCCCGGCACCGTTGGGACCCAGTGAAGAAGGTTTACGAGACAAAACCGGTCATTACGGAGTTCATGAGACTGCTGGTAATTTTAGTTTCTGAACAATTCGACTACACACGTTAGTCATATTTGTAAACGATCCTTGTGCCTTTTGCAGAGAGAGCAGCACAGGATTGCGGCCGAAAGCGACTCGCCGTCTGAGGCATTGGCGAGGCCCAAGTGGGACACTCCATTCAACCGAGCGTTGAACATATTGAAACGACAACCGGTGGATACTCAACCGTTGTATGGACGTGTGCACGGTGTCGGAGACGGTGCCACGTGGAAGAAGTACTACCGTGAGACCATGGAGGAGAGAAAGGAAAGACGGAGGTTAAATGAAGAAAACATCGACAAGAAGGTTGAGATTGCGGTTGAGAAGAAATCAACTCAGACAGTCGCAACAGCGGTAGTTGCCGCAAAACAGGTGGCTTTAGATATTTCTACTTCCTTGGTTCCGGCCATTCTCAATTGGACCAGGAGAAATCCAGAAAAAATGCAGCGGACTTTCCCCTTGCTGACTTCTTGGCGGGGAGCAGCTCGACTAGCGTTGCACCAGCACCTGCAGCTGCACCTGCTCCCTCACCGGCTCCCGCACCGGACGTGCTCGGCGGTGCTTCATCTTTGGCTGAGCTCGACGCCCTCACGGTATCTGTCACACTGGCCCCTTCAATATAAATGTATAATCTCCCGTTTTCGTTGCCTATCGGATGTCTCACGTCGCAGACTTTTCTTTGCAAGCCGACGAAACCCCGTGCACCATATTGTACACCATCGGCGACCAGAAGGTGGACGTGGGGAAGGCGACGATAATGGAGCCGAAGGAACCATTGTTCCACAGCCGGCCGATCCCCCCGAACGTCTTCAAGGTTTCCGTGTCCAGTGTCAAACTGGGCCATGAGAATTTGCCTCCTCCAATACTAGTGGGGGATGATGACGAGACACCGCGGCGGCTTGGTGATTGTTGCAATGGGTGGGTCCTGTTGTGGCCAAAGAGTGTGCTTCGTCTGGAGGCAGCCGGGAGCACACCCACGAGCACGCAACCTCAGCAAGGTATGAACATCAACACCCCACCTACCCAATTAGCGTCGGGTGTCGGGTTGGGTGATAGCGGACGGGGTAAGGAGGAGGCTCCATTAGTCACTGATGACGTCGCCATGGATGAGGATGAGGACGACGATGGCGCTAAACAGTATGTCTATACTGGCGCCTCCTCAGGGTTTGAGCGTCATGAGTCGGTGCCTGAATTGCCGTCTCAACGTATTATGGACGACCTTCCGGTAGTAAAGAAGTCTAGGAAGAGAGCGAGGAAAGGAAAAAAAGCTGATTCTATGATCCAGCCGCCTCAGCAGCCTCGGCTTCAGGACCGTATAGATATCCCCGATGCGGATAAATGGCATATCCCCGGTCAACCAATCCTACCTGCAACAGCGCTACGGGTCAGATTCGGTGATCTAAGGAGACTTCATGACGATGTGCTACGGGTAGAGAAAGGCCTCATCGCCTCGAAAGATCCAGGATACCCACTCTACGTGGTTAACGTTCCGCGGCAAATGTCGTACATCGACATCTTCCCCGCGGATAAGTTCTTCCTCCGATTCAATTACATATTCGACATGTTTCACGTGAAGAAGCTGGATTTTACGTTTGTCCGTCTTTATGCCTTGCACATGAACTACATCATCGGGGTTGAGCAGATATCTCATATATGTGTCGCTGACCCGTACTACATGCACGAGGGCTTCTTGGGAGTCTGCGCAAAGCACCGTGAATACGCGAGGGATTACATCGTCAGTTTCATGCTCGCCAATAAGGACAAGGGGCGATTCTCGTGCCTTATCATCCCGTGTAAGTCATCCGCGCTGCTATCCTTCCTTCGCTTTGAATCATTCACTTGCATGGTGGAGGCTAATTAATTTGAGGGGTACTTATTTTGCGCAGCGGCGGGCACGCCGTCCTCATCATCCTCTACCCCCGATTCTCCCACGCTCTTTACTTGGACTCGTCAAAGAACATTCACAAAAAGGATTACACCCACATCAAGGATGTTCTCGACAGTGCTATGTTTTACTACCAAGCAAGGGGTGGAGAGGTCAGGGACAAGAAGAGAAGGGGCGGCAGGGTCGCCTTCGGCCATAAGACCGACTTCTGGTGCATCCAGCAACCGAACGATTCTCTTAATGATGGATTCTATGTCCTACACCACATGCTAGAGTACAGACGGGATCACCAGAACCTTTGCATGTCACCTAGATCCGGCGATGCCCATATTCTGCAATGGGCAAAGGACATAGGAGATATCGAGGATCATCGAGTTCGAGCTGAGTTCTATAACATCCAGCACGAACTTGCCCAAATCATCATGAAGGAGGTCGTCGGAAAAACAGGGATGTTCTACGGAGAAGGACAAATGTCGCGGGAAGACGTCCGAACATGGATAGCCTCTCAGCGTCTCGACATGAAGCCTTTCACTAAGCTCGAGGACTATCTCCCTGACTTGGATGGATGGAACGACATGTTGGAGTGATTGTCGATATATGACAATGTGTCCGTTTAGTCCATACTTTTTGTATGACAAATTTGTGATGTAATTAAACCGTCCTCCTCCTCGACTAGAAAAAATCACTCTAGTTAGGGCATTTTGGGGTACGATGAACTTTGTTATTTATGCTTATGATATGTTGTTTCTATTTTTGCCAAGTCTTTCTCTTTCTGTTGCTCAACTATATATGTTGCATATCATCGACTCATGTGACGATGCAGGTGCATAGATCATAGATGGTGAAGAAGTGCTACGTCGGGAGTATATATACGACAAGTGGCCGGAGTGTCAGGCCCAGGTGTACCGGTTTCCGGTTTCCGAGCGACAGGCAGTAGTTAGTTTAGGTTCACGCTAATGCGAGAGAGGGATACGAACTCATGTACTCAAAGTGATAGCTCTTATCGCATATATCATTGTTTAGATGGATGACGATGTATTTGCAAGTAATCGAGACTTGTATCGCTATTTTCGAGATGATGACGAGAGACCACTTTGTGTCGGATGATGATTATGATGATGACATGATTTGATGAGACTAATTGTATGTATATGCTATGATTACATTTGTAGGTGTATGATATGCTAAAGATTATTGTATAAAGCCTATTCAAATACAAAACAAATATGCAGGGAAAAAAATTAATAAAACTAGTAGTAGCAAGGGGGGAAATTTAGCAGTAGCGCCGCGTTACCAGCAACGCTTCCCAGTAAACAACGCTGCAGATAATATCAGCAGTGCCCTTTTCTAAAGAGCGCTACAGCTATTCATGTATAACAGTAGCGTGGGACAACAGGCGCTACTGCTATACGTTAGCTGTAGCGCCTTATTAGTAGCGCTGGTCCCCGCGCTACTGAGAGGCCCAAAACCCACGCTGCTGCTAGGCTTTTCCCTAGTAGTGTTATCCTCCATATTCATATGGCTCGCGGAGACGATCTCCACGCCATTAAGTACTTGCGCCTCAAGCTGAAAGGACCAGCTCGACATTGGCTAAAAAGCCTCCCTGAAAACTCAATTGGAAGTTGGGAGGAGCTTGAGGATGCTTTTCGGGCTAATTTCAAGGGACTTATGTCCGACCTCAGGATGCAGACGATTTAAGTCATATAGTTCAACAGCCCGGAGAGTCAGCCCGAAAGCTTTGGAACAGATTTCTCACTTAGAAGAACCAAATCGTCGACTGCCCGGACGCCGAAGCCATAGCAGCTTTCAAACACAACGTCCGAGACGAATGGCTCGCCAGACACCTCGGCCAAGAATAAACCGAGAACAGTAGCAGCCCTGACAAGCCACATGACCCGCTTTTGCGCAGGCGAAGATAACTGGCTAGCTCGTAGTAGCACCAGCGACCCAGGCACATCCGAAGTTGGGAATGGCAATGGAAAACCACGACGCAGTAAAAACAAGCGTCAAAATAAAGAAGACGGCCCAGATAACACGACGGTAAACACCGGATTCAGGGGCTCCCGGCCAGGTCAGTGGAAAAAGCCTTTCAAAGACAGCAGAGATGGACTGTCCAGCCTAAACAAGATTCTAGACAAGCTATGTCAGATTCATGGCACCCCCGATATACCTGCAAACCACACCCACAGAGAATGCTGGGTCCTCAAGCAGGCTGGTATGCTAAACGCCGAACACAAGGGGAGAGAGACACCAAGTGAAGACGAGGACGAGCCTCGCCAGCAAAGCACTGGGGGACAGAAAAAAATCCCACCAGAGGTCAAAACAGTGAACATGATCCATGTGACGAAGAGGAGAAGCAAACATGCACTCCGAGACACACGAGCCGTAGTGCCCGTCACCCGTAAGTCCAACCCCTGGTTGGCCCGCCCGATCACTTTTGATCGCAGGGATCACCTGACAAACATCCGGCACGAAGGATGGGCTGCCTTGATGTTGGACCCAATAATAAACGGATACCATCTCACACGAGTCCTTATGGACGGCGGCAGTAGTCTAAATCTGATATATCTGGACACAGTCCGCAAAATGGGGATAGACCCGACAAAAATCAGCCCCAGTAATACTACCTTCAAGGGACTAATACCTGGTCCAGAGGCCCGCTCCACGGGCTCTCTAATACTAGAGGTTGTATTCGGTTCACCCAACAACTACCGAAGTGAAAAGTTAAACTTCGATATCGCTCCATTCCGAAGCGGCTATTAAGCACTACTCGGAAGAACAGCTTTCGCTCGTTTCAACGCTATACCGCATTACGCTTCTCTTAAGCTTAAGATGCCTGTCCATGTGGCACCATCACAGTTAGTGTAAATATTGAGCGTTCCTTACGCGCGGAAGAACGTGCGGCTGCTTTAACAGCCGAACACTAGACGGCCTCACCAACCAGAATAAATGACTGGTCGTTAAGACCACGGACACAGTTAGACGAGTCCGGCGCATCACTAGATATACCTGAGATTGGTTTGATGGTTATACCCTTATAGACGGTACCAGGGGCTTCCTGCGTGTAAACAGGGCTAGTTCGGCTCAACTTTACTTATCTTGAATTTTAATGGTTTATTTAGAATAACCAATTTTTTGCACGACAACTTTCACCTAAGTTCCTCTCTTTTACAGATGACAATCGTGCTACACCCGTCCAGGATACGGCACAACGGAGACATAGGCGCAGACGTGCAGCAGGGACCCGCTCAAAGGTTTCTTTTTAGAATAAGACCCTGCGTAAACCATTTTTACTGTCTCTTGTTGTTGACATCCTCCGGATACTCAGTACAACCGAGAAGGATGCTGACGTTATTGGCATTTTGCCACGTCAGAATATTGCACGTACCTGGACACTCGGGGTTCATTATGAAGGGCATTGTTCACCCCGGTATATGTTATAAAGACCGAATACCTTAGGGAGTGTTCGGCGTCGCGAGTTTGGCCTTATATGCATTAGCTCTGAATCAAGTCTTTGGTCAAATGTTGGGTTTGCCCGGCTCCCGTGTTTTGCTACCTTACGTCCCGCTCTATCGGCTAAGGTGGCACCAGGAGAACTACTGCGATTGTGCCCTGGTTCATCCGGATGAGCACCTCATTAGAGAAAGCCGAAAATTGACTGTCATGATAAAGCGCGAGACTCGTCAACCACTTGATGACTTAGCGGAATCTTCGGGATTCCTCCGCATTAACGAAGGGCCGTTTCCCGGCCAGGCATGTACGCGCTCCGTATTCGGACGAGCGCGGAGCTACTAGGGGCTATATAGTAGCCCCACAGTCAAACTCCTATGGCTAAGTGAAAGTTTTAAAGCAATATAGTCCGATTGCCTAGTTCGCTGCGCTACCACCTCCTTAATGGACCAAGACGTTGGATCAAGTGTGAACACGCGTTTTTGCGAACACCCATGCATTATATGCGTGGGGGCTGAAGCCGACGACTCCAAACTTTCAGGTTATATACATATATACATAAACGGCCGCACAGGAGGCATCATAGTACTTTCAGGAAAAAGTATAAATGCAGCCTTTATAATTCAATAAACATTGTTCTTACAATGGGAATACATGTCATTAGAACATAATATTCTTCGAGCACTGAGCCTCTATTGAATGAGCGCCTTCAAGGACTTCTTCAAAGTAGTGCTCGGCAGATACTCGGCCCCCGGCCGAACTCTGGGTTGCAATTGCGCTGGCCTCCATCTCTGCCCAGTATGTCTTGACACGGGCAAGAGCCATGCATCTGTGCACCCTCTATGCACGCCAACCTCTTCATAGCATCGATGCGCAGCACAGCACCAAGGAACTGTTGCACCAAATTAAAATAATTGTTCGGCCTTGGCCCTTCCGGCCACAGATGATCCACAACAGACCTCATGGCAAGCCCGGACAATCTATGGAGCTCGGCCCACTCGGCCATCCGCTCATTCAACGGAAGCGGACACGCTGGAACATCAAATTGTGACCAGAACAACTTATCCACTTCACGATCTTTTTGATCCTTGAAGTATTCGGCCGCATCAGCGGCACTTGCTGCCAAATCCAGATATGCGTCTGCAGAACTCCATAGCCGATCAAGAGGAGCGTACTTAGGATCTCCGAACTTCATCCGCAGCATAAAGGGCTTCCTAGCCGCAATATCCCTAGCTTGACGTAGCTCCTCCTTCATCGCTCTAATTGTAGGGCGGGCGTCCTTGGCCGCCACCGTGGCCTTCTCCAGGTCTGTCATCTTCGCTCGATTTTTATTTTCAAGAAGCTCGTAACGGTCGGCTGCATCCTTCAATTCCACAGCCATCTTGGCTATTTCATCCTTGCTTCGGCAATGCGCAGCCCGTTCAGCTCTCAGCTCTTCGACCGCCTTTAAAGCGGCCGCATCACTTTTTCTGGCTTGTTCCTTGGCTCAGGCAAGTTCTGCCCGAAGGGTCTCCACGGCGGCAGCCCCATCTGCAGTCACAACATATTAAAGATACTAGCATCATGCTCCTTTTACTATGTGTTGATCACAGGAAAAATCACATACCTTGTGCCTCGTCGAGCCATTCGTTCACAAGCACGATGTCGGCATCCGCCGCATCAAGTTGCCGCTTTGGCTCGGCAAACTCACCAGTCCGGCTAGCCATCGGACCTTCCGTCACCTTCATATGAAGGCGGCCTGATTACTACCTGGGACTATGATACTCTGTTTGCCGCCGTTCTCGACAGCAACCAGAGTCTCAGGGGCTACTATCTGCATAGGGCACACCTAACGTGTGCAGTCCTATAGAAAACGTACACTATTTCACGTACCTCAAAGCCTTTCAGCAGACTCATAAAAGCTTCATGCAACCCTCTTTCGGCGGATGAAATCCTCTCAATCACCATACCCATTAGCGTACGATGCGCTTCTGAGATAGCCGCTTGCTCAAGAAGATCCCTCAGTGCGTCCGATCGCACACCGGACGGTTCCGGACTCTTTCTGTTGCTCTCCGTAGGAGCCGAATACTGAATACTTCGGGTGGCCGAAGGATTACCCTCTGGCC
Source organism: Aegilops umbellulata (assembly GCA_032464435.1). Classification (NCBI taxonomy): domain Eukaryota; kingdom Viridiplantae; phylum Streptophyta; class Magnoliopsida; order Poales; family Poaceae; genus Aegilops; species Aegilops umbellulata. The sequence goes on from CP136057.1 coordinate 660,464,650, forward strand.
TTGGCGGATCAGGAGAAGCCCTCCGCGACGACACTTCAGGGTCGCCCACCTCATAAGGCGGTGTGGCAGGGGGAGGTGTTTCGCTGTCCATCATCTCCGGAAGAAGATCCCCCGAAGACGAATTCTGTCGAGAAGGGCTTCGATCCGAACTACAAGATATATACATCGGTTATTGTCCTCAGAAGTAAAGCAGGATATTTTTACTATTAAGTACCTCTTTACTTACAGCTCGGTGGAGGGCTGATCCCCTTGCGGGCACTGTGCAGCAAGGGTACCCTCCGAGGCAGGACCCTCTGGCGAAGATTTCTTCCCCCGTTTGGAAACCATTGTTTCTGGGTCTTCAGAGGTGGTCCTCTTCCTTCCTTAGGGAGAGGGAATTTCATATTCTTCTCCCCGGTTATCCTCCTTCGCGGAGGCGCTAACTCCCCGGGTTTGGATGAATAGTGAATGAGGCCTGCTTTCAGCCTCTTTATTCCCCCCTTTATCTTCCCCTGAGGGCACTTGATAAGGCGCAAGCTCAAGCATCCTGCCTAGTACATGATCCGGTGAGACCTCAGGAAGGGGGGCCGGACACCTGATCATCTTCGCCTTTGTTACCTAGTCCTAGTCAAAGAGTGACTTTTCAAAATGATGTTGTGATAAATAAAAAGACAACGTGTTCGGCTACGGGATTACTTACTTGGGTATCTGGACGATTGCAGCTTAGACCCACGTCCTCGGTGGTGTTCGGACACCTTATTTGTGGTCCGAAGAACAATTTGTACATCTCTTCGAGCGTCATGCCGAGGAAGTGCTGAATAGCTCGCGGTCCTTCCGGGTTGAACTCCCACATGCGGAGGAGTCGACGTTTACAAGGCGGGACTCGACGAACTAGCAAGACTTGCATTACCATGGCCAGGCTGACATCTCTCTCGAGGAGATCTCGGATGCGACTCTGCAATGTCGTCTCATCATTTACTGGCCCCCAGTCCAGCCCCTTATTGATCCATGACGTCAGTTGTGGCGGGGGGCCCGAGTGAAAGGGAGGTGCGGCCACCCACTTGGTACCCCGGGGAGCTGTGATATAAAACCAGTCCCGTTGCCATAAACTGGACACCTCTGGGAAGGAACCCTCTGTCCATGGAACATCAGCGCCTTTGCTTATTACGGCACCTCCACACTCTACGTGTCGCCCCTCAATCATCTTCGGCTTCACATTGAAAGTCTTGAGACATAGGCCGAAGTGTGGGGTAATGCGGAGGAAGGCCTCACACACGACGATGAACGACGAGATGTGAAGGATGGAATCTGGGGCCAGCCCATAACAGAACAAGAGCCCCCTAACAAAGGGATCTAGAGCAAGGCCTAGCCCTCGAAGGAAATGAGAGATGAATACTACGCTCTCGCCGGGCTCGGGAGTGAGAATGACCTGCCTTTGGGCAGGCAGCCTGTGTGAGATCTCGCCGGTCAGAAACCTGGCCTCTCTTAGCTTCTTGATGTCTTCCTCTATGACAGAGGAAGGCATCCACGGATCTTGAAGGTTGGATCCGGACATGGTTGAAGGTCCAAAGCGCCTGACCTAAGCCTCGGGTGTTGAAACTCGAGGCGGGGGTGGAAGGATTTGATTGAGTTCGAGAGGAAAAAAGGACAGGCCTTGGTCTCTTTATAAAGAGGGTGAATACCAAGCGTCCTCCTCGTGACCGTTTGGGACTTGCCTAAAATCGAGGAGTCATACCAACTGGCACGATTGGGTTACCCACGTCCATGTTGATGAGAATCCCGTAATAAGGGGGACACGATCTCTGCTCCGACAAGACATGCAAATAAAATCGCCTCGCGGAACGTGCGGTGGCAGGCTGATTGGGAAAAATGGTTCACATAATGATCAGGCCGTGGTGTGATGTCACGTTATGAAGGGTCGTCGGCAGATTAGATTTGTGGAAACATTATTCTCTCTACGATGGTATGTGGAAATTGTTTTGCAGAGCCGGACACTATCCTTGTGTTCAAAATCTTCTATGGAGTATTCGGAGGGAGAACCCGCCTTGCAATGCCGAAGATAAATCTGCGCGCCGAGCTCATCGTCATTGAAGCCTGGTTCAGGGGCTACTGAGGGACTCCTAGATTAGGGGGTATCCGGACAGCCGGACTATATCCTTTGGCCGGACTGTTGATCTATGAAGATATAAGATTGAAGACTTCGTCCCGTGTCCGGATGGGACTCTCCTTGGCGTGGAAGGCAAGCTTGGCAATACGGATATGTAGATCTCCTCCCTTGTAACCGACTCTGTGTAACCCTAGCCCCCTCCAGTATCTATATAAACCAGAGGGTTTATTCCGTAGAACAACAACAATCATATCATAGGCTGGCTTCTAGGGTTTAGCCTCTACGATCTCGTGGTAGATCAACTCTTGTAATACTCATATCATCAAGATCAATCAAGCAGGAAGTAGGGTATTACTTCCATCGAGAGGGCCCAAACCTGGGTAAACATCGTGTCCCCCGCCTCCTGTTACCATCCGCCGTAGACGCACAGTTCGGGACCCCCTACCCGAGATCCGCCGGTTTTGACACCGAGGGACCGCCGTCATGGCGGCGAGGCGGAGACGGGGAGCGACGGCGCTGAAGGAAATATGCCCTGGAGGCAATAATAAAGTTATTATTTATTTCCTTATATCATGATAAATGTTTATTATTCATTCTAGAATTGTATTAACCGGAAACATAGTACTTGTGTGAATACATAGACAAACAGAGTGTCACTAGTATGCCTCTACTAGACTAGCTCGTTGGTCGAAGATGGTTATGTTTCCTAGCCATTGACATGAGTTGTCATTTGATTAACGGGATCACATCATTAAGAGAATGATGTGATTGACTTGACCCATTCCGTTAGCTTAGCACTCGATCGTTTAGTATGTTGCTATTGCTTTCTTCATGACTTATACATGTTCCTATGACTATGAGATTATGCAACTCCCGTTTACCGGAGGAACACTTTGTGTGCTACCAAACGTCACAACGTAACTGGGTGATTATAAAGGTGCTCTATAGGTGTCTCCGAAGGTACTTGTTGGGTTGGCGTATTTCAAGATTATGATTTGTCACTCCGATAGTCGGAGAGGTATCTCTGGGCCCACTCGGTAATGCACATCACTTAATCCTTGCAAGCATTGCAACTAATGAGTTAGTTGCGGGATGATGTATTACGGAACGAGTAAAGAGACTTGCCGGTAACGAGATTGAACTAGGTATTGAGATATCGACGATCGAATCTCGGGCAAGTAACATACCGATGACAAAGGGAACAAACGTATGTTGTTATGCGGTCTGACCGATAAAGATCTTCGTATAATATGTGGGAGCCAATATGAGCATCCAGGTTCCGCTATTGGTTATTAACCGGAGACGTGTATCGGTCATGTCTACATAGTTCTCGAACCCGTAGGGTCCGCACGCTTAAAGTTTCGATGACGGTTATATTATGAGTTTATGAGTTTTGATGTACCAAAGGTTGTTCGGAGTCCCAGATATGATCATGGACATGACGAGGAGTCTCGAAATGGTCGAGACATGAAGATTGATATATTGGAAGCCTATATTTGGATATCGGAAGTGTACCGGGTGAAATCGGGATTTTACCGGAGTACCGAGGGGTTACCGGAACCCCCCGGGGACTTAATGGGCCATAGTGGGCCTTGTGGAGAAGAGGAGAGGTGGACAGGCAGGGCCGCGCGCCGCTACCCCCCTAGTCCGAATAGGTCAAGGAGAGGGGGGCGGCGCCCCCCTTTCCTTCCTCTCTCCCTCCTCTTTCCCCCTCCACTCCTAATCCAACAAGGAAAAGGGAGGGAGTCCTACTCCCGGTGGGAGTAGGACTCCTCCTGGCGCGCCCCTCCTGGCCGGCCGCACCTCCCCCCCTTGCTCCTTTATATACAGGGGCCGGGGGTGTCGGTGTCAAAACCGGCGGATCTCGGGTAGGGGGTCCCAAACAATGCGTCTAAGGCGGATGGTAACAGGAGGCAGGGGACACGATGTTTACCCAGGTTCGGGCCCTCTCGATGGAGGTAATACCCTACTTCCTGCTTGATTGATCTTGATAATATGAGTATTACAAGAGTTGATCTACCACGAGATCGTAGAGGCTAAACCCTAGAAGCTAGCCTATGGTATGATTGTTGTTCTTGTCCTACGGACTAAACCCTCCGGTTTATATAGACACCGGAGGGGGCTAGGGTTACACAGAGTCGGTTACAAGGGAGGAGATCTACATATCCGTATTTCCAAGCTTGCCTTCCACGCCAAGGAGAGTCCCATCTGGACACGGGATGAAGTCCTCAATCTTGTATCTTCATAGTCCAACAGTCCGGCCAATAGTCCTGCTGTCCGGATACCCCCTAATCCAGGACTCCCTCAGTAGCCCCAGAACCAGGCGTCAATGACGATGAGTCCAGCGCGCAGATTTGTCTTCGGCATTGCAAGGCGGGTTCTCCCTCCGAATACTCCATAGAAGATTTTGAACACAAGGATAGTGTCTGGCTCCGCAAAAAAAGTGCCACATTCCATCGTAGAGAGAATAATGTTTCCACAAATCCGATCCGCTGACATGTTTGGCAGCATGACATCACACCACGGCCCGGTTATTATTCGAACCGTTTTTCGCAACCAGCTACAGCATGCATTGCGAGGCGGTTTTCTTGGCACATCTTGTCAAAGCAGAGATCGTGTCCCCTTGTTACGGGATTCTCATGAATACGGATGTGGGTAACCCAACCGCGCCATCAATTACGGCGCTTGGGGAATAAGCGAGTTTTACTAGGCAGGTGGGGAGGCGTATGCCCCTATAAAGGGACAAGGATTCCTCTTTTCTACCCACGCCTTCTTCCTCCTTGCTCATCCATTCTTGCGCACTCGAGCTCCAGCACCCAAGTTCGCGTTTTTTTCCCTCAAACCACTCCAAGCATGTCCAGAGCGGGAGGCAAGTGGATGGTCTCCTCCGTCACGGAGGAGGACATCACAAAGCTACTGGGAGCCGGATATCTGGCTGCGGACATCGCACACCGGCTGCCAGATGCAGGGCAGGTCATCCCTATGCCCGAACCCCATGAAGGGTGGTTTTCCTTACCCACTTCGTCCACGGACTGGAATTTCCCCTCCACCCGTTTGTTCGTGGGCTCATGTTCTACTACGGGCTGAATTTTCATGATCTGGCCCGCAACTTCATCCTCAACATCTCGGCGTTTATCGTCGTGTGCGAGGCCTTCCTCCGCATTAGGCCCCACTTCGGCCTGTGGCTGAAGACCTTCAATGTTAAACCGAAGGTGGTGGTCGGCCAGCAAGCGGAGTGTGGAGGCGCCATGGTGGGCAAAATGCCTAATGTCACTTGGCTCGAAGGCTCCTACGTGGAGACCATAAAGGGGTGGCAATCGGGGTGGTTCTACATCACCGAGCCGCGCGAGACCAACTGGGTGGCGGCCCCCGAATTTCGATCCAGAATCCCCACACGGCACACCTCCTGGAAAGAGAAGAGCCTGTCCTGGGGTTCATCGGTGGAGCTGACCGGACTCCAGAAATGTATCAGGAACATGATGAGAAAGAAAATCAAGCTCGTCAACGTGGTCCAGGTCATGCTCTTCCGCTGGATCCTCCCGTGTCAACGACGGGCGTTTAGTTTGTGGGAGTTCGACCCGGCCGAGCACCAGACGTTGCGCGAGCTCTTCGACACAACGCACAAGGACGCCTGGAAGGTGCTGTTTAAGGGCGCCGAGGTGCCTCCTCCCTTTACTGAGGACCGCGGACTCAGCGCAAAGCGCCATGCCAATCCGGTAAGTTTTTTATATCTCATAGGGCGTTTATTCTCCCCAGTTTAATCATGTGCGGGATCTAAATCTCCACGCCATTTAACAGGACTGGGTAGAGATGGCGGAGCAGATCAATTGCCCAGCCCCCCTGCCTGAAGATCCAGCAGATGCTCTCTTAACGGAGATGCTGGTCATGGCGCCTTACGAGGTGCCGGCGAAGAAGGCTAAGAAGAAGGCCACGGGGACTCGAAAGGGTCTCCGGCGCACGGTTGTGTCAGACTCATCGTCCGAACACTCCAAGGCGCACTCCTCCCACGAAACGAGGAGGAGGAGGAGGAGGAAAATTCTCCCGCCCCCCCCCAGCCGGGGGAGACAAGAAAAGGAAGGCCACCCCAACCGGGGAGGCCGAAGGGTCCAAGAAGAGGAGGACCCTCCTTCTGTACTGCTCCACGACCGTCGGCTACAGCGACGACGAGTGGTTACCCAGGGACAAGCCCCTGGCGAAGTCGTAAGTATCCGGATACCATAGTAATTCATGATATGTTTTTATTGCACTACTTCGCCTTACACCGAACATGATTATGCACTCCGTCCCGAGCCCGCATCGACGTGTCTTCGTCGGATGGTTCTTTGGACTCGTCGGACATGAATAGCGATTCACTTCCGACCACCTCCACCCCTCGCCCTTCGGACAACGTCAAGGTGTTGTCTCAAAAGGCACCGAGCCGAGGGGAGGTAGTCCTGGAGGCGCCTCAAGGCGACCTTCCGGACCCTGGGCGCAAAGGGAGCAAGACTCCCATAGGCTCCAAGTTCGGCCCCAGCCGAACACTGCGCCGGAACCTCCGGTGGTTCCGAACTCCGGCAGGCGCCCCCCATTAAGAGGGGCAAGCCACCCGTGTCGGTGGCCTCTGTCCATCCAGAGGCACCGGACAACTTGCTGGAAGCGCTTCGCGGCGCTTCCATCGACGAAGAGCACCGCACTATCATGAGTGCGGTGATCGAGAAGGTTCAGTCCGCCAAAAGCGGACTAACTGAACCTTGTGCCAGCCTCCTAACAGGCTTTCAGGTAAGTAATCAAATTATAGGAAAATATTACCGCATAGACAGTAGCCCCTGATGCTCTGTTCGATGTTCGCAAAGAAAGGCCGAATAGAGGATCGAACAACGACTCAGGAGTCTAATCAGAATATGTCTATGTGTGTATGCAGGCTTCACTGCTGGCCGCTGTCGCACGTACTGCAGAGGTCGCTGCACTGAAGCAGGACCTTGAGTGGTCCGAGGAGGAGCTCGGCCTTACCAAGAGGCAGCTCGAAGAGAACAAAGGTAAGCAATACCTTGTCTATAAATTATAAAGAAATATGGTTGTAAAATAATAGGATCATCATGAATTTGAGAGGGGCCACGAATGAAGTGGCGACCCTGAAGAAGGCGCTGTCCGAGGTCGAAGACAAAGCGGCCAAGGAGCGCATTGAGCAAGAAAAGCAAGAAGCCCGGATATGCGAGGTGCAGCAAGAGCTCGAGGCTCTCGCCAAAAAACACGAGTCCTTGGAGCTTGACTCTAAGACACGCGAGTCCGAGCTTGCGAAGGCGCTCGAAAGCGCACAAAATGCCAAGGCTGAAGCCCACAAGGCCCTCCAGGAGATTGATGCGGTGAAGAAGATAGCAGCGGGTAAGGCATTCATTATGCAAAGCAAGCATATGAAGGAAACTTTCCTTTTACTTACCTGAGTTCGGAGCTCTCCAGGATCGTTTGCAGATCTTCCCCGCAGTGTGCTGGATGCCGTGGAGTTCTACCGAGCTGAGGAGGGGAGCTCGACAGAAAAAGTTGTTCTGGTCTCGGTATACTGGGACCGAACACCCAATGCCCTTGAGCGACCAGCTGAAGCAACTGGTCGAGCTTCACAAGGCAGCCGAACAGGCTATGAAGGGTCTTATAGTCCGGATGTGGCCTGGTGATCCCCTTCCTAATAGCTACTTTGGTCTGGTGAGGCGGCTTGCGGATGCCTGCCCACGGCTTGAAGTCATAAAGCGGTCCGCCTGTATCGAGGGTGCGCACAGGGCTTTTGCCCGGGTGAAGGTGCACTGGGCGAAGCTGGACGCCGTAAAGCTGGTGAAGGAGGGGCCGCCAGAGGGCAAGGAGCATCGCCGCCCCAAAATGTATTATGACAGTGTCCTGAAGGGTTCCCGCCTTGTGGCGTAGGAATGTGCTACAGATGTAATTTTTGAATGAACATGCTCATGTCATCCTGTAATGTGAAACAAGTTCATTTGCGCTATGCAATGCTTTTTTAATTTAAAATTTTACCTTCTGTGCAGTCGTTTATAAAATCTGAGAGTTGGTCAGTCGTCGTCGTCTGCCCCCATGTAACTAGTACTGGGGTGTTCAGGATAAACCTGAGCACTCTTTACCCCAATTTTGGGTCCTTCGAGGGAGGTGTTTAGCACAACAAACCAGGCAATTGGACTATAAGGCTTTATCACTCTCACTTAGCCATAGAAGTCTACAATTTTAAATTTTGGCGAAGCCCCTAGTATTCAGAAGGCCGAATTTGGGGTGCTATATACGCCTAAGTCAGGCAAGGCCGACTCCTCGCCCGAAGCAAAAAAGTCTTTAAGGACTTGAAACCTCTCGAACAACGACCAGCTCTCGCCTTACCATGACATTTAGTTTTCGGCTTTCTCTACTGAGGTGCTCGTCCGGAAGAACTGGGACACAATTGCAGTAGTTATCCTAGCGCTACCTTAGCCGATATAGCGGAACGTAAGGTACCAAAATATGGGAGCCGGGCAAACCCAACTATTGACCCAAGACATGATTCGGAGCTGATGCATATAATGCTATAAGTTTGGGGTGCCACACTATCGAAAGTGTTCAGACTTTTCACGCCGTCTTATGGGGTGTACGAAAGCCCCTGGCGTACTGGTCGTACCAGAATGTACGGGTGCAAGTTGTCGTAAATAAACATACAAGAAAAAAGGAAGGATAATGCAATAATAAACTAATGCTATGCATTGCTATTTAAATAATACGTCGAAACGTACTGATACAAGTAGTGCAATAAGCAAGAAATAGGACTATTTGACATGTCCTATCCAAGGGCAAGCTGCGTATGGGTATTTAAAAAGGGGGTATGTCGATTGTTATTAGAGACCACCTGGGGATTCCCTTGTACGTCTTAGTTTCTTGCCTCCTTGGTTGTTCCTTCCCGTAATGTGTCCAGCAATCGTACTGCCGAAACGGACTTCCAGAGAGTAAGGTCCTGAAAGGGAGAAAATGATAAAGGTATTCAGCCCATAGGGCGGTTGAGCCGCACTGTGGGACGTGCCATGGTCGTGCCCCCGCCTATGCCCATGGTATTTTCAGTGCGTAATTATGTACGCGCGACACGGATTTCGTCGTTTGACTGGGACTAGGGCAGGGGCTGAATTGCTAGGCCAGCTCTGAACTTGCCAGGCGATCCTGTTGCAGGTTACTCCGGACTCGCTTGACGGTGTCCGGGGGCTTTATCGCTGAACTGGTGGATTGCCTTAAGAGGCTGCTTTGTGCTTCTGCTACCAGGGCCACAGTGTGCTCCTCCGTGCGGAGCGAGCGCTCTGTGTTTCCATTGACTGTTATGACCCCCCTAGGTCCTGGCATCTTGAGCTTGAGGTATGCATAGTGCGGTACCGCATTGAATCTTGCAAATGCGGTTCGCCCAAGCAGTGCGTGATAGCCGCTGCGGAACAGGACGATATCGAAGATTAACTCCTCGCTTCGGAAGTTGTCCGGAGATCCGAAGACCACTTCCAGTGTGATTGAGCCCGTGCAATGGGCCTCTACACCTGGGATGATGCCTTTGGAGGTCATTTTTGTGGGTTTGATCCTCGAGGGGTCTATACCCATTTTGTGCACTGTATCCAGATAGAGCAGGTTCAGGCTGCTGCCGCCCTCCATAAGGACTCGAGTGAGGTGAAATCCATCAATGATGGGGTCAAAGACCAATGCGGCAGATCCGCCATGACAGATACTAGTGCGGTGGTCCCTGCGATCGAAGGTGATCGGGCAAGAGGACCATGGGTTGAACTTTGGGGCGACGGGCTCCATCGCATAGATGTCCCTTAGTGCATGCTTCCGTTCCCTCTTGGGAATGTGGGTTGCGTATATCATGTTCACCGTCCTCACTTGTGTGGGGAACCTCTTCTGTCCTCCCGTGTTCGGCGGTCGGGGCTCCTCCTCGTCATCACTATGCAACCCCTTATCCTTGTTTTTGGCATTTAACTTGCCGGCCTGCTTGAACACCCAGCATTCTCTATTGGTGTGATTGGCTGGCTTATCGGGGGTGCCGTGGATTTGACACGAGAGATCGAGTATGCGGTCCAAACTAGACAAGCCCGGAGTACTTCTTTTGAATGGCTTTTTCCGCTGACCGGATTTATAGCCACTGAATCCGGCATTGACGGCCGTATCTTCGGCGTTATCACCGTTGCTGCGGCGCTTGTGTCTGCTACGACGTGGTCTGCCGTTACTATCTTTGGTATCTGAAGTGCTAAGATTCCTTGATATGTTGTTGCTGCGAGCTAGCCAGCTATCTTCTCCCGCGCAAAAGCGGGTCATGAGTGTCGTGAGGGCTGCCATAGACTTCGGCTTCTCCTGGCCGAGGTGCTGGGCGAGCCACTCATCACGGATGTTATGCTTAAATGCCGCTAAGGCCTCTGCATCCGGACAGTCCGCAATTTGATTTTTCTTGGTTAGGAACCATGTCCAGAATTGCCTGGCCGATTCCCCTGGCTGCTGAGTTATATGGCTCAAGTCATCGGCATTCGGTGGTCGCACATAAGTTCCCTAGAAGCTGTCAAGGAATGCATCTTCCAGATCCTCCCAACAGCCAACGGAGTCTGCTGGCAAGCTATTCAGCCAATGCCGAGCTGGTCCTTTGAGTTTTAGTGGGAGGTACTTGATGGCATGTAGATCATCACCGCGAGCCATGTGGATGTGGAGGAGGAAATCCTCAATCCATACCGCGGGATCTATTGTACCATCATATGATTCAATATTTACGGGTTTAAAATCCTCTGGGAATTCATGATCCATTACTTCATCAGTGAAGCATAGGGGGTGTGCGGCGCCTCTGTGCTGGGCTATGTCACGATGCAGTTCATATGAGTCTTGTCTTCTGTGTTCGGCCCGGCCGGATTTACTTTTAGTGTATCCGACGTGACGGTCATCGTCCCGCGTAGGTGTGCGCCCCCGTGATCCATATATCGATCTTGCGTGTTTTTCCTTGTTTTCCAATACGTCTCGCAAGTCTCGCGTGTTGCCCCGGGCCTTGGTATTTTTGTTTGAGCGGCAGCGGGGTGCAGGCTGAGCTTTAGGCTAAAATGCCTCTCTGTCTCGGCCACGAGGTGGCCGATCAGCCGCATCACACGCTAGTGATGTAGGTTTTAATGCTTTCTCCTCGAGTCGGGGTAGCAACCTACGCTTTGGATAACCCTTGGAGGGGAGTTCGAGTTCGTATTCCTCGGCCGTAAGGACTTCGGTCCATCTGTCTGCTAGCAAATCTTGATCAGCTCGAAGCTGTTGTTGCTTTTTCTTCAGGCTATTTGCTGAAGCTATAAGCCGGCGCTTGAAGCGCTCCTGCTTGACAGGATCCTCAGGCATGATACATTCTTCGTCGCCGAGGCTCACCTCGTCTTTGGAGAGAGGCATGTAATTGTGATCCTCCACTTCTCCGTCTGCTGCCCGCTCAGGAGGGCTGGCTTGTTCATCCTCCCACTCTAAATCTTGCTGGAGGGGATTGTCGTCGTCTTCGGCATATCCGGAGTGTTATTGTCTCTTGTGCCGGTATCACTACTTTTGCTATGGCGAGACTTAGAGCGGCGCCGCTGACGTCGGCGCTTGGATTGCTTCTTGGAGGGGTCATCCTCTGCTGTCTTATCGCTATTGCCTTCTCTGGGGGTATCCACCATGTATATATCATATGATGAGGTGGCGGTCCAGCGCCCTGTGGGTGGTGGTTCCAATTCGTCTCCTACATCGTCATCCATACCATTGATGTCTTCGGAGTCGAAGTCGAGCATGTCGGTTAAATCGTCCACAGTGGCTACTAAGTGGGTGGTGGGTGGGGAGCGAATTTCTTCATCGTCTGCATCCCATCCTAGCCGGACATAGTTCGTCCAAGGTTCTCCTGACAAGGAGAGGGACCTTAATGAATTTAGCACATCGTCGAAGGGTGAGTGCTGAAAGATATCCGCGGAGGTAAACTCCATGATCGGTGCCCAATCGGATTTGATAGGCACGGACGCAGGCGGTTCGGAGCCCGTGGCCGGGGACGAATCCAATGGTTCGGCAGCACGGCTCTTGCGAGGGGTGAAGTCAGTATTCGGCTCTATCGCCACTGAGAGTGCGGCCTCCAAGGCGGGGTCTATCCACCCGTCCTCGGATGACGCAATTTGCTCCGGATCGAGGGCCGGAGTAGTTGCAGGTGTGATCTCCCGAACACTGTCTGACGGCAGAGCTAAATCATGCTCGTCGTGATCGTGCGGCGCACCTGACATGGGCTCGAATCCGTCGAAGATCAAGTCTCCACGGAAGTCGGCGGTGTAGTTCAAGTTTCCGAACCTGACGTGGTGGCCAGGGGCGTAGCTCTCGACCTGCTCCAGATGGCCAAGCGAGTTGGCCCGTAGTGTAAAGCCGCCGAATACAAAGATCTGCCCGGGGAGGAAGACCTCACCCTGGACCACATCGTTACCGATGATCGAAGGGGCCATCAAGTCTTACAGTGACGGCACAGTGGAACTCCCAATGAAAGCACCAATGTCGGTGTCAAAACCAGCGGATCTCGGGTAGGGGGTCCCGAACTGTGCGTCAAGGTCGGATGGTAACAGGAGACAAGGGACACTTTATTTTACCCAGGTTCGGGCCCTCTCGATGGAGGTAAAACCCTACTCCTGCTAGATTAATATTGATGATATGGGTAGTACAAGAGTAAATCTACCACGAGATCAAGGAGGCTAAAACCCTAGAAGCTAGCCTATGGTATGATTGTGTATGATGATGGTTGTCCTACGGACTACAACCCTCCGGTTTATATAGACACCGAATGATATGAGTAATACCCTCCGGTTTATATAGGCAGGGGACACGATGTTTACCCAGGCTCAGGCCCTCTCGATGGAGGTAATACCCTACTTCCTTCTTGATTGATCTTGATGATATGAGTATTACAAGAGTTGATCTACCACGAGATCGTAGATGCTAAACCCTAGAAGCTAGCCTATGGTATGATTGTTGTTCTTGTCCTACGGACTAAACCCTCCGGTTTATATAGACACGGAGGGGGCTAGGGTTACACAGAGTCGGTTGCAAGGGAGGAGATCTACATATCCGTATTGCCAAGCTTGCCTTCCACGCCAAGGAGAGTCCCATCCGGACACGGGACGAAGTCTTCAATCTTGTATCTTCATAGTCCAATAGTCCGGCCAAAGGATATAGTCCGGCTGTCCGTATACCCCCTAATCCAGGACTCCCTCAGGGGGCACCCCAGAGACACAACAATTGATCGTTTGATCTTGTAGCCATGTGTGGTGCCCCCCTCCACCATAGTCCACCTCGATAATACTGTAGCGGTGCTTAGGCGAAGCCCAGCGTCGGTAGAACATCATCATCGTCACCACGCCGTCGTGCTGACGAAACTCTCCCTCAACACTCGGCTGGATCGGAGTTCGAGGGACATCATCGGGCTGAACGTGTGCTGAACTCGGAGGTGCCGTGCATTCGGTACTTGATCGGTCGAATCGTGAAGACGTACGACTACGTCAACCGTGTTGTGCTAACGCTTCCGCTTTCGGTCTACGAGGGTACGTACACAATACTCTCCCCTCGCGTTGCTATTCATCACCAAGATCGTGCGTGTGCGTAGGAAATTTTTGAAATTACTACGGTTCCCAGCAGTGGTATCAGAGTTTGGTTTTATGCGTAGATGTCATATGCACGAGTAGAACACAAGTAAGTTGTGCGCGATATAAGACATACTGCTTACCAGCATGTCATACTTTGGTTTGGCGGTATTGTTGGATGAAGCGGCCCGGACCGACATTGCGCGTATGCTTACGCGAGACTAGTTCTACCGACGTGCTTTGCACACAGGTGGCTGGCGGGTGTCAATTTCTCCAACTTTAGTTGAACCGAGTGTGGCTACGCCCGGTCCTTGCGAAGGTTAAAACAGCACCAACTTGACAAACTATCGTTGTGGTTTTGATGCGTAGGTAAGAACGGTTCTTGCTAAGCCCAGTAGCAGCCACGTAAAACTTGCAACAACAAAGTAGAGGACGTCTAACTTGTTTTTGCAGGGCATGTTGTGATGTGATATGGTCAAGACATGATGCTAAATTTTATTGTATGAGATGATCATGTTTTGTAACCGAGTTATCGGCAACTGGCAGGAGCCATATGGTTGTCGCTTTATTGTATGCAATGCAATCGCCCTGTAATGCTTTACTTTATCACTAAGCGGTAGAGATAGTCGTAGAAGCATAAGATTGGCGAGACGACAACGATGCTACGACGGAGATCAAGGTGTCGCGCCGGTGACGATGGTGATCATGACGGTGCTTCGGAGATGGAGATCACAAGCACAAGATGATGATGGCCATATCATATCATTTATATTGATTGCATGTGATGTTTATCTTTTTATGCATCTTATTTTTCTTTGATTGAAGGTACCATTATAAGATGATCCCTCTCTAAATTATCAAAGTATAAGTGTTCTCCCTGAGTATGCACCATTGCGAAAGTTCTTTGTGCTGAGACACCACGTGATGATCGGGTGTGATAGGCTCTACGTTCAAATACAACGGGTGCAAAAGAGTTGCACACGCGGAATACTCAGGTTAAACTTGACGAGCCTAGCATATAACAGATACGGCCTCGGAACACATGATGATCGGACATAGTTTAGTTGATTTGGATCACGTGATCACTTAGAGGATTAGAGGGATGTCTATCTAAGTGGGAGTTCTTAAGTAATATGATTAATTGAACTTAAATTTATCATGAACTTAGTACCTGATAGTATCTTGCTTGTCTATGTTGATTGTAGATAGATGGCCCGTGTTGTTGTTCCGTTGAATTTTAATGCGTTCCTTGAGAAAGCAAAGTTGAAAGATGATGGTAGCAATTACACAGACTGGGTCCGTAACTTGAGGATTATCCTCATTGCTGCACAGAAGAATTACGTCCTGGAAGCACCGCTGGGTGCCAGACCTGCTGCAGGAGCAACACCAGATGTTATGAACGTCTGGCAGAGAAAAGCTGATGACTACTCGATAGTTCAGTGTGCCATGCTTTACGGCTTAGAACCGGGTCTTCAACGATGTTTTGAACGTCATGGAGCATATGAGATGTTCCAGGAGTTGAAGTTAATATTTCAAGCAAATGCCCGGATTGAGAGATATGAAGTCTCCAATAAGTTCTACAGCTACAGGATGGAGGAGAATAGTTCTGTCAGTGAGCATATACTCAAAATGTCTGGGTATAACAATCACTTGATTCAACTGGGAGTTAATCTTTCGGATGATAGCGTCATTGACAGAATTCTTCAATAACTGCCACCAAGCTACAAGAGCTTCGTGATGAACTATAACATGCAAGGGATGGATAAGACAATTCCCGAGCTCTTCGCAATGCTAAAGGCTGCGGAGGTAGAAATCAAGAAGGAGCATCAAGTGTTGATGGTCAATAAGACCACCAGTTTCAAGAAAAAGGGCAAAGGGAAGAAGAAGGGGAACTTCAAGAAGAACAGCAAGCAAGTTGCTGCTCAAGAGAAGAAACCCACGTCTGGACCTAAGCCTGAGACTGAGTGCTTCTACTGCAAGCAGACTGGTCACTGGAAGCGGAACTGCCCCAAGTATTTGGCAGATAAGAAGGATGGCAAGGTGAACAAATGTATATGTGATATACATGTTATTGATGTATAACTTACTAATGCTCGCAGTAGCACCTGGGTATTTAATACTGGTTCTGTTGCTAATATTTGCACCTCGAAATAGGGACTACAGATTAAGCGAAGATTGTCTAAGGACGAGGTGACGATGCGCGTGGGAAATGGTTCCAAAGTCGATGTGATCGTAGTCGGCACGCTACCTCTACATCTACCTCCGGGATTAGTTTTAGACCTGAATAATTTTTATTTGGTGTCAGCATTGAGCATGAACATTATATCTGGATCTTGTTTGATGCGAGACGGTTGTTCATTTAAATCAGAGAATAATGGTTGTTCTATTTATATGAGTAATATCTTTTATGGTCATGCACCCTTGAAGAGTGGTCTATTTTTGTTGAATCTCGATAGTAGTGATACACATATTCATAATATTGAAGTCAAAAGATGCAGAGTTGATAATGATAGTGCAACTTATTTGTGGCACTGCCGTTTAGGTCATATCGGTATAAAGTGCATGAAGAAACTCCATACCGATGGACTTTTGGAATCACTTGATTATGAATCACTTGGTACTTGCGAACTGTGCCTCATGGGCAAGATGACTAAAACACCGTTCTCCGGTACTATGGAGCGAGCAACAGATTTGTTGGAAATCATACAAATAGATGTATGTGGTCCGATGAATATTGAGGCTCGTGGCGGATATCGTTATTTTCTCACCTTCACAGATGATTTGAGCAGTTATGGGTATATCTACTTAGTGAAACATAAGTCTGAAACATTTGAAAAGTTCAAAGAGTTTCAGAGTGAAGTTGAAAATCATCGTAACAAGAAAATAAAGTTTCTATGATCTGATCGTGGAGGAGAATATTTGAGTTATGAGTTTGGTCTTCATTTGAAACAATGTGAAATAGTTTCGCAACTCACGCCACCCAGAACACCACAGCGTAATGGTGTGTCCGAACATCGTAATCGTACTTTACTTGATATGGTGCGATCTATGGTGTCTCTTACTGATTTACCGCTATCGTTTTCGGGTTATGCATTAGAGACGGCTGCATTCACGTTAAATAGGACACCATCAAAATCCGTTGAGACTACACCTTATGAACTGTGGTTTGGCAAGAAACCAAAGTTGTCGTTTCTTAAAGTTTGGGGCTGCGATGCTTATGTGAAAAAGCTTCAACCCGATAAGCTCGAACCCAAATCAGAAAAATGTGTCTTCATAGGATACCCAAAAGAGACCGTTGGGTACACCTTCTATCACAGAACCAAAGGCAAGACTTTTGTTGCTAAATTTGAAATCTTTCTAGAGAAGGAGTTCCTCTCGAAAGAAGTGAGTGGGAGGAAAGTAGAACTTGATGAGGTAACTGTACCTGCTCCCTTATTGGAAAGTAGTTCATCACAGAAACCAGTTTCTGCGACACATACACCAATTAGTGAGGAAGTTAATGATAATGGTCATGAAACTTCAGATCAAGTTGTTACTGAACCTCGTAGGTCATCCAGAGTAAGATCCGCGCCAGAGTGGTACGGTAATCCTATTCTGGAAGTTATGTTACTAGATCATGACGAACCTACTAACTATGAAGAAGCGATGGTGAGCCCAGATTCCGCAAAATGGCTTGAGGCCATGAAATCTGAGATGGGATCCATGTATGAGAACAAAGTATGGACTTTGGTTGACTTGCCCGATGATCGGCAAGCCATTGAGAATAAATGGATCTTCAAGAAGAAGACTGACGCAGGCGGTAATGTTACTGTCTATAAAGCTCGACTTGTTGCAAAAGGTTTTCGACAAGTTCAAGGGATTGACTACGATGAGACCTTTTCACCCATAGCGATGCTTAAAGTCTGTTCAAATCATGTTAGCAATTGCCGCATTTTATGATTATGAAATTTGGCAAATGGATGTAAAAACTGCATTCCTGAATGGATTTCTGGAAGAAGAGTTGTATATGATGCAGCCGGAAGGTTTTATCGATCCAAAGGGAGCTAACAAAGTGTGCAAGCTCCAGCGATCCATTTATGGACTGGTGCAAGCCTCTCAGAGTTGGAATAAACGCTTTTATAGTGTGATCAAAGCATTTGGTTTTATACAGACTTTTGGAGAAGCCTGTATTTACAATAAAGTGAGTGGGAGCTCTTTAGCATTTCTGATATTATATGTGGATGACATATTGCTGATTGGAAATGATATAGAATTTCTGGATAGCATAAAGGGATACTTGAATAAGAGTTTTTCAATGAAAGACCTCGGTGAAGCTGCTTATATATTGGGCATCAAGATCTATAGAGATAGAACAAGACGCTTAATTGGACTTTCACAAAGCACATACTTTGACAAAGTTTTGAAGAAGTTCAAAATGAATCAAGCAAAGAAAGGGTTCTTGCCTGTGTTACAAGGTGTGAAGTTGAGTAAGACTCAATGCCCGACTGAGGGAGTCCTGGATTATGGGGTGTTCGGATAGCCGGACTATACCTTCAGCCGGACTCCAGGACTATGAAGATACAAGATTGAAGACTTCGCCCCGTGTCCGGAAGGTTCTTTCCTTGGTGTGGAAGGCAAGCTAGGCGTGCGGATATTCAACATCTCCTACCCATGTAACCGACTCTGTGTAACCCTAACCCTATCCGGTGTCTATATAAACCGGAGGGTTGTAGTCCGTAGGACAGAACCATCATCATACACAATCATACCATAGGCTAGCTTCTAGGGTTTAGCCTCCTTGATCTCGTGGTAGATCTACTCTTGTACTACCCATATCATCAATATTAATCTAGCAGGAGTAGGGTTTTACCTCCATCGAGAGGGCCCGAACCTGGGTAAAATAAAGTGTCCCTTGTCTCCTGTTACCATCCGACCTTGACGCACAGTTCGGGACCCCCTACCCGAGATCCGCCGGTTTTGACACCGACATTGGTGCTTTCATTGAGAGTTCCTCTATGTCGTCGTGATCAGGAAGGATGCCTTTTCCCATCTTTAAAGACGGCGCCTTCACTGAGGGAGCTTTGGCTGTCGGCCAGACCCTCCGGCTGGGTGGTTTTCTCATGACCGCTTGTTCGGCCGTTGCGCCGACGGTGACCTCTCGGGTCATCGAAAGCAATCTTCACGTCAGCTCGGAATTTGCCGAGCAGCTAGATCCGGTGGAGCTCTCTTCCGTAAACAAGCTCCTGGATCGCATCGCCGCCTTTGGGGTCGCTACAAATTACGACCAGGTTGGGCTCAAACCCGATCTAAGGGAAATCAACTCTCCCCAAGCCACCCACCATGTTGCTGTGGTGGAGACACAATGCGGCAACCCTTCATCTGTCTTAAGGACCAGCTATGTCCGAATTCCAGAACCCTCCATGCCGGATGTCCGCGGAGGGGACGATACAATCCAAGACCTGGGCTTAGAACCAGGCAAACCGGATAACATCCACGACTCCGGATCTCAGAATCTGGAGGTTGTTCGGCTTCCGAACAGTAAACCGGGCGAAGTATCAGATTTAACGAGTTCTGCCCGCCTGATCTTAAGCGATCTCTCCCAAATCAGGCAGATGCCCGAAGAAACAGTACATCATTACTGGGCCAGAATCCTCCTACTTATGAATAGGATAAAGGACTGCCACGAGGGAGATGCAGTTTCAATCTTTTGCAGTAACTGCACGGATAAGGGAATACTCAATGCCGTAAGTCCTCGTAATATTACACGCTTTGCTGACTTGGCGTCCATAGTACAAAAATACTGTGCGATGGAAAGTGCTTGGAAAACCGAAATTAAATTTTGGGATAATCCGGCCTTAAATAGCAATCCCGTCCGAACCAAGAGGGCGCACCAGAGTAAGGCGCCTGGATTAAACAAAAAATCAAAACCCTCTAGGGGGCATGGAACCGTACTAGAAAAGTGGCTAGATGGACCCTGCAAGATTCATAGTGCAGAGGACGCCACCCCAACACACAGCCTCAGGGCATGTTGGATACTCCGGCAGGTGGCCAAAATTGGCGAGGATCTCCTAATTCCAGAGGTCGAAGGAAACCAGCCGGGAATTTCAGTACCGTTCTCACAATCTCTGAGACTTTCGCATCAAATAACATGCGAAAAAGAACACTTCGCAGCCTCACCGAAGCCTACCAAGTAGCGACTATAAATCCATGGAGCAATACTACTATCACCTTCAACGCGGGCGACGAACCTAAATTTCGAACAGCCAGAGCACCAGCCGCATTGGTTCTCAATCCCATAGTGGACGGCTGTCGCCTCGCAAAGGTACTTATGGACGGAGGCAGCGGACTGAACCTCATCTACGAGGAAACCCTCCAAAAGATGGAAATAGACTGGAACCGCATCGAGCGAAGCAGCACAACCTTTAGAGGAATAATCCCCAGTCAGGAAGCGCGCTGCACCGGAAAGATCACACTAGATGTGGTATTCGGCACGCCGGATAATTACAGGTCCGAACAAATCACGTTCCAGGTGGCCCCGTTCAAAAGCGGATATCACGCTATATTAGGACGAGAGGCATTCACAGTCTTCCAAGCTATACCCCATTACGGGTACATGAAGCTTAAGATGCCTGGGCCAAACGGAATTATCACTCTCGCTAGTGATCCGGACATAGCACTCCGCGCCAAAAACAAGACAGCCGCATTGGCCCTCGAGGCACTATCTGAAGCCTTAGCGGCCGAAGAACTGCCGGCGCTGCGATCCACGGTTAACAGGGATGATGTGATACTCGATAAGAGATCCAAATCCACATCCTTCAAACCAGCGGACGAAATAGTCAAATTCCAGGTCCACCCAACGGACCCCAATAAAACAGCCTCCATCGGGGCACAACTGAACCCTGATGTAGACACCGCACTGCGCGAGTTCCTACGAGAGAACTAGGACATTTTCGCTTGGCACCCCTCAGATATGCCAGGAATCCCACGCAGGCTGGCCGAGCACAGCTTAAATATCCAGAAAGGATTCAAACCTGTCAAACAAGCCCTTCGGTGTTTCTCCGAGCCAAAGAGACAGGCCATGGGAGAGGAGCTAGCCAAATTATTGGAGGCCGGATTCATTAGAGATATAAAACACCCGGACTGGCTAGCGAACCTGGTAATGGTACCAAAGAAGGACAAATCCTGGCGCCTGTGTGTCGACTTCAAAGACCTTAATAAGGCCTGCCCAAAGGATCCTTTTCCCCTCCCTCGAATAGATCAAATCATCGATGCCACTGCAGGACACGATTCCCTGTGCTTCCTCGACGCGTACTCCGGTTACCATCAAACAAAGATGGCAGAATCAGACCAAGCCGCAACAGCTTTCATCACACCATACGGCCCATTCTGCTTCAACACAATGCCCTTTGGGCTAAAAAACGCTGGCGCAACATATCAGCGCATGATTCAAACATGTCTGGCAAACCAGATCGGCAAAACAGTGGAGGCGTATGTAGATGATGTGGTCATTAAACCAAGACATGTCGAATCTCTAGTAGACGACTTGAGGCTTACATTCGACAACCTCCAAAAATATGACATTAAGCTCAATCCGGAAAATGCGTTTTCGGCGTTCCAGCCGGAAAGCTTCTGGGCTTCATTGTATCCGGTAGAGGAATTGAAGCAAATCCAGCTAAAATCCGAGCTTTGTCACAATTGGATGTGCCAAAAGACCTCAAACAAATACAGAAACTCACCGGATGTGTGGCGGCTTTAAGCCGCTTTATCTCCCGCTTGGGAGAAAAGGCATTGCCCCTTTACCGCCTCCTTAGGCGCACTGAACACTTCGAGTGGACGGACGCTGCCACGGCCGGACTCGAGGAAATAAAGGCCATCTTGGCAACAAATCCCGTCCTGGCCGCGCCGAATACCGGCGAACCCATGTTGTTGTACATTGCCGCAACTCATCAAGTTGTTAGCGCAGTACTCGTCGTCGAACGGATAACGGACGGACACAAACTACCCATTCAAAGGCCGGTTTACTACGTGTCCATTGTCCTCACACCATGCAAATCACGGTACCCGCATTACCAAAAGATCGCATACACGGTGTTTATGGCATCCCGGAAGCTACAACACTACTTTCAAGAGTGTTCTATAACAGTAGCCTCGGAAGTACCACTCAACGATATTATCAACAACCGCGATGCAACGGGCCGGATAGCGAAATGGGCCATAGAGCTCCTCCCGTTCGATATAACCTACAAACCACGGCGAGCCATTAAATCACAAGTCCTAGCCGACTTCGTCGCCTAATGGACAGAGGCTGAACTCCCTAAAGAGTACGGCACATACTCAAACTGGATCATGCATTTTGACGGCTCCAAAATGCTGGCCGGACTGGGGGCTGGCGTTGTTCTGACGTCCCCTACAGGAGATACAGTCCAATATGTACTCCAAATTATGTACACGGACTCCAACAATGCAGCCGAATACGAGGCCCTTCTACATGGTCTCCGGATGGCAGTATCCATGGGCATTCAACGCCTGGAAGTACGCGGGGACTCAAACCTCGCGATATACCAAATAAATGGCGACTTCGACGCCAAAGACCCAAAAATGGCAGCTTATCGCAATGCCGTACTAAAAATGTCAGCTCGGTTCGAGGGATTGGAGTTTCACCACATAGCCCGAGAAAATAATCAGGCAGCGGACGTCCTGGCACGCATCGGAGCAAAACAAGATGCGGTCCCCCCAACATCTTCTTAGAAAGATTATTCAAACCATCCGTAACATGGGAGGGGGAACCTTCGGATAACAGTCCGGACATAACCGCACAACCCGACGCCGAACAATCAGACATAATCGGTGGCCCCGCCACCGAAATTACACCCTCAGTCCACGTAATAATGGCGGTCATCGCCCCGTGGATAGAACCATTCCTAGCCTACCTTACTAGGCAGGAACTCCCCGAAGACCAAAATGAGGCACGCTGCATAGTGCGGCGATCTAAAGCCTATAAAGTCCACGAGGGAGAGCTATATAAGAAAAGCACTATAGGAGTCCTTCAAAGGTGTATCTCCGAAGAGGAAGGGCGGAGTCTGTTGGCTAAAATTCATGCCGGACTCGGTGGCCACCACGCCGCAGCTCGGTCCCTTGTAAGCAAGGCTTTCCGTACGGGCTTCTATTGGCCGACGGCCCGAGCAGACGCTCAGGACCTAGTCAAACGATGCGTCGGTTGCCAGCTCTTTGCCAACCAAAGCCATATGCCACCCAACGCCCTCCAAACTATCCCCATCACTTGGCCTTTTGCGGTCTGGGGGCTTGATATGGTGGGACCCCTTAAAGGCGGAACCCACAAGAAAAAATACTTATTGGTCATGGTGGATAAATTCACCAAATGGATAGAAGCCAAGCCTGTCAAGACGGCCGAATCCGGACCTGTGATAGACTTCATATCCGGGGTCGTACACCGTTACAGTGTCCCCCATAGCATTATCACCGATAACGGCACAAACTTCACCTCTAACGAAGTAAAGCTGTGGTGCAAAAACATGGGCATTAAGCTCGACTATGCTTCTGTCTATCACCCACAAACTAACAGTCAGGTTGAACATGCAAATGGTCTCATCATGAGCGGCATCAAACCCAGACTAGTGCGGTCCCTCAAGGAATCTAATATGCACTGGGTAGAGGAGCTCGACTCCGTACTCTGGGGGCTGCAAACCACGCCAAATCGTACCACCGGATTCACACCATTCTTTATGGTGTATGGCGCTGAGGTGGTTCTGCCCTCCGACATAATTCATGACTCACCTCGAGTGCGCATGTACGAAGAAAGATAAGTCGAGCTTGATCGGTAGGACAACCTGGACGCCTTAGAGGAGGAACGCGACGTGGCTAAAGCCCGTTCCGCATTCTATCAACAGCAAGCTCGAAGATATCAAAGCAGAGAAGTACGGGCCAAAAATTACAATGTTGGTGAACTAGTTCTACGCCTGCCGGATAAGCAAAAGAACAAACTCAAGCCCAAATGGGAAGGTCCATTCATAATTGACCAAGTCCTAACTGGTGGAGCGTACCGCCTGTGAGATGCGTCGGACAATCAACTCGAGCCGAACCCATGGAACGCCACACGTCTCCGAAGATTCTATGCCTAGCGCCGGACTCTGTGTTTGTCTCCTTCCTCTGTCCATTTTTTACATATATATTTTTCTGTTTTTACCTTGTCTCCTCCTACTCTTTCCTTTTCTAGCCCTTAAAGGCTCATTATGTGATGCGCTACCTGCGCTCCTTAAACCTGGGGGCTTCTTTAACAGAAGCTTATTTATATGGGTTTCACACCCAACGCATGCGTCAGTCTTCCTCATGCACCTTTTCTTTGCCATTATATGCGTCGATATGACTTAAGTTTTGGCCAAGCTGGGTTGCCTGGCTCCTGTGCTTACCCCTACGTTCCCGATTGTTCGGCTAGGCGGTAAAGGGAGCACCTCTGCGATTGCTACTGCCGGATAAGCCGGATGTGTACCTCAGACTGGGTGAAGCCGAAAGCTAGCGTTCTTAAGGGAATATTCGATCGGTGAACTAAAGATGAACCTTTTTTATTTTATACATGCCCCCAGATGATTTTCTGCATTTGCAGTCCAAACGTGCACTTTAGGGCACGCCACCCCAGCGAAAGGAACCCTTAACGGAACTATTCTCTCTGGAAGATGTTTCTTACTAACCATGTAATATAACATAACTAGTTGGGCACTTGTCTGATAAAGCACTAATGACCCCTACGCCTGGTCTCCATGCATACCCCGGTTCTTATATAACCTTATGGTATTCGGACACACTCCGGACCGTCAGGTCCCGAGGTTGAAGCGAAAAGGTCGGCAACGACAAACGATCTACAATCCGGCTAGAAGGCATTACACATGTCAATTATAAATTACATAGTCATCTTGACTAATCGTATTCCTCCTCTATACCATCTAACATGTTGTCTAATTTACAGTCCTGCTGTGAATACTTTGCGGCCAACTCTACCTGGCCATACACTAAGCTCACAGGGATCTCCTTCCCGTCAGGCCCCACTGGTCCGACCTCGGCCATGTGATTGGGGTCAAACTTTGTAAAGCGGGTCTTCACCATGGCCCAGGCTTCCCTCGCGCCTTGTCGGCGGGGTGATATCTTCCACAACCGGAAGCGCCGCCGAGCTCCCTTCAGCTTCTCCGCAAGCTCTCCAAGGCCCTCGGGCATGGAGTGGGCAGGCCATAAGGCTTGGACAACGCCTTGCATCGCCTGCCGAATTCGCTCGTGCAGCTGCAGGAGTTCGGGGAGAAGGTCACCCGTAGAACCGGGCATCTCCTCGGCAGGACGACCTGTGAGCATACCTACAAACCATACTCTGTTATTCAACTTCCTCGCCGAACTCATTTTTTAAAGTTCGCTCAAGCACTTACTAAATATGCCACGTCGAAGTCGCTGATTCTCCTTTGTGGAGTTTGATAGCTGGCCACGAACTTCTTTCAGTTCAACATCCAGCTTGGTGTTGGCATCCTGAAGATCATTCTTCTCTCGCCTCACCCTTGTCAACGTACTCTCGCCAGCCTTTAACTGGCGTAAGAGTTGTTGCTTATCCGGATCAAGTCCGGCGCCATCTGCAACATTAATTGTCAGATTTGCACACAAGCCGCACAATACTAATCTTTCGAGGTGTATCGTACCTGAGGGGGTCCCTTTGGGCTCCCCTGTTGCAGCTAGTGCGGCCTCTA
This sequence comes from Aegilops umbellulata, assembly GCA_032464435.1. Taxonomy (NCBI): domain Eukaryota; kingdom Viridiplantae; phylum Streptophyta; class Magnoliopsida; order Poales; family Poaceae; genus Aegilops; species Aegilops umbellulata. The sequence goes on from CP136057.1 coordinate 660,490,023, forward strand.
GTTGGGCCTTGCACTTTTCCAGCTCCTGGGACAGCACGGTGTTCTTCTCTGTAAGAACATGCATGTTATATGATCCTTAAATCAGTTACTTTAACTGTTTCAAGTCTCGGGGGCTACTGGTATATATATATTTAACCAAAATTTTCTTACCCGTATGTCTTTCACATACTGCTCCGTGGCTCTGGCTAAGCCATCTTGAGCGGCACGAAGATACGCATCTCCCGAATTGAAGGTGTCTAAGGCCACTCGGGAGAAACAAGCGTCGCGTAGAACTGTCCGGCGACGCCTGTGGTTCATGGCGCTCTCCACTTCTGAATTTTTGGCAGATAGCCGGTCCGCGTCCTCTGTTGGAGGAGCGTCCGGCGCACGCCTGGTGTTCGTCCCCGCTTCCGGATCAGATGTTGGAGCCTGGCTGGTGGAGGCGCGGTTGGCAGCCTCTCCGGATATAGTCCGGCGAGGCCTCTTCGTCCTGGAAACAGTACGGATGTTAACATGCCTTGACAGAATAACGCCAGGGAAACAGAGGGCGCGTTATACCTTTGTGCCGGAATCTCGGTCCGGACCTCATTTCTTTTTGCCCCACGGGGCCCTGCGGCCCCTCGTTGGCTAGCCGCCGTAGGTTCGGCCTCCCGCCTCGGAAATCTCCCCTGTAAAATATGGTTGTCGTCAGAAATGCCGGAATATGTTAGGATAGAATCTCTCTCGAGGGAATAAACACTCCGGTTTCTGTCACCTGGGAGGCCGGGATTAACCCGGGGTAATCAGCCGTAATGGCTACCAAGGTATTGTCCTTGCTTAACTGATGGAACACCCCGTCGATAAGCTCCACCGCTATGTCCGGATCTTCTTCAGAGCCCGGATTGTGGGACCGTTCTGGGTCCTCGCGCTGTGGAGGGCGGCTGTCAATATCCTTCACTTCCTGTCGCAGTTCCTGCGTTAAAGTCGTCAGACTACACATCTAATCATGGGAGTATTAAAACAAATGGGCAAGTGCAATTATTCACTTACCCAACTTGGAGGTTTGTACATAGTGAATCCGGCCCGCGGGTTGACGCGGAGGAAATCCTCCTTTTCTCCCTTGTATAAAGATGTTAAAATCTTTACTAGATCGGCAGCTGAGCCGGGTCCTTTACGGCCGTAACGGGTGGCGTCATCCTCCCCATTGAAATCCCACATGGGGTGGCCTCTATATTGAAGCGGTTGCACCCCCCGCATAATGCATGCAGCCATGACTCCAATCATGGTTAGTCCGGAATGAGCCAACAGTCTTATCCGGCCCATCAGGTAAAGGACGTCTCTGTTGTTTTCTCTCTGAGAGCTCCGCGGACGCCAACTTAAGCGTTTCTTCAAGGGAGCCCTGCTGAACTCAGGGAGGCCGACCCGGATAGGGTCCGACAGCGGGACGTCATCTATGTAAAACCATTCTGAAGGCCAGTCCTCGGACGCCTTCTTTGGGGTTCCGGATAAGTATCCGGTCCCGGCGATGCGCCATATTTCGGCTCCGCCCACATGATATATAGACCCCTCTTGAGAACGGGGTACCAAGCAGAACAACCTCTTCCACAGCGTGAAATGAGCCTCTACGCCTAGAAATAGCTCGCAAAGAGCAACGAAGCCCGCAATATGAAGTACAGAGCCGGGCGTGAGATCGTGCAACTGGAGGCCGTAGAACTCCAGGCGCCCGCGGAGGAATGGATGAATCGGAAATCCCAGTCCCCTTAATAGATAAGGGACGAGGCACACCCGCTCTCCTTTAGAAGGATTGGGGGTGCTCTCCGCTTGCTTTCCGCCATTATAGGTGGCGAGTCCAGCTCGGACCGGGACCATATACGCCTGAGGGAGAAATCCATTGGCTTGCAGTGACACTAACTCACTGTGCGGGATGGTACAACTCTCCCAGTCTCCGGGTTTAGGACCGGAGGGGCGAGGGGAGGAGTTGCGACGGCTGGCCATGTTGGAATGGACCTTTGCTGGAGGCACTCTGATGATAACTCGCGGGGAAGATGTGGTTTGGATCTAAATCCCCATCCCATTAAATAGGCGGCTTGTTCATGTGGCTAGGGGTGTAGATGTAAAAACGCCCCAGGCTTTTCGCATTCGTTCAACACGTGGAAGATGGTCATTATTGGGCACAGAAGCCGAGGAGCGCCACGAGAATCGAACATTATTCATACAGGTACACAGGATTCGGAGGAGGAACCCGCCTTGCAATGCCGAAGACAATTTGCGCGCCGGACTCGTCGTCATTGAAGCCTGGTTCGGGGGCTACTGAGGGAGTCCTGGATTATGGGGTGTTCAGATAGCCGGACTATACCTTCAGCCGGACTCCAGGACTATGAAGATACAAGATTGAAGACTTCGTCCCGTGTCCGGAAGGTTCTTTCCTTGGCGTGGAAGGCAAGCTAGGCGTGTGGATATTCAAGATCTCCTACCCATGTAACCGACTCTGTGTAACCCTAACCCTATCTGGTGTCTATATAAACCGGAGGGTTGTAGTCCGTAGGACAGAACCATCATCATACACAATCATACCATAGGCTAGCTTCTAGGGCTTAGCCTCCTTGATCTCGTGGTAGATCTACTCTTGTACTACCCATATCATCAATATTAATCTAGCAGGAGTAGGGTTTTACCTCCATCGAGAGGGCCCGAACCTGAGTGAAATAAAGTGTCCCTTGTCTCCTGTTACCATCCGACCTTTACGCACAGTTCGAGACCCCCTACCCGAGATCCGCCGGTTTTGACACCGACACCGACCACTGCAGAATATAGAGAGAAGATGAAAGATGTTCCCTATGCTTCAGCCATAGGCTCTATCATGTATGCAATGCTGTGTACCAGACCTGATGTATGACTTGCTATAAGTCTAGCAGGGAGGTACCAAAGTGATCCAGGAGTGGATCACTGGACAGCGGTCAAGAACATCCTGAAATACCTGAAAAGGACTAAGGATATGTTTCTCGTTTATGGAGGTGACAAAGAGCTCATCATAAATGGTTACGTTGATGCAAGCTTTGACACTGATCCGGACGATTTTAAATCGCAAACCGGATACGTGTTTACATTGAACGGTGGAGCTGTCAGTTGGTGTAGTTCTAAACAAAGCGTCGTGGTGGGATCTACGTGTGAAGCGGAGTACTTAGCTGCTTCGGAAGCAGCAAATGAAGGAGTCTGGATGAAGGAGTTCATATCCGATCTAGGTGTCATACCTAGTGCATCGGGTCCAATGAAAATCTTTTGTGACAATACTAGTGCAATTGCCTTGGCGAAGGAATCCAGATTTCACAAGAGAACCAAGCACGTCAAGAGACGCTTCAATTCCATTCGGGATCTAGTCCAGGTGGGAGACATAGAGATTTGCAAGATACATACGGATCTGACTGTTGCAGACCCGTTGACTAAGCCTCTTCCACGAGCAAAACATGATCAGAACCAAGACTCCATGGGTGTTAGAATCATTACTGTGTAATCTAGATTATTGACTCTAGTGCAAGTGGGAGACTGAAGGAAATATGCCCTACAGGCAATAATAAAGTTATTATTTATTTCCTTTTTTTCTCAGATATTATTTATTTCCTTATATCATGATAATGTTTATTATTCATGCTAGAATTGTAATAACCGGAAACATAATACTTGTGTGAATATATAGACAAACAGAGTGTCACTAGTATGCCTCTACTTGACTAGCTTGTTGATCGAAGATGGTTATGTTTCCTAGCCATTGACATGAGTTGTCATTTGATTAATGGGATCACATCATTAGGAGAATGATGTGATTGACTTGACCCATTCCGTTAGCTTAGCACTCGATCGTTTAGTATGTTGCTATTGCTTTCTTCATGACTTATACATGTTCCTATGACTATGAGATTATGCAACTCCCGTTTACCGGAGGAACACTTTGTGTGCTACCAAACGTCACAACGTAACTGGGTGATTATAAAGGTGCTCTACAGTTGTCTTCGAAGGTACTTGTGGGGTTGGTGTATTTCAAGATTAGGATTTGTCACTGATAGTCGGAGAGGTATCTCTAGGCCCACTCGGTAATGCACATCACTTAAGCCTTGCAAGCATTGCAACTAATGAATTAGTTGCGGGATGATGTATTATGGAATGAGTAAAGAGACTTGCCGGTAACAAGATTGAACTAGGTATCGAGGTACCACGATCGAATCTCGGGCAAGTAACATACCGATGACAAAGGGAACAAACGTATGTTGTTATGCGGTCTGACCGATAAAGATCTTCGTAGAATATGTGGGAGCCAATATGAGCATCCAGGTTCTGCTATTGGTTATTTGACCGGAGACGTGTCTCGGTCATGTCTACATAGTTCTCGAACCAGTAGGGTCCGCACGCTTAAAGTTTCGATGACGGTTATATTATGAGTTTATGAGTTTTGATGTACCAAAGGTTGTTCAGAGTCCCGGATATGATCACGGACATGACGAGGAGTCTTGAAATGGTCGAGACATGAAGATTGATATATTGGAAGCCTATATTTGGATATCGGAAGTGTATCGGGTGAAATCGGGATTTTACCGGAGTACCGAGGGGTCACCGGAACCCCTCGGGGACTTAATGGGCCATAGTGAGCCTTGTGGAGAAGAGGAGAGGCGGCCAGGGCAGGGCCGCGCGCCCCTCCCCCTAGTCCGAATAGGACAAGAAGAGGGGGGCAGCGCTCCCCCTTTCCTTCCTCTCTCCCTCCTCTTTCCCCCTCCACTCCTAATACAACAAGGAAAAGGGAGGGAGTGCTACTCCTGGTGGGAGTAGGACTCCTCCTGGCGCGCCCCTCCTGGCCGGCTACACCTCCCCCCTTGCTCCTTTATATACATGGGCAGGGGGGCACCCTAGAGACACAACAATTGATCGTTTGATCTTTTAGCCGTGTGCGGTGCCCCCCTTCACCATAGTCCACCTCGATAATACTGTAGCGGTGCTTAGGCGAAGCCCTGCGTCGGTAGAACATCATCATCGTCACCATGTCGTCGTGCTGATGAAACTCTCCCTCAACACTCTGCTGGATCGGAGTTTGAGGGACGTCATCGGGCTGAACGTGTGTTGAACTCGGAGGTGCCGTGCGTTCGGTACTTGATCGGTCGAATCGTGAAGACGTACGACTACATCAACCGCGTTGTGCTAACGCTTTCGCTTTCGGTCTATGAGGGTACGTAGGCAATACTCTCCCCTCTCGTTGCTATGCATCACCATGATCCTGCGTGTGCGTAGGAAATGAATTGAAATTACTACGTTTCCCAACAGGCGTTGGGCTCTCCAGTCGGCGGACGGCGCGGGCGAGCGGGACCGGGAGCGGTCCCGGCGGTCAGCCCGGGCCGGGGAGCGTCTCGAGGGGGATCGGCGGTCGGAGAGCGGCGGTCAGAGCGGGGGGGACGTCCCCTGTCATGCGTCTATAGTTGCCGACGGAGGTCTGCCTCGTGGTGGACCGCTTCGGGGGAGGGGCGCGATGAGCCGCGGAGGTCAATCGCACGGGCTTGGGGCGCGGGGCCTCGTCATCCCACGTTCATGGCATGGGTGCCGGGGGAGAAGGAGCGAGGAGGTGGCCGAGAGGGGCGGCGGCGGGGGGAGGGAGTGGGTGTCGGCCAATAGGGTTTCGGGGAAGGAAACGCGCGAGCGCTGCGGGATTGGAGGTCGGGGTAGGCCGGCCGGTAGCCAAATAGATGGCCGCACCGAGTGGGCCGGCCCGCGAGAGGCTACGGGAGGGGGCCCAGGATCGGGGACGATACGGCCCGCAGAGGGGTGGTCAGCCCGTGACGCGACCGGCCCATGATGTCACGGCCCAGCTAGTAGGGCAGGGGAATGGGCGTGAGGGTTTCCCCCGCCGCCGCCATACCCGCCGCGGCCGGCGCCGGAGCCAGAGGAGGAGCGAGACAAGGTCGCCGCGATACGAGGCTTGGCGAGAACCGGAGGTTTGACGTACGACCCGAACGTTGCGATGAATGGGCGATAGGGCGAGGATCACAAGGGAGGCGGGGAGCAAGCCAGGAACGCATCCGGGCTGCGAGGGGAAGCGTCGGGTGAGTCGGTGAACGGCGCAGCCGCCGGGGCACGCTAGGAGAAGCGATCAGGAGCCTGGTCGGATCGCCCCGTGACACCCCACGCCGGAGCGCGGCGGCGGCGAGCGGTCCAGGGTCCCAAGGCGGCTGCTTTCCGGGGCGTCCGCGGGGAAGCCGCCGCGGCGAGCCGGCGTGATCGCGAGAGGGCAGCGGAGTTACCACGCCGGAGCGGGAGCTCGGCCTCCACGCGAGTCACAGGCGGCCGGGGCGAGGGATCCCGGCGCACGACCTGGCGACCGTCCTCCATGTCGCCCATCTCCGCGAGATCAGCCCACCGGGGCACCGGCGATGGCACGGGGGGCGGAGTGGGGGAGGGGGCGGCGGCGGCCAGGGCGGGTGAGGTTGGGGAAGCGGGACGGAGCTCCGGCAGCGGAGAAGGCGGCAGCGAGGCGCCCCGGGAGTCGTAGGAGCTCATGCCTCACGCGACCCAAAGTCTACCAATTTTTAGGGTCGCGCTAACTGCCACACGTGTGGTGCGAAGGGAGACTCACCACACGCCTCTAATGTAAACAGATTGCCATCTCATCGCATGCATGCATGTAGGAATCTTTTTGGATTTTTAGTTTTTAAAATGTTTTATCTCTTAAACGAAAAATCTGATTGAAAATCCGTTTTCACCATTAAATCCCTCGCGATGAGATCTTCGAAACTAGATCCCATGTTGATATGTTTTGATGAAAAAAAATTGGATTAAAAGTTGTCATGTCTATTGCATATGAATTGCCATGATGTTTACACTGAAGTTGCCATGATATGTTTCAGCTATTTTCTTCTACATTTAAAAGTAAATTTTGACATTTATAAAACGGGGAATTAAGAAACTAGACTTGCCATGAACCATAAACTAAAATTGTCATGATACATGCACGTAAAATTGCCATGGTTCATACAAAAAATAATTTTCATGGTCAAAGTACTGGAGTTGCCATCATCAAAATACTAAAATTGCCATGATCTACAAACTAAAATCGCCACATGGCAACTTTAGTTTAAGCCATATGGCAACTGCAGTGTAAACATCGTGGCAACTTCTGGCAAAAAAAAATTCGTAGAAACATATCGACATGGGGTCTAGTTTTGAAGATCTCGTCGAGACGGATTTAATGGTGAAAACGGATTTTTAGTTCGCTTTTTTATTTAGAAGATACAACATTTTTAAGCCGAAAATCAAAAAAAATTATGTTGATGTCATCTATTCATACGTGGCAAAATGAGTGGTGATGGAGGCGTGTGGGCGATGTGCAAACGCCCACACGTGTGGTCGTTAACATTTCCGATTTTTTATTATCGCGTCTCCGTTTCTTTCTTTATTATGTGTCTAGCAGCTTTGCGGTGTTGGTAGGGATCGATGGATGCTTCTTCTTGGTCTGCTGCCGGCCGGTAATGTCGCACGGATGAAGTACAGGGGCTGTTTTGATTCTAGGTCTATGAGTGTCACGTTTTGCCATATAATGTTGATAAACTTGTCTAAAGTTAGTATTTCAAAATGAAATCTTAAGGAAATCTTGTCACACATTTTTGAGTGTATGTAATGTGGGATTCTAGTGTGGTCTGCCTAAGATGTGCTTAAACCAAACACATATCTATGTTGATCAAACTTGTCTAACTTTAGGTGTGACAACCATAGGCAAACTTAGTCTCAAATCAAACAACCCTTCAATTTAGTAGCATGATCAAGCAACCAGCTTCTTCAGTTTGTGCTGTGCAAGTGCAGTGTCAACTGTGTTATTTTCTCTTTTCTGTTCAATTAATGTGTAGTGCCGGTAGCGCAGTACGTTCGGTTTGGATAAGTACATCAAACAAGAGAATACGCCACACGGCGGTGGTGGAATACGCCAGCCAATAGATGAACCACGCTTGGCTTGGTCGTCTAAATATGTACACATCTCTTCTTCTTCGTCGTCGTCGTGATGTAAGATGACATGCAGGTAGACAACAAATTTGAAGGTGCGTCCGCTTCACAGGATTTCTAAACTCACCTACACCACGATGATGCACATTTTGATTACTTTCTATCAGAAGATGTACCAAAAAACCGTCGTTGTTCAGGTTTTCCCCGTGGGGTTAAGGAAAATCTGATCAAGCCAATTATTGGGAAATTTTTAATTTCTGGCCTCTATTATTTAGAAGTTATCTTGAATCATTAGGAATTTTTGGTGTGTTAACCTGGGACAAAATGATGAGGCGGGCGGTATAGGTTTTCGTGATCTCAGCTTTTAACCAAGCTCTTTAATTTGGCTAAACAGGTGTCACATTTGTTGGTTGATGTAGATTCACTTTTTGTCAAGTTGATGAAAGCAAAGAATTATCCCTAAGGACCGCACTCCGCAACAGCTACTTGGCAAGGTGTTGTGCATGGACTAAATCTGCTTAAGAACGGTGTCATTTGGAGGGTGCGTGATGGTTCTAGTATTAACATTTCGAGGCATAATTGGCTCCCCAGGAGTTCTTGGCTGAAAATTTCAGCTAAAAGAAATAATACTAGACTGAAGTGCATGTCTGATTTATTCTTGAGCGGGAGAGAGATGTTGGGATGAAGACTTGATTAAACGCCTTTTCTATCCCCATGACTCTGAGGAGATTCTAAAAATTTAAATTCAGTCGTCGGGGGATGGAGATTGTATTGCGTGGCCCTATGAGAAGAATGATATGTTTTCCGTCAAAAGTGCGTATAATCCCGCGCTCAATTTAAAGTATAGTAAAAAATGCTTGGGTGCACTCTAGTGGTGACCCGAATGGGGAAAGGAGGATTTGGGATTTAATTCGGAAAGCTAATGTCCCCTAGATGATCAGGATTTTTGCATGGCATGCCAGTTAATGGAGTTACAAACCATGCGACACTGCCAGGTATGTGGCACTATTTGTGGAGTGAAAGATGAAAGTACTTTTCATGCTCCTGTGATTTGCCCTAAGGCTCGTGCTCTGCGTTTGGCATTGACGGAAATGTGGAATTTTCATGGGGAAGAGGTTTTTAAATTCTTGGGTCCTGATTGGTTTCTTCTTCTGTTGGATCAATTAAGTTTGCAGCAACAGAGCAAGTCTTATTTCTTTTCTGGAGAGCATGGCACCTAAGAAATGATGTGATTTTTGAAAAGGGGAAGGAATCCGTTAGTACCTCTGCCAGTTATGTGCATAATTATTGGTCCACCTTCCCGTTGTGTTAGGCTAATATTGATTTGGTATCAAATACCAAAGGTAAAGGTATGGTGGGATGGTTAATGGCTAGTTATGCTTTGTTAATTGATTATGCGGGTTGTAGCCTCCTCCTTTAGACTATATCAAGATCATTGTCATCGCAAGTTTTTTGGAGAACTTGAGTGCCGCAAGTGTGGGTTTGGGTGCTCGAAATTCATCCAGCGAGGTCATCATGTCTTCATGAGATTTTATTGGACAGTGTACCAGTGTTAATGAAGCAGAGCTTCAGGCTTGTTTTGTTGGGATTTATATCGGTATGAATCTTCACAAGTCTATTTTGGAGACCGATTGTGCTTTTGATTCTTTCCTTGCAAATGAAAACATTGAAAGATCTCCTCTCATTGATGTGAGGAAGGAGGCATTGAGTATCTCTAAGTTGTTCCGGAATTTTAAGATTTCTAAAGTTAATCGGATTGCCAATGGAGTGGCTCGTGAGATTGCTAACTGTAGTTTTTATAGTACATTCAATGATGTTCTTCTTAGTAACTTTCGACCTTGCGTGGCATATGTTGTAATGAATGATTATGATAACCTTTTAATTAATTAATCTATTGGGTGTTTAAAAAAATTGTTGGTGTCATTTTGGGTTTTCAATTTCACCTGCAAGATTTAATATATATCTTTTGTTTTGCTAAACACTACTTTAATTTTTTTTTCATTCTCAGAATCAAAACCAGATAGGAGAGTAATAGGCAGGGGCGTCTTATAAAAAAACCAAAAGGGTTCTAACTGAATCAATCTGCTTTCAGAAGAGAGAATATGTCCGGGGGGGGGGGGGGTGCTGGAATAAGCAAGCCAAGAAATGAAATGTAATCCTGGATCTGCGGTCTCTTTCAAGCACTTTGCTTCCACAAAACTGCTACACTACAAGTAGTGCATTGCTTGCACCCATGTATTTCTTGCCTCACTAGTACAATAATCGTTACAGTTTCTGTTTTCGACCAGTGAGATCACACACAATATTCATATTCACATTCAGGAGTGCCATCAGAACAAAGAGATTACTTATGTTCTATTTCTCTTTCCTTCTTATGTGTTCTGTGTGCTCACTGCTAATAAACTCTTTCCTTTGCTGCTATTTATAGAGAGGTTTGCCATATCTAGTTGACTCCAAATAAATGCCATACACCCTTATGTATAAATGGCGTTTAATTTCATGTGTATTTATATGCTAATACTACTGTTTATATTGAGTCACAATCAAATCTTAGGCGAAGATCTTGCATTTATATCATGCAGTTGTATTAATATTACAATATTTTAAATATCATATATCTTGTTTGGCTAACATCATTTTGGTGTCATTTATTTTCTTATTTATTGTCGATTGCATTCTAGAATAGGTAAACATATCTTAGATATTTATCTTGCATCTCCTAAATTAATGTTCACATCTATATCTCTTACATAATGTATTTTTGTCACATTTATGTACGTAATATTTCATGTTGTTGCAGATATCAAGGACCATACACTTAAATGTATTTATCGAATATTTCATTTATATACTTTCGCACTTTAACATGGCATAATAATATCGCAAGATTGCATATCTTGTTTGTTTGAATAAATTAATACCACAAAGGTTATTTGTTTAATTTAGATAAGCACTATATTTATTTTGTCTTTCTTTGTTATATCTATTTGCTTACAATATATAAACGAGCACACTATAAATATATTAAAAGTAGCAAGATATGTCAATATTAATTCGGGGGATCAAGATCAATAACTAAGATTTCATTCGGTCTCTCTATAGACACGGGCAAATGAAAGACTTACTATAGCCATTTGCACAAAGAAAAAGTAACCTCCTTTGCATCATGGCACTCATCGATAGCATTGCAAGAACGATGGTTGTGTACTCTATACACTACATGGAGCCCCTACTAGAACATGCATTCGAACTAAGAATATGACAATGTTTTACTATCGTGACAATTTTAGGATTCCATACGCGCGCGCGCGCGCGCGCGCGCGTGCGTGTGTGTGTGTGTGTGTGTGTGTGTGTGTGTGTGTGTGTGTGTGTGTGTGTGTGTGTGTGTGTGTGTGTGTGTGTGTGTGTGTGTGTGTGTGTGTGTGTGTGTGTGTGTATTAAATGTATGCATGTATGTAGGACCCTTTAGTAAAGTCTGGAGGGGGTGAATAGACTACAATTAAATCAAATGAAAATTTCCCCATTTTTAGTTTCCTTGGAAATTAGATGTTTTTTCTATATATAGCATATCAAGCACCCTGCACATGCAAGTCTAATAGAGTATAGAAATAGAAGACAAGAACTTGCTCAAGTAGAAGTAAGAGTAGAGTTAGAGAGGAATACATACACAAGGTGGATCGATGGAGCTTTTTCCTATGGTATGGATAGTTGGCGCTATCCTAATCCACGTTCATGGAGGGTTAAAACCAAAAAGGTTCTAGCATCAAAGAGATCTCGTTTGAGACTTACACAAAGGAATCAGAAGGATGACCACCCACTAAGGGTCCACAAAGGAGCAGCCAACCTAAGCCATCATGAAATACTACCCAATAGGCCTAGCCTCGCTCGGGTAGATCTTCACGAAGTAGACAATCTCCAAGCCCGTACAAAATTCTCATTTTTTTGTATAACTTGAACATTTCCATGCACCTAGCCGGTCTAGGAGGTGCACACACTCGAAAAGTAACAAGATTGAGTTTGTTGGGTGGTGAATCCCTTGCTCTTGTGCTTAAAAAGATAATATCCTCCACACTCAAACTCTCTCAAGATATGGTTTTGAAAGCTCTTTGAAATCAACACATGAAAGAGTTCTTTTTGGAAATATGACCTATAGGAAATAATAAAAGTATTATTTTTTCCAAGTTTATGATTAATGTTTATATTCTATGCCATATAACTTTTCTGGCTCACAAGTCTGCGAAATCAAAGCGGCTTAGAGAAAAATTCATATGCACATGTAGAGTTATCAATGGTAAAAATAGATTCCTAGTCTTACCTCTAGGATTAGCTTAAGTGTTGCATCATGGTTCTGTTTTCCTGATCATTGGCATGAGTTGAGTGTAATGATGATGTCGGCCATATTGAGGGCACAATGTTAGAAGAACACTCGTGTCAAATTGACCCAAGTTGTATGTTATACTAGGAGATGATTTTGTCACAAGTCTATAGTCTGTAACACGGAAAGTTAATTTATGCACAATTCCTTAGACCATGAGAGTCTCGGGGCACTTCATAGTTGATGATGCACTTTGGGTAGTTCTAACGTCAAGCGTAATAGGGTGATAACGACAACTTACAGGTTCATCGAAAATGTACGACAAGGGACTAGATAGCTCGAGACTAGGATTTGCTCCTTCGACGATTGAGAGATATTCTTAGTTCACTCTCGGTGTCAAGACACTCATCATCGTCTAGCCAGACACAGTGTGACTTGCTCATGGGATGCCACAACATGAGAACGAGAAAAGAGAACAAAACCGATAACAAGGAGACTGGCATTAGTGATCATGCGTTTGACCCACAGGGATGCCAATATATCACACCTCTAGTTTTGTAAAGTATTGTGAATCAAAAAGAATAGAATATGGTAGGTATAGGTTTAGCGATAATTATTCGTGTGAGTATAAGGGTCAATATGGATGTGTATTGTTACATTTGTTTCATTGAACGAAAGGTGTTTCAGTCATGTCTATATTTCACCGAACCTTCAGGGTCATGCACTTAGGGGTTTACGATCTGTTTTGAGTACCATTAGAGTTAGGAGTTTAGGAGAATATCATTGAAAAAGTTTTGGAGGTACATAAATTGTTCCGAGAGAGAACCGAAAGTGTTTCAGGAAACCGCAAGCGTTTTGAAGAAAACTAGGAAGGTGCAAAAGTTTCGAAAGGCAAAAACAATTATGCAGTAGGGCGCCGGGATTTACCAGAAACCCCTGCAATTATACGAGGTGCCCTGGGCTGCCCAAATACGTTAAGACCTATTAGGGAGCAGCCAGGTAGGCCTTAAGCTCCAATAGGGTGGCAGAAATGGGTTTCCATTTTTCCTTTATCTCATTTCGTTTTTGTGTTTCTGTTTCTTTTTATTTATTTTTCTTTTCCTAAAAAAATTGCTCATTTTTTCAAAAAAATATTGAAATTTACTGAAATTGTTCGTTTTTCTAAAAAAACTCGGGATTTTAAAAAGACACTTTGTAAACAATGTTCAGATTTTTTAATAAAACTTAAAGAAGTGTTCAAATCATCAAATTATGTTTGAAAATTACAGCACTGATTGGAGTTTAATTTTTTTCACACATTTGAAAAGTGTTCAGAGTTTCAAATTTTGTTCACTTTTTCAAAAATGTTCAGAGTGTCAAAATTTGTTCAAAAAATTTCAAAAATACTTGGAATTTCAAAAGCTTTAAAACTTGGCCGTGCTTTTAGAAAAATGTTCACAATTTTGAAAAATGTTCTGAATCTCAATTTTGGTTCGTGTTATTCCAAAACTAATTGGAATTTAAAATTTTATTCACACTTAAAAAATTGTGTGTGCTTCTCAAAATTTGTTTAAATGAATCAAATTTAAAAGATATAATATGCGTCAAAGTACATGCTACAATTCGTGGTACCGTATAAGCTAGAGAACACGCTATGGTATTAATCATATAGTGATTGTTCGATCCAGGGAGGGCGGCCATGTGCGGCGCGTTGCTGTCTACCATATAACGCTGGAGACCTCCTCGTCCGTGCCCTCTGCGCCCGTAAAGGGTAGCAGCGCCCATGCACGGCCCTCGTGGGGCGAGTCATATACACGAGCATTTTTTCGATTCCTACAATCGCTCGATCCCCAGATCGTTTTTTTACAGTACACGATCGCTAGTTAACTTGTATAAAAACGATGTTGGTTGACCACAGCTCAGGTTCTTGATTGTTGACCTTTATATAAAAACTCACTAAAAACTCGTAAATTTTGAAAACTTTCATAAAAAATTTCATAAAAGCTCACGAAAAAAGTTCATCAAAAAAATTCATCGATTTTGAAAAAGTTCATCAAATTTTGGAAAAAATTTCATCACTTTTTAAAATATTTCATTGATTTCAAAAATAGTTATCGATCTTGAAATAAGTTCACCAATGTTGAAAAAGTTCATCAGATTTGTAACAAAAAGTTCATCAGATTTGTAACAAAAAGTTCATCAAATTCGAAAAATAGTAAAGTCAAATTTGGAACAAAGCTCATCAACTTCGAAAAAAGTTCATATCATTTGAAAAAAAAAGTTCATCAAATTTGGGGAAAAGTTCATTGGATTTGAAAAAAAAAAGTTCATCAAACCCAGGAAGAAGAAAAAGGAAAAAAAAACAAAAACAGAAGAAAAAAAGAAAGAAGAAAAGACATAAAAAGATGAAAGTTAGTGTGTCCATTTGAGGATGGTGGGGCAGTTAATGCAGCTAACAATTAAGTAGGCAGTCCTCGGTTCTAGTCGCAGCAATGGCAATCTTATTTTGCACTTTGATTAAAAGAGCAAAAAGCTAGATGGGTCGGCCAAACGGAGAAAAGGGGGGGGGGGGGGTATGCGCCCGTTTGCTAATTGTACTGTAGTGGGCACAGAGGGCGCCGAATAGGTTTTAGTAGAATGCGGTGTATAGGGACTCCTAGCAACCAATAGGTAGTCCTGCTCCCGCCGTATACCTGAAGATCCTATTTGACGCTCGCAAGCGCCAAACGTGGTTGCTTCGGTACATGCGGCGTTGAGACGGGACATCATTTTTGTTTTGTTTATTTTTATTCTTCGTTTTAGTTTTCTATCTTTTTTATATTTTTATTCATCATTTATTTTCTTCATAAATGATTTTTTAAGTGTATAGAAGTTCAATTTTGTTCAAAATTTTAGAAGATATTTTCTCTTTTGGAAAAAGTTTGAGGTTCCAATATTTGCTCATGTTTTTAAAAAATGATTCTTTCTTTTTTTTTTAAGTTTGAGATTCCAAAATTTTCTCATGTCTTTAAAAATAATGTTCACTATATGTACAAAAATGTTCATTGTGTACAGAAAAATTATTCAGTGTGCATTTAAAAAAATGTTCGCGCTATATTAAAAAAAGTTCAGCGTGTATTTGTAAAATGTTTACCGTATATTAGAAAAAGTTCAGTGCATATTTTAAAATTCACTTATGTTGCTAGTCTCCGATCTATATTAATTATCGCTCAAATGGATGCATCTAGACGTATTTCAGTGCTTGATACATCCGTTTGACCAACAAGTAATAGATGCATCTGTTTGAGCGATAGTAATATGGATTAGAGGGAGTACTTCTCAGTGTGTTGCACTAACTTTTAGTCACCTAACACCATCAGCTCGAGTGTGGCTATCCACGTGTGCTCGAATCTCCCCTGCTTGCCCAATTTTTTTTTACATTTCAAACTGGAATGGGCCAGCCCAGTCAGGTGGCTTTTGCGCGTCCAATAGGATCTGTCACAATACTAGTAAACAGTATGCATATTTACCTTGGAGAGGATGCCAGGGCTATATCTCGCTTAAAGCGAGATCTATGCCGGCTGGCCTGAAGGTTTTTCCCCTTGGCCTATTTTTCTTGTTCACCGTTCGGTCGGGGTTTTGATCGTTCTTGTTTCGACAAATTGATGTAGACTTTAGGTGTTTTTTTTCGTTCACCAGAAGGTTTTGCTCGAAGTATGTTCACTCCTGCTCCAGTTTTTATCCTCTCTTTTTTTCTTTTTTCTTTTATTCTTTTTGTTTCGTTTTTCTCGATTCTTTGATATAACTTATGGTGTCTTTGTTTTTTCTCAGTTTCCGAGGCTTTTTCCTTTCCTTCTTTTGTTCTTCATTTTTCTTTTTTATTCTTGGTCTTCAGCTAGTTTTTTCTGCTATTTATTTTTCGATTTTTCAATGGTTTTATTTGTTTGTTTCCTATGTTTTCATTTATTTTAGTTTGTTTTCTTTATTTCTCTTTCTTTTTCAATGGTTTTATTTATTGTTTCACTGGGTTTTCTTCGGATATGTAACCATTTTGAGCTTTTCTTCTCTATATGTTGTTTGAATCGTTATTCGTGGTCTTCTACAGACATTTTTCATCAACATGTGAAACTTTTATTGTCATACATGTTAAACATTGTTAAAATACATAGTTTTTAAAAGACTTGTTTTTATCTCTTCATTTTTCGTAAACACAAGAACATTTTTGATACGCGTTCAACAGTTTTTTAATACATGATTATAATTTTTAAATACAATGTTTCACATTTCTTTCAAATGCATGTTTGATGTCCAATTTTTTCATAAACATTCCACATTTTTTATATGCATCTGAAACATTTAATTGATGTACGTTTAACACTTCCGAAACACATGGTTAACATTTTCGTATAATGTCATGTGCATTTTTCTTAAGCATGTGACATTTTTAAGATGTCACAAACATTTGTTTTGTATGCTACCAACACCTTTTCAATCTATGATTACATTTCAGAATTTTCCAAATCTACGATTACTTTTTATGAGGTCACATTAATTTTATGAAACATGTGAATATTTTTAAACGTCACTACATTTTTCTTACACTTTTGTAGCATTTATTTAATACTCCCTCCGTCCGGAAATACTTGTCGCACAAATACATAAAAATGGATGTATCTAGAACTAAAATATGTCTAGATACATCCATTCTTTTGACAAGTATTTCCGGACGGAGGGAGTATATGTTTAGTTCTTTTAAAGTAAATGATTAGCTTTTTGAATGTCACATACATGTTTTGAAACCCGTGGACATTTGTAAAGTGTCACCAATTTTTTTTAATGTGCTACCAACATTTTTTTAAGTAAGCTAACAATTGTTGTACATTATTATAACTTTTTTAAATTCATGATTTTATTTTTAGTTTCTTTGATGTTTTTCAATAGATATATATTTCGAATATTTTTTAAAAATATAATAAAATTAAAAATAGGAAGGAAAAGGAAAAATGAGGAGAAAAGACAAGCATACCTCGTAACTTCCTGGGGTGGCCCACTGGAATCTGCTCGCATCAGGCGTTGTATAGCCGCACCCAGTAGGCCCAGTAGAGTCCTGCCTCCTGTTTGGGCCACATTCCCAGGGTGGTGAACGTGTCTACAGAGGCCCAGGTCCGACCCATATACGTCTACTATGTTTCTATTTTTGAGAAGTATATGTCTACTATTCTTCCTCTTTTCTTGAGTTAGATATAATTATACTAACATATACAAATACTAACATGATATAATTATACTCTTGTAAAGAATGAATTGGTATTCATCTTGTATTTTGCTATCTAATTGCGGAACTCAAATCAAATTGGTGTTCATATATGCCACATATATTGTTATACAAAACCGTTGTCAATTATAGCGAAGCTCTTTAATTTTGGACCAAACTCAGTGTGTCAAACACACCACTTTGGTTGAAAGAAAACAAGGATCTTTATTCAGATTGGCTTCTATGCGTTACATGCATAGAATTATTTAGCATTGCGTAGTTCGAGCAAAGGAACCATTATCTTATGTTTCTATCCTATGCAGCAACATAGTGGAGGATGGGTCTCCTTGCAAAAGGGGCTGGCAAAAGGCATGCCTGTACCCGCACATATAGTTTTGCATCCGGCGTCGTCACATGGATCTAGAGGCTTGCACTTCACCTCTACAAAATACAACGTGTAAACAAGAAGAATTTTCTTATAGGTTTAACGAATTTAAAACATTTGGAAAATGTGTAACAAACAGGGAGATATGTTACACACCATTGCTTGCATGGCACGATGGCAAGGTAGAACACATTATAGCAAGAACCAGGAAAGACACAACCAGCGAGTACACGACTGTCGGCCGTGTTGTACTGCTCTGGGCAGGTACCATGGGAACAAAGAAATTACTTATATTCTATTCCTCCTTCCTTCTTTTGTAAATGTGTGCTTGGTACCAATAAACTCATCATTTGCTACTATTTATAGGGAGGCACAATAATATATTACATTATGAGTTCGCATTCATGCATGTGCTTCTCCTATGACCATTGTTGCCATATCTTGATGATTCTACATAAATATCATAGACTCTTATATTAACGATATTGTTTCACATTTATTTATGTGATAATGCAAGTATTTATAGAGTCACATTTTAAAATTAGGCAATAAACTTGCATTTATATCTATCATGCATGGCATTAATGTCACAACATTATTAAAAACGTACATATCTTGTTTGGCTATAGAAATGCCGCAATTGATCTTCGTTAAAATAGATCAAAATTGTGTAGGATGTACATATTCTGGTCTGGAAAGCTTTACTTGCACAGATTGTTTCAGCACTTCACCATATACATTTTCATGATTCACTTGGTAAGTTTATACTTGTTGTAGAACGCATGAGCCCGTAAATTATATCATCTTGATTCAACTATTACAAGGTCTAATTGTACAAAATAATTCACATCAGTTGAATGGTGTATGAACATTTTTGTTCTCTCTTTTGTTTGGAAAAGGAGGTTAAGACCCCCGGCCTCTGCATCAATCGATGCATACGGCCATCTTTATTAATTATTCAACTTAGATCTAACAAGAACATACATCAAGCCATCCGAAGCCACCACTCACACCTACAAAACTCGATGATGTGGAGTTCTCTCACTCCCCATATCTAAAACCGGTGCCATCGCCGATCCATCCACATAACATATCGGAACCCACAGCCGGTGCAGCAGACCTAAAGCGAACACCACATGCACACGTTTTAGACGCTGCCATCGTCACCGAACCACTGACCCATCTTCGGGAGAGAGATCTGCATCAACCTTGCCAGTCCGTCCATCCGTAGACGCTACCACGACGCCCAACGGCGCCACCGTCTGGCTCATCCGTCTAGACGCGAAGATTTAGGAAGATCTGTCGTGCGTAGCACCTGCCGACCAGGCATGACACAGCGTAGCACCTGTCGGACAGGCATGACTTGACATCTCCATCGGAAGCTCCGTGCAAGATGAAGTCAGAACTAAATGGTGGATCTCGATATCTGACCATCCAGCCTCAGGCCGACCACCTCCGACGGCGGAGATGACCACCACCGCTAGTGGCACCGGCCAGATCAGATCTGACCTGAGGAGCCGCCGACCAGTCAACCATAGCTACATCCCCTCCTGATCCGCCCTCCCCACAAAGCTGCCGGAGCAGCTCCGAACCGCCAGGAAAGACGAAGACCGAAGGGCGATCTCGCGCCGACGGTCCATCCAGACAGCCTAGATCCCCGCCGCCCCCATCACCGACGGCGCCCGGGCTTAGCCGGCGCACGTCTCTGGGGACAACGAGGTGGAGGAGAGGGGTAAGGGGCGGCGGCCGTGGCACTGTGGTTGGCCCCCTGAGGAAAGCACCAGCAACCATGGTCATTCATTAAGCAAAAGGAAAGCAGCAGCACCCATGTTCATCATGGACGATATGCAGAGCATGAAGGGCTTCCTCCTACTCCTTGCCGGTCTGGAAAGCTTTACTTGCACGGATGGTACGTGCATGAAGCAGGTCCAGGACCTCGTCAACGGCACGCACGGACGCGTCGGCTGTGTCGAGCGGTGAAGCAGCCGAAGGAGCAAAAACAGAAACGACGACTGGCCTCCGTTGTCCATCGATTTTTTTTTGAGAATTAATGTCGTTCAATATTTTAACTAAATGGGCTGGCCCATTCCTACTTATCCTCTCCACTAGTTTTCTAAATATTTGTACTTTCTTCTTTTGTCAATGATATTAGAAAATTGAATCATTTTTTTAAATGTGGGAACAATTTTCAAATTTGTAATGTCTGTTAAAATTCGGAATAATTTTTGAAATTCTAGAACATTTTTCAAATTCATGAACCATTAGAATTTTGGAAAGTTTTTTGAAACCTGGTAACATTTTTCAAACTCATTAACGTTTGCTTAATTTCAGCAACATTTTCCAATTTCGTCAACATTATTGAATGTTAGAACATTTTTTACATTTGAGAACATTTTTCAAATACATTATATTTTTTTCAAATCTAGGATTGAACAATTTTGAAGTTAAAAACACTTTCCACAATCTGGGAATATTTTTCAAATTTTTGAACATTTTTTGAAACCCGAGAACAACTTCAAATTTGTGTACATTTTTTGAAACACAGGAACAATTTCAAGTTCATGAACTCTTTTTGGAATGCCATAATATATTCAAATTCTTGAACATATTTTGGAGTCCTGAACATTTTTCTAATTTTCGTCAACATTTTTCAAATCCTAATATTCCAGAGCCTAATGGTTTTCAGGGATTTGAAATACATGTCTGGAGATGGCCGCATTTTTGTTTCCCTTATAGCAATACCGAGTGGTGCGTTGTCTACAGCGCCCGCCTAACTCGGCCAGGCCCAACAGTGTGAGACGTGTGTTACAAGCTCCATGTTCGTTCTTCAAGAGTTTTTCCTTTTTTTCTCACTTTTATTTATATCGCAAAATGTCTTGAATACGTATATGAAATAATTACTTTACTTAAAGGGAGCATCTGGAACTCAGCTGCATAAGATATAGTTACGTCTCATTCATGTGACATCATCACATATGTTGTCTGGACTTCATTCTTTTTCCCATGATTTGCATGTGTCATGTTTCTTTGGGCGCCTTTTGTTTCTCTTGCCGATCAGTTATTCTGACATACTAGAGCAAACGTAGAGACCTCCTTTTTTTAGGTGTAACATAGAATTTTTTTTAGGGTAAGATGTAGCATAGATACCTCCTACTTAGCGCCTCTTGTGCTACGAAGCAAATCGGCCTCACACAACGGTTGTGTAGGCCGGCCCAACAAACCGATGCTCACGCTGGCTGTTTGATGATTTCACATTTGTGCTAAAAAAAGACTGTTCCAAGGTGACCACTGACTTGATCTGCTGACCAATGGGCCAGTTAACCGTTGAAATGAAAAGGTTCGTGAAACTAAAATAAGTTCACAACATTTGCAAAAGAATCATGAATTTTAAAAAGATCATAGATTTGAAAAGGTTCAACAAAATCTTAAGAACACAAATTTGTAAAAATTTCAATTTTGTAAATAGTTCACGAACTTGTAAAAGTTCACAAATTTTGAAAAAATCTCACAAATTTGAAAAAAGTACATAGATTTTAAAATTCAATAATTTTAAAAAACATTTATGTTACAAAAATGTTCACGTTCTTTGTGTGCAAATCTTAAGAATTATTCATGAATTTCAAAAAAGTTCTTGGAAATGGCATACCTTCACTGATTTAAAATGAAAAAAGAAAACTTCAAATGGAAAAGTAGAAGGCAAAAATGAAAAGGAAAAAGGAAACTGAAAATGAAAATGAAAAAGCGCAAAGCCATTAGTGCCAAACAAGTTGAGGGAGGCAAGAGACGAATCCCATAAGATCTCGTGACCAACTCATGGTTCTCACACATGGATAGCAAGATTCCACGCACCCTTGTCCATGGCTAGTTCTTTGTTGATCCTCTAGTCCTTTAGATCTCTCTTTACGGACTCCTCTCATGTCAAGTTCGGTCTACCCTAACCTCTCTTAACATTATCAACACGCTTTAGCCGCCCGCTATGCACTAGAGCTTTTGGAGGCCTGCACCGAATATGCCGAACCATCTCAGACGATGTTGGACAAGCTTCTCTTCAATCGGTGCTACACCAACTCTATCTCGTATATCATCATTCCAAACTTGGTCCTTCCTCGTGTGGTCACACATCCATCATCGGTATGACGACATCCATCATCGTTTGGCCAGGCACAGGTGACTAGGTCACAGGGATGCTGAAACATGTCAACGAGAAAGAAGACTCAAGAGGATACCGATACATCTCACCTCGGGTTTTGTAAAGTATCATGAAGCAAAGGTAATAGCACATGATAACCAAATATTCACTTGAATGTCATTCATGTACTCACAGGGATCGATATGGGCGTCCACGGTTCCACTATCGGTCATTGAACGAACTGGGTTTTGTTCATGTTTTTTTTTGCCGAACCTATAGGATCACAAGCTTAAGGTAATTATGATCTACTGAGTGTTAGTAGGACTGGAGTAATGAGGAAATATTTATGAAATAATTTCATTAATATTCAAAATAGTTTCAATAGAAATCGAAAGCGTTTCAGGGTCACTGGAAGTGTTTTGGGGTTTATCGGGCAATACTGATAAATAATATATACGTGGAAAATGTTTTTGGAGATGTTAAATTAATAATAAAAGGCTCTAATAATAGTTAGGAGGTTTTTATATTCAATTAAATATCAATGAGCCTTAAAAGACAAAGCGGTGGAAATGATATTGGGCCATTTGGGCCCAATAGGAGAGGCACCCCCTTGCTTCTTGGAGAAGCCAATGGGAGGCCCAACTGGTGGGGGAAAGCCCTTCCTTGGCCGACCAAAGGGGGAAGGTCCTCTCCCTCTCCTCCGACCTATATATACTAGAGGTTTTGGGCACTTTGATACACAAGTATTTTGAGCCTCCTCTAGTTCTCTAGTTCTAGTTGATTCAATTAGAGCTAGATCTATATCCTCTCTAGTTCTCATAATTAGAAGCCCAGTGTCGTTCTTATATCCTCCTTCTAATTCTCTGACGACAATTAGCTCTAGACGGCGAAGAGCTGCCGGATCGTGAAGACTGTATGCTTGCAAACTATGGAGATGCTGTACTTTTGGTCTCCATTCGAGGGATCGCTCGTGAACGGTTCGAGGGACTTCAAGTACGATCTACACCGAGTCGTCTTCTTCCGCTGCTCCTTGGAGATGGTAACGATCCAATCTAAACCATTACTGCATCTTCAAGTGTTCCTTGTTGATCGCAGGGCAATTTCTTTTTGTTTTCTACTATGTTTTCGAACACAACCTTGTCCACCCTCGGGCTTCGTCTTAGGGCGAAATCCTAAGGTCCTTTTACAGGGCCAGGCTCCAGCGTCGATCTCTTGTCGCTTCCCTCCTTGCGGCATTGTTTTGAAGATGTGGTCCCATTTGCACATTCACAGAGCTAGATTTGCATGCCATCATGGTTGGCAGGTGGCGGAACAATGATGTCAGTGGTTAGCATTGTGACTGTTGTGGCAACAATGATGGTGGCATGAAGAGTTGGGTCGTGACATGTTCTTCATAGGCAACCGCCTGGCATGTCCCTAGGTTTTTCCTGATATCTTCTTCTTGTGTAGCGGCGAAGACAGAGCATTGTGTTGAGAGTTGTCTCAGTGGCAATAATACACTGTGAAATGTATCTTCGGTGGTCTTGCCTGGCACTGTCGGTGCAAGATGTGCTTTTTTGTTATGCAAAGGTTGTCACTGAAGTTAGAGCTGCCTACTCATTGACGCCTCTGGCCGATTGTTTAGCATAGGCCGACGGGGATCTCATGTGCGCTTGATGGTGATCGCTTGCTGGGGGAGAAGTGATGACAATGAGAGTTGCTGGCAACCTCGACTAAGTTCCTCTCTTGGGTGGTGGAGTTTGGTCTTTGTGGGTAGCCAGGATGGCCGTAATTTCGGTATTCCAAAGTGTTGCTGCATGCATAGAAACACCATCTGATTGATGGTTCTCAATCAAAGATGCTTTTCCATTTTTCTGCATCATTTAATAATAAACGATATATGATCACCTAGTTTCTAATTTCTTAAACGTCCAAAATCCATAAAAACAAGGAGGCCTAGACCAAAAAAATAACAAAAAAGAAAAGAAACAGAGCGCTTACAAAAGGAGTAGGCCAAACATGCCCGGTCCCATTTTCCTGGAATACGCTAACCAACAGAGAAAGCGTAAATTCGGTAGCCGTGAGTCTAATCTTCCACCACCGCGGTCAACTGAAAGTATCCCTCTCCCTCTCTTTTACCTCCAGGCCGCGCTTGTCCCAGTTTAGGTGTGACTCACGCTTTGCTCCTAGCTTAGATTTTGTGATAAATAATTTGGGTCAATCCTGAAATGAAAACTGCATGGTGCTGGTTAATTTTAGGGTCTGTTCACAAACAGTTGGGCAGAGTCAGTCAAGCTCGCTCTGAGGGACACAAACAAGTCAATGAAGGAAACTTTAGCCTTTTGCTCCTGACATTTTGTAGCTAGTTCCATTCTGAACATGCTCTTGATTATTTGTCGTCGCAGCGTCGGCGGTGTACTTGGTGTAATTGGATAGTTGGATTCCCTGCATCGTTCTATTGTCCAGCACATGCATTCTATCTTTCATAACTAGTATATCCTGAGCTAGACTTTCTTCGTTTCACTTGCTACCTTATCTTTTTCTGAATAATAACGATGTATGGTTAAATGCTATTAATTCTTGACACATGGCATCCGAATGCGACGTGAGCTACGACCATTGCATATGTATTAATTAGATTTTATTCTTCTCCTTGCTTCAGCTCCACGGAACTGTTTCTTCTCACAAAGGAAACTAACTGTCAATCCGATGTCCGATATATGTCCTGCTGCACTTGTGCTCATGAACTCCACTCACTCTGTCACTCACATGGGATCTCTTTCATGCACTCTGCTTCAACACAACCTATGCCCTGCTCCTAGCTACTCCCTCTGTAAACTAATATAAGAGCGTTTAGATTACTACTTTAGTGATCCAAACACTCTTATATTTCTTTACGGAGGTAGTAGTTTCGCTTCAGATCTGACTCACTCTTTCCTCCTATCCTAGTTTAGATCTTGCGGTAAATAAATAAATTAGCTCACTGCCAGTGCCACCACAGAGATGTGCAAACTGTTGAACGGCATGAGTACTGCAAACTGTAAGATGCGCAAACTGTAAAATTGAATAAATAAAAAGTTGTTCGCTGTATCACATTACTACTGCACATGACTCAGTTGCAAAGAAAAAGAAGTCGTGCTGACAGCTCTCGTCATCTTACCTGTCCTATCATGACATTCCATCTGCTGGTAGGACGTCAAATGACTGAAACAGTTACGAGGTGCTGGTCGCCCCCGAAGAAATATCATCTCAGAGTGAGTCAAGATCTGGTGGACAGAATCAGATCAAGGTGCCTTTTAGCCGTTTGCTCCTGGCTTTTGCTAGCTCATGATTATATTCAGTGTAAATATGCCCTTTGCCGTCACATAATGTCTGTGTCGGCAGTGTACTTGGATTTCTCGAATCGTTTTAATTAATGATAAGCATGTTGTGTTTTCCATAGTTCTCCTGATCTAGACTTTCTCCGGCCTGCCTGTAATTATTTA
The DNA here is from genome assembly GCA_032464435.1 of Aegilops umbellulata. Lineage (NCBI taxonomy): Eukaryota > Viridiplantae > Streptophyta > Magnoliopsida > Poales > Poaceae > Aegilops > Aegilops umbellulata. Next base: position 660,515,457 of record CP136057.1, read on the forward strand.
GCTGAAAAACTAACATGATAGTATGATTATGCTCTGGCCAAGAAATCTAAATGATGCTGATTACACTCTGGCGTATGTTTTTTTTAGTCATGTTTGAGCTTCAAGAAGGCTGGCTGAAGATAGATTTTTGGGTCAATATTCCTTGTCACACAGGAAAATAACTGTCGGTCAGGGTATGCAAGGCGGCTTCAAATATGTCTTTGTTCTTACTAGCTGTGCTTCTGATGTTATGGATGAAAGTGTCAACTTCTCTGTACAGGCTGAAAGAGTCAGTTCTTGGCAACTTGGACATCAAGAGCACCTTAAGTGGTGATGTTAGGGATATCTTTCTTTTTAGGGGGAATTAAGAGATGTTGATATATCATAAGAGCCATAATTACAATCATTACAAAACGGTTGCTGCTTTTAGGGTCAACTATTTATGCTAGCGAATATGTGGAGTATCAACTGTATATTACAGTGCCTCTGTTGTTGCTGTTATGTGCCAACTCATTCCCCTGTTAGGTTAGAGTTAGAGTGAATGAAAACTAACTAACAGGGGCAAGTACACGACTTCCCCTGTGTGTCGATCGATATATATACGCTATTGCAGTGCCTCCGTTGTTGCTGTCATGGAGTAATTATGGGATGTGAGGAAGGAGCTGCTAATCATCAAGTTGTATGTAGAGCGTGGTGGTGTTGAATCATGCCATGTCAATGCAGTAGCCACGTGAAGGGATAGTGATCCATTGCTTCTTCCTACACACTGTACATATGCCTTGACTGGCTGTTTACTGAACCTGACATACAGTGGTCTAAATTATCCCAAGTTCGATCTAGAGAGTATAACTCCAATTTACCTTCTTTTTTTGGTCTGAATTTTGCTGCAGACTGGTCACTGTTGGGGCAGTCAAAACAGAGTCAGTTAACTGAGTGAAAACCAAGCGGCTGCATCAACTTGATAACCACCTAGCTAGGGTGGTCACTGGTCACTGGTCACTCACTCACTCACTCACTAGAGAGGCAGCACAAGAGATTGTGAAGATGCATATTGACCACAAAACTAGGGAAATTGTGCGCCTATGGAAATTGCTCAGAATGCTCAACAACTTGTGAGCTTAACATGACATTTTGATGTGATATTGACCCGGGCCGGGCGTAGGACCAATGACTGTGCATCGCAAATGGTACCAGTAGCTATCTTGGTGCCCTGCCCTGCTGCTTCGCGGAAGGCAGGCGGGGCATGGGCAGGGATTGATACTAGCACTGAACTGAACTGAATTCGATTTTGTGTGTGTGGATCATACCATAAATATCTCCATGCTTGCTTCTTCAATGGATGAGGCATGGGCAGGAATGCTAGTACTCTCTACTGTACTGTACTGAACTGAACTTACTCCTACTAGTGTGGATCATACCATGGCATACAGTGACCGGTTCGCACACTCCGTCAGAAGCTAAAATTAAGTGTAATTCAGCAATGATTGATCGAGCCCACATCCGACTGGTGTTGCTTATACTTGGCTGTCTGTCTGGATCATTGATAACCAACTTCCTAGTAATTGGATGCCTGTCTGTGTGGATCATTGATAACCTGCAGTGCACTACATCTGATGATTTGTTTCTTCTGTTGGAAAGGAAAATTAACTGCCTGTCATATAATCATTGTGTGTGTGTGGGTACATACAGTAGTAGGACACATGGATGAGTGAATGGCCCCTGAATCTATGGAAGCCAGTGGACCAGCAACAGCAACAGCAAAAGACCACACGTACCAAGCTATATAATGGCACCAAAACCAAGCAGGCACCCTCCTAGATCCTCCTTCTGACGCATGATTTCTGATTTTATTCCTCCTGTCGTCTCCTGTTCCACCAGTCAGCCAACAATTGAAGGTCATTGTCATGGTGAAGGTGCCTACCACCACAGTCACTCATTGGTGATTTATTACATGCTACAATCAAAATGGCCTGGCTACTTGTACATTACATTGCACAGAGTGATGCACTGGTCATAGCACACGCCAATGTTTGACCGTCTTAATCCTATGTTTGTTCTCCTATCTACATATGATGACATTGTGGATGTGGTCTCTGTATACATGTGTGACAGTGGCACTCCTTGTTGTCAAGATGTCTGAAACAAGTCAAGTGTGCCTCCTAGATCCATGGCTTACATTAACGTCGGCTCAGGATGCCAATGATCATGGATCTGCTTGTGAGGCTTTTAGTTGTGCAACAATATGATACAAGACGATGACTTCATGATGTACTCATAGTTGCCAGGAATCCGGATCGTTCAGGTCGAGTAACGGGACCAGGTGCGATGAGGAATATACCTATTTGGGACGTGGAACACAATCATTTGGGGTCAATGACCCAGAATGGTAGATCCCGCTGCTCTTTTTCCTGGTAAGTCATGAACTTTTTTACAATATTGCATATTGTTTGGGGTCACGATCCTTCCACCGAGCTAGCTCAATCCAACATCGTTTTTGACCCTCGATTCGGATTGATCGACCCTGGGTCACGAAACAGAACTTCAACCCGTGAACTAGGCTATTTGGCTTTAGTACTCGGTGGTGATATCACCGAAAACTATGACGGTTGAACAACCAATAAAGAATTAAGATATATATATTTTTATATTAAACTGTCGAACGGTCCCACAACTGTCACAACTGTGACTTTGCGTGAAGAAGGAGGAGCTATCATCTCCGCCATCCAAGCCACGTCCGCGCGTGGAGTGTTACCTCCAAAGGTGCCCGAACCGGCGGCACATCCTCCTCTGCGGCCAACAATGTCTCTCCAACGTGGAACAACGGGAGCAATGCACAGAGCGTTCGTGAAGGGGGCGCCGACCTAGGTGCTCACGGAGGCTTGGGTCGTCGATCGGTCAAAAGATGACTGTAGTCGGACGACCAACTGCTCAAAGTGGGGCTGGCGGAGTTCGAGCATCTCAAGGGCGAGCGTGCCGCGACGGCCGAGTAAGGATGTTGCGGCGGTCGGCGGGCCTCCTGTTAGTGGCGCAACCACGACGGCTCAGGCACGACAGGGACAGTGGAGCGGGCGACGACACAGACAACGCCATAGGTGCTAGCTGGTGCAAGGCCATGCATACGCGCCCACTGTCCTCACCTAGTTTTTGTTTAGTTTAGTTTAAATTTAGCTTAAACTTGTTTAGTATTGTTCGTTTGCATGTAATATACGAAACATGCTTCAATTTGGTGACTACGGTTGAATGGCCGGCACCCGATCCGCTGTTTGCTGACACATCCCGACGTGTCCGTGTGATGTCCAATAAGGTGATCCGAGTTGGAGTTGCCCTAAGGCTTGCTGTGATTGTGCTCATTGACCGACTCTCTAACTACAAAATAAAATAAAATAGAATACACGGGACCTGAGGGCTCTCGTGATCTACCTGTCATATCATGACATTCCATCTGCTGGTAGGATGTCAAATGACTGAAACAGTTACGCCGTGGTGATACTTAATTACATCTCACAGTTGGACGCGTACGCGTGCATGCGAGGAAAAAAAGAAACGAAAAGGGAATGTCATTTTAGAGTCAGCCAAGAAGCTCTGCTGGCTGGACATTGACAGAAACAAGTCAACATAAATTAAATAGCTTTTGGGTTAACTGTTTCTTCTCACAAGGAAACTGACTTCTGGCTTTGGGTCTTATTTTACTAGCTGTGCTTGTGCATCATTATGATGCTAGGGCTAAATGTGTATAGTCCTGACATGCCGTTGTTATGATTAAGGCTGAAAGTGTCAATTCTGATGCAAAGCAATAGCTTAACAGCTGGACTAGGGACACTAATCAATCATGAAAGAATATTGGGATTGTTGATATAGATATACCCTAGGTACGTAGCAAGTACTCTCTCCGTCCTATAGAGTAAGATGTTATTACATTCAATATGCTCAGCTAGTGACTGTTGTCGCTGTGATGGGGGTAATTTGGTATGTGAGGGGGCATTGACGAGCAGCAAGCTAATCATCAGGCTAGCTAGCGGAGGTGGTGTTGAATGAAACTGAATAATGCCATGTCAATGTACAAGTCACATGGACCTGGATGTGATTGCTTCTTCCTACTGTACAACATACTACTGTAAATCATCTATTCAGTCTAGCTGGATGGCTGGACCCCTTCAAAGCATATGCCTGGATGGACTCTCTGGATGCCCTGTTTACTGAAACAGACAGACAGTCTTGTGAATTCTTTTTAGGAGGTCTTGTGATTTTTTCTGGGAGTCCGAATCAAAATTAGCCTTACTTTGATCTAGACTAGTCCCAAATAAATCCACCTTTTGTCGAGAAAATCGATCTACAGTAGTCCCAAACGGGCCAGGATGGGAATGGGCCTGCCTGCTCTGGCCCAGACCTGGCCTCTCTATTATATTCAGGGACATGGAGCCAGCCCAACGGTCCAATACCGAGTGGTCTCGTGTTTCCAGCCCATTTTTTTTTTACTATATTGCACAAGAACAAAGAGTATTTACATAACAACATTATTTCAACTAGCACCATTTCGCCGTAGGGACTTGTAAAAATTTGGGTCAACCTTGCAAAGACATGTGCATTGTAGTGGTAGGCTACAACCTTGGGCAACTAAATTTGGGTTGACCCAGTTGTTCCAGTGGGCCAACTGTGACCTTCCCTCCGCGCCCAACTTTTTCATAAAGCAGACGGAAAAGACACATCGACCTTGAAATTAGAGGTAGTTCAGTTAGAGCATCTTCAACAGAGGCGATAAAAGTAGTCCGCGCTGGAAAAATCGCTAGTTTAGCACGCAGAGGAAGAAAAAAGCTATTCAATAGACGCTGCAAAAGCCAGCATGCTGCAAACATCCAGCGTACTGGGAATTTCCGCATCGCACGGGATATTTGGTGCGCGGCGTACAGCGCGCTGGACAATTTGGAAACGACGTGCCAAGACCAACTGCTCCGCTCCCTCTGCTCGTCCCGCCTCGAGCTCGCCGCTGCAGCCACTCCCTGCAGCTCGCCGCTGCAGCCACTCCTCTGCGTGCTCGTCCTCTGCTTGTCCCGGCACGGGGCGGAGCCGCCGCTGCCCTTCTGCTCACCGCCTCGAGCTCGTCGCTGCAGCCACTCCCTGCAGCTCGCTGCCGCCACTCCTCTGCGTGCTCGTCCCGGCACGGGGTGGAGCCGCCGCTGCCCATCTGCTCACCGCCTCGAGCTTGCCGTCCGGGACGTGACGGCCGGGAGGTGCGGCTGCCATTCTGCTCGCCGCATCGAGCTCGCCGGCCGGGAGCGCGTGCGATGCCCGGAGGCGAGCGGTGCGTGCAGAGCTTGTGATTCCAACAATTGCAAGCTAACTTGCTCCAACGGTTGGGGAAGCTAAGCTAGCTAGCTCGTGTTTGCTATTCCAACGATCACAGCAAGCTAGCTCGCCTGTGGTGGCCGGCGAAAGATGGTTTGCAAGCTAGCTTGCTCCAACGATTGGGGACCTAATTGCGTTTTTGTTTTAGTCAGATGGGATTATTTGTAAATGTTATAGGGACCTGTTTGTTATAGACATATTTGCGGCGCTCTATTTGTTAGTGTGTCTGCTGGACTGCTGCGCGCTGTCTGCTATATTTTTTATGCGTCTGATGGACTGAATAGGCCATGGCATGCTAAAATTACTAAAATGACGCTGTAAAATTATTTTAGCGTGTGCCCTTTTTTTGGGCCTGTTGAAGATGCTCGTAGCCAATAGTGACTCAGGGCTATAGAGGCAGTAGCAAGATCGAAATTCGTACCGGTTTCCCAATGGGTAATGTCGGCCCATTCCCATTGTTCGGAAACAGACAAGAGTAAAACAGAGTGGTGTGTAAATTCTAGTGCTGGGGAAGCAGAAGAGGGGCAAGAAACAGAGTGAGAACCAAGCAAACAGAGGCTGCATTTACTTGGTACTAGTAGTAATTGAGAAGCAGGAGCAGCTATCTTGTGGGGCAATTTCATTCTGCGCGGCTGGTCCTCCCCCTCCTTGATCAATTCAGTGGCTACTGACCTACTGGGACTGGGAGGTCACTCTCCTTCCTCTTGGTATCGTTCGATCGATCATGGGCACTAGTAGCTTGCCACGGTAGTCGGTAGGGTAGGGTGGTCACCCACCTCACTACACTAGAGATGGGGAGTTAATCGGAAGGATGCTGATCCTTGGTAGGCTGGGGCGTATATACGTAGGAGTATGTGGTAATGAACAAGTTGGGAGACATTTTGGTGTGATTTTGAGCGATGAGCATGCATCACCATGCATGTGGTACCACACTAGCTAATCTTATCTAGGTGCAGTTATACTCTTCACTCACGCCATCTTATCTAGGGATGAGGCATGGGCAGAGATGGCTACAACTACTCAACTGAACTTAACTTAAATGGACTGTGACAGTCAGGTTAATCGCGCCCTAAGCGAAAGCTGAGACCAATTTGGATCATGAACACGGTCTGCGTGGGCTCTGGATCATTGTTCACCTGCAGATGCAGATGTAGATGCACTGCAGTGGTACGGCTGATGATGATCTGTTTCTTCTGTTTGTTGGCTGGGGAAATTAACTGACGGACTGTACCATATTCAGTGATAATCATTGTACGTATGTATGTATGGGTACATAGAGACTGTAGAGCAGGACACATGGATGAGTGAATGGCCCCTGCCTGAATCTACGGGAGCCAGTGAGTGGACCAAGAACAGGAACAGACCACACGTACGTACGTACGTACCCAACCAAAATCAATGAGAATGAATGAATGGCACCAAAGCAAGCAAGCTAGATCCTCCCTCCCTCCTTCCTTGTGAGGAACAGCAAGAGAGGGAGTTGATTTGGAGCTCATGATTACTGATTTTATTCCCATCAGCATCACCACCAATCATACAGCCTCCTGTCAGTCTCCACCCAGCAAGCATTCAAGCTAGGTCACTCTCATTCTGAACAAGGTGCAGGTCAGCAGCAACAGCTCGATTCAGATTTATTACAACCAAGGAGGCTAAGGCTAGCTCAGCTGTACATTTCCTTACATCAATTAGAGAGTGAGAGGGAGGGAGGGAGAAGATGATCCTGCCTGCCTGCAGATGCCCATGCATCAGATGCAGTGCCCATAAACACGCCAAAATTTGGGCTCTGTCTGTGTTTCTTCCTGTTAATCCTCCTCTGGAGTTGCAGTGATCTACTCGTACTATCTACCTATGGCCTCTGGAACCATTGAGCGACAGTGACACCCCTAGCTTGCTTGTTGTTGTTGCCAGCCCAGTGGGGTGGGGTGGGGTGGGGTGGGGATGTCTGTCTGAAGCAGTGAAGCATGCATGCGTCCCGCTTCAGATCATGTCTCTGCTTGTGGTTCAGCAGGATCATGTCTCTGCTTGTGAGCAGGGTACCAGCTGTGTTGGTTGCGGCACCATCGACGACGACGGCGGCGACGGCGGCGTGGTGTGGTACTCGGTTGCGATGTCGCTGGCGACCCTGACGGCGTCGAGGGAGAGGCCGGCGAGGCCCCGGCGCGTGAAGCCGACGGAGTAGAGCCCCGACTCGCCCTTCCACCCCTCCGGGAAGTCCACCTTGGGGTACCCCTCTCCACTGAAGAAGTCGCTTCCCTGCACCACCATTTACAGACATTCTTCTTGTCAGTTCAGCTCGATCAGCAACATCTATCTAATCTAAATTATAAATGAAAGGGAAGAGAAAACAAGTGTTGATTGTGTTTGGTCTCTCTTAATCTTATTTTTTAATCGAGCAAGTGCAGTGCACCCTTGTGCTCCGTGTTGCTGTCAGTGTGCTTGTCGGTTTATGACGCCTCATCATCATGACAACTAGCTAGCTATAGCTAGTGCACCATAACAATGCATTCCACACTAACTAATCACAGCTTTATCACACAAACTGGATTAGCTTAACGATAAGATGAGTGCAACTAAATTAATCAAGGGATGTCATCAACGGCCGACTGGTGAATGTGCAACTAAATTAAATTAAGACCCCTACTGCTATGCTAACTCACAATATCTTATAACTAGACTAGATTATCTATCTATAGCATGCATGTAGTAGGAGTACAATGATCAAGTTGTATGGGTTGGTTACCTTGAGCCACTGTGGGACGTTGCTGTGGTAGCCCGTGGCCAGGATCACGGCGTCGGCCGCCACGAACCGCCCGTCCACAAGCTCCGCGCCGCCGGCCTCCATCCTCTTCACGCCGGGCACGATCTTGATCTCCCCGGCCCGGATCTTGTCCAGCGCGCCGATGTCCAGCACCGGCGTCCGGCCCTTGCTGTTCTTCAGCTCCAGCGGGCCTCCATGGGAGGGCCTCCGCAGGCCTAGCTTGGCGAGGTCGCCGCCGAGGAAGAGCCCCGCGAGGAGCACCAGGAGGCGGTCGACAACGCGCAGAGGCAGGAAGCGGAGCAGGAAGACGGCGACGGAGAAGGTGGCGACGCCGAGCATCTCGCGCGGGAGCACGTGCACGCCGTCGCGCACCACCATGGAAGGCCGCGCGCCGTGGTCGCACAGGTCCAGGCACACCTCCATCCCCGAGTTGCCGCAGCCGACCACCAGCACGCGCTTGCCCTTGTACGGCTCGCCGGACTTGTACTCGGACACGTGGCTCACGGGGCCCTTGAAGGCGTCGGCGCCGTCCAGGTCCGGGATGACGCGCTCCGCGTTCTCGCCCGTGGCCACCACCAGCCACCGCCCGATGTACTCCGTGACGACCTCAGCGTCGTCGGAAGCGTCGGAGGCCTGGACCCGCCAGAGGCCGGCGGCGTGGTCGAAGCGGGCGGAGACGACGGACTGGCGGAAGCGGGGGCGGACGTGGAAGGCGGCGGCGTAGGACTCGAGGTAGGCGACGAACTGGTGCTTGGTGGGGTACTCGGGGTAGTGGTCGGGGAAGGGCATCCCCGGGAGCTGGCAGAAGTGCTTGGGGAGGTGGAGGCGGAGGCGGTCGTAGGTGCGGCGCTGCCAGAGCGAGGCGAGGCAGTCGTCGCGGTCGAGCACGACGGAGGGGACGCCGCGCGTGTGCAGGCAGGCCGCCGCCGCGATGCCCGCCGGCCCCGCGCCCACGATGATGGGGCCGTTCACCCACATGGTGCGCGATGCCATCATGTATCTATGTACGTAGAGTCGGTCGGAGCAGTGGCGGGAACCACCAGTGGATGGTTGAGCTGGAGTGAGCCGATGGATCGACGGAGAAGAGGAGGAGGGATGGGGTGGGGTGGGGTGAGGGGAGCTGAGGAAGAAGAGGGAGAGGCCTCTTTAAATAGGGGGAGAGGGACGGGGGGATCCATTTGAGCTGGCAGTTAAAATTCCCGCGCTTTGCTTTGCTTTTAGGAGGACATTAGCGCCATACCATGCAGTACAGTCCATTGACACCTTCATCGTTTAGGTCCTACTCTAAATGTTTGCCTTTCTTTTTTTAAAGATTTCAATACAGACTACATATCGGATGTCTATAGACATATTTTATTTTAAGTGTAGATTCACGCATTTTGATCTGCACGTAGTCCGTAGTGAAATCTCTATAAAAAAGGCTTATATTTAAGAACGGAAGGCCCCTGTTTTTAAATATAAAACCTTTTAAAGATTTTAATACGAATTGGATACGGATGCATACTGACGTAATTTTAGAGTGTAGATTCATTTATTTTGCTCTGTATGTAATCTGTAATGGGATCTCTATAAAAAAGGCTTATATTTAAGAACGAATGGTCTGTTTCTAAATATAAAACCTTTTAATAAATTTTTTAATACGGATAAGATATTATATATATGTATATAGACATATTTTACAGTGTAGATTCACTCATTTTGCTCTATATGTAGTCTATGATGGAATCTCTTTAAAAAAAGGCTTATATTTAAGAACGGAGGGCCTCCATTTCTAAAGATTTCAATACGAACTACATACAATGGAGCATGTGCATAATTGACTCTAAGGTACATCTAACTCTTTCCTCTAGAATTTCAAATTGACTCTTAGGTATATCTAACTCCTTCAACTTGAATTTTCAAATTGACTTATCCGCAAAAAACAAGAATTTCAAATTGACTCTCAGGGTAGATCTAACTCCTTCCACTCTAGCCCCCTTTGGGTGGCCTTCCGCTTGAAAGCATGCCATCCCGTGATGTGGAGCACTTATAGTATGCCCCAAGGTATATAGGAGGTGACAGTGAACATACCTCATCAACTTATATGGGTGTCTCTATCAGTTTTCCTTGTGCATGTTGGCTTCTCTTCCACTAGTACAAAATCGCCTTTCCAAAACAAGTGATCTGAGGCGGTTGAGCCAGGCCAGCTCAGAATGGATCCATGGAAGAAGATGGCCTTTCATGAGCCGGTGCACGGAAACCTTTTGACAGCCCTGCAAATCTATTCGAGGCGCAACGGGCGGCGGTGCGAGACTCATGCTCGTCACATTATGTGGATAAAAAATAATCAACATTGATGCACTCAATAGGTTAATACTTGGATTGTGTTGGTATTGCAGTGGATTGCAATACTTGAGCTTTTTAACGAGCTTTTACCTGTTTTACAATGTTTTCCATTTTTAACATAGTATAATCACATATGCCCACACATAGACTCACCTCTATGGACGCACGCACGCACATCCTATTCCTACGAGCACCTCCGAGATGGTGAGGCGGCACATGATTGACGGAGTCACCACATACATCTCTTAGTAGACGGTAACGTCTTCTTCCACCGAACCAACATCATCAGTAAGACTAAAATGAATCCAAAAAATGCACACACCAGTGCCTAGTCGAGAACATGAATCCTGGTGCGCTGGTTCCACCACAAAGAACCTAACCGTCCAAGCTACCCTGACCTTTAATGACTAGTTTTATCAGCGCAAACTGCCTGAATGTAACATTGGCATTAGGAGGTGAAGCACTTAAACTTATGCGCTCTCATTCATACTAAAAAACTGTTAACGACGCGTTTGATGGCCGCCTTCCACTAACCAGCTAAGCTAGTTTATGATAATGTGTACGAATATCTGAGAGGAGGTGATGCACATGATGATAGATATAATTAAGAAATGAGTTCGGCTATCTAACTGGAGTATCACCGTCCCAACCCATCGCATCGCATCGCATATGGAGTACGTGTACAATCATCAACATGCATTAGTTTACTTCATCGTGGCTTAAGATCATAAATAAACAATCTACAAGCGGCAAAAGCTATGATTCGGCCGGCCGTACGGGCAAAATTAAATCTGCAACCTTTTGGGAAAGCAGCTACCAGCTTTGTTTGGCAACATGGATGGAATTAATTTGTTTGTAGCTATAGCTAACTTAGCTGCTCCACATATATACCTATTTGCAAGTTTGGTATATTGTAGGGTGGATGCCAAAAAGCTGCTTTTTGTCCAAGCATCTGATTCGTTTCAGCTCGATCCATCCATCATGCAGTAGTTAATTAGTTAGTGTACGTTGTGATCAGGTATGAAGCAAAGCAAAGCAAAGCAGCAACTTAATTAACCATCAGTCGACCTTCATTGGCGATGAGTGAGTGAGTGCTCCATGAACCCAACTAACTATATAAAGCGCCACCTGCTGCACTTATATTACTCCTACATGCATAAGCTCCAACTCATCGAGCATTTTATTTTAGTGTTTGTGTTGCGTAAGGTCTGTTCGATGCGGCGGCCGGCCACCACTGTTCGGCCGGCTTTCAACTTTCTTTCTTTGTTTGTTTCAAGGAACTGGTAGTATAACACTCTCTCTCGATTAGAAAAAAAGAGAGAGTGTGATTTACAAAGGCGATTGAAACAAGGGCGGCATGTGAACTACTCTTGAAAGAGAATATCATGAGAAGCCAGGTACAACTGGTATGTTCTTGATATTAATAAATTTTCTCTACCGGAAAATATGAGAGATACGAAGGTGGATTTCCTTCACGGTCAAATTAACTGCCTCCGGCTTTTCCACGCAAGGCAGGTTGATCTTCCCTTCCATATGTGCCATATGACATAGATTAGATGGCCGAACTATATTTGAGGTTTAGTGCCTCGAATATAGGGCAGCCATGTAATCTATGTCATATGGCACCACCAATATCTCCATTGTCCCTCCATGACTTTCCATTAGATCATAAGATAAGATTGATGGTGTGTCAATCATCAACATTAGTCGATGCAGAAGTAGGTATTTCTCAGCTCTCTGCCCGTGGTATTTACACCATTTCCTTTGAGAATTGTCGCTTTTATTGACTCATAACGTCGTATACACATGGGTCTTGATGCCTAAGTCATATGATGCTCAACGACGGCTTTTACTTTCTTTTTAAAGTCATATATACTCGTTGTAGCTCATGTGATGAATTGCTTTAGTTAGTTTGTCAAAGTGTCTATGAGATCGATGTGCAGTCCATGTGAAAATAGACGATGTTTTTAGACACTGGCCCTTTCTCTAGCATTTATATTTGGCCATTACTTGTTCTATTACATGTATAAATGGTACTCTCCGGTGCAGAATTGATATCTAAACTAGATAATAGGCATATGTTTGTCGTGTCGTGGAAGAGTACAATCTTCAACTCAGCTCAGCATGCATGCTGCTAGTACGTACGTGTATGGGTAGGCTGGTCGCAAGCTGTTTGCCGTATCTAGACAGAGTGGGCTTGCAACTACTACTAGCTGGCAGTTGACAATTTGGAGCACTCAACAGTTCGCAGGCATGGCACGGCCGTCCGTCCGTCCATCTTAATTTGGAGGACTACTATACCGGAAGATCTTGACGATGGGTCAGTCCATGGTTCATGGATGGAGCAGTTGAGTGCACGCACAGCCACAAACCCATCCCATGCCATGCATACTTACTCTTGGATACTCCTATATAGATTCAGACTGAGAGCAAACGAACGATTTTGCTAGCTTTTTTCTAAAAAAAAAGGAGGATGACATGTGGACGCTGCATCAGGGCGATGCATACATTTATTTTATTAATTATTCATCAAGATCATACAAAATTAATACTATATCAATAAGTCTGAAGCCACCATCTCGACAACATCTGTTGCTATTCCTATCAGAGCATCTACGGTCGAGCGGACTGCCCAGACGGGAGCCTCAAATGGGGCTCAAATGCCCGGGCTAACGGGCATCCCTCATATCTAGCACAAATATAAGACGGATATGAGCGTGTCCGCCCCGTCGGACCCGGCCATGCTGGCCCACCCGAACCCACATATATTTCTCCCCATCCGCTCGCCGGACAGAACCCTAGCCACTCCACTCCACTCCCCTCCTCTACCCAAGCGCCCGTCCGGCGGTCTCCGGCATGGCGGGTAGTGGATCTGACTCCAGCCGCTCCCGGGAGGATGGTGCCCAACCGACGACAGGATCTGTCCGGCGCGACTCCATAGCGTCACGCATCGGGCGCTCGGATCCTCCGGGGCTAGATCATTGCGGTCTCGAAGCCTTAAAATCTCCCTTTCCCCATCTCGCTCCGACGAAGTATGAGTCCCACTGAGACCGGTGTGCCTGCCATGAGAAGAGGATAAGGGCAGCGGAGGCCCGCCTGGCTGCCGACATGAGGGCGGCGGAGGTGGCTGATGTGGCGGCGTGGGCAGCCGTTGAGGATGAAGCCATCCATGCCCCCATTGTAAAGAAGCGGCAGCGGAGGAACACGCACGCCCTCGCCCGAAAGTAGAATCTGTCCGTGCGATCGCCGGACTGCCACCCAAGGAGGAGAAGGAGGACAGCGACGGGTCGGGCAACTCTCGCGACGAGCAGATCCGGCTCAATCCCTACTGCGTCTTCGACCGGTACTTTAGCGAGAAGGATGGCAAGGGCGCCGGGAAGAGCAAGCATGGAGAATCTTCTCCACCATAGTCAAACATGTCAAATTTTGTTAGTCTGACGACATATGATGTAGTAGCGTGTGTGTAAAGAGGTATGATTATTGAAGTGTCCGGTTATGATAAGTAAAATTTGAGCCTCGATGGTCAGTATCCGCGAATGCGTCCGCAGACGTTTAAATGGTCGAATATGCCAAATCTGATTGTAGATGCTCTCAACTTGATGAACGGGTGCATATAGTCTGAGCCGTATACCCAGACCGATGGATGGATCGACCCGTCCCCTTCCTAGCTCCCTATGACCCATCCATACTCTATCATAACAGAGAAGAGCAGAGCAGAGTAGATCAGAGGTAGGAGTATGAATGAATGATCCATCGTCCTAGCTACCTATTGTCTGTACTGCACGTATGATGAGCACCGCAGAGCAGAGGTCAGTAACTTGATTAGGCTGACGCAATCGGCAGTCATTCTTCAGGCTCAATCAATCAATATATGGTATGCATCCATCAGAGCTGACTGCTGAGGTCGGTCCATCATTCCTTCATTCATTCCTTCCCTCAACCTCTGCTCGCTGCTGCTGCTGCTGCTGCTGCACATTAAACTCCTCCATCGATCGATCGATCATCATGCAGGCCTGCCTCTGCATTGCACATAAATAAATCGTCTGCGGAAATCTCTCCGTCCCTTCGCCGATCCATGGGCACGAGCGTCACCGCTGACGACTGACTCAGGCAGGACTTAAGTCCTCAAGTCCTGGTAGATGCACACCACAGCAAAGCCATACTGTTTTGATTAAATTTGATTGTGCTTTCTGCGGCTTCCCTAATTAGCTTTATAAGTTTTCTAATGGCCAATGATGGAGATTCTACGGCCCTTTTTGCACCTCCCAAACCGCCAAGCTTTACTTCCCCTTTATTAGTAGATGATCAATCGAGTTACCAATCATCAAGATTAAGTATTGCCCTCCTCTCCCCTTTTTGGTAGCTCAAACTGGGTTTTCTAGCTAGCTTAGCCAGGGCAAGGTTCCTTGCATTGCCTTTTCACCCACTTGCACCACATGTCCTCCCACGATGCCGATTATTACCATTATTATACAGCACTTGCGAATTAATCTATGGTGCAAAGTCCAAAGGTGGACCTTGCAAAGCTGCTAATTGCATACATACATGTCAAAAGGGGTGAGAATAAGCAATCAACGAATCATCCGTCTAGCTATAAGCTACTTTTCTTCCTTCAAAGTAATGTATTACAATCACAAAAAAGGTTGAAGTTAACAGAGGAGCAGTTCCATTTTAGTACCCCTTATTCGTGCTCAACCGAAAGTTTTAACCGTGCTATTAAATAAAAAGAATCTCAAGTTACCCAAGTTCGTTCCACATTTTGCCCTTTGTGGCCGGCGACATGGAAGTCACTGTTGGGAAATAACAAAAAATATGTGTACATGTTTTTATCAAATAATTGAAACGATCACATATCAATCATTCTTTGGTGATTACATTTTCCGGAATGATAATCTAAAATGTCATTTAATTCTTAGACTTGTTAATTAACTATGTTTAATTACTACTTTGAATCTAACATAATTTTATTAATGTTATTATTATTCATAACTATGTTGGATTCCAATTCCGATATCGATTGATGTACTTTCCGAATCAAAATAATAGTTTGATATAAATTGAGTTCTGAAATTGACAAAATTAATGTTCGGCATATGATGTATAGTATAAGTATAAGAATTTTTATCGAGGATAGAGTGTCATATTTACTGAAGTACTCCGTCTTTCTCAAAACATAAGGTGCGCTTGACTTTGCATCGTCTTTGATGCATGACTTTGACTACTAAGCTATACCACAATTAATATACATGTATGAATAGTGTCACTGTTATTTTACTGCAAAAAATGGTTATTGCACATGTTTGTATACTAGTTTTGTAGAACTAAGACAAGTGAAAATCATAATCAAATCGTCAAAGTTGTGCATTGAAAATGAGAAAAGACCAAGTGCACCTTACAAATTGCTGGGAGTTTCTAAAAGTTCGTTAAGCTTGATTCGGTCTCTTAACTCTGAAATAATTTCTTTATATAATCATGCACTTTCAGTATAATTTAGATAACAAATTCTTTTTTTTTGTGCGGAATAATTATCACTCGGTTATGCATGGTAAGGATATGATTTTATCATTCATGTGAAAAAGACATGAGTTTTATGTAACTATAAATAGTTTGTGCCACGACACTCGTGTAGTCAAGTTAATCCACCACATTGATCTGGCATGCGGGATGACTATGTTAGGATGTGGATCCAATTTTGAATGGAGTAAAATATAGAATGTACTCCTTGGATTGCACAACTTGACATTTTCCTTTCATAAATAGTGTAGAAGTTAAGTTATGACTTGAAAATAAAATGTAGTGGGATCCCCTCTGCCTGCCGCTTTGGTAGCCGATGGTGGGGAGGAGACTCCCGGTGCCTCAACTCCGGTTAGTAAGTAGGATAGTATACCTCACAGAGGCGGTGCTCAGGTGGATGGTGTCAACTCATCATCAAGTTGGTTGTCCACGCTTCGACCGTCCTCGATTTTTTCCATTGGGAATGGAGCTTCGGCGTAGATTCCCGACGCCTCCTCAGGGCGTAGAGGTTAGGATTTCGCACCGTGTGTACATGATGGCGAGATCTTGCACTGAGTACTTCAGATCGATTCAAGGTTCAGTGACGATGATGACAGCTCTAGGGTGCTGGTCCTTAGGGGGCATGTGTACGAAAACTTTCCATTTTTCATTGACAAGGTCAGGTGGGCTCCGATAAGGAAGTGGAGGCAGTGGTGTGTTGGCGGCTCATTCTGTCAGCGGTGGCGATCGTTCGGTGGTTCATAAATCTCAATGTATATTTTATTATGTTTAGTATGCTTTGTACTTTTGGTGAACCTTTGTAAGAGATTAGGGTCTTTTTTGAAAGAAAGGGATTTAAAAAAATGGCATTCACTCTTTAAAGAAGTACATCGTCATGTGATTTTAATTATTCGAAGAGAAAGAAGTAATGTAGCAACTCCTCTGCGCAGCAAATTTACTGTGTCACGTGTGCTGTGCATCTAGATGGATGAAGAGCTAGCTTTGTATTGATGGATCCTATGATCCAAGTGCAATGAAGTACACAAAAAAATTAACTACTAGCATATACTCTACTCTGCTCAAGATTGATGATATCATGGACAAATGGCCATTGAGGACTTTTTTAATCAACCCCTGACAAACTAAAAAGTAGAAGGGCATTAATTCGGCAAGAATATTTAAATTCACAAAGCTCCCAAAGTTTGAATCTCTCATAGTCAATTGAGGTGTCCAATTGTTGATTTTGCTCGCGATTTTGACTAGGTTGTCCTCCTAGTGGGGCCCTCTGGTCAGGAAAGATTTTTTTCTCCCAATGGTTACATGTCAAGATCAGCTCAAGCAACATGTACCAAGTGTTGGATGTTTCTCCCCGGTGGGATAATTTACTCCTTGGGTTGCTATAAGCTAGAGCTGATGGTAAAGATGCGTTGTTAAGTTATTTATTGTTCCAACGTATTGGAAGATCTATCCTAGAGGAGATGCAGAACTATATGAGCTATTCTGAATCAAGTCCCTGCTAATTCTCTGTTTATTGCATTTTCCTTTCATATAGTGAATTGGCTAAGTATTGAGAAGGTTATGAAAGCAATCTAGACTTTGAATAATTCCCCTACCGAGCAATAAGTAACTGGAAGTTTCTGAACTCATAAGTTGAATTTTCTGTATTGATTTTTGTTGCATCATGAAGGTATATTCGGTTTTTGTCAAACAAGATCTAGTTAGTTTCAGCTAGAAAGTGGTTGTTTTATGCAACATACAAGTAATATTAGGAGATATGTTCATTAGTTTGTTTGATGGTGCTTCAAAACTTCTTTAGTGATGCCACAAACATATATTAAGATTGCTGAAATTTTGCTTAGTTATATGATGCTTTAAAACACATTAGTGGATACACCAAGGACTATGCATGAATAGTGATCTCTGCTTGGTTATCTGAGATGGATTTTGGTTGGCCATATTTCTTAGAAAAATATACTTTCGAGTTTTTTTTCATGTTCTGATTGGTCCCTTTGTACGACACGGGAATATTATTTATTTTAGTTATGAACTTCATTTGATTGCTACTCTGGAATCTGGTGGGTCACTAGCTACTGAGTGTTTCTTTTATTGGGGAAAACTAATGTGAAAAATAAACCATTCCATGATTTAATTTGATTATGCTTTCCGCAGCATCCCTAATTGGCTAGCTTTGTTTTGTAATGGGCAATGATGAAGATTCTACGTGCCTTTTCTGCACCTCAACCAACAACTGAAACCGCCAAGCTTTACTTTCCTTTTCTTCCCCTTTATTAGTAGATGATCAAATGAGTTACCAATCATCAATATTAAGTATTGTCTTCTCCCCTTTTTGTAGCTCATCATCAACTCAAACTGGTTTTGTAGATAGCTTAGCCATGGTTCCTTGCATTGCCTTTTCACCCACTTGCACCCCATGTCCTCCCACGATGCAGATTATTACGATTATTATAGAGCACTTGCAAATTAATTTACATGCAAAGTCCAAAGGTGGACCTTCGGAAGCTGCTAATTGCATACATACATGTAAAAAGGGTGAGAATAAGTAATCAAGGAATCATCTATCTAGTTAAGCGATTTTCATCAAAGCAAGGTATTACAAACATAAAAGTATAGAGTTAATAGAGAAGGAGGTTCCATTTTCTCAAGTTACCAAAGTTCATTCCACAGTTTACCCTATGTTGCAAAATAACATAATTTTTTCAGTGACTATCTTATTAATGGTATGCAAATTTATAATGCAAAATATCATGTAATGCTTAGTCTTTAACTATTTTAATTTATACCAAACTTTAACATTATTTTTCTTTAATGATTTTTTTCATAATGAATTACAATAATGTAAATTGCATTTTCTAATAAACAAAAATAATGCGTGACAGTAATTCATAACAAAATTAAGGATTTTTATAGAGGATAGAGTATTATATATTAACTGGAGTACAAATTGCTAGGAGTTTGTAACAAATACCTTGAGCTCACATTAATCTCTATCTCCGAAATGACTTCTTTATCCATACAAATTGCTAGGAGTTTGTAACAAATACCTTGAGCTCACATTAATCTCTAACTCCGAAATAACTTCTTTATCCTGCACTTTATGTACAATTCAGATAACAAGTTATTTTTTTGGCGGAATACGTATCACTCAGTTTTGAACTAACACATACGACTTTTTTTTCGTTTAAACGAAGAAGGTAGATTTTAAGGATAATACATAGTATAATATTGTCCGCGTGGCATTCATGTGACCGATGTTCAGCCGCCACATGGGTCTGGCATGCGGACAACTACTCCCTCCGTTCCTAAATACTTGTCTTTCTAGAGATTTCAACAAATGACCACATACGAAGCAAAATGAATGAACATACACTCTAAAATATGTCTACATACATCCGTATGTTGTAACCATTTGAGATGGCTAGAAAGACAAGTATTTGGGAACGGAGGGAGTATATCAGAAGAATATAACATGTAGGATATGTGTTTATATTGAACTTTTTTGTTGTAAAAGGGTAGATGTTGTGACTTGAGGAAAAACGAAAGGGAGGCTTTTACAGGAAACGTACATTGTCCTGTTAATAGCTTTGAAGAGCAACTCATCTCCTCTGTGCTGCAAATGCTGTACCCTATGATGGCCGTGCAGTGAAGTGCTGTACCCTGTACTACTACTACATATGCTGCCTGACAGACACGCACGCAGGGCTCTCAAGACGTGCAAAATAACTGCTGCTGCTAGCGTATGCTCTGCTCTGCCCAAGATGAGATCATGCACAACATGACTGTCAATCAGGAGAGCATTCAAGAATAGTTAATGACCCATGATGCATACCGTACCAGAGTAGTTCAGTCCAATTCTTAACTCTACAACTACAAGCGTTAGCAAGACGCCAAGAACACATACTTCCCTGCATTGGAATCTCAAATTGACTTGACCAAATCAGAAAACAGTGAAGACGCCGATGCAAGCGCAGCGAGGAGCTTTAGCTGGAAGCCCATAGAAGGGATTGTTTGCGGATCAGAACTAGGTCGTGCGAGCCCCCCCCCCCCCTCTCCTCCCGCGACGCTCCCGCGAGCGTCCGGGAGGAAACCCTAGCGCCGCCGCCTCTCCTCCCCTCCTCCTCTCCCCCCCCTCGCCACCGCAGAGGGGCGCGAGCGGGCAAAGCCCGGTCGTCGCCGGCGGCGGCGGGCCCCCCTCATCTCCTCGCGCGGGGATCTCGGCGCGGGCCGGATCTCGCGTGCCGGGACACGGCACTGGTTGTCAGGCGCGGCGGCGCAGCGGCGCTCCGGCGGGGGCCGACGACGGTGGCGTGGCGGCTGCGTGATGGGCGGCAAGGCGCGTGGTGGTGCAGGCCGGCGGGCGGGTTTAGGCGGCGGTTGCTTCTCGGCAGCTCCGGCGAGCCTCCCCTGGCGTTGCGGGTCGTGTACGACCGGGCCGCGGGCGGCCCCTCCCGCCGCGGCTCTCTGGTGGAGGGGCGGCGCGGCAGCGGTGGTGGTGGGCGCCCCCGTCCAGTCGGGCCCTTACGGCTGGACGGCGGAGCTCGGCGCGGGAAGACCTCCCTGATGGCCTCCCATGGCTGTGGCGGCGGCAGATCTGCTTTCTCATCCGTCTTCCTCGACATCGGGTGGCGGTGGCTGCTCTCCGGCGGGTCCAGACCTTCGGCTTCGGGGGCGAAACAGGTGGTTTCGGGGGGGAGGCTGGTTGGGGGATGAGTTCGTCTTTGGCCATTGGCCGTTCCCCCACCTCCCCCTTCCCCCGGGCAGCGTCATGTCGCGGTTCGTCTCAAGGCAGCGCCCGCTGGCGACTCCAGGAGGCGGTTGGGAGCGTGGATTTGGTCAAAGTCGTGTCCTTTGGGAGTTCTTGCGGTGGTCTGGTGGCAGGGCGGCGGCCCTGGCGGTGGGAGATGCGGCGGTCGTGGACGGACTGCGCGGCTCGGATGCGGGCGGGCATCCATGGCCGCTCGGGTGGCATAGCTGCGGGTGGCTGTCGGACCGGGGAGGCGACGGAAGAGTTGAAGCACCGGAGTACATCACTTGCCCAGTACGCGCTCTGGCCGACGATGATAGCGTCCGCGGACGTCGTGTTCCTCCCTGTAGGCTTCATCGTGGTGCTCCTTCTCCCTCCTTCTAGCTCCGGGTGAAAGCTTGATCTTCGGATCGGACGGTAGCGACATTCCGTGGTCGTACCCCTTCTTGGAGGCATCGTCTTGGAGCCCTCGGTCCGGCGTGGTCCGTCACACTTCTTCCCGGTTCATCGGGCATCCTGTGGGTGCGTGGTAGTCGTTGAGGGTGTGTGTCGGTGCCTGGCATCCTTGTATCTCGTCTTGGGTGTGTGTGGTGTGCGTTTGTATCGATGGCTTGGTTGTGGATGTTGGTTGCTTTATAGTCTAAAGCGGGGGGAAACCCTTTTTCGGAAGGGATTGTTTGCACACACAAAGAACGAGCATGATTTAATTGAGAGGTTTTACGATGGTCTCAAAGTAACAAGAGCCATCAATTCTCTTAGAAAAGTTTACATATCTCGATGCATATTAAAGGTGGAGATTATAAGTTACCTCATCGATCAAAAAGATTATATTGTTCTGATCTCTTTTTTGATTCATCGGGAGAACAGTGATGATAATTAGGTGACCGTGAATGCATGGGAAGCTCCCCTCTCGCGACCGCGTCGCTCCCGCGGGCGACTGACCGCGGCGACCTCTCCTCCTCCAGTCCCCCCCTTCTCCACTTCCTCCCTACCGCCGTCGTTGGCGCCCGTGGCCGCCCTGGCCCCGGGGACGCCGGTGGCGGCGGCCCCCTGACTTTCCCCTCCTGGTGGCACTCCGGTGTGGGGCGGAGCTGCACCGGGGGGGTGCTCCTAGGCGGCGTGGCCTGGCGGCAGCGCTCGGCCCAGATCTGGGCCCTTCGGGCCCTATTTGGGCCTAGGCGGGCGGGTCTGCGGCGTGAATCCCAGGAGGTGGGGGAGTGGCGGTGGACGGCGGGGGCTGGCGGAGCCGTCGCCAGCTTGCTGCAGCACGGCCGGTGGGGCTTAGCGGACCCGTTTCGGACCAGGCCGGGCCAGGGGTGGCTTGGTATGCCCCGCTGCCGTGTCCGGACGGCTACCATGATGGTGCCGGAGGCCCGGGCCTCTCGCATGACGGCAGTGGAGGTGGTTCCCTCCCGCTCGGCCTTGGTGCTGCTACTCCCGTCTCTTGAATCTTCTCTCCGGTCATCTTGGCCTCGTGGTGGTGCTTGCAGGGAGACGACGGCGCAACCGTGATGGCGCATGGTGTTGGGCGGCGGTTTGGCTGGTCGGCTCCGGTTGGCCGGTGGGGTTTGGAGTGCGGGAGAAATCATTGCCGGTTCGTCCGACTCCGATGCGATGACACCGGCGGGTGCCACTATCCCTTCTTGGAGGGTGTCGGTTGCAGCTATCCCCCACCTCCCTCCGCGTACTGGGGGAAACCCTAGGACTGGTCCGGGCAGCAGCGTCGTTGGCGTCTCATCCCTTCTTGGAGGTGCTGCTTAGCTCGCGGTAGATCGGAGCCTTGGGCTGTGATGGTTTGTTTGGAGGGCGCAGTGGTCGTGGGTCTTCAGCGCTCTGTTGAGCTGCCGCTGTTGGCATTTATTTCTTTTTCTTTTTCTTTGGGCTTGATGTGATGCTCGCCCCAGCATTGTGATGTGTACAATGGTGGTTTGCTTTGGAGTACAAAGCGGGGGAAACCCTTTTTCGGTAATGCATGGGAGAACTCTTTTTAAGTAACTTTAAGATTCATGTAAACTTTTAAGGGGGTGTATTGAAGCAAAACTCTTCTCTTAGATCCTAATCCAATGGATGATGTTAGTATTGTATTTTGGAAGGTATACACTCAAAGTCAACGAGTGTGACGTGGTATGCTTCAAAATAAGCTACATTTCTGCTTTATAAAGAAGGCCACACGGCTGAATGACACAAGGTGTTGGGAAGAACCTCTTACAAAGTAGACAAAAGAAATATCTATACAAAAAAGTGCAAAACAAAACAATGTAGGGAGATTGCACTATTCGGCACCAACCTCTCGCAGTTGAGCACGAGCACACGAGTGACCAAACTACTACAAGAAGCATTCACGGGCACCAACCAAGAGCAAGCCCACATCTCGTCGAGAAACCACCAAACTCTGTTGCACGCCCTTGCTACATTGTTGTCAAAGAGAGCCCTTCACCCTCTCGCTACGGGCCATGGTGCACGACCCTGCCAGCGAGCAGGAACACCATAGAACGCAAACATCAAGGTCATGTGAGAAGGATAGGGAGTAGACAAACTATTGCAAACGCGAGAGCCAAAGAAGCTTCGAGCAATGATCCAAGCCCGCACAAAGACGTCGTCGTGTCATGGCCGGAAGGGGCTTGAGCTCCTCAATAACACCCCCAAGAGGATAATAGTGCCACATGTTCCGCTGAGTCTAGATGACCGGACATGGGTTTTCACTAAGAGTCCTGACATGGGGATAAAAAAAAAATAACGGTGCCCCCAAGATGACTAGGCCAACAAGCCCACCACAAGAAAAGCCCCACATCGCCTAGATCTAGGCCTTCAAGTTGAGATCTGGGCTCAACCACTGCCGACACCCCCCTTGTCATCCACACAGCCAAGAGCTGTGGACAACAACGCTGCCACACTGCTCGCTAGAGAGCAAATCACGTACTCCATCTTTCAAGGTCGCCGCGCTGACATGCAAGAACTCAAGCCACCGCATTGCCGCCAACCTTCATGGTTTGCACTCTGTCGGAAGAAGCCACCAGGCACTGGTTGATGGAGGCAGAATGTTGAGTTTCGAAGAAAAGATGGGAATGTGACTCCTTCCACATCCCTAATCAACCAGCCTTGCAGCCATGACCAAATCCGAGGATTGGCACACACTAGCGACCCAACTTGCCTCGGCCTAGGCAATTGCGGTTATCGCAACCCGCGTCGACCACAGCCCAACTACCTATGGCCAGACTTCGAGGGGACCCAGCCCTTACCAATGTGATCGGACCATATATGGGTAGAGGTTGGCTCCCCCAGGTGGCCGCCAAACTAGAACATGGCTATCATGATCCTCTAGGCCCGCCACCCACGCGCTCCCGGCTGGCGCACCACAAGAGGGCGACGAAGACTGGGATGTAGTCGAGCTCGAAAAATTGGGAAGGATGGGTGCTGCGAGGGGAAGGAAGCACCGCCGCCAACCGCCCCCCTCCCAACCCCCTCGAGCTTTGTCTGGCGGCGCAAGAGGGGGTGGAAGGATGGGGAGCTATAGTATTGTCAGCGTGAGATCGCCTCCCGTGTTGCCCTCATCCTAGGAGGACGACGTGGCGGCCAAGGACTCGATACTCGGAAGATGCCACTTGTCAAGTGTATGAAGCCAATATCCAATTCAATGTGGTATGCGACTTGATCCCAATTGTAGGTGGACTGGACCAAGCTAGCTATCGAGACTAGTACTAGCCGTCGCCGTCCTCCTCCTTACCACTTGGGCTTTGTTGCAATCGCTAGTACAACCGACATCATCAAAGTCCTACTAGCTGGTGGTAGGATTAGGTTGAAGATCATCAAACTTTGACAGACGACTGATGCATCATGCATGGGTGGCTAGGAAATTTAACATTCCTTATCTAATAAATAAATAAGTAAATAAATAGATATAGATCGGCATCAGGCCATGTGATCGATGGCCGCACGCGGCTAACGACGGCAGGCTGCAGAAACGTCAAATCTATATGTGGCACTATCTATGACACTGTATATGCAAGAGAACAATGGCTTAATAATTCTGGATCTAGAGTCCACATGCCATCCAGTGATCGATCTAGTCGGTCCACGTGCGCGATGCACGCGTGCATGTCACTTCATCCGCAGGTTGGCCGGATTAGCTCGGCGTCGGCGGCAAGAGCACTGCATTCTAGTTAGTCATAAGAAAAAGAAGTGTTTTCTTCGACGACAACAAATAACATAAGAAGAAGGAGATGTAAAACCACCATATGTGCTTGCAAATATAAGGGCTTGTTTGGTTCATGACTAACTTTACAACAATTAAGTTTAGGCAAAGTGTGGCTGCCACAAAAAAGTGTGGATAACAAAATGATCACCATAAGTGTAGCAAGATTCGGCCAAAAAGTAAGCCTATGACATGTGGACCATATAACTAAAAAAGTGTAGCAGGCCACAGGTGTGACAATGAACCAAACCCATGCCCAATTTGTTGTTGCATAACTAACGTTAGGCGTGGCAACCTTAAACTGAGAACCAAACAATGCCCTAAAATACAAAGAACTTGTTTCAAAACTTGTCACGCCCGTGCAGTACGGTGGATTTTCAGTCCGTACTTGGCATCACATTTTCGTTGGCATGCACACATGACAGGCCAACGAGGCACATTTGTGCGTCTCTATGACAGTTAGGTCCCATCAGTCAGTGAACAACACAGAGAAATAAATGTGTGAAAAATGGCAGCTCAAAGGGCTCAAACCAGTACTCCCAACCACCCCCCCCCCCCGGCGTGCTAACAAATACACCAGCCAACAATTGTTGTCTACAAAAGATAGACAAAGCCATATCAGAAAGCAACTAATTAACGGGTAGCCCTTGCAGGAGCCCTGCAACCCGTAAGTGCTACTTTTGGTGGGTTACACGCTCTCAGCTCTCATTCGCTGCCACGTGTCACGTCCTAGGCATTCCCATGGTATTTTGTTTCCCTTTTTCTTTTCTTTTACCCGTTTTCGGGGTTCATATATCTTTCTTTTCTTGGGTTTCTGTGGCTTTTCGTTTTTTTGCCTAGTTTTCCCTATATTTTCTAGAAAAAAATTCATTAAAAATATTATATGCAGAAAAACCCTTTTTTTGTTTTATGAGAGGCACAAATTTGCTTCTCTTGGAGGCATACATTTGCTTTGTGAGGGGCATAATTGTGCCTCTTGGAAAAGAATTGTCTATGAGAGGCATAGATTTGCTTCCGCGAGAAGCACAATTATGCCTCTCAGAAAGGGAAAAGTTGTGCTTTCGTCTACTGGTTTTTTCCTCAAAAAAAGTTCAACATAACCTATTAACAAGGAATCTAGTTTTGTAGGCCTCGATGCGAGAAATTCAACGGTCAAAACGGTTCGGGATTTGGACGCACAGTTAAAGAGGTAAAATATTTTGAATAAACGAATTGCCAAAACAATGGAAACTCACGGGTTGTGACAAGTGGCGCGCATGTAGTGTACCACTTGTCACCTTTGCAAAGGTTACCCCTTTAATTAGTGAACTCGGCCATAAATTTTTTTTTAAGGTAAACTAGGGATTTTATTCAAAGTTCACGACCTCTGGAATACTGGCAATATCTGGTAAAACTCCTAGCCACACATGGCGGCCCACCGCGAGAGACGCAGCTCCCTTAACTAGCATGTGGGCCTCAAAATTATTGCACCTACTTTCAAAACAAAAATCAACAGAAGAAAAATTATTGCTACTAACTCGAATCTCTCTAAGAATAGGAGCATAAGATGGGGATCCTGTGGGTTTGATATTAGCGATAACTTCTGCACTATCTGAAGCAATGACAAGATCTTGCAGATTCAAGTCCCGGGCTAGGGCTAGTGCTTCACTACATGCATGCGCCTCAAGACTTGCCGGGTCCGTAAGACCATGGAAGACCATTGCCGAAGCACCCAAAAAATTGCCCAACTTGTCACGACACACCACTCCCGCTGCACCTTTGTCTCCTAGGGTTGATAGGCCACCATCAAAATTAAACTTTGCAGCCTCGCCCGCAGGTGGCAGCCACACTTTCATTTTCTGCTGGTTCACTCGTCCTTCAGAAGCCACCGGTCGACGCGCGGTAGCTATGTCTAGCTCCTCCAAAAACCTGTCGATAAAACACATAGTAGACAGCGGACTCTGAAACTCGTTATCATGAATAGCCCTCCTTCTTGCCCACCAGATTGCCCACATGGTCACTAGAATTCTAGCTAGATCTTTTTGTGAGGTAGTCTCGAAAAGCCAAAACAGCCACAGCCTCGCATTGTCGCTTTGATTCGATATCACATGCTCAACCAGCTCGTCGTCCTCCAAAGCCCAAACACACCTTGCCATCTGACAGCTTAACAACGAGTGGCGCCACGTATCTTCCGCCGCCCCACAAATAGAGCAGGATGCCGAATCAGCCATATGTCTATCATATCGCACCGAACCTGTTGGGATTGAAGTGTGTGCTAAACGCCACACAAATACGCTGATTTTTGACGGGATTTTTTACCTTCCACAGCTGGGTCCATGAGCGTTTATCAGCCTCAATGTTCGAGTGACCCGACCGATGATCTAGCCAGTCCTCTCTTTGTGTCTTGATAGCACAAATCATCCGGTACACTGATCTTACCGAAAAAATACCTCGCTTATCATAATGCCAAGCCCAAAAGTCCTCCTGTTGCCTTGTGCTGAGTGGTATATTGAGGATGACCTCGACATCAGCAGGGATAAAATGTTCTACTAGAGCTGGCTTATTCCATGATCGGGTGGCAGGGTTGATTAGTTCCGACACCAACTCCGGCGGGTTTACTGACCGTGAACATATAGGCCTGAGCTCGAAATCTCTTGGTAGCCAGTTATCGGACCAAATGTTAGTAGTAGCTCCCGTGCCGATTCTCTTAATAAGTCCCAAGGATAGAACATCGCGCCCCTCCAGGAGAGATCGCCAAACCTGGGAAGGTGAATTTCCCAAAGTGGCATTCAAAAGATCAGTATCCGGGAAATACCGAGCCTTCAAAACACGAGCGCTCAAAGACCCTGGTTGCTGCATCATCCTCCATGCCTGACGAGCTAGGAGTGCCAGGTTGAACAGTTCGATATCGCGAAAGCCCAGGCCACCCATATACTTGGGTTTTGACATGGTTTTCCACGACACCCAGGCCGTCTTCCTCTCGCCATTTTTACTTCCCCACCAGAACTTCCGTATCAGACTATTGATGTGCTCGCATAGACCTCGAGGTAGCTTGAAACACGCCATCGAATATGTAGGGATGGCTTGGGCAACAGATTTGATGAGGACCTCCTTCCCGCCCGCTGACAGACACTTCTCCATCCAACCTTGCACACGTTTCCAAATTCTGTCCTTTAAATACTTGAAAGATCCTTCTTTCGTTCTTCCCACATCAGAGGGTAAACCCAAGTATTTCTCAATGAGCGCCTCATTGTGTACCTCAAGGATATTTTTAACCGCTGCTTTGGTCAAGTCCGCTACCCCCTTGCTGAAAAAAATCGATGATTTGTCTACATTTATTCTCTGGCCCGATGCATCACAATAAACTCTGAGAAGACCTTTAACTCGTGTAGCAGACTCCTCATTTGCCTCAAAAAAGAGTAGACTGTCGTCGGCAAATAAGAGGTGATTAACTAAAGGGGTTGTCGGTGCAACTGCAATTCCTTGAACTCCATCTTGTGACTTAAGCAAGCAAGAAAGACCCTCTGCTGCAAGCAGAAATAAATATGGTGAGATCAGATCTCCCTGCCTTAGCCCACGAGTCGGCCTGAAACCGTCCAGACAACCACCATTAAACAAAACCGAGAAAGTGACCGAAGAGACACACCTCATTACCGTCTCCGTAAATCTAGGGCTAAACCCTAGTTTGATCATCACCGCCTTCAGATACGGCCACTCCAAGCGATCATATGCCTTCATCATGTCCAGCTTAAGCGCACAAAATCTGTTTCCCTTCACCCTTCTTGTTTTCATATAATGCAAACACTCGTAGGCCGTCCGTAATGAGACGTCCTGGGACAAAGGCAGACTGCTCTTCGGAGATGATATCAGGGAGAAATAATTTCAGCCGGTTAGCTAAGACCTTTGACGCAATCTTATAGATTACGTTACAGAGACTTATAGGGCGAAATTGTCCTAAAACTTTTGGACTGGAAATCTTGGGAATTAGTACGATGAACGTGTTGTTTATCTCCTCCGGGGAATCAACTCCATCAAGCACTCGGATGATCATCCTAGTAACCTCATCACCGCACAAATCCCAGTGTTTCTGGAAAAAATGCGCGGGAAAACCGTCTGGGCCAGGTGCCTTAGTTGGGAACATCTGAAACAGGACCTCTTTTACCTCCTCCTTACTATAATCTGCGTTAAGACGAGCATTCATATTTCCATTTACACGAACAGGGATGTGAGACAAAACTTCCTCCATACCAATCGTGCCCTCCGACGAATACAAGTTTTTATAAAACTCTGTGGCCATACCTGCCAGCTCGCTTGGGTCATTGCACACCGTTCCATCAGCTCGTTCCAGTTGGACGATCCTATTTTTTGCTCGTCGAGCACTTGCTTTCCGCTGAAAAAAATTCATATTGCAATCTCCTTTAGCCAGCCACATGATCCGAGAGCGTTGTTTTGCCATGATCTCCTCCCTGTACGATAATTCAATCAAACGATCCATAACCCTTGCTTCTTCCTGACCAGGGCCCGTCCGCAATGGATCAGCTCTAAGCTCAGCAAGCTGGCGGCGCAACTCCCTCATCTCCTGCCGTACAGAACCAAAAGTCCTCTTACTCCACCTTAACATTGATGCTGAAACATTGTTGAGCTTATTAACCAAGTCAGCTAGATTTGTCGCCGGGCCGTTCCCATTCCAAGCATCGTCTACCACGTCGCGAAAGCAATCGTCAGTCTCCCAAGCACACTCGTACCGGAATGGTTTTCTCCCAACCACCCGTTGGTTACCCATCTCTGTGTCCGTCCGGAGTAGGATCGGACAATGATCGCTCTTGGCTGCTGTCAGGTGTTCTAGTGTTGCAAAAGGGAAAAGTAAGGACCAGCTCGGCGAGGCAAGAGCTCGGTCTAGCCGGACCCTGCAGTTTTGACCACCTGACACTCGCTTTTCAAATGTCCAGTCAAGACCCAAATATCCAATATCCGCCAAACCACAAACATCCACCGCATCTCTGAACCCGTCCATTTGTGCACTATCCCGGGTGTTCGGTCCCAACTGTTCCTCCTGGCGAAGTATTTCATTGAAGTCGCCGATGCATAGCCACGGCAGGGTACTCTCCCCCCTCAGCCTCTTCATAGTTTCCCAAGTTTTATACCGCATGCTCCTGTTCGCCTCTCCGTAGAAACACGTGAGCCTCCATTGCTCCGAACCCGGGCTCAACACCCAGGAGTCAATGTGATACTGCGAAAAGTTTTTTATTTCAAGATTAACATCTGACTTCCAAAAAATACCAAGACCTCCACTCCTACCACTACTAGCTGTTGCAAAACTATTTTGAAAACCTAATGACACCGCCAAACCCTCCACTCGATTCTTCGCAATCTGCGTCTCCACAACACAAAGAACCGACGGCGCACTATCCTCCACTAGAGCTCGAAGCTCGTTAACTGTCGCAGGGTCGCCAATACCGCGACAGTTCCAGCATAAGGTCCGCATCAGGCTTGGCGGTCCTCCTCTAGGGAGGCCGCCTTTTCCATAAGCTCCATATCTTCGCCCTCTTCACCCTCCTGTCTCCTCTTCTTCACGATGTGAATCTTCTCTGGCGTAGTTACCACTGTATTGATCGGCGTAGACGAAGACGCCCCTTTGATCATCATAACGGTGTCCGCCACCTTGCCTGCCAGAGATAGTTGTTGCCCTCTAATAATAAGCGAACCATCAGCCGCCACTATCCGTTTCCGAGCTCCCTTCTCTCCTTCCTCCCCCATATTCTCCCTTTTCGCCTGCACCTCCATCTGCTGCGGCCCGTGTGTATGCAAACCTCCCACATCGCCCCTTCCTCGACCCCCCGGAGGGACTCTACCACCCCGTCCCCTTGCTCCTCTTCCACTATCACCTCCTCGGCCTCTCCCATTGTCTCCTCTTCCTGCACCTCCATATGGTTGAGCCACTGGCATCTCCGGCTCCCACAGCAGCCACTCACCCCACTCGAACGACTCAGGGTCATGTACACCGTCGCCGCACTCATCAGCCAAGTGACCCATTCGACCGCAGGCAAAGCAGAAATCTGGAAGCTTTTCGTAGTACATGCTAAACTTTTTGTGTTCCTTTAGGGTGATCGGAACAAACCTGACCAAAGGCTCATTTACATCAACAAAAACTCTGGCTCGTAGCATGCTGGACGGATTTATTCTACCCTCATTCACCACAACAGTAAACGGAGGATCTCCCACCTTTGCTGCTACCTTCTCTGCCAACTCCCTTCTTCTAGTAAGGCCATCAGGTAGACCCTTGACACGAGCCCACAACGGTACCTTGTTAAGTTTATAGCCCTTGACATCGGAAAATCCATCATACTCCTGGATCACCACAGGCGCCCGTTGGAACAGCCAGGGCCCCCCCTCCATGATCTTCCTCCAATCTCCCAAGCAGTGGCACTGAACAAGGAACAAATTGGGTCCCTTGATATTGAAAGTCACGCCTTGCGCCGCCGACCACGCATTACGCATCTGTGTCAAGAGCGCCGCATGACTGAACGGCTTGGTCGTATGAACCCGGAACAAGGCTAACCAGCGGACGTCTTTGATCAGATCTTCCACCTCCTCTGAGAAATCCAGATCCCCCTCTTCCTTTCCATGCAACTTCATCCCGGCGAACTGGTCCTCAAGATCAGGCCCCGGCCCATAATACGAGCCGTACTCATCCTCCCCTCCTCCCGATGCACTCCTTCTAGCCTGAGAGCTGTGGCGCCCCCCATCCGCCATCGAGTTGTCTTGGCTTCCATCTTCCCTGACCCCCACATGAACTCCAGATCCGGTCGCCCCCTCAAGCCCTAACCCTACTTCCGCCTCCGTCTCTTTCCCCTGTCCCCCTGTCATCTGGCGCGGCGGATCCGCCATGCAAGCGAGCGTGCGCTGCGAGAAGTGGTAGATCTCACCTGCGGCCGGAGAATTCCAGCGATCGGCGAGAGTTTACGTGGACTCTAGCGAGGATCGCCAGAAACTCGGCCATATATCTTTAAGGGAACACACTTCTGAGGTTTAAATGGGCTGCATTCTATGTGGCCCAAATTCCACATGTTACTTTTTTTTTACAAATTAAAAAACTATGTAAATTACAGTCATAGCAATAAATATATTAAAAATATTCACATGTTATAACAATGTCTTTAAACATAAAATCATTTACATTTAAAAAATATTCATGCAACTAAAATAACTAATGAATTATAAAAAAGAAAAAAGCTTATTAATAGATGTCATTGAAATACTTTTAAATTTTAAATATATACAAATACATATATTACTTTGACAATCATAGTAATAAAACATGTAAAATTTAGTCATAGTAACAAATAACTTATTTTTACAAATACTATTTTTAGAAATTATAAAAACATATTAATAATGTCAGAGTAATACAAATAAAGTTAAAATATTCCTGTGTTACAAATAATATGTATATAAAAACAACTTACTTTTTTAAAATGTTCATGTAATTTTGCAATATATTCACATATGTAAAATAGTATTGATGAATTATAAAAATGTATTTATAATTTAAAAAGTGTTCATTTGATGATCTATAGTCTGGGGCACACTAGGCTCCTAATTATATTTCATAAATATTTTTATATTTAATTTTATTCAGAAATATATCTTTTGGCAAACATATAAACTTTATTAAAACACATGAACACTTTTTAGAACTACATTGTTTTTTGCAATTCATAATTATTATTTTAATTACATATATTAAAATTTAACCATTTTTATTATTTAACATGTATTTGTATTATCTTGAATTTTGTAAGTATTTTAATTAAGTGTGTTAATAAGTTTTAACATCTTTATAGGTCATAAGTATTGTTTTAATTACATGCATATTGTGTTATATATATTGCTTATATAACACACAAATTTGATCCTGTGTGCGTACGTGTTTGCTAGCATGTCTGTACTGAGCTTTTTGAAGAGAGAGAAATGGTTCGGAGGATCATTATTGCAATACACTGCTGCTGACGTAAACGTTATGGGAAGACAAAGGGCATATTTAGACCGAGATAATCATGAGCAACAAACCACGAGCAAAAGGCTAAAGAAGTTCCAAGATTTAATTCTGGCTAACTTTGAGATGACATTCCTTTTGAGTTTTTCCCACACATACATGCAACTGAGACTCTGACCAGCGTCTGAGGATGGGAATGGGCCGACCCGGCCCCAGTGGCCTTAGGGCTAACATAAAAGGCCAGGGGCCGACCCATATCATTAATATCAGCGGTCTCGTTGTCCCAATGGGTATCTCGGGTCGACCCAATTATTAATGAGTGGGTTGCTTTTTCTTATGATGTGCTGATAGCTAAAATCCTAATAGAGTAGTAATAGGAATAGACAAAATTTGGGTCTGAACCTAACTCCTCCCTTACTGCTAACTGTACTTTGTTCCATTTTACTGTTTAACTTAGTTCAGTTTGTAAATAGCTATGTGAACAATGTCCGTCCTAGACACTGGAATTAGTGATTTAATCATCTGCTAGTTAGTGTTAAATGCTTTTACTATTAGAACGGCACCCGGTACATTTTTAGTATTTCTTTGAATTGTGCAGAGCATACTGAATATCTGTGTTGGGAAATTTCAGATTAGGACATAGCAGCCGTGAGATACGAGACCACAAGGTGGTCCGATCCCGCTGACGCAACGGGTCACTTTTTTTTCTTGAGGGAAACCCAACGGGTCACTTGGTGTCGGCTCTACTGACCCAAATATGTTTTGAGGCCAACCCATGTGACCCATAGGCCTCGAATTTTTGGGCCAGGTCAGCGCCCCAGCAGGCCGACCCGGCCCATTCCCATCTTGACCAGTGCCGCATAATAACTCTTCTAGGAATTTGACGGCCTACTTCTCTCTGTAAGTAAAGTCATGTGCAGTAATGTGATCTGATGAACAACTTTTTTTCCCTCCAGTTTTCATGGCATTTTGCAGTTTACTCATCTCTGTGGTGGCAGTGAGGTAATTTATTTACCACAAAATCTAAACTAGGATAGGAGCAAAGCATGAGTCAGATCTAAACTCATCCAAAAACTGAACCGTTTTGGTGATTAGCTGCTCACCAATAGTATTAGTTACTCCATGACAACAACAACTGAGAGAACAATGGAGGAGTATAGCAATCAGCACAGGGAATTCTTTTTGCGGGGAAATCGTGTACTTGCTCCTGTTAGTTAGTTTTCATTGGACCTAACCTAACAGGGGTATGAGTTGGCAGTGTAGCCCCTTTCTAATCAAGCCTCAAGGCGCACATGCATATACAGTTGCTACTCCAGATATTCGCAACCGATATTCCTAATAGCAGCAAGCATTATGTAACGATTGTAATTGGAGGATGTCCTGCATCCTAGTCCTCTTTATTAACTTATTTCTCTAAAACGAAGTTTTTTCACTCTTCCTGGACTTGTTGGCTGTGTGCAGTCTGTTATGCAGAGGCCGACATTCTCTCATTGCGGTTGTATCAACTCGACATAACATTTGAGCGAAAATGCTCTTTGTTGAAAAGAATTACTATAAAGATATCCTTCCCCTAAATGTAAAAGATATCCCTAATGGCAGAAGTTAATCTACAAGTAAAACTGCTGTCCATGCAGGGGAAAAATAAAGGAAAAACATAACGTGCTATAACAAAACAGTGTCAGCCTTAAAATACGCTATTAGAATGCTATATCGCGCTAGCGTGCTATTAGAGAGGCATACATATACCAATTTATTTAACGAGACAATTCTTAGAACGCTATAGTGCGCTATTTTTTTAGTGGGAAGTAGGAAAATGGATATGGACAAAGGCTGCGCGCGTAAAGGTGCTCTCGATGGCCGTAGAATTGACACTTTGAGCCTGTAGGCTCAAGTTTTTTTTAGAGAAGGAGGAGGACCCCGGCCTCTGCATCCGGACGATGCATGCAGCCACTTTATTAATTATTCATATAAGACCTTACAAAAGTCAAACAATAGTAAGACTAAAGCCACCGTCTAGACAACATTTGTCGCTACTCCTATTCAGTTGATGTAGGAATGCTGATAGTCTGAGCATGTACGCAGAAGTACATATGAGTATGCTTACTTGGCAAGAGTACCCTGTTATCCACAAAGATAAATTTCCGGAGGGATAGTGGAAGTCGATACAACATGGTTCTGATTGATTAAAACGATTCAAGAAATCTAAGTACACTGCCGACGCTAACGTTATGGGACCCAAAGCAAAGCGCATACATATTCAGACTGAATATAATCATGAGCTAGCAACAAACCAGGAGCAAACGGCTAAAAGATCTGATTCTGCCCACCATCAGATCCCGGCTGACTCTGCATCTCTAACTGTGCGGAGACCCTAGCTAACCAGCACCACATAAACTGTTCCGGTCATTTGACATCCTACCAGCAGAAATGGAATGTCATGATAGGAACCATGCTCTCAGTGCAAATGATATGTTGAACCAACCTATTGCCAGTCAGTTTCCTGTGTGAGAAGACCCGAAATGATATGTTGACCCACCTTGCTGAAGCTGAAGCAAGACCATAAGTAAATGAAGTAAATAAATATATGGCCATAGCTCATGTTTCATTCAGACTCATTTGTTGGACATTATTTCTTATAGGTCCAAAATGCTAAAAAAGGAAGGGAGCGTATGACTTGTTATGACCTTATGATCACTTTAACTATCTAGAAATGATTTAGTTTTTAATGACAAAAACTCTTCTCATTTACAAGTTATTTTCCGTTGTATGCACTCACTTCGTACGTGGTCTATGCCTCAGCATACAGAGTATCAATCGTTGTTCAAAAACGGTGTGTACACGATTAGAGTGATTGGTCATGGAGGTTTTCTCTCAACATGGGTGGCAACATCACCTCCATATCGGTCCATCACTTCCTTCGGCATTGGCATAGTGACGGTCCTATTTGATTCTACTAGTGCCAATATGTCAGCTTTTTATCTTTTTTAGATTGTTTGTGTTTGGCTGTGTGCATCCTACCTATGCAGAGGCCGGGTGTTGCTCATTATGTTTTGTCACCATTTGCTGCTACATTTTGACTTAATGAAAACACCCTTTATCTAAAAAATGTCTCATTCAGACGCCATGTGTCAATACTGGCATTTAATCATACGACAGTACTTTAGAAGAAAAAAAGAGAGCATGCGAAATGAAGCATGTCTAGAACAGGATAATAAGTATGAAAAATACAAAAAATGCATGTGCCGGGAACGAGAACGATTCGGGGAATCCTAGTACAGTGCCGACGCAAACGTTATGTGATGACAAATCAAGGGCAACAAAAAGTCAGGAGTAAAAGGCTAAGGTTTCCTTAATCAACTTGTTTGTACCCATCAGAGCAACTGTGTGGAGACCCTGATATTAACCAGCACTATGAAAATTGTTTCAGTCATTTGACATCCTACCGGCAGATAGAATATCATGATGGGACAGGTACGATGGCTTTTGCAACTTTTTTTGTAATCATCCTCGCCAATCTGGCTACCCACAAAGACCATACACACCATAGAAGAGATGAACTCAACTGTGGTTGCCAGTAACTATCATCATCATCAATTCTCTCCGAGCAAGTCACCCCGACTTCATGTAGAAAACCAACCAAAAGCCCTCGCAGTTAATGATGCATGTGATCCTGCCGACCTATGCCAAACAATCGGCCAAATGCGCCAACGACTAGGCAGCTCCGACTTCGGTGATGAGCGTCACGCGTGACCACCAAAGATTGTCAAATATTGAACCTACCCTTTCGCATGACATCATTGCCATCGGAGCCACCTCTCAACACACGACTCTGAGTTCAGTGCTATACATCAAGAAGACACGAGTACAAACCCAAGCAGTTGACAACGAGTGGAGAACATGTCATGGTCCAGCGCCTCATGCCACGATCATCATTGCCGCACGAGTCGCAGGGAAACCACTCGCAAAGGTAGTTTGGGAAACATGCCAACTGTGAGGGTGTGCACCCCGAGCTCAATGAATGCGTGGAGGGGGCAGGGTCTTCAAAGCGACGCCCCAAGGAGGGAGGTGGTATGAGAACGACACCATTTACCGAACCTGCAACAGGGCCCTAGGCTTTCACCCTAAGACGAAGCTCGGGAGTGGGCAACGTTTGTGAACTCCACGATGACCGAGGAAAACACACCCACGGGCATCGCGTCCTCGGTGCCGACAGAAGCCAGACGGGACTTTGCCTAGAGCAACCAGCACCTCCCCTGGGTTGGTGATCTCATTTCTTCTTACTAAAATACCACTATAATTGATATGTATGAAAATATTAGTTGATCTTCTTAATATTTATCAATGTTGCTATGTGGTTAGTTGGGCAATTCCACTGAGGTCTTTAGCTTTTCCTCCCCTATCCCTTAGATGCTAGAGAAAATTCTCCCCTCCCGGCTTCGTCGGCGAGCTCGTGGATTCACCTCCCCTTGGCCTACCACCTCGTAGGCCGATGGCGAGGAGGGGAATCCCGGTGGCTCCACTCTGGTTACTAGCTAGTTTAGGTTAGGTTTTGTTAGTCCTCGCAGGTGCGGCACTTGGGCGAACGACAGTGCTTCTTCTTTGAATTTCTTCCGGGCTCCGATCCTCCTTCAGTTCATGCATTTGGACATAATCAATAGACCTCTGGCATATATTCTTGGCGTCTCCTTGGGACGGTGATGTTAGGCTTTCTCGTCATGTGGCAAGGTGTGGTCTATTGTGTTTCAAATCTATTTAAGGGTTCAACGGCGACAACTGTGGCTCCAGTGTGCTGGTCCTTAGGGGGCTGAACGAGTACTTCCCGGTTATCATCGAGAAGGTCAAGCCGGCTCCAGTAGGGGAGCGACGACAACGGGCTTGTTTTGGCGGCAGTAGTGGTTGTGCGGTGGTCTCGAAATCTTGATATAATTTATGTAATGTTTGAGGAGCTTTATACTTGGGTAAACTTTGATAATAGATTTGGACCATTAAAAAAAGTATGAGAGTTTTATGTAAAATATTTATTTAATTCACCCTTGAACGCTCGGCCATTAGGATTGCTGAGGACATTGCTACCGAGTACTACGACATGTCATCTTCGTCTTGTACTGTGCCCCAGCTGGAAGCCTCACAAGTAGATACATGATCAATGACATCCTGAACCGATGTCAATGTCCATGTCAGCCATTGATCTAGGAGGCACGCTTCACTCCTTCAGACATCTTGGCAACAAGGTGTCAATGTAACTCATGTTACAGAGACCACATCCACATTTAGGATAGAAACCGAGTTCTCGCATGCCTCCAGAGATTTCGGTCATAGTCCAACTCTTGACTGTCAGATCTGCTTCATTATGGTCGTAGTCCAACTCTTATAGCCTCTTGGCCAGCTGTCCTGAGGGACTGCTGCTTCAGAAGAAAAATCCAAGGCCTCTGGTTAATTGGGCTGCTTGAGACAACCCATTTAATTGAACAAGGTCCGACGCTGATCTGGCTCGCTGCTGCTCTCCCTTGCCGGCAAGTAGATCCAACACTTGGCCGCATGCATCATTATGATGCAGAGGCCAGGGGTAAACCTCCATTTACAAAGTAGATCCAACACCGGATTAACACAGGCATAGCCCAAATTTTGACGTGCATATATCTGAGTCGAGCTGCTGACTTGGTGGTAGGCACCTTCTTCTTCTTCCTGCGAGAAACTTCCAATCTATTCATCTTCAATCATGACAGTACAACGAACACCGGAAATTATAAAAAATATAACTAGATTCGAAGACCACCTAACGACGACTACAAGCACTGAAGCGAGCTGAAGGCGTGCCACCGTCATCGTCCCCTCCCTTGCCGGAGCTGAGCATAATTTATTGTACTAGACAGTCGGGAAGTCGGTCTTGTTAAGGCCTGACCAACGCACCAGAACAGAAACCGAGGCACCTTCACCATGACAATGACCTTCAATATTGGCTGACCGGTGGAACAGGAGACGAAGGTTGTATGATTGTTGCTGATGCTGATAGCAAGGAATAAAATAAATAATCATGAGCTACATCAACTCCCTTTCTCCTCGCAAAAATAAATAAATCAAGTCTCTTTCTTTCTGCTCGTCAGGAGGAGAATCTCGCTTGCTTTTGGTGCCATTATATAGCTTGGTGCGTGCGGTCTTTTCCTGTTGTTGTCGCTGTTGCTGGTCTACATCCATAGATTCAGGGGTCACTCGCTCATCCATGTGTCCTACTACTGTATTTGCCCATACACATACAGTTAATTTCCCCATCCAAGAGAAGAAACAGATCATCAGATCAGATGTAGTGCACTGCAGCTTATCAATGATCCACACAGACAGACAGGTGTTAATTGGAGGAAGATGGTCATGACCTTGATCAATCATTCATGAATTACCCTTAGTTTCAGCTTCCGACGGCGTGCGCGAACCGGGTACCATATGCCGTAGTATGATCCACACGGGCAAGTTCAGTTCAGATCAGTACAGTAGTGAGTACAAGCAATCTGTGCCCATGCCTCATCACCCATATATAGAAGAAGCAAGCATGGAGATATTTATGGTATGATCCACAATTCCACACACAATCAAAGTTCAGTTCAGTTCAGTACGAGTATCAGTCTCTGCCCATGCCCCGCCCACCTTCCGCGAAGCAGCAGGGCGCAGGGCAGGGCATGAATGAATGAATCAATCATAATAAGATGGCATGAGTGAGGACTATATCTGCACCTAGCTTGCTCACCGGTCCTACGCCCGGCCCGGGTCAAAATCACACCAAAACGGCATGTTAAGCTCACAAGTCACAAGTTGTCCAGCATTCTGACTTTCTGAGCTAGCGACCATGGCGCGTAATTTTCATAGTTTTGTGGTCAATATGCATCTTCACAATCTCTTTTGCCGCCTCTCTAGTGAGTGAGTGAGTGAGTGACCAGTGACCACCCTAGCTAGGTTGGTAGTTATGGTGGATACAAAGAGGACAGTGACCTCTCAGAATGACCTCACTCGCAGTAGCCAATTGATCAAGGAAGAGGACCAGTCACAGAATTAATCAACAATTGGCTCACACGCTACTACTCTGCTTCTGAATTATCAAGTGAATGCAGCCGCTATTTTACTCTATTGGTTTCACTAAGCTACCTGGCTCTGTTTTCACTGCCCCAACAGTGGAATTTCCTTTACCATTCTGCTGCAAAATTCAGATGCAGAAGAGTAGGCAAATTTGGTTGGGTAAATTAGCCGTTTGCAAATTCAGATCACTGTATGTATGCTTTGTAGGAAGAACCGAAGAAGCAACCACTATTTCTTCCACATCCAGCGGCAGCCCCCTTCACGTGGCTACTACATTGACATGGCATGATTCAGTTCAGTTCTTCGCGATGATTAGCTAGCTGCTCATCAATTAATGCACCCTCACATCCCATAATTACTCCATGACAGCAACAACGGAGGCTCTCCAATAGAGTATATCCATCGACACACAGGGCATATCGTGTACTTGCTCCTGTTACTTAGTTTTCATTCAACCTAACAAGGGAATGAGTTGGCAGGGTAGCCCCTTTCTAATCAAGCCTCAAGGTGCACATGCATATACAGTTGATACTCTACATATTTGCTCGGATAACTAGTTGATCGATATCCCTAATGGCAGTAAGCATTCTGTAATGATTGTAATCCGAGGATGTCCTACATCCTAGGCAACCCTTTATTAACTTTTTTTTTTCTGTAAAACGATGTTTTTTTTTTTACTTTTTCCTGGACTTGTTGGCTGTGTTCATCTTGTTATGCAGAGGCCGGGTATTCACTCATTGCGGTCGTATCAGCTCATGTAGCGTTTGAATGAAAATGCTCTCTGTCGAGAAAATATAAAGACTGCTTTGCCCTAAAATAAAAAAGATATTCGTAATAGCAGCAGTTAAGCTACAAGCAGAAGTGCTATCCATGTAGGTGAAGAATGGATATGGACAAAGGCGGCGTCTTGATAACGTGACAGTTAATTTCTTGTGCGACAAGTAATAGTTGATGCAAAAGGCTCTGTTCAGCCAACCTGCTTGTTGAAGATCAACAGTACTCCCTCTGTCCCAGAATATAAGAACGTTTTTGACACTATATTAGTGTTAAAAATGTTTTTATATTTTGGGACGGAGGGAGTAGCATTTAATTTCCTTGGCAACAGCATAATCGTACTATCATGTTAGTTATTTGGCAAATAATTTTTGGCTGGGCGGAGGATGTCTAGTTCAGGAGAACTATGGGAAATACAACATGCTTGGCAATTTAATTAAAACGATTCAAGAAATCCAAGTACACTGCCGACGCAGACATTATGCGACGGCAAAGCCCATATATATTCAGACAGAATATAATCATGAAGTAGCAACAAGCCAGGAGCAAACGGCTAAAAGGATTCTTGATTTGATTCTGTGCACTATCAGATCACGGCTGGCTCTGTCTGAGATGACATTCCTTCTTCATATTTCCACTAGGCAGGGATCCTAAGTGACCAGCACCACATAAACCGTTCCGGTCTCTTGACATCCTACCAGCAGGAATGGAATGTCATGATACGACAGTCAGATGGCGCGACTCTTTTTCTGTAATTAAAGTCATGTGCAGTACAGTGATGTGATATAGCGAAATACTTTTTATTTATGCAATTTTACAGGTTTGCGCATCTTACAGTTTGCAGTATTCGTGCCATTCATCAGTTTGCGCATCTCTACGGTGGCACGGGCAGTGAGCTAATTTATTTATTTATTTACCGCAAGATCTAACCTAGGATAGGAGGAAAGCATGAGTCAGATCTGAAGCGAAACTAGCTAGGAGCAGAGCATAAGTTGTGTTGAAGCAGAGTGCATTAAAGAGATT
Source organism: Aegilops umbellulata (assembly GCA_032464435.1). NCBI lineage: Eukaryota > Viridiplantae > Streptophyta > Magnoliopsida > Poales > Poaceae > Aegilops > Aegilops umbellulata. The sequence continues at coordinate 660,557,146 of CP136057.1, forward strand.
CAATGTGAGTTAGTTCATCAGCACAAGTGCAGCAGAACATGGGTATATAGGACCTCCAATTGCCTGGCTTCACATACTCCCTCCGTTTTTATTTAGTCTGTGTATTAGGTTTGGTCAAAGTCAAGTTTTATATACTTTGACAAACTTTATAAATAAAAATATTAACATATACAATAACAAATTAATATCATTAGGTTCATTATTGAATGTACTCTCACATCATATAGATTTGTTACGGTAAATATTTATATATTTTTATATAAACTTGGTCAAACTTTATGAAGTTTGACTTCAGTCAAACCTAATATGCAGAGTAAATGAAAGTGAAGGGAGTAATTTCTTTGTCTTGAGTATAACAGGGAAGTGAGTTGGCATGGCAACCCCTTTTCGGCGTGTATGTATATATAATAGCAAAAGGGCTCGTGTGTTGGAATGAGAGAAAAAAATATCATAATCTGCAATGGCCATGACAACATTGTGTTGCATCACCAATAACATTTTGGCAAACATATTTTTCAATTTCATTGACATTTTTTAATACGTGAACTTTTATAAAAAAAATATTAACATTTTTTTATTTCCCAAACATTTGTTTAAAAATTTGCGAACATTTTTAGACAATTATGAATATTTTTTAATATAGAAATATTTTATTTAAATTCTCATTTTTTAATTTTTGGATTTTTTAAAGTACCAAATTATTTAAAGGGGAACAAAATGAAAACGGAAAAGGAAAAATAAAAATAAAAAACAAAATTTAAAAACAAGCCGCCCGCACATGGGATGGTCCGAGCTGGCGCACTGCGAGCATAATTGGGTGGATGCCAACATTTGGCAAGCCAACATTTGGCAAAACCAAAAGTTGCCAAATGTTGACAACTTTTTATGAGGTTGACAAGAAAAGTTGGTAGCCAACCAATCACTAGCCAACATTTGGTATGTGCCAAATATTGGCATGCCAACTTTTGGCATCGAACCAATCATGCTTTGCATCTTTTACCAGCGCACAGAGCGCAGTATAGGAGGTACCTACTGCGTGGGCGGGGCTAGGCGGGGGATCCCCCTGTGTGAAACAATTTTTTGTCACTTATAGGTGACATCAGTGGGTAATATTTTGCAAGTTTGGGAGCAATTTATATGACGTACCGCCAGAAGCACTAAAATTTTTATTATTAGGTATAGAGTTAATCTTCATAAATAATTGAAGGAATCATCATGTCCCTAATAAATACACTTATCTACAGATAAATTAAAAGCAAAAACATATTTCAAGCCGTGTTGCTTAGTTACCTTTCTGAGAAGAAACAGTTTCCCGAAGCTGAAGCCAGGATAATATTAAAATCTAATACGTAGTATTACATATGCAATGGCCATAGCTCGCATCTAATTCAGACGCCATGTATCAAGAATAGCATTTAACCATACTTTGTTATTCAGAAAAAAGTCTATATCAGGATATAGCATTTAACCATGTGGTGGACAATAGAACGATTCAAGGCATCCAACCATCCAAGAATAGCGCCGACGCAAATGTTATGCGACCATAAATAATCAAGAGCATGTTCAAACAGGAATGATCAAGAGCTACAAAATGTCAGGAGCAAAAGGCTAAAGTTTCCTTCATTGACTTGTTTGTGCCCATCCCATCAGAGAAGGAGCGAGCTTGACTGACTAGCTCTGTCCAACAGTCCAATTAATTAACATCCTACCAGAAGAAGATGGAATGTCATGAAAGGACAGGTCCTGCTAAACCGTTTTTTGTAATCAAGATTAGTCATGTGCAGTAATGTGATATAGTAATACCACTTATGTGCAGCAGAGATCCATTTCTGCAACAAGGAATGTCAATGTCACTTATGTATACAGAGACCACAACTACATTGTCATGATAGAAAGGTGGGAGATCCAACACCGGATTAACATAGTCAGAGCCCAAATTTTGGCATGCACCTACACCATGACACTGACCTTCAGTATTTGCTGACCGGTGGAACATTGTATGATTGTTGCTGATTTTTGAAAAGGGACGCTTTATTACTTATAAAAATATTACACCTGGCCTCTGCATAATTAAGATGCACACAGCCAAACAGGAGCTACATCAACTCTCTTTCTGCACGTGGTTACCACCAGCTAGCTTCATTCACGCCATCTTCTTATGATTGATTCATCCATGCCTGCTTCCGGGAAGACGTGTGAGGAATGGGCAGATCAGATTGATACTACTAGTACTGAACTGAACTGATCTTTGATTGTGTGGATCATACCATAAATATCTCCATGCTTGCTTCTTCTACACATGGGTGAGGCATGTATGCTTTAATTTGTATGGGGGAGTATCCAGCAAGCCAGGCAGCCTGAATAGATGAGAGCACAGTAGAAGCAAGCAAGCAATCACTATTGCTTCCGCATCCAGTGGCAGGATTCAATTCTTGGTGATGATTAGCTAGCTGCTCGTCAATGCCGTCTCACTCTCACCTCCCATGCATAATTACTCCATGACAGCAACAACAGAGAATTGACACGTTCAGCCTGTACCGAGAAGTAGAGAGAAGTTGAAGCAGAAGAAGTCAAGCACAGTTATTAGTAAAATAAGACCAAATACATCTTTCAAGCCGACAGTTAGTTTCCTGTGTGACAAGGAATATACCCCAAAAAGCTATGTTCAGCCATCCTTCTTGAACCTGAAGCAAGACTAAAAACCAAAAAATACATATCTGGTCATACTATCATGTTACTCAGCAAAATAATTCTGAGCAGGACGGAGAACAATGGAAAATTGGACATGCTTGGCATTGAGATCCAAGTACACTGCCGCTGACGCGAACGTTATGCGACGGCAAAGGGCATACATTTTCAGACTGAATATAATCATGAGCTAGCAACAAGCCAGGAGCAAACGGCTAAAAGGCTGCTTGATTTGATTCTGCCCACCATCAGATTCAGATCCCGGCTGGCTCTGTTTTGAACAGACCATTTGGTTCAACTATTCCTCGATAATGGTATGTTCAACGAACCATCCTGAAGCAAGACTAAAAATAAAATGTAATACATACACAATGGTCACAGCTATGTCTCATTCAGACGCCATGTGTGAAGAATAGCATTTAACAATACATCGTTATTCAGAAAAAAGATAAGGTAGCAGGTGAAACGAAGAAAGTCTAGATCAGGATACAGTTATGAAAGATACAATGCATGTGCTGGACAATAGAACGATACAGTTATGAAAGATACTGTTTCGCGAGCGAGGGAGCTCGAAGTCAAGATCTCATCTCACACTACAGTATAGCTCTTCCTAACCAATAGACCTGACATGTTCTAGTGCTAGATTTGCGGTGCCCGGCTTTAAGAATCAATTTACAACAGCAGATCCGTTTCTTTTTTCAACATTTTTTCGAGAAAATGAACAATTTTTCTGATCTTTTTAATAACGTATGAAATCATGATTTTTTTAGAAATTTGATCAAACTTTTCAAAACGTCAACATTTAGTGAAAGTACGAACAAAAAAATTGAATTTTCTAATGATGAATAATTTTTAAATATACATTGGAAATTTTGTCATATACGCTGAACAATTTTTAAATACACACAGAACATTTTTTAATGTACGCTGAACAAATATTTAAATACACATTGAACATTTTGGTGATATACGCTGAACAATGTTTAAATACCCATTGAACATTTTTGTGAATATATGTTGAACAATTTTAAAATACACAACGAACATTTACTTAATATACGATGAACTTTTTTGTATATAAATATCTAATGGGATTTGTATAATACACGAAAGGAAAAAAAGAAAGACGGAAAAGAAACGAGAGGAAATAGAAAAAGAAAAATAAATAAATGAAAGAAACAGGAAAGAGATGAAGAGGCGTCGTGACGATGGGCCGGCCCAAACTGGGGCGTCGGGTGCCCAGGCTTCAGCGGAGCCACATCCTTTTGACGCCTGCGGGCGTCAAATAGGATCTGCCCACGCGCGGTGCCTAGTTGGCCGGCAACCAACATGCTGGAAAAAGAAACGCAAAGAATCTGTCAAGTGATCGAAAAAAAAAAGAACCTGTCAAGTGACTGCTAAGCACTAGATCGGCCACAACTTGTTGTCTAATACAAGGAAACTTCACTATTTAACCCTTTAAATACTGCACATAGCAAATTGTTTGAGATGTACCCAGTATATATTATTTTAAAAAAACATAAATTTCGAAAAGAAGAGTTAAAGTATAGAAAAACGACAAATTTAAAAGAAGTTCATCGATTTGCAAAAAAGTTCATCAATATAGACAAAAAGTTACGAAATCAGGAAAAAATCATCAATTTTGAAAAAAGTTTATAAAAAGTGAAAGTTCATCTATTTTGGGAAAATAGCTAATTGGATTTGAAAAGTCTTCAACGATTTTGAAAAAGGTTCATTGAATTTGGACAAAAAAGTTCATAAATTTTGATGAAAAGTTCATTGGTTTGATAAAAAGTTTATCAAGTTGAAAAAAATCAAAAAATTTAAAATGGTTTGTGAATTTAAGAAAATGTTTCCGAAATAAAAAAATTATTCATGCATTTAGCAAAAGAAAACAGAAAGTAAGCCATTCCAGCAAAAAGGAAAATGTAAGAAACAAAAGAAGCGAAAACCTATTATTAAACACATGCAATGAGGTTGTTGCCTCATACATTCGACGAGGCCCACGTGCTGTTTTTTGCGTTTATATCAAAAGAGAGGAAGAACGGCCCGGCCTATAGCGGCGGGGACTGTGTGCCCGTTTGCACATAACAAATAAACGGGCGCCGCAGGCGTCGAATAGGAAATGCCCTGACAGGGCTCAAACTAGCGATCTCTTCGTGCGAGTGTACTTTCTTAACCACGACAACACCTACACGCCTGTGCGCACGACTTTTTTTTTCTAGTTATAGGTCTAGGAAAATGCCCCCTTATAATTTCTATGTTTTCGTTTTTTGTTTATTATTTATTTTTTCTTTTTAAATTCAAAGATTTCTTTTCAAATTGATTAACTTTTTTTAAAATTCAATGAACCTTTTCCAAAATCAATCAACTTTTTTTCATTTTCTGGTGAACTTATTTTACAATTAATGATTTTTCTTTCAAATCTAAGTTTTTCTAAATTCGATGAAGTTATTTGTCTTTGCTTCATCTAAATATGAATGTATCCAGATCAAAAAGGGTGTCTAATATGGATGCATATCTTAAAAAAAAGTAAGACAAGTAATTTGTGACAGAGGGAGTATTACTACATACTACTACTATTTACTCCCTCCGTACATAGTTTTAAATTTCGTTTTTTATTAAAGGAAGATCTTTGACCAATATTATTGGAAAATATAGAAACATGTATGACTCCAAATTAGTACCAATAAATCCATTTTGAAAATTAGTTTCGTGATATACTAAGTTTGATACTCCCCCCGGCCCAAATTAATTAACTCAGATTTGTCTAGGTACCGTTGTGTCTAGTCACAAAGCAGAAGTATATACATTCGCATCTGGACAAATCTGATTATATTAATTTGGATCGGAGAAGTATATATAAAGTGGCTTACTTGATAAACTTTTTAAAATGCAGAAGTATCCTTTTTCGTGGATGGAGAGAGTAGTCGATAAACTTTTGCATGCATCAACACTATGACGCATGTAGATGATGTATTCCGGTGACACATTTATAGATGATCTAACCATGTCACCCATTGGCACTAGGTTTAAGTTGGACCACCTGCAGGCTGCTTGAGCGACGCACGTTTCAGGTGTGCATGTCCAGTTGACCTCGCTCCAGCGATTGCGGATCCTGGATACTGACACTTGTGGTCATCACTTGGAATTTGATTCCGATTTGGGCGTTCCATTGGACCTCTGTTAGACTACTTATAGTGGGAATAGCTTAGATATTAACATTACACACCTCAATATAAGTTTGCTTATGTGACAACTGTTAATGAGAAGAGATGTGTTTCTGGTAACGTAATATGTTTTTTGCTACATCACTCGCATTTTTGCTACAATCGGCGTCACATTTTGCCTCATCGAATGGCCATCATAGTTTTTGCTACATACGGCCATCGCATGTCAATTACGTTTTTATATACTGAAGAATATGACATACCCTAGCAAGTCATTTCCGGAGAATAGTTACCAACAAGTTATTTACAAGTGAGCCTCTAGTTTATTAAAACTGGGATGCGACTCACTCTATTAGTATGCAAGACGCCACTTACTCAGACTGAAACGGTCACCTGCTTGAAGAGAGCAGCGGATCAATGAATATATATATATATATTGTAAATACGGGCTGATCTTATTTTTTAATTAAATATGTGTTTTATATTCACAGTTGTATATTAGAGATAAATACTGATGACTTTGAATGATGCTTTGAAAATGTGGATTGACAAAGCTTTATGATGGATAAATTGAAAAACTCATCGCATCCTGCACAATTGAAAGAGATTCATGTAATCAGTTGTACCTCTTTATATATTTGTTACACATGATGGTAGAAATGAAGTATTTTCTATACAGGTTGGTTTTTTGAGAGTAAGAGAAAGATGAAGATGTATTATGTCGACGTTCAAAAAGAATCCATCGACAAGAATGTCGACGCGATGTTATTGGAAGGAGTCAAAAATTAATCGATAGTGATATAAAACAATACAAATATAGAAAATGCGGGCATTGTACTAATATAGCTAGTTGTGAACGGACAGGACCCTCATTTTGCCCATCATCAGGACCATGGACCCTGAGTAGTACGATGATCGACAAGGAAACCGGCAAGAATGTCTGGCCGTCGTCCTCAGACATGCTCGGCACCGTCGCGAGAAGTCCATTACATGCATTTCTTAATACAATACTAAATAAAAATGTTGAGTCTCGCTTGGACTCGTCGCGGCGACACGGAGGCACCACCCACCCCAACCCCAACCTGGGGTGTCTGCTCTCTCCACGGACTCGACATTGAGGTGGTGAGGGAGAAGGACACTGTCCCTGGCGGCAACGGCAGCGGGCTAGTTGCAATCCCTCCGTATTTCTGGGGCGCCGTCACGAGCGACCTCGTCTTCAGCTCGCCCGGCACCGATGTCATCGATGTGGGCAGCGACCTGGTAAACTCCGAGGTCATGAACTCGTTCCTCAACGTGGCCGACATCGCCGCCACAGGCGTGGTGAGCGAGGCGGCGCTGCGGGCCATCTACGACGCCTACGCTGCCACGGGAGCTCGGATGTACACTCAGAGGTGGCACGAGCCTGTGGCCCGGATGTGCATCACCTTGTACACTTGGCACCTACACAACGACCGGCACATGTTCCTCCGCCGTGCCCTCCTAGGATGGCCCAAGGCCCGCAAGTCCCCGACGCGGCCCCAGCGAGAGGCCGACTTCGACGAGGTCTTCGACACCGACTTCCGTACCACCGGCTTCAGCAGGCCCATTGACGCTGAGTATGCCTGCAATGGGGAAGAAACCTGCGACCACGTCCGGCGCTTCCTCAAAGTAAAAGGAGACCAAGACCACCTGCTGGCCGCCCTTTGGTCGTCCATTGTCACCGGTCCGCTGGAGTACGTCCGGAAGGGCGAGGTGGACGAGCCGCGTGAGAAACACCTCATTGAATCCTCGCGCCTGCAAATGGTCCAGCTCTTCTCCAAGGGCCTCATCGATGAAATGGTTTGGCTCGTCGCCCAGCAAGCCACCATGCCTGGCAGGTGAACTATCTGTTTGAGGCCGCCATGTTTGGCAGCATCCTGGTGTTGGAAATATGCCCTAGAGGCAATAATAAAAGCATTATTATTATATTTCCTTGTTCATGATAATTGTCTTTATTGATGCTACAATTTTGTTATCCAGAAATCGTAATACATGCGTGAATAACAGACACCAACATGTCCCTAGTAAGCCTCTAGTTGACTATCTCGTTGATTAATAGATAGTCATGGTTTCCTGACTATGGGCATTGGATGTCATTGATAACGAGATCACATCATTAGGAGAATGATGTGATGGACAAGATCCAATCCTAAACATAGCACAATATCGTATAGTTCGTTTGCTAGAGTTTTCCAATGTCAAGTGTCCTTTACTTAGACCATGAGATCGTGTAACTCCCGGATACCGTAGGAGTGCTTTGGGTGTGCCAAACGTCACAACGTAACTGGGTGACTATAAAGGTATACTGCGGGTATCTCCGAAAGTGTCTGTTGGGTTGACAAGAATCGGGACGGGGATTTGTCACTCCGTATGACGGAGAGGTATCACTGGGCCCACTCGGTAATGCATCATCATTATGAGCTCAAAGTAACCAAGTGTCTGTTCACGGGATCATGCATTACGGCACGAGTAAAGTGACTTGCCGGTAACGAGATTGAACGAGGTATTGGGATACCGACGATCAAATCTCGGGCAAGTAAAATACCGATTGACAAAGGGAATCGTATACGGGATTAATTGAATCCTCGACATCGTGGTTCATCCGATGAGATCATCGTGGAGTATGTGGGAGCCAACATGGGTATCCAGATCCCGCTGTTGGTTATTGCCCGAGAGCCGTCTCGGTCATGTCTGCATGTCTCCCGAACCCGTAGGGTCTACACACTTAAGGTTCAGTGACGCTAGGGTTGTGAAGATAAGTATATGCAGTAACCCGAATGTTGTTCGGAGTCCCGGATGAGATCCCGGACATCACGAGGAGTTTCGGGATAGTCCGGAGGTAAAGAATTATATATAGGAAGTGCTGTTTTGGCCATCGGGAGTGATCTGGGGGTCACCGGTATTGTACCGGGACCACCAGATCTATATGTGATGTATGAGATGTTCATGCTATTGTAATAGGAATCATGACTTGCATGTCGATGAGTATGACAACCGGCAGGAGCCATAGGAGTTGTCCTTATTTTTTGTATGACCTGCGTGTCATTGAGAAACGCCATGTAAATTACTTTACTTTATTGCTAAACGCGTTAGCCATAGTAGTAGAAGTAATAGTTGGCGAGCAACTTCATGGAGACATGATGATGGAGATCATGATGATGGAGATCATGGTGTCAAGCCGGTGACAAAGATGATCATGGAGCCCCAAGATGGAGATCAAAGGAGCTATGTGATATTGGCCATATCATGTCATGTTTATTATTTGATTGCATGTGATGTTTATCATGTTTTGCATCTTGTTTACTTAGATCGACGGTAGTAAATAAGATGATCCCTCATAATAATTTTAAGAAGTGTTCCCCCTAACTGTGCACCGTTGCGACAGTTCGTTGTTTCGAAGCACCACGTGATGATCGGGTGTGATAGATTCTAACGTTCACATACAACGGGTGTAAGACAGATTTACACATGCAAACACTTAGGTTGACTTGACGAGCCTAGCATGTACAGACATGGCCTCGGAACACAGAAGACCGAAAGGTCGAGCATGAGTCGCATAGAAGATACGATCAACATGAAGATGTTCACCGATGTTGACTAGTCCGTCTCACGTGATGATCGGACACGGCCTAGTTGACTCGGATCATGTTATACTTAGATGACTAGAAGAGGGATGTCTATCTAAGTGGGAGTTCATTAAATAATTTGATTAAGATGAACTTTATTATCATGAACTTAGTCTAAATATTTACAATATGTCTTGTAGATCAAATGGCCAACGTAGTCCTCAACTTCAATGCGTTCCTAGAGAAAACCAAGTTGAAAGACGATGGCAGCAACTATACGGACTGGGTCCGGAACCTGAGGATCATCCTCATAGCTGCCAAGAAAGATTATGTCCTACGAGCACCGCTGGGTGACGCACCTGTTCTCCCTGCAGAACAAGACGTTATGAACGCTTGGCAGTCACGTTCCGATGATTACTCCCTCGTTCAGTGCGGCATGCTTTACAGCTTAGAGCCGGGGCTCCAAAAGCGTTTTGAGAGACATGGAGCATATGAGATGTTCGAAGAGCTGAAAATGGTTTTCCAAGCTCATGCCCGGGTCGAGAGATATGAAGTCTCCGACAAATTCTTTAGCTGTAAGATGGAGGAAAATAGCTCTGTCAGTGAACACATACTCAAGATGTCTGGGTTGCACAACCGCTTGACTCAACTGGAAGTTAATCTCCCGGATGAAGCGGTCATTGACAGAATCCTCCAGTCGCTTCCACCTAGCTACAAGAGCTTTGTGATGAACTACAACATGCAGGGGATGGTAAAGACCATTCCTGAGGTATATGCTATGCTGAAATCAGCAGAGGTAGAAATCAAGAAGGAACATCAAGTGTTGATGGTGAATAAAACCACTAAGTTCAAGAAGGGCAAGGGTAAAAAGAACTTCAAGAAGGACAGCAAGGAAGTTGCCGCGCCCGGTAAGCAAGTTGCCGGGAAGAAGCCAAAGAATGGACCCAAGCCCGAGACTGAGTGTTTTTATTGCAAGGGAAGTGGTCACTGGAAGCGGAACTGCCCCAAATACTTAGCGGACAAGAAGGCCGGCAAAACAAAAGGTATATGTGATATACATGTAATTGATGTGTACCTTACCAGTACTCGTAGTAGCTCTTGGGTATTTGATACCGGTGCAGTTGCTCACATTTGTAACTCAAAGCAGGAGCTGCGGAATAAACGGAGACTGGCGAAGGACGAGGTGACGATGCGCGTCGGGAATGGTTCCAAGGTCGATGTGATCGCCGTCGGCACGCTACCTCTACATTTACCTACGGGATTAGTTTTAAACCTCAATAATTGTTATTTAGTGCCAAGTTTGAGCATGAACATTGTGTCTGGATCTCGTTTAATTCGAGATGGCTACTCATTTAAATCCGAGAATAATGGTTGTTCTATTTATATGAGAGATATGTTTTATGGTCATGCTCCGATGGTTAATAGTTTATTCTTAATGAATCTCGTACGTGATGATACACATATTCATAGTGTGAATACCAAAAGAGTTAAAGTTGATAACAATAGTCCCACATACTTGTGGCACTGCCGCCTTGGTCACATAGGTGTCAAACGCATGAAGAAGCTCCATGCAGATGGACTTTTAGAGTCTCTTGATTATGAATCATTTGACACATGCGAACCATGCCTCATGGGTAAAATGACCAAGACTCCGTTCTCAGGAACAATGGAGCGAGCAACCAACTTATTGGAAATCATATATACTGATGTGTGCGGTCCAATGAGTGTTGAGGCTCGCGGTGGCTATCGTTATGTTCTCACCCTCACTGATGACTTGAGTAGATATGGGTATATCTACTTAATGAAACACAAGTCTGAGACCTTTGAAAAGTTCAAGGAATTTCAGAGTGAGGTTGAAAATCAACGTGACAGAAAGATCAAGTTTCTGCGATCAGATCGTGGAGGAGAATACTTGAGTCACGAATTTGGCACACACTTGAGAAAATGTGGAATAGTTTCACAACTCACGCCGCCTGGAACACCTCAGCGTAATGGTGTGTCTGAACGTCGTAATCGCACTCTATTAGATATGGTGAGATCTATGATGTCTCTTACCGATTTACCGCTATCTTTTTGGGGCTATGCTTTAGAGACTGCCGCATTCACTTTAAATAGGGCACCATCGAAATCCGTTGAGACGACACCGTATGAATTATGGTTTGGGAAGAAACTTAAGCTGTCGTTTCTAAAAGTTTGGGGATGCGATGCTTATGTCAAGAAACTTCAACCTGAAAAGCTCGAACCCAAGTCGGAAAAAATGCGTCTTCATAGGATACCCTAAAGAAACTATTGGGTATACCTTCTACCTCAGATCCGAAGGCAAGATCTTTGTTGCCAAGAATGGATCCTTTCTAGAGAAGGAGTTTCTCTCGACAGAAGTAAGTGGGAGGAAAGTAGAACTTGATGAAGTATTACCCCTTGAACCGGAAAAAGGCGCAACTCAAGAAAACGTTCCTGAGATGCCTATACCGACTAGAGAGGAAATTAATGATGATGATCAAGATACCTCTAATCAAGCTCCTACTGAAATTCGAAGGTCCACAAGGACACGTTCCGCACCAGAGTGGTACGGCAACCCTGTCTTGGAAATCATGTTGTTAGACAACGGTGAACCTTCGAACTATGAGGAAGCGATGGCGGGCCCGGATTCCGACAAATGGCTGGAAGCCATGAAATCCGAGATAGGATCCATGTATGAAAACGAAGTATGGACTTTGACTGACTTGCCCGTTGAACGGCGAGCCATAGAAAATAAATGGATCTTTAAGAAGAAGACATACGCGGATGGTAATGTGACCATCTATAAAGCTCGGCTTGTCGCTAAGGGTTATCAACAAGTTCAAGGGGTTGAATACGATGAGACTTTCTCACCGGTAGCGAAGCTGAAGTCCGTCCGAATCATGTTAGCAATTGCCGCATTCTACGATTATGAAATATGGCAAATGGACGTCAAAACGGCATTCCTTAATGGTTTCCTTAAGGAAGAATTGTATATGATGCAGCCGGAAGGTTTTGTCCATCCTAAGAATGCCGACAAGGTGTGCAAGCTCCAACGCTCGATTTATGGGCTGGTGCAAGCATCTCGGAGTTGGAACATTCGCTTTGATGAGATGATCAAAGCGTTTGGATTTACGCAGACTTATGGAGAAGCCTGCGTTTACAAGAAAGTGAGTGGGAGTTCTGTAGCATTTCTCATATTATATGTAGATGACATACTTTTGATGGGAAATGATATAGAACTCTTGGACAACATTAAGGCCTACTTGAATAAGAGTTTTTCAATGAAGGACCTTGGAGAAGCTGCTTATATATTAGGCATCAAGATCTATAGAGATAGATCAATACGCCTCATAGGTCTTTCACAAAGCACATACCTTGATAAGATATTGAAGAAGTTCAATATGGATCAATCTAAGAAGGGGTTCTTACCTGTGTTACAAGGTGTGAAATTGAGCTCAGCTCAATATCCAACCACGGCAGAAAATATAGAAGAGATGAGTGTCATCCCCTATGCCTCAGCCATAGGTTCTATTATGTATGCTATGCTGTGTACCAGACCTGATGTAAACCTTGCTGTAAGTTTGGTAGGAAGGTACCAAAGTAATCCCGGCAAGGAACACTGGACAACGGTCAAGAATATCCTGAAGTACCTGAAAAGGACTAAGGAAATGTTTCTCGTTTATGGAGGTGACGAAGAGCTCGTCGTAAAGGGTTACGTCGACGCTAGCTTCGACACAGATCTGGATGACTCTAAGTCACAAACCGGATACGTGTATATTTTGAATGGTGGGGCAGTAAGCTGGTGCAGTTGCAAGCAGAGCGTCGTGGCGGGATCTACATGTGAAGCGGAGTACATGGCAGCCTCGGAGGCAGCACATGAAGCAATTTGGGTGAAGGAGTTCATCACCGACCTCGGAGTCATACCCAATGCGTTGGGGCCAATCAAACTCTTCTGTGACAACACTGGAGCTATTGCACTTGCCAAGGAGCCCAGGTTTCACAAGAATACCAGGCACATCAAGCGTCGCTTCAACCCTATTCGTGAAAATGTTCAAGATGGAGACATAGATATTTGTAAAGTACATACGGACCTGAATGTAGCAGATCCGTTGACTAAACCTCTCCCTAGAGCAAAACATGATCAACACCAGAATTCCATGGGTGTTCGATTCATCACAATGTAACTAGATTATTGACTCTAGTGCAAGTGGGAGACTGTTGGAAATATGCCCTAGAGGCAATAATAAAAGCATTATTATTATATTTCCTTATTCATGATAATTGTCTTTATTCATGCTATAATTGTGTTATCCAGAAATCGTAATACATGTGTGAATAACAGACACCAACATGTCCCTAGTAAGCCTCTAGTTGACTAGCTCGTTGATTAATAGATAGTCATGGTTTCCTGACTATGGGCATTGGATGTCATTGATAACGAGATCACATCATTAGGAGAATGATGTGATGGACAAGACCCAATCCTAAACATAGCACAAGATCGTATAGTTCGTTTGGTAGAGTTTTCCAATGTCAAGTGTCCTTTCCTTAGACCATGAGATCGTGTAACTTCCGGATACCGTAGGAGTGCTTTGGGTGTGCCAAACGTCACAACGTAACTGGGTGACTATAAAGGTATACTGCGGGTATCTCCGAAAGTGTCTGTTGGGTTGACACGAATCGAGACGGGGATTTGTCACTCCGTATGACGGAGAGGTATCACTGGGCCCACTCGGTAATGCATCATCATTATGAGCTCAAAGTAACCAAGTGTCTGGTCACGGGATCATGCATTACGGCACGAGTAAAGTGACTTGCCGGTAACGAGATTGAACGAGGTATTGGGATACCGACGATCGAATCTCGGGCAAGTAAAATACCGATTGACAAAGGGAATCGTATACGGGATTAATTGAATCCTCGACATCGTGTTTCATCCGATGAGATCATCGTGGAGTATGTGGGAGACAACATGGGTATCCAGATCCCGTTGTTGGTTATTGCCCGAGAGCCGTCTCGGTCATGTCTGCATGTCTCCCGAACCCGTAGGGTCTACACACTTAAGGTTCGGTGACGCTAGGGTTGTGAAGATAAGTATATGCAGTAACCCGAATGTTGTTCGGAGTCCCGGATGAGATCCCGGACATCACGAGGAGTTTTGGAATAGTCCGAAGGTAAAGAATTATATATAGGAAGTGCTGTTTCGGCCATCGGGAGTTATCCGGGGGTCACCGGTATTGTACCGGGACCACCAGATGGGTCCCGGGGGCCCACCGGGTGGGGCCACCCATCCCGGAGGGCCCCATGGGCTGAAGTGGGAGGGGGGACCAGCCCTTAGTGGGCTGGTGCGTCCCCCAAGGCCCACCCCCTGCGCCTAGGGTTGGAACCCTAGGGTGGGGGGGGGCGCCCACTTGCCTTGGGGGGCACTCCACCCCCTTGGCCGCCGCCCCCTCTGGATATTGGATCTCCAGGGGCCGGCGCCCCCCAGGGGGCCTATATATAGGGGGGGGGGGGAGGGAGGGGCAGCCGCACCCTTGCCCCTGGCGCCTCCCTCTCTCCCTGCTACACCTCTCCCTCTCGCAGTGCACGGCGAAGCCCTGCTGTTGTGACGCCCTGCATCCACCACCACGCCGTCGTGCTGCTGGATCTTCATCAACCTCTCCTTCCCCCTTGATGGATCAAGAAGGAGGAGACGTCACGCTGACCGTACGTGTGTTGAACGCGGAGGTGCCGTCCGTTCGGTGCTAGGATCTCCGGTGATTTGGATCACGTCGTGTACGACTACCACATTCCCGTTCTTTTGAACGCTTCCGCTCGCGATCTGCAAAGGTATGTAGATGCATCCGATCACTCGTTGCTAGATGAACTCATAGATGGATCATGGTGAAACCGTAGGAAAATTTTTGTTTTCTGCAACATTCCCCAACACCTGGACGGGGGCGAGTTGATAGGCAAGCTCGATCGGGCGGAATAGGCTGTCAACATGCATCCATCTTAATTATATTCGGCCGGCCGGCCTGCTGGTGTGATCGATCCCAACGAACGTCGTTAATTCTGCATGCATGCATGTTTTCCTTTTTCAAGTCTATATATCTATGTACTGTATTTTCTTTCTTCTTTGGGAATCCCTTTTTTTCCAATCATACGATGACATTCAACTTTTTTCCATTTCATTTATCCCAAACTCAAAATATTATGTATGTATGTATGTATGTATGTTACTTACAGTTTATATACGTGCATGTACTCCTATTTAATTTACATGAGGTCGACATTGGTGTCCTCTCCAAATTCCATCCAAACCTTCTTGGTGTCGTTCGTCCAAGAAGCAAATCTCGGAAATGATATGTTTCATCTCCTACTCACAACTATCCTCAAACACCATCTTTATTGTTTTGTATAAATATCCATATGGAACGGTAAAAATAGAGTCAGCCATATAATAGCACAAATTAATTAATTAAGCAACTCACATTTTTATCTTCTTCTTTTTTGGAAAGGAGGATAGCCATCAGCCTCTGCATCAAAGTGATGCATGCAACCATTTAAAAAAAATTCAAAGCTCACTCTTGCTTGTCTTCTTTGTCAGCAAGTTGAAGTGTGCATCGATTGCCAACCAGCCGTGGGTTTTGCACCTTGTTAAGGAGGAATAGGAGACAACGACATGACCATGACGTATTACCCTACTTGCTGTCTAAATCTTATATTTGGCCCGCTCTGAACATGGTCCCCCATATTTTCCTTTTCTTGTCTATGCATTTCCTTTCTTCTTTGGGACTGTCGGCTGTTTTTCAATTCGACCCAAGTTAAGTTTTCTTCTAATCATAGGATGACACGTGGACATTCAACTTTTTCCAATTTGATGAAAAATCATTTTTTAACGTGAAATCTATTTTCAGGGCTATTTCCGGCGGACTCCCGCGTAGCCTTGGATTTCGAACGAGCGAATGAGATTATAAGTGTTTCTAGTCATCAACGTAACATAGATGAGCCCCCCCCCTCCCTGCGCGTACACACACAAAAACATAGATGAACCGCATGTCTTCGTGTCGATTATATATGTGTTATTACAACGTTTAGAGAGATTACAGGGAGGTTTGGAGAGATAGAGCTTATCCCAAAAGACTAGGCAAAAAAAATGTTTATCTCACATATTCAGTTGTACATGTTTATCCTAACAGGCGCATGTTTTTTGCATTGTTTTGCTCCGAATTTCCACAGTTTTCTTTGATGGTTTTAACAGGTGCATGCTCATGATTAGTAACAGGTATATAGGTATATTCATTAGTCTTTTTTTCGATATCGATAGATTGTTCGGCAATGTACTGCACACGTGGTATGACAACAAAGATTAATATTTTTGTGAACTTTAACAGTTTGTTTTACACGCAATATTCCTTGAGATCTTTCCAAATAATTGTGATATTAGAAATTTATCTACATGATTATGGCAAATAGGATCCAGAAGGTAATAGGGCTGGGAGTCTTAGGGATGAAGGACAACGAACGCACCCTTCATCAGTGAACGAACCTTTATTGGCCCGTCGCTAACTGGGATTTAAGATATACTCCCTCTGTTCCAAGTTATTTGTCTCTGCTTCATCTAAATACGAATGTATCTAGATGAAAAAAGGTGTCTAAAGATGGATCAATATCTGAAAATAAGTAATACAATTAATTTGTGACAGAGGGAGTACTACAACATACCACTACTATTTACTCCCTCCGTACATAGGTTTAAATTTCGATTTTGTTAAAAGAAGATCTTTGACCAATATTATTGGAAAATATAGAAACATGTATGACTCCGAATTAGTACCAATAAATCCATTTTGAAAAGTAGTTTCGTCATATACTAAGTTTGATACTCCCTCCGACCGAAATTAATTAACTCAGATTTGTCTAGGTACCGATGTGTCTAGTAACAAAGCAGAAGTATATACATCCGTATCCAGATAAATCTGATTATATTAATTTGGATCGGAGAAGTATATATAAAGTGGCTTACTTCAAAAGGAGAATTATCCTTTTTAAAATGCAGAAGTATCCCTTTTTCGTGGATGGAGAGAGTAGTCGATAAACTTTTGCATGCATCAACACTGTGACGCATGTAGATGATGTATTCCGGTGACACATTTATAGATGATGTAACCATGTCACCCATTGGCACTAGGTTTAAGTTGGACCACCTACAGCCTGCTTGAGCGACGCACGTTTCAGGTGTGCATTCCACTTGACCTCGCTCCAGCAATTGCGGATCCTGGATACTGACACTTGTGGTCACCACTTGGAATTGGATTCCGATTTGGGCATTCCATTGGACCTCTGTTAGACTACTTATAGTGGGAATAGCTTAGATATTAACATTACACACCCCAGTATAAGTTTGCTTATGTGACAACAGTTAATGAGAAGAGATGTGTTTCTTGTAACGTAATATGTTTTTTGCTACATCGCTCGCATTTTTTCTACAATCGGCGTCACATTTTGCCTCATCGCATGGCCACCGCAGTTTTTGCTACATATGGCCATCGCATGTCAATTACGTTTTTATATACTGAAGAATATGGCATACCCTAGCAAGTCATTTCCGGAGAATAGTTACCAACAAGTGATTTACAAGTGAGCCTCTAGTTTATTAAAACTGGGATGCGACTCACTCTATTAATATGCAAGACACCACTCACTCTGACTGAAACGGTCACCTGCTTGAAGCGAGCAGCGGATCAATGAATATATATATATATATATATATATATATATATATATATATATATATATATATATATATATATATATATATTGTAAATATGGGCTGATCTTATTTTTTAGTTAAATATGTGTTTTGTATTCACTGTTGTATATTAGAGATAAATACTGATGGCTTTGGATGATGCTTTGAAAATGTGCATTGACAAAGCTTTATGATGGATAAATTGAAAAACTCAACGCATCCTGCGCAACTGAAAGAGATTCATATAAACAATTGTACCTCTTTATATATTTGTTACACATGATGGTAGAAATGAAGTATTTTCTATACATGTTGGTTTTTTCAGAGTAAGAGAAAGACGAAGATGTATTATGTCGACGTTCAGAAAGAATCCATAGACAAGAATGTCGACGCGATGTTATTGGAAGGAGTAAAAAATTAATTGATAGTGATATAAAGCAATACAAATATAGAAAATACGGGCATTGTACTAATATAGCTAGTTGTGAACGGACAGGACCCTCATTTTGCCCATCATCAGGACCATGGACCCTGAGTAGTACGATGATCGACAAGGAAACCCGCAAGAATGTCTGGCCGTCTTCCTCAGACATGCTCGGCACCGTCTGGCCGTCCCTCGTCACTGGCCAGCACGCCCACAAGGGCGAGGTGGACACGAGCAACTCCTCCTCGTGCATGCAATCCTGGAGCGGAATCGTGTTACTTTCTAGTCACATGGCGAGAAAGTGATACAATAAGAAGAAAACAATCAAAACGTGCATCTCTCTAGCTTGCTAGTGCCACAAGCTGAAGCTTGTAAAAAACCACTGCTGAGAGGAAGCCAGCCTTGTGTTGATATGGCTATATAAGCTGCTGGGGAGTACACAAGGCTGGCAAACACCACGAGAAGTCCATTACCTGCATTTCTTAATACAGTACTAAATAAAAATGTTGAGTCTCGCTTGGACTCGTCGCGGCGACACGGAGGCACCACCCACCCCAACCCCAACCTGGGGTGGCTGCTCTCTCCACGGACTCGATATTGAGGTGGTGAGGGAGAAGGACACTGTCCCTGGCGGCAACGGCAGCGGGCTAGTTGCAATCCCTTCGTATTTCTGGGGCGACCGGCTGGCGAAGCGGCATGATGCAGGCTTCCCCTTGTACACGGGCTACTCGGCGGCGAGGGCCTTGGTCGGCAAGGGGGCGGGGGCCATGGCGGATCTGAGAAGGCTGTCTCGCGAGGCGGAAGACATGCTGGCGGAGATGTTTGCTAGCATTAGCAGTGACGGCGGAGGCGACCCGGCGCGGCCCAGGGTGGTGCAACTGCGACTGTCGCCGGAGCTGGCGCTGTGGAAAAGCACCCAGCACGCAATCGGCAACGTGTTGCCCACTAAGGGCGCCGGGCTGGTCCAAGCCGCGCCGCAGGTTCTCGCTTTGCTGGGCGCCGCCGACTGGCCTGAGGCGATGACAACAACCAACGCCCTATCTGGTAGCGGCATGGCGAACCTGCTGATTGGCGCCTCCGACGTGCGCACCCTCTTCTCCAACTACGTGGTGGACATGGCATTTTACTACGAGCACGGGTACCACAAGGTGTTCCCCTCCTTCAGCCGCCTCCTGCGTGACGGGCTCGGCGACGCCCGCTCGCTACGAACCCCTGGTGGCCGGCAGCGACGCGAGGCCGTCGCCATCGGCGCGTCCTACATCCGAGCCAAGATTGCATTGGAGGCGGCGCACAGGACGCTCCTCAAGGACCGGTCGGGACTGATGGACCGCCACACCGCCCAGGTCATGGCCCTGTGCGAGAGCAGCATCCTCGGCATGGGGGCTGAGGCCATAGCCCGGGGCTTCGATGTCGGCGCCGTCACGAGTGACCTCGTCTTCAGCTCGCCCGGCACCGATGTCATCGATGTGGGCAGCGACCTGGTAAACTCCGAGGTCATGAACTCGTTCCTCAACGTGGCCGACATCGCCGCCACAGGCGTGGTGAGCGAGACGGCGCTGCGGGCCATCTACGACGCCTACGCTGCCACGGGAGCTCGGATGTACACTCAGAGGTGGCACGAGCCTGTGGCCCGGATGTGCATCACCTTGTACACTTGGCACCTGCACAACGACCGGCACATGTTCCTCCGCCGTGCCCTCCTAGGATGGCCCAAGGCCCGCAAGTCCCCGGCGCGGCCCCAGCAAGAGGCCGACTTCGACGAGGTCTTCGACACCGACTTTCATACCACCGGCTTCAGTAGGCCCCTTGACGCTGAGTATGCCTGCAATGGGGAAGAAACCTGCAACCACGTCCGGCGCTTCCTCAAAGTAAAAGGAGACCAAGACCACCTACTGGCCGCCCTTTGGTCGTCCATTGTCACCGGTCCGCTGGAGTACGCCCGGAAGGGCGAGGTGGACGAGCAGCGTGAGAAACACCTCATTGAATCCTCGCGCCTGCAAATGGTCCAGCTCTTCTCCAAGGGCCTCATCGACGAAATGGTTTGGCTCGTCGCCCATGCAAGCCACCATGCCTGGCAGGTGAACTATCTGTTTGAGGCCGCCATGTTTGGCAGCATCCTGGACGGGGGCGAGTTGATAGGCAAGCTCGATCGGGCGGAATAGGCTGTCAACATGCATCCATCTTAATTTTATTCGGCCGGCCGGCCTGCTGCTGTTGTCGATCCCAACGAACGTCGTTAATTCTGCATGCATGCATGTTTTCCTTTTCAAGTCTATATATCTATGTACTGTATTTTCTTTCTTCTTTGCGAATCCCCTTTCTTTCCAATCATACGATGACATTCAACTTTTTTCCATTTCATTCATCCCAAACTCAAAATATTATGTATGTATGTCGAATAATCACGAGTGGACATGGTTCCATGCGAGGATGGAATCACCTCCGTCCATGCGCACATGATTCGTGTAGTATTTGTACAACCAGCCCGTATCTTTATTTCTCAGCACCGCTCCAGTGTAGTATAGGCCTAGTATTCCACAGCCAATAAGTGAGTAAGCCCCACTGCACAATAACTACACTGATCCATGCTATTGATTAGAGGAGTTAATCTCATTTATTTGTACATTCAACGGCAGCGTACGTGCACCACCCCATGCATTTTCTCCCCATTCATCGTATCCATCCCGCAGCTCGTCCCTCACTCAACTAGCTTCTCTAGTCCATGCTCACGGAGATCTAAGAGTTCCTTTTCCCAACAATGGAGTTGTGGAATTGTAGCTATACTGGAGTCCATCTCTCTCTCTCTCTCCCTCTGTGTGTGTGTGTCTATCTCTCTCTCGTGGCTGTGGGTGGACAAAGCAACCTCATGTTCTGTATTAGGATCCCAACCAACGTAGGAAAGATATCTAAGCTTCTGCCGTCGCTACAGCTTGATGCCATGGCCAGCCTTTTCCTCTCAGCGCCAGGTTGAAGATGAACAATAATGGGCGACATACGTGACATCAGCTGGCACACCTTAACATGTATTCATTTATTAGGAGCAGGTCGTGAAGTGTTAACTACATTGGAAGCATGCACCCTGCCCATAATCACACCAGCTCTCTCCACCTAGCATTGTTCAATTTAGAAACTGGGGTATTTTAGTTTCATCACTTGTTTCAACTATTGCTTTAGAATTGAAATACTTAAATTTATCAATTTCTTACTGAAAAATCAATTAACTCCATTCTTCATAGTTAACTCGAATCATGAAAAAAAGTAGAATTTGAATTTTAAAATGCAACATTAATAAAAAATCATTTCGTCTATTAATAGAAGATCAGGCAAAATTCTACATAAAGGTCAAAATATTTTTACATGGCTTATAGAGAACGAGCTTTCTTTTCATGGCTTCAGTTTTGATCTCAGCTTCACAAGCATATATGTTAATCAAAATTTACAATTCCCATTTAAAAAAAATTGGAGACGTCAAAATCAACTCCACATATATTTCTAATTGAAAACTTACGATATGAAAATATCTACGAGCTGCATTTAGTTATCTAAATATATTAATTGGTAAATTAGGACTAATCATCATACGATTGGAGGAAGTTTGTCATGGTTATAGCTAAATTCGGGTGCTTAGTCCATGTTCTATGTATTAATACTATATTAATATATGTAGTAGTAATATATTAATTGGTAAATTAGGACTAATCATCATACAAGTGTGTTTAATCATTGTGCCAGTTATTAGCTCTGTAATATCTAGGGCTAATCAGCGCCAGGTCGACTTATTCATAGCGACACTAAACCATCCAGTTTGTCATGAATCAGTCGCTATGAATAAAGCTTCTTGTATCAGCATTCCGTTGATTCATCTGCCTATTGATGAGTAGCACATTAATACATAGGCTTGCCCACCTAATCACCAGTGTCATAAAAGAAGTCTGCAATGCAAGGAGACGAACATGTTGGATATATGTCAGCGCATGCGTATACCCAAGAAAGTAAAACGCAGGACCAGTATCCACATGCTATAACATGTGTATCAACGTTTCTGCTGGGGCCATCTCCTCTTGTTCTTCTGCTCTCCACAGGGACGCAACTCACAGAAGAGCTAGTGTAGTTATGACAGATATGAGAATTAAAGACCGACCCAACACCTCCAAGGGGCGTTGCTGCCAGACAGCTAGTATCCATACGAGAATTAAACGAGACCTGGCCCATGCTTGTTAGGTATAACGTTACGTATTTACTTTGGCCTGAGAATTACCCGCCCTGTATTTTGCAGTGGCCTATATTAAGTAGCAATCGTGATGCATATGCGGACGTGCGAGATTTCGGCATCGCGTGCCACCATGTCCCAAAGATCCGCGTCGGTATGTATGTATGTTACTTACAGTTTATATACGTGCATCTACTCCTATTTAATTTACATGAGGTCGACATTGGTGTCCTCTCCAAATTCCATCCAAACCTTCTTGGTGTCGTTCGTCCAAGAATCAAATCTCGGAAATGATATATGTTTCATCTCCAACTCACAACTATCCACAAACACCATCTTTTTTGTTTTGTATAAATATCCATATGGAACGGTAAAAATAGAGCCAGCCATATAATAGCACAAATTAATTAATTAAGCAACTCACGTTTTTCTCATATTCTTTTTTGAAAAGGAGGATAGCCATCGGCCTCTGCATCAAAGTGATGCATGCAACCATTAAAAAAAAATCAAAGCTCACTCTTGCTTGACTTCTTTGTCAGCAAGTTGAAGTGTGCATCGATTGCCAACCAGCCGTGGGTTTTGCACCTTGTTAAGGAGGAATAGGAGACAACGACATGACCATGACGTATTACCCAACTTGCTGTCTAAATCTTATATTTGGCCCGCTCTGAACATGGTCCCCCATATTTTCCTTTTCTTGTCTATGCATTTCCTTTCTTCTTTGGGACTGTCGGCTGTTTTTCAATTCGACCCAAGTTAAGTTTTCTTCTAATCATAGGATGACACGTGGACATTCAAGTTTTTTCGATTTGATGAAAAATCATTTTTTAACGTGAAATCTATTTTCAGGGCTATTTCCGGCGGACTCCCGCATAGCCTTGGATTTCGAACGAGCGAATGAGATTATAAGTGTTTCTAGTCATCAACGTAACATATGTGTTATTTCAACGTTTAGAGAGATTACAGGGAGGTTTGGAGAGATAGAGCTTATCCCAAAAGACTAGGCAAAAAAAATGTTTATCTCACATATTCAGTTGTACATGTTTATCCTAACAGGTGCATGTTTTTTGCCTTGTTTTGCTCCGAATTTCCACAGTTTTCTTTGATGGTTTTAACAGGTGCATGCTCATGATTAGTAACAGGTATATAGGTATATTCAGTAGTCTTTTTTTTCGATATCGATAGATTGTTCGGCAATGTACTGCACACGTGGTATGACAACAAAGATTAATATTTTTGTGAACTTTAACAGTTTGTTTTACACGCAATATTCCTTGAGATCTTTCCAAATAATTGTGATATTAGAAATTTATCTACATGATTATGGCAAATAGGATCCAGAAGGTAATAGGGCTGGGATTCTTAGGGATGAAGGACAACGAACGCACCCTTCATCAGTGAACGAACCTTTATTGGCCCGTCGCTAACTGGGATTTAAGAGATACTCCCTCTGTTCCAAGTTATTTGTCTCTGCTTCATCTAAATACGAATGTATCCAGATGAAAAAAGGTGTCTAAAGATGGATCAATATCTGAAAATAAGTAATACAATTAATTTGTGACAGAGGGAGTACTACTACATACCACTACTATTTACTCCCTCCGTACATAGGTTTAAATTTCGATTTTGTTAAAAGATCTTTGACCAATATTATTGGAAAATATAGAAACATGTATGACTCCGAATTAGTACCAATAAATCCATTTTGAAAAGTAGTTTCGTCATATACTAAGTTTGATACTCCCTTCGACCGAAATTAATTAACTCAGATTTGTCTAGGTACCGATGTGTCTAGTAACGAAGCAGAAGTATATACATCCGTATCCAGATAAATCTGATTATATTAATTTCAATCGGAGAAGTATATATAAAGTGGCTTACTTCAAAAGGAGAATTATCCTTTTTAAAATGCAGAAGTATCCCTTTTTCGTGGATGGAGAGAGTAGTCGATACACCTTTGCATGCATCAACACTGTGACGCATGTAGATGATGTATTCCGGTGACACATTTATAGATGATGTAACCATGTCACCCATTGGCACTAGGTTTAAGTTGGACCACCTACAACCTGCTTGAGCGACACACGTTTCAGGTGTGCATGTCCACTTGACCTCGCTCCAGCAATTGCGGATCCTGGATACTGACACTTGTGGTCACCACTTGGAATTGGATTCCGATTTGGGCGTTCCATTGGACCTCTGTTAGACTACTTATAGTGGGAATAGCATAGATATTAACATTACACACCCCAATATAAGTTTGCTTATGTGACAACAGTTAATGAGAAGAGATGTGTTTCTTGTAACGTAATATGTTTTTTGCTACATCGCTCGCATTTTTTCTACAATCGGCGTCACATTTTGCCTCATCGCATGGCCACCGCAGTTTTTGCTACATATGGCCATCGCATGTCAATTACGTTTTTATATACTGAAGAATATGGCATACCCTAGCAAGTCATTTCCGGAGAATAGTTACCAACAAGTGATTTACAAGTGAGCCTCTAGTTTATTAAAACTGGGATGCGACTCACTCTATTAATATGCAAGACACCACTCACTCTGACTGAAACGGTCACCTGCTTGAAGCGAGCAGCGGATCAATGAATATATATATATATATATATATATATATATATATATATATATATATATATATATATATATATTGTAAATATGGGCTGATCTTATTTTTTAGTTAAATATGTGTTTTGTATTCACTGTTGTATATTAGAGATAAATACTGATGGCTTTGGATGATGCTTTGAAAATGTGCATTGACAAAGCTTTATGATGGATAAATTGAAAAACTCAACGCATCCTGCGCAACTGAAAGAGATTCATATAAACAATTGTACCTCTTTATATATTTGTTACACATGATGGTAGAAATGAAGTATTTTCTATACATGTTGGTTTTTTCAGAGTAAGAGAAAGACGAAGATGTATTATGTCGACGTTCAGAAAGAATCCATAGACAAGAATGTCGACGCGATGTTATTGGAAGGAGTAAAAAATTAATTGATAGTGATATAAAGCAATACAAATATAGAAAATACGGGCATTGTACTAATATAGCTAGTTGTGAACGGACAGGACCCTCATTTTGCCCATCATCAGGACCATGGACCCTGAGTAGTACGATGATCGACAAGGAAACCCGCAAGAATGTCTGGCCGTCTTCCTCAGACATGCTCGGCACCGTCTGGCCGTCCCTCGTCACTGGCCAGCACGCCCACAAGGGCGAGGTGGACACGAGCAACTCCTCCTCGTGCATGCAATCCTGGAGCGGAATCGTGTTACTTTCTAGTCACATGGCGAGAAAGTGATACAATAAGAAGAAAACAATCAAAACGTGCATCTCTCTAGCTTGCTAGTGCCACAAGCTGAAGCTTGTAAAAAACCACTGCTGAGAGGAAGCCAGCCTTGTGTTGATATGGCTATATAAGCTGCTGGGGAATACACAAGGCTGGCAAACACCAGGAGAAGTCCATTACCTGCATTTCTTAATACAGTACTAAATAAAAATGTTGAGTCTCGCTTGGACTCGTCGCGGCGACACGGAGGCACCACCCACCCCAACCCCAACCTGGGGTGGCTGCTCTCTCCACGGACTCGATATTGAGGTGGTGAGGGAGAAGGACACTGTCCCTGGCGGCAACGGCAGCGGGCTAGTTGCAATCCCTTCGTATTTCTGGGGCGACCGGCTGGCGAAGCGGCATGATGCAGGCTTCCCCTTGTACACGGGCTACTCGGCGGCGAGGGCCTTGGTCGGCAAGGGGGCGGGGGCCATGGCGGATCTGAGAAGGCTGTCTCGCGAGGCGGAAGACATGCTGGCGGAGATGTTTGCTAGCATTAGCAGTGACGGCGGAGGCGACCCGGCGCGGCCCAGGGTGGTGCAACTGCGACTGTCGCCGGAGCTGGCGCTGTGGAAAAGCACCCAGCACGCAATCGGCAACGTGTTGCCCACTAAGGGCGCCGGGCTGGTCCAAGCCGCGCCGCAGGTTCTCGCTTTGCTGGGCGCCGCCGACTGGCCTGAGGCGATGACAACAACCAACGCCCTATCTGGTAGCGGCATGGCGAACCTGCTGATTGGCGCCTCCGACGTGCGCACCCTCTTCTCCAACTACGTGGTGGACATGGCATTTTACTACGAGCACGGGTACCACAAGGTGTTCCCCTCCTTCAGCCGCCTCCTGCGTGACGGGCTCGGCGACGCCCGCTCGCTACGAACCCCTGGTGGCCGGCAGCGACGCGAGGCCGTCGCCATCGGCGCGTCCTACATCCGAGCCAAGATTGCATTGGAGGCGGCGCACAGGACGCTCCTCAAGGACCGGTCGGGACTGATGGACCGCCACACCGCCCAGGTCATGGCCCTGTGCGAGAGCAGCATCCTCGGCATGGGGGCTGAGGCCATAGCCCGGGGCTTCGATGTCGGCGCCGTCACGAGTGACCTCGTCTTCAGCTCGCCCGGCACCGATGTCATCGATGTGGGCAGCGACCTGGTAAACTCCGAGGTCATGAACTCGTTCCTCAACGTGGCCGACATCGCCGCCACAGGCGTGGTGAGCGAGACGGCGCTGCGGGCCATCTACGACGCCTACGCTGCCACGGGAGCTCGGATGTACACTCAGAGGTGGCACGAGCCTGTGGCCCGGATGTGCATCACCTTGTACACTTGGCACCTGCACAACGACCGGCACATGTTCCTCCGCCGTGCCCTCCTAGGATGGCCCAAGGCCCGCAAGTCCCCGGCGCGGCCCCAGCAAGAGGCCGACTTCGACGAGGTCTTCGACACCGACTTTCATACCACCGGCTTCAGTAGGCCCCTTGACGCTGAGTATGCCTGCAATGGGGAAGAAACCTGCAACCACGTCCGGCGCTTCCTCAAAGTAAAAGGAGACCAAGACCACCTGCTGGCCGCCCTTTGGTCGTCCATTGTCACCGGTCCGCTGGAGTACGCCCGGAAGGGCGAGGTGGACGAGCAGCGTGAGAAACACCTCATTGAATCCTCGCGCCTGCAAATGGTCCAGCTCTTCTCCAAGGGCCTCATCGACGAAATGGTTTGGCTCGTCGCCCATGCAAGCCACCATGCCTGGCAGGTGAACTATCTGTTTGAGACCGCCATGTTTGGCAGCATCCTGGACGGGGGCGAGTTGATAGGCAAGCTCGATCGGGCGGAATAGGCTGTCAACATGCATCCATCTTAATTTTATTCGGCCGGCCGGCCTGCTGCTGTTGTCGATCCCAACGAACGTCGTTAATTCTGCATGCATGCATGTTTTCCTTTTCAAGTCTATATATCTATGTACTGTATTTTCTTTCTTCTTTGCGAATCCCCTTTCTTTCCAATCATACGATGACATTCAACTTTTTTCCATTTCATTCATCCCAAACTCAAAATATTATGTATGTATGTCGAATAATCACGAGTGGACATGGTTCCACGCGAGGATGGAATCACCTCCGTCCATGCGCACGTGATTCGTGTAGTATTTGTACAACCAGCCCGTATCTCTATTTCTCAGCACCGCTCCAGTGTAGTATAGGCCTAGTATTCCACAGCCAATAAGTGAGTAAGCCCCACTGCACAATAACTACACTGATCCATGCTATTGATTAGAGGAGTTAATCTCATTTATTTGTACATTCAACGGCAGCGTACGTGCACCACCCCATGCATTTTCTCCCCATTCATCGTATCCATCCCGCAGCTCGTCCCTCACTCAACTAGCTTCTCTAGTCCATGCTCACGGAGATCTAAGAGTTCCTTTTCCCAACAATGGAGTTGTGGAATTGTAGCTATACTGGAGTCCATCTCTCTCTCTCTCTCCCTCTGTGTGTGTGTGTCTATCTCTCTCTCGTGGCTGTGGGTGGACAAAGCAACCTCATGTTCTGTATTAGGATCCCAACCAACGTAGGAAAGATATCTAAGCTTCTGCCGTCGCTACAGCTTGATGCCATGGCCAGCCTTTTCCTCTCAGCGCCAGGTTGAAGATGAACAATAATGGGCGACATACGTGACATCAGCTGGCACACCTTAACATGTATTCATTTATTAGGAGCAGGTCGTGAAGTGTTAACTACATTGGAAGCATGCACCCTGCCCATAATCACACCAGCTCTCTCCACCTAGCATTGTTCAATTTAGAAACTGGGGTATTTTAGTTTCATCACTTGTTTCAACTATTGCTTTAGAATTGAAATACTTAAATTTATCAATTTCTTACTGAAAAATCAATTAACTCCATTCTTCATAGTTAACTCGAATCATGAAAAAAAGTAGAATTTGAATTTTAAAATGCAACATTAATGAAAAATCATTTCGTCTATTAATAGAAGATCAGGCAAAATTCTACATAAAGGTCAAAATATTTTTACATGGCTTATAGAGAACGAGCTTTCTTTTCATGGCTTCAGTTTTGATCTCAGCTTCACAAGCATACATGTTAATCAAAATTTACATTTCCCATTTAAAAAAAATTGGAGACGTCAAAATCAACTCCACATATATTTCTAATTGAAAACTTACGATATGAAAATATCTACGAGCTGCATTTAGTTATCTAAATATATTAATTGGTAAATTAGGACTAATCATCATACGATTGGAGGAAGTTTGTCATGGTTATAGCTAAATTCGGGTGCTTAGTCCATGTTCTATGTATTAATACTATATTAATATATGTAGTAGTAATATATTAATTGGTAAATTAGGACTAATCATCATACAAGTGTGTTTAATCATTGTGCCAGTTATTAGCTCTGTAATATCTAGGGCTAATCAGCGCCAGGTCGACTTATTCATAGCGACACTAAACCATCCAGTTTGTCATGAATCAGTCGCTATGAATAAAGCTTCTTGTATCAGCATTCCGTTGATTCATCTGCCTATTGATGAGTAGCACATTAATACATAGGCTTGCCCACCTAATCAGCAGTGTCATAAAAGAAGTCTGCAATGCAAGGAGACGAACATGTTGGATATATGTCAGCGCATGCGTATACCCAAGAAAGTAAAACGCAGGACCAGTATCCACATGCTATAACATGTGTATCAACGTTTCTGCTGGGGCCATCTCCTCTTGTTCTTCTGCTCTCCACAGGGACGCAACTCACAGAAGAGCTAGTGTAGTTATGACAGATATGAGAATTAAAGACCGACCCAACACCTCCAAGGGGCGTTGCTCCCAGACAGCTAGTATCCATACGAGAATTAAACGAGACCTGGCCCATGCTTGTTAGGTATAACGTTACGTATTTACTTTGGCCTGAGAATTACCCGCCCTGTATTTTGCAGTGGCCTATATTAAGTAGCAATCGTGATGCATATGCGTACGTGCGAGATTTCGGCATCGCGTGCCACCATGTCCCAAAGATCCGCGTCGGTATGTATGTATGTTACTTACAGTTTATATACGTGCATCTACTCCTATTTAATTTACATGAGGTCGACATTGGTGTCCTCTCCAAATTCCATCCAAATCTTCTTGGTGTTGTTCGTCCAAGAATCAAATCTTGGAAATGATATATGTTTCATCTCCAACTCACAACTATCCTCAAACACCATCTTTTTTGTTTTGTATAAATATCCATATGGAACGGTAAAAATAGAGCCAGCCATATAATAGCACAAATTAATTAATTAAGCAACTCGCGTTTTTCTCATATTCTTTTTTGAAAAGGAGGATAGCCATCGGCCTCTGCATCAAAGTGATGCATGCAACCATTAAAAAAAATCAAAGCTCACTCTTGCTTGACTTCTTTGTCAGCAAGTTGAAGTGTGCATCGATTGCCAACCAGGCGTGGGTTTTGCACCTTGTTAAGGAGGAATAGGAGACAACGACATGACCATGACGTATTACCCAACTTGCTGTCTAAATCTTATATTTGGCCCGCTCTGAACATGGTCCCCCATATTTTCCTTTTCTTGTCTATGTGTGCGGTCCAATGAGTGTTGAGGCTCGCGGTGGCTATCGTTATGTTCTCACCCTCACTGATGACTTGAGTAGATATGGGTATATCTACTTAATGAAACACAAGTCTGAGACCTTTGAAAAGTTCAAGGAATTTCAGAGTGAGGTTGAAAATCAACGTGACAGAAAGATCAAGTTTCTGCGATCAGATCGTGGAGGAGAATACTTGAGTCACGAATTTGGCACACACTTAAGAAAATGTGGAATAGTTTCACAACTCACGCCGCCTGGAACACCTCAGCGTAATGGTGTGTCTGAACGTCGTAATCGCACTCTATTAGATATGGTGAGATCTATGATGTCTCTTACCGATTTACCGCTATCTTTTTGGGGCTATGCTTTAGAGACTGCCGCATTCACTTTAAATAGGGCACCGTCGAAATCCGTTGAGACGACACCGTATGAATTATGGTTTGGGAAGAAACTTAAGCTGTCGTTTCTAAAAGTTTGGGGATGCGATGCTTATGTCAAGAAACTTCAACCTGAAAAGCTCGAACCCAAGTCGGAAAAAATGCGTCTTCATAGGATACCCTAAAGAAACTATTGGGTATACCTTCTACCTCAGATCCGAAGGCAAGATCTTTGTTGCCAAGAATGGATCCTTTCTAGAGAAGGAGTTTCTCTCGAAAGAAGTAAGTGGGAGGAAAGTAGAACTTGATGAAGTATTACCCCTTGAACCGGAAAAAGGCGCAACTCAAGAAAACGTTCCTGAGATGCCTATACCGACCAGAGAGGAAATTAATGATGATGATCAAGATACCTCTAATCAAGCTCCTACTGAAATTCGAAGGTCCACAAGGACACGTTCCGCACCAGAGTGGTACGGCAACCCTGTCTTGGAAATCATGTTGTTAGACAACGGTGAACCTTCGAACTATGAGGAAGCGATGGCGGGCCCGGATTCCGACAAATGGCTGGAAGCCATGAAATCCGAGATAGGATCCATGTATGAAAACGAAGTATGGACTTTGACTGACTTGCCCGTTGAACGGCGAGCCATAGAAAATAAATGGATCTTTAAGAAGAAGACATACGCGGATGGTAATGTGACCATCTATAAAGCTCGGCTTGTCGCTAAGGGTTATCAACAAGTTCAAGGGGTTGAATACGATGAGACTTTCTCACCGGTAGCGAAGCTGAAGTCCGTCCGAATCATGTTAGCAATTGCCGCATTCTACGATTATGAAATATGGCAAATGGACGTCAAAACGACATTCCTTAATGGTTTCCTTAAGGAAGAATTGTATATGATGCAGCCGGAAGGTTTTGTCCATCCTAAGAATGCCGACAAGGTGTGCAAGCTCCAACGCTCGATTTATGGGCTGGTGCAAGCATCTCGGAGTTGGAACATTCGCTTTGATGAGATGATCAAAGCGTTTGGATTTACGCAGACTTATGGAGAAGCCTGCGTTTACAAGAAAGTGAGTGGGAGTTCTGTAGCATTTCTCATATTATATGTAGATGACATACTTTTGATGGGAAATGATATAGAACTCTTGGACAACATTAAGGCCTACTTGAATAAGAGTTTTTCAATGAAGGACCTTGGAGAAGCTGCTTATATATTAGGCATCAAGATCTATAGAGATAGATCAATACGCCTCATAGGTCTTTCACAAAGCACATACCTTGATAAGATATTGAAGAAGTTCAATATGGATCAATCTAAGAAGGGGTTCTTACCTGTGTTACAAGGTGTGAAATTGAGCTCAGCTCAATATCCAACCACGGCAGAAAATATAGAAGAGATGAGTGTCATCCCCTATGCCTCAGCCATAGGTTCTATTATGTATGCTATGCTGTGTACCAGACCTGATGTAAACCTTGCTGTAAGTTTGGTAGGAAGGTACCAAAGTAATCCCGGCAAGGAACACTGGACAACGGTCAAGAATATCCTGAAGTACCTGAAAAGGACTAAGGAAATGTTTCTCGTTTATGGAGGTGACGAAGAGCTCGTCGTAAAGGGTTACGTCGACGCTAGCTTCGACACAGATCTGGATGACTCTAAGTCACAAACCGGATACGTGTATATTTTGAATGGTGGGGCAGTAAGCTGGTGCAGTTGCAAGCAGAGCGTCGTGGCGGGATCTACATGTGAAGCGGAGTACATGGCAGCCTCGGAGGCAGCACATGAAGCAATTTGGGTGAAGGAGTTCATCACCGACCTCGGAGTCATACCCAATGCGTTGGGGCCAATCAAACTCTTCTGTGACAACACTGGAGCTATTGCACTTGCCAAGGAGCCCAGGTTTCACAAGAATACCAGGCACATCAAGCGTCGCTTCAACCCTATTCGTGAAAATGTTCAAGATGGAGACATAGATATTTGTAAAGTACATACGGACCTGAATGTAGCAGATCCGTTGACTAAACCTCTCCCTAGAGCAAAACATGATCAACACCAGAATTCCATGGGTGTTCGATTCATCACAATGTAACTAGATTATTGACTCTAGTGCAAGTGGGAGACTGTTGGAAATATGCCCTAGAGGCAATAATAAAAGCATTATTATTATATTTCCTTATTCATGATAATTGTCTTTATTCATGCTATAATTGTGTTATCCAGAAATCGTAATACATGTGTGAATAACAGACACCAACATGTCCCTAGTAAGCCTCTAGTTGACTAGCTCGTTGATTAATAGATAGTCATGGTTTCCTGACTATGGGCATTGGATGTCATTGATAACGAGATCACATCATTAGGAGAATGATGTGATGGACAAGACCCAATCCTAAACATAGCACAAGATCGTATAGTTCGTTTGGTAGAGTTTTCCAATGTCAAGTGTCCTTTCCTTAGACCATGAGATCGTGTAACTTCCGGATACCGTAGGAGTGCTTTGGGTGTGCCAAACGTCACAACGTAACTGGGTGACTATAAAGGTATACTGCGGGTATCTCCGAAAGTGTCTGTTGGGTTGACACGAATCGAGACGGGGATTTGTCACTCCGTATGACGGAGAGGTATCACTGGGCCCACTCGGTAATGCATCATCATTATGAGCTCAAAGTAACCAAGTGTCTGGTCACGGGATCATGCATTACGGCACGAGTAAAGTGACTTGCCGGTAACGAGATTGAACGAGGTATTGGGATACCGACGATCGAATCTCGGGCAAGTAAAATACCGATTGACAAAGGGAATCGTATACGGGATTAATTGAATCCTCGACATCGTGTTTCATCCGATGAGATCATCGTGGAGTATGTGGGAGACAACATGGGTATCCAGATCCCGTTGTTGGTTATTGCCCGAGAGCCGTCTCGGTCATGTCTGCATGTCTCCCGAACCCGTAGGGTCTACACACTTAAGGTTCGGTGACGCTAGGGTTGTGAAGATAAGTATATGCAGTAACCCGAATGTTGTTCGGAGTCCCGGATGAGATCCCGGACATCACGAGGAGTTTTGGAATAGTCCGAAGGTAAAGAATTATATATAGGAAGTGCTGTTTCGGCCATCGGGAGTTATCCGGGGGTCACCGGTATTGTACCGGGACCACCAGATGGGTCCCGGGGGCCCACCGGGTGGGGCCACCCATCCCGGAGGGCCCCATGGGCTGAAGTGGGAGGGGGGACCAGCCCTTAGTGGGCTGGTGCGTCCCCCAAGGCCCACCCCCTGCGCCTAGGGTTGGAACCCTAGGGTGGGGGGGGCGCCCACTTGCCTTGGGGGGCACTCCACCCCCTTGGCCGCCGCCCCCTCTGGATATTGGATCTCCAGGGGCCGGCGCCCCCCAGGGGGCCTATATATAGGGGGGGGGGGGGGAGGGAGGGGCAGCCGCACCCTTGCCCCTGGCGCCTCCCTCTCTCCCTGCTACACCTCTCCCTCTCGCAGTGCACGGCGAAGCCCTGCTGTTGTGACGCCCTGCATCCACCACCACGCCGTCGTGCTGCTGGATCTTCATCAACCTCTCCTTCCCCCTTGATGGATCAAGAAGGAGGAGACGTCACGCTGACCGTACGTGTGTTGAACGCGGAGGTGCCGTCCGTTCGGTGCTAGGATCTCCGGTGATTTGGATCACGTCGTGTACGACTACCACATTCCCGTTCTTTTGAACGCTTCCGCTCGCGATCTGCAAAGGTATGTAGATGCATCCGATCACTCGTTGCTAGATGAACTCATAGATGGATCATGGTGAAACCGTAGGAAAATTTTTGTTTTCTGCAACATTCCCCAACACCTGGACGGGGGCGAGTTGATAGGCAAGCTCGATCGGGCGGAATAGGCTGTCAACATGCATCCATCTTAATTATATTCGGCCGGCCGGCCTGCTGGTGTGATCGATCCCAACGAACGTCGTTAATTCTGCATGCATGCATGTTTTCCTTTTTCAAGTCTATATATCTATGTACTGTATTTTCTTTCTTCTTTGGGAATCCCTTTTTTTCCAATCATACGATGACATTCAACTTTTTTCCATTTCATTTATCCCAAACTCAAAATATTATGTATGTATGTATGTATGTATGTTACTTACAGTTTATATACGTGCATGTATTCCTATTTAATTTACATGAGGTCGACATTGGTGTCCTCTCCAAATTCCATCCAAACCTTCTTGGTGTCGTTCGTCCAAGAAGCAAATCTCGGAAATGATATGTTTCATCTCCTACTCACAACTATCCTCAAACACCATCTTTATTGTTTTGTATAAATATCCATATGGAACGGTAAAAATAGAGTCAGCCATATAATAGCACAAATTAATTAATTAAGCAACTCACATTTTTATCTTCTTCTTTTTTGGAAAGGAGGATAGCCATCAGCCTCTGCATCAAAGTGATGCATGCAACCATTTAAAAAAATTTCAAAGCTCACTCTTGCTTGTCTTCTTTGTCAGCAAGTTGAAGTGTGCATCGATTGCCAACCAGCCGTGGGTTTTGCACCTTGTTAAGGAGGAATAGGAGACAACGACATGACCATGACGTATTACCCTACTTGCTGTCTAAATCTTATATTTGGCCCGCTCTGAACATGGTCCCCCATATTTTCCTTTTCTTGTCTATGCATTTCCTTTCTTCTTTGGGACTGTCGGCTGTTTTTCAATTCGACCCAAGTTAAGTTTTCTTCTAATCATAGGATGACACGTGGACATTTAACTTTTTCCAATTTGATGAAAAATCATTTTTTAACGTGAAATCTATTTTCAGGGCTATTTCCGGCGGACTCCCGCGTAGCCTTGGATTTCGAACGAGCGAATGAGATTATAAGTGTTTCTAGTCATCAACGTAACATAGATGAGCCCCCCCCCTCCCTGCGCGTACACACACAAAAACATAGATGAACCGCATGTCTTCGTGTCGATTATATATGTGTTATTACAACGTTTAGAGAGATTACAGGGAGGTTTGGAGAGATAGAGCTTATCCCAAAAGACTAGGCAAAAAAAATGTTTATCTCACATATTCAGTTGTACATGTTTATCCTAACAGGCGCATGTTTTTTGCATTGTTTTGCTCCGAATTTCCACAGTTTTCTTTGATGGTTTTAACAGGTGCATGCTCATGATTAGTAACAGGTATATAGGTATATTCATTAGTCTTTTTTTCGATATCGATAGATTGTTCGGCAATGTACTGCACACGTGGTATGACAACAAAGATTAATATTTTTGTGAACTTTAACAGTTTGTTTTACACGCAATATTCCTTGAGATCTTTCCAAATAATTGTGATATTAGAAATTTATCTACATGATTATGGCAAATAGGATCCAGAAGGTAATAGGGCTGGGAGTCTTAGGGATGAAGGACAACGAACGCACCCTTCATCAGTGAACGAACCTTTATTGGCCCGTCGCTAACTGGGATTTAAGATATACTCCCTCTGTTCCAAGTTATTTGTCTCTGCTTCATCTAAATACGAATGTATCTAGATGAAAAAAGGTGTCTAAAGATGGATCAATATCTGAAAATAAGTAATACAATTAATTTGTGACAGAGGGAGTACTACAACATACCACTACTATTTACTCCCTCCGTACATAGGTTTAAATTTCGATTTTGTTAAAAGAAGATCTTTGACCAATATTATTGGAAAATATAGAAACATGTATGACTCCGAATTAGTACCAATAAATCCATTTTGAAAAGTAGTTTCGTCATATACTAAGTTTGATACTCCCTCCGACCGAAATTAATTAACTCAGATTTGTCTAGGTACCGATGTGTCTAGTAACAAAGCAGAAGTATATACATCCGTATCCAGATAAATCTGATTATATTAATTTGGATCGGAGAAGTATATATAAAGTGGCTTACTTCAAAAGGAGAATTATCCTTTTTAAAATGCAGAAGTATCCCTTTTTCGTGGATGGAGAGAGTAGTCGATAAACTTTTGCATGCATCAACACTGTGACGCATGTAGATGATGTATTCCGGTGACACATTTATAGATGATGTAACCATGTCACCCATTGGCACTAGGTTTAAGTTGGACCACCTACAGCCTGCTTGAGCGACGCACGTTTCAGGTGTGCATTCCACTTGACCTCGCTCCAGCAATTGCGGATCCTGGATACTGACACTTGTGGTCACCACTTGGAATTGGATTCCGATTTGGGCATTCCATTGGACCTCTGTTAGACTACTTATAGTGGGAATAGCTTAGATATTAACATTACACACCCCAGTATAAGTTTGCTTATGTGACAACAGTTAATGAGAAGAGATGTGTTTCTTGTAACGTAATATGTTTTTTGCTACATCGCTCGCATTTTTTCTACAATCGGCGTCACATTTTGCCTCATCGCATGGCCACCGCAGTTTTTGCTACATATGGCCATCGCATGTCAATTACGTTTTTATATACTGAAGAATATGGCATACCCTAGCAAGTCATTTCCGGAGAATAGTTACCAACAAGTGATTTACAAGTGAGCCTCTAGTTTATTAAAACTGGGATGCGACTCACTCTATTAATATGCAAGACACCACTCACTCTGACTGAAACGGTCACCTGCTTGAAGCGAGCAGCGGATCAATGAATATATATATATATATATATATATATATATATATATATATATATATATATATATATATATATATATTGTAAATATGGGCTGATCTTATTTTTTAGTTAAATATGTGTTTTGTATTCACTGTTGTATATTAGAGATAAATACTGATGGCTTTGGATGATGCTTTGAAAATGTGCATTGACAAAGCTTTATGATGGATAAATTGAAAAACTCAACGCATCCTGCGCAACTGAAAGAGATTCATATAAACAATTGTACCTCTTTATATATTTGTTACACATGATGGTAGAAATGAAGTATTTTCTATACATGTTGGTTTTTTCAGAGTAAGAGAAAGACGAAGATGTATTATGTCGACGTTCAGAAAGAATCCATAGACAAGAATGTCGACGCGATGTTATTGGAAGGAGTAAAAAATTAATTGATAGTGATATAAAGCAATACAAATATAGAAAATACGGGCATTGTACTAATATAGCTAGTTGTGAACGGACAGGACCCTCATTTTGCCCATCATCAGGACCATGGACCCTGAGTAGTACGATGATCGACAAGGAAACCCGCAAGAATGTCTGGCCGTCTTCCTCAGACATGCTCGGCACCGTCTGGCCGTCCCTCGTCACTGGCCAGCACGCCCACAAGGGCGAGGTGGACACGAGCAACTCCTCCTCGTGCATGCAATCCTGGAGCGGAATCGTGTTACTTTCTAGTCACATGGCGAGAAAGTGATACAATAAGAAGAAAACAATCAAAACGTGCATCTCTCTAGCTTGCTAGTGCCACAAGCTGAAGCTTGTAAAAAACCACTGCTGAGAGGAAGCCAGCCTTGTGTTGATATGGCTATATAAGCTGCTGGGGAGTACACAAGGCTGGCAAACACCACGAGAAGTCCATTACCTGCATTTCTTAATACAGTACTAAATAAAAATGTTGAGTCTCGCTTGGACTCGTCGCGGCGACACGGAGGCACCACCCACCCCAACCCCAACCTGGGGTGGCTGCTCTCTCCACGGACTCGATATTGAGGTGGTGAGGGAGAAGGACACTGTCCCTGGCGGCAACGGCAGCGGGCTAGTTGCAATCCCTTCGTATTTCTGGGGCGACCGGCTGGCGAAGCGGCATGATGCAGGCTTCCCCTTGTACACGGGCTACTCGGCGGCGAGGGCCTTGGTCGGCAAGGGGGCGGGGGCCATGGCGGATCTGAGAAGGCTGTCTCGCGAGGCGGAAGACATGCTGGCGGAGATGTTTGCTAGCATTAGCAGTGACGGCGGAGGCGACCCGGCGCGGCCCAGGGTGGTGCAACTGCGACTGTCGCCGGAGCTGGCGCTGTGGAAAAGCACCCAGCATGCAATCGGCAACGTGTTGCCCACTAAGGGCGCCGGGCTGGTCCAAGCCGCGCCGCAGGTTCTCGCCTTGCTGGGCGCCGCCGACTGGCCTGAGGCGATGACAACAACCAACGCCCTATCTGGTAGCGGCATGGCGAACCTGCTGATTGGCGCCTCCGACGTGCGCACCCTCTTCTCCAACTACGTGGTGGACATGGCATTTTACTACGAGCACGGGTACCACAAGGTGTTCCCCTCCTTCAGCCGCCTCCTGCGTGACGGGCTCGGCGACGCCCGCTCGCTACGAACCCCTGGTGGCCGGCAGCGACGCGAGGCCGTCGCCATCGGCGCGTCCTACATCCGAGCCAAGATTGCATTGGAGGCGGCGCACAGGACGCTCCTCAAGGACCGGTCGGGACTGATGGACCGCCACACCGCCCAGGTCATGGCCCTGTGCGAGAGCAGCATCCTTGGCATGGGGGCTGAGGCCATAGCCCGGGGCTTCGATGTCGGCGCCGTCACGAGTGACCTCGTCTTCAGCTCGCCTGGCACCGATGTCATCGATGTGGGCAGCGACCTGGTAAACTCCGAGGTCATGAACTCGTTCCTCAACGTGGCCGACATCGCCGCCACAGGCGTGGTGAGCGAGACGGCGCTGCGGGCCATCTACGACGCCTACGCTGCCACGGGAGCTCGGATGTACACTCAGAGGTGGCACGAGCCTGTGGCCCGGATGTGCATCACCTTGTACACTTGGCACCTGCACAACGACCGGCACATGTTCCTCCGCCGTGCCCTCCTAGGATGGCCCAAGGCCCGCAAGTCCCCGGCGCGGCCCCAGCAAGAGGCCGACTTCGACGAGGTCTTCGACACCGACTTTCATACCACCAGCTTCAGTAGGCCCCTTGACGCTGAGTATGCCTGCAATGGGGAAGAAACCTGCAACCACGTCCGGCGCTTCCTCAAAGTAAAAGGAGACCAAGACCACCTGCTGGCCGCCCTTTGGTCGTCCATTGTCACCGGTCCGCTGGAGTACGCCCGGAAGGGCGAGGTGGACGAGCAGCGTGAGAAACACCTCATTGAATCCTCGCGCCTGCAAATGGTCCAGCTCTTCTCCAAGGGCCTCATCGACGAAATGGTTTGGCTCGTCGCCCATGCAAGCCACCATGCCTGGCAGGTGAACTATCTGTTTGAGGCCGCCATGTTTGGCAGCATCCTGGACGGGGGCGAGTTGATAGGCAAGCTCGATCGGGCGGAATAGGCTGTCAACATGCATCCATCTTAATTTTATTCGGCCGGCCGGCCTGCTGCTGTTGTCGATCCCAACGAACGTCGTTAATTCTGCATGCATGCATGTTTTCCTTTTCAAGTCTATATATCTATGTACTGTATTTTCTTTCTTCTTTGCGAATCCCCTTTCTTTCCAATCATACGATGACATTCAACTTTTTTCCATTTCATTCATCCCAAACTCAAAATATTATGTATGTATGTCGAATAATCACGAGTGGACATGGTTCCATGCGAGGATGGAATCACCTCCGTCCATGCGCACATGATTCGTGTAGTATTTGTACAACCAGCCCGTATCTTTATTTCTCAGCACCGCTCCAGTGTAGTATAGGCCTAGTATTCCACAGCCAATAAGTGAGTAAGCCCCACTGCACAATAACTACACTGATCCATGCTATTGATTAGAGGAGTTAATCTCATTTATTTGTACATTCAACGGCAGCGTACGTGCACCACCCCATGCATTTTCTCCCCATTCATCGTATCCATCCCGCAGCTCGTCCCTCACTCAACTAGCTTCTCTAGTCCATGCTCACGGAGATCTAAGAGTTCCTTTTCCCAACAATGGAGTTGTGGAATTGTAGCTATACTGGAGTCCATCTCTCTCTCTCTCTCCCTCTGTGTGTGTGTGTCTATCTCTCTCTCGTGGCTGTGGGTGGACAAAGCAACCTCATGTTCTGTATTAGGATCCCAACCAACGTAGGAAAGATATCTAAGCTTCTGCCGTCGCTACAGCTTGATGCCATGGCCAGCCTTTTCCTCTCAGCGCCAGGTTGAAGATGAACAATAATGGGCGACATACGTGACATCAGCTGGCACACCTTAACATGTATTCATTTATTAGGAGCAGGTCGTGAAGTGTTAACTACATTGGAAGCATGCACCCTGCCCATAATCACACCAGCTCTCTCCACCTAGCAT
Source organism: Aegilops umbellulata (assembly GCA_032464435.1). Lineage (NCBI taxonomy): Eukaryota > Viridiplantae > Streptophyta > Magnoliopsida > Poales > Poaceae > Aegilops > Aegilops umbellulata. The sequence goes on from CP136057.1 coordinate 660,598,456, forward strand.
TGTTCAATTTAGAAACTGGGGTATTTTAGTTTCATCACTTGTTTCAACTATTGCTTTAGAATTGAAATACTTAAATTTATCAATTTCTTACTGAAAAATCAATTAACTCCATTCTTCATAGTTAACTCGAATCATGAAAAAAAGTAGAATTTGAATTTTAAAATGCAACATTAATAAAAAATCATTTCGTCTATTAATAGAAGATCAGGCAAAATTCTACATAAAGGTCAAAATATTTTTACATGGCTTATAGAGAACGAGCTTTCTTTTCATGGCTTCAGTTTTGATCTCAGCTTCACAAGCATATATGTTAATCAAAATTTACAATTCCCATTTAAAAAAAATTGGAGACGTCAAAATCAACTCCACATATATTTCTAATTGAAAACTTACGATATGAAAATATCTACGAGCTGCATTTAGTTATCTAAATATATTAATTGGTAAATTAGGACTAATCATCATACGATTGGAGGAAGTTTGTCATGGTTATAGCTAAATTCGGGTGCTTAGTCCATGTTCTATGTATTAATACTATATTAATATATGTAGTAGTAATATATTAATTGGTAAATTAGGACTAATCATCATACAAGTGTGTTTAATCATTGTGCCAGTTATTAGCTCTGTAATATCTAGGGCTAATCAGCGCCAGGTCGACTTATTCATAGCGACACTAAACCATCCAGTTTGTCATGAATCAGTCGCTATGAATAAAGCTTCTTGTATCAGCATTCCGTTGATTCATCTGCCTATTGATGAGTAGCACATTAATACATAGGCTTGCCCACCTAATCACCAGTGTCATAAAAGAAGTCTGCAATGCAAGGAGACGAACATGTTGGATATATGTCAGCGCATGCGTATACCCAAGAAAGTAAAACGCAGGACCAGTATCCACATGCTATAACATGTGTATCAACGTTTCTGCTGGGGCCATCTCCTCTTGTTCTTCTGCTCTCCACAGGGACGCAACTCACAGAAGAGCTAGTGTAGTTATGACAGATATGAGAATTAAAGACCGACCCAACACCTCCAAGGGGCGTTGCTGCCAGACAGCTAGTATCCATACGAGAATTAAACGAGACCTGGCCCATGCTTGTTAGGTATAACGTTACGTATTTACTTTGGCCTGAGAATTACCCGCCCTGTATTTTGCAGTGGCCTATATTAAGTAGCAATCGTGATGCATATGCGGACGTGCGAGATTTCGGCATCGCGTGCCACCATGTCCCAAAGATCCGCGTCGGTATGTATGTATGTTACTTACAGTTTATATACGTGCATCTACTCCTATTTAATTTACATGAGGTCGACATTGGTGTCCTCTCCAAATTCCATCCAAACCTTCTTGGTGTCGTTCGTCCAAGAATCAAATCTCGGAAATGATATATGTTTCATCTCCAACTCACAACTATCCACAAACACCATCTTTTTTGTTTTGTATAAATATCCATATGGAACGGTAAAAATAGAGCCAGCCATATAATAGCACAAATTAATTAATTAAGCAACTCACGTTTTTCTCATATTCTTTTTTGAAAAGGAGGATAGCCATCGGCCTCTGCATCAAAGTGATGCATGCAACCATTAAAAAAAAATCAAAGCTCACTCTTGCTTGACTTCTTTGTCAGCAAGTTGAAGTGTGCATCGATTGCCAACCAGCCGTGGGTTTTGCACCTTGTTAAGGAGGAATAGGAGACAACGACATGACCATGACGTATTACCCAACTTGCTGTCTAAATCTTATATTTGGCCCGCTCTGAACATGGTCCCCCATATTTTCCTTTTCTTGTCTATGCATTTCCTTTCTTCTTTGGGACTGTCGGCTGTTTTTCAATTCGACCCAAGTTAAGTTTTCTTCTAATCATAGGATGACACGTGGACATTCAAGTTTTTTCGATTTGATGAAAAATCATTTTTTAACGTGAAATCTATTTTCAGGGCTATTTCCGGCGGACTCCCGCATAGCCTTGGATTTCGAACGAGCGAATGAGATTATAAGTGTTTCTAGTCATCAACGTAACATATGTGTTATTTCAACGTTTAGAGAGATTACAGGGAGGTTTGGAGAGATAGAGCTTATCCCAAAAGACTAGGCAAAAAAAATGTTTATCTCACATATTCAGTTGTACATGTTTATCCTAACAGGTGCATGTTTTTTGCCTTGTTTTGCTCCGAATTTCCACAGTTTTCTTTGATGGTTTTAACAGGTGCATGCTCATGATTAGTAACAGGTATATAGGTATATTCAGTAGTCTTTTTTTTCGATATCGATAGATTGTTCGGCAATGTACTGCACACGTGGTATGACAACAAAGATTAATATTTTTGTGAACTTTAACAGTTTGTTTTACACGCAATATTCCTTGAGATCTTTCCAAATAATTGTGATATTAGAAATTTATCTACATGATTATGGCAAATAGGATCCAGAAGGTAATAGGGCTGGGATTCTTAGGGATGAAGGACAACGAACGCACCCTTCATCAGTGAACGAACCTTTATTGGCCCGTCGCTAACTGGGATTTAAGAGATACTCCCTCTGTTCCAAGTTATTTGTCTCTGCTTCATCTAAATACGAATGTATCCAGATGAAAAAAGGTGTCTAAAGATGGATCAATATCTGAAAATAAGTAATACAATTAATTTGTGACAGAGGGAGTACTACTACATACCACTACTATTTACTCCCTCCGTACATAGGTTTAAATTTCGATTTTGTTAAAAGATCTTTGACCAATATTATTGGAAAATATAGAAACATGTATGACTCCGAATTAGTACCAATAAATCCATTTTGAAAAGTAGTTTCGTCATATACTAAGTTTGATACTCCCTTCGACCGAAATTAATTAACTCAGATTTGTCTAGGTACCGATGTGTCTAGTAACGAAGCAGAAGTATATACATCCGTATCCAGATAAATCTGATTATATTAATTTCAATCGGAGAAGTATATATAAAGTGGCTTACTTCAAAAGGAGAATTATCCTTTTTAAAATGCAGAAGTATCCCTTTTTCGTGGATGGAGAGAGTAGTCGATACACCTTTGCATGCATCAACACTGTGACGCATGTAGATGATGTATTCCGGTGACACATTTATAGATGATGTAACCATGTCACCCATTGGCACTAGGTTTAAGTTGGACCACCTACAACCTGCTTGAGCGACACACGTTTCAGGTGTGCATGTCCACTTGACCTCGCTCCAGCAATTGCGGATCCTGGATACTGACACTTGTGGTCACCACTTGGAATTGGATTCCGATTTGGGCGTTCCATTGGACCTCTGTTAGACTACTTATAGTGGGAATAGCATAGATATTAACATTACACACCCCAATATAAGTTTGCTTATGTGACAACAGTTAATGAGAAGAGATGTGTTTCTTGTAACGTAATATGTTTTTTGCTACATCGCTCGCATTTTTTCTACAATCGGCGTCACATTTTGCCTCATCGCATGGCCACCGCAGTTTTTGCTACATATGGCCATCGCATGTCAATTACGTTTTTATATACTGAAGAATATGGCATACCCTAGCAAGTCATTTCCGGAGAATAGTTACCAACAAGTGATTTACAAGTGAGCCTCTAGTTTATTAAAACTGGGATGCGACTCACTCTATTAATATGCAAGACACCACTCACTCTGACTGAAACGGTCACCTGCTTGAAGCGAGCAGCGGATCAATGAATATATATATATATATATATATATATATATATATATATATATATATATATATATATTGTAAATATGGGCTGATCTTATTTTTTAGTTAAATATGTGTTTTGTATTCACTGTTGTATATTAGAGATAAATACTGATGGCTTTGGATGATGCTTTGAAAATGTGCATTGACAAAGCTTTATGATGGATAAATTGAAAAACTCAACGCATCCTGCGCAACTGAAAGAGATTCATATAAACAATTGTACCTCTTTATATATTTGTTACACATGATGGTAGAAATGAAGTATTTTCTATACATGTTGGTTTTTTCAGAGTAAGAGAAAGACGAAGATGTATTATGTCGACGTTCAGAAAGAATCCATAGACAAGAATGTCGACGCGATGTTATTGGAAGGAGTAAAAAATTAATTGATAGTGATATAAAGCAATACAAATATAGAAAATACGGGCATTGTACTAATATAGCTAGTTGTGAACGGACAGGACCCTCATTTTGCCCATCATCAGGACCATGGACCCTGAGTAGTACGATGATCGACAAGGAAACCCGCAAGAATGTCTGGCCGTCTTCCTCAGACATGCTCGGCACCGTCTGGCCGTCCCTCGTCACTGGCCAGCACGCCCACAAGGGCGAGGTGGACACGAGCAACTCCTCCTCGTGCATGCAATCCTGGAGCGGAATCGTGTTACTTTCTAGTCACATGGCGAGAAAGTGATACAATAAGAAGAAAACAATCAAAACGTGCATCTCTCTAGCTTGCTAGTGCCACAAGCTGAAGCTTGTAAAAAACCACTGCTGAGAGGAAGCCAGCCTTGTGTTGATATGGCTATATAAGCTGCTGGGGAATACACAAGGCTGGCAAACACCAGGAGAAGTCCATTACCTGCATTTCTTAATACAGTACTAAATAAAAATGTTGAGTCTCGCTTGGACTCGTCGCGGCGACACGGAGGCACCACCCACCCCAACCCCAACCTGGGGTGGCTGCTCTCTCCACGGACTCGATATTGAGGTGGTGAGGGAGAAGGACACTGTCCCTGGCGGCAACGGCAGCGGGCTAGTTGCAATCCCTTCGTATTTCTGGGGCGACCGGCTGGCGAAGCGGCATGATGCAGGCTTCCCCTTGTACACGGGCTACTCGGCGGCGAGGGCCTTGGTCGGCAAGGGGGCGGGGGCCATGGCGGATCTGAGAAGGCTGTCTCGCGAGGCGGAAGACATGCTGGCGGAGATGTTTGCTAGCATTAGCAGTGACGGCGGAGGCGACCCGGCGCGGCCCAGGGTGGTGCAACTGCGACTGTCGCCGGAGCTGGCGCTGTGGAAAAGCACCCAGCACGCAATCGGCAACGTGTTGCCCACTAAGGGCGCCGGGCTGGTCCAAGCCGCGCCGCAGGTTCTCGCTTTGCTGGGCGCCGCCGACTGGCCTGAGGCGATGACAACAACCAACGCCCTATCTGGTAGCGGCATGGCGAACCTGCTGATTGGCGCCTCCGACGTGCGCACCCTCTTCTCCAACTACGTGGTGGACATGGCATTTTACTACGAGCACGGGTACCACAAGGTGTTCCCCTCCTTCAGCCGCCTCCTGCGTGACGGGCTCGGCGACGCCCGCTCGCTACGAACCCCTGGTGGCCGGCAGCGACGCGAGGCCGTCGCCATCGGCGCGTCCTACATCCGAGCCAAGATTGCATTGGAGGCGGCGCACAGGACGCTCCTCAAGGACCGGTCGGGACTGATGGACCGCCACACCGCCCAGGTCATGGCCCTGTGCGAGAGCAGCATCCTCGGCATGGGGGCTGAGGCCATAGCCCGGGGCTTCGATGTCGGCTCCGTCACGAGTGACCTCGTCTTCAGCTCGCCCGGCACCGATGTCATCGATGTGGGCAGCGACCTGGTAAACTCCGAGGTCATGAACTCGTTCCTCAACGTGGCCGACATCGCCGCCACAGGCGTGGTGAGCGAGACGGCGCTGCGGGCCATCTACGACGCCTACGCTGCCACGGGAGCTCGGATGTACACTCAGAGGTGGCACGAGCCTGTGGCCCGGATGTGCATCACCTTGTACACTTGGCACCTGCACAACGACCGGCACATGTTCCTCCGCCGTGCCCTCCTAGGATGGCCCAAGGCCCGCAAGTCCCCGGCGCGGCCCCAGCAAGAGGCCGACTTCGACGAGGTCTTCGACACCGACTTTCATACCACCGGCTTCAGTAGGCCCCTTGACGCTGAGTATGCCTGCAATGGGGAAGAAACCTGCAACCACGTCCGGCGCTTCCTCAAAGTAAAAGGAGACCAAGACCACCTGCTGGCCGCCCTTTGGTCGTCCATTGTCACCGGTCCGCTGGAGTACGCCCGGAAGGGCGAGGTGGACGAGCAGCGTGAGAAACACCTCATTGAATCCTCGCGCCTGCAAATGGTCCAGCTCTTCTCCAAGGGCCTCATCGACGAAATGGTTTGGCTCGTCGCCCATGCAAGCCACCATGCCTGGCAGGTGAACTATCTGTTTGAGACCGCCATGTTTGGCAGCATCCTGGACGGGGGCGAGTTGATAGGCAAGCTCGATCGGGCGGAATAGGCTGTCAACATGCATCCATCTTAATTTTATTCGGCCGGCCGGCCTGCTGCTGTTGTCGATCCCAACGAACGTCGTTAATTCTGCATGCATGCATGTTTTCCTTTTCAAGTCTATATATCTATGTACTGTATTTTCTTTCTTCTTTGCGAATCCCCTTTCTTTCCAATCATACGATGACATTCAACTTTTTTCCATTTCATTCATCCCAAACTCAAAATATTATGTATGTATGTCGAATAATCACGAGTGGACATGGTTCCACGCGAGGATGGAATCACCTCCGTCCATGCGCACGTGATTCGTGTAGTATTTGTACAACCAGCCCGTATCTCTATTTCTCAGCACCGCTCCAGTGTAGTATAGGCCTAGTATTCCACAGCCAATAAGTGAGTAAGCCCCACTGCACAATAACTACACTGATCCATGCTATTGATTAGAGGAGTTAATCTCATTTATTTGTACATTCAACGGCAGCGTACGTGCACCACCCCATGCATTTTCTCCCCATTCATCGTATCCATCCCGCAGCTCGTCCCTCACTCAACTAGCTTCTCTAGTCCATGCTCACGGAGATCTAAGAGTTCCTTTTCCCAACAATGGAGTTGTGGAATTGTAGCTATACTGGAGTCCATCTCTCTCTCTCTCTCCCTCTGTGTGTGTGTGTCTATCTCTCTCTCGTGGCTGTGGGTGGACAAAGCAACCTCATGTTCTGTATTAGGATCCCAACCAACGTAGGAAAGATATCTAAGCTTCTGCCGTCGCTACAGCTTGATGCCATGGCCAGCCTTTTCCTCTCAGCGCCAGGTTGAAGATGAACAATAATGGGCGACATACGTGACATCAGCTGGCACACCTTAACATGTATTCATTTATTAGGAGCAGGTCGTGAAGTGTTAACTACATTGGAAGCATGCACCCTGCCCATAATCACACCAGCTCTCTCCACCTAGCATTGTTCAATTTAGAAACTGGGGTATTTTAGTTTCATCACTTGTTTCAACTATTGCTTTAGAATTGAAATACTTAAATTTATCAATTTCTTACTGAAAAATCAATTAACTCCATTCTTCATAGTTAACTCGAATCATGAAAAAAAGTAGAATTTGAATTTTAAAATGCAACATTAATGAAAAATCATTTCGTCTATTAATAGAAGATCAGGCAAAATTCTACATAAAGGTCAAAATATTTTTACATGGCTTATAGAGAACGAGCTTTCTTTTCATGGCTTCAGTTTTGATCTCAGCTTCACAAGCATACATGTTAATCAAAATTTACATTTCCCATTTAAAAAAAATTGGAGACGTCAAAATCAACTCCACATATATTTCTAATTGAAAACTTACGATATGAAAATATCTACGAGCTGCATTTAGTTATCTAAATATATTAATTGGTAAATTAGGACTAATCATCATACGATTGGAGGAAGTTTGTCATGGTTATAGCTAAATTCGGGTGCTTAGTCCATGTTCTATGTATTAATACTATATTAATATATGTAGTAGTAATATATTAATTGGTAAATTAGGACTAATCATCATACAAGTGTGTTTAATCATTGTGCCAGTTATTAGCTCTGTAATATCTAGGGCTAATCAGCGCCAGGTCGACTTATTCATAGCGACACTAAACCATCCAGTTTGTCATGAATCAGTCGCTATGAATAAAGCTTCTTGTATCAGCATTCCGTTGATTCATCTGCCTATTGATGAGTAGCACATTAATACATAGGCTTGCCCACCTAATCAGCAGTGTCATAAAAGAAGTCTGCAATGCAAGGAGACGAACATGTTGGATATATGTCAGCGCATGCGTATACCCAAGAAAGTAAAACGCAGGACCAGTATCCACATGCTATAACATGTGTATCAACGTTTCTGCTGGGGCCATCTCCTCTTGTTCTTCTGCTCTCCACAGGGACGCAACTCACAGAAGAGCTAGTGTAGTTATGACAGATATGAGAATTAAAGACCGACCCAACACCTCCAAGGGGCGTTGCTCCCAGACAGCTAGTATCCATACGAGAATTAAACGAGACCTGGCCCATGCTTGTTAGGTATAACGTTACGTATTTACTTTGGCCTGAGAATTACCCGCCCTGTATTTTGCAGTGGCCTATATTAAGTAGCAATCGTGATGCATATGCGTACGTGCGAGATTTCGGCATCGCGTGCCACCATGTCCCAAAGATCCGCGTCGGTATGTATGTATGTTACTTACAGTTTATATACGTGCATCTACTCCTATTTAATTTACATGAGGTCGACATTGGTGTCCTCTCCAAATTCCATCCAAATCTTCTTGGTGTTGTTCGTCCAAGAATCAAATCTTGGAAATGATATATGTTTTATCTCCAACTCACAACTATCCTCAAACACCATCTTTTTTGTTTTGTATAAATATCCATATGGAACGGTAAAAATAGAGCCAGCCATATAATAGCACAAATTAATTAATTAAGCAACTCGCGTTTTTCTCATATTCTTTTTTGAAAAGGAGGATAGCCATCGGCCTCTGCATCAAAGTGATGCATGCAACCATTAAAAAAAATCAAAGCTCACTCTTGCTTGACTTCTTTGTCAGCAAGTTGAAGTGTGCATCGATTGCCAACCAGGCGTGGGTTTTGCACCTTGTTAAGGAGGAATAGGAGACAACGACATGACCATGACGTATTACCCAACTTGCTGTCTAAATCTTATATTTGGCCCGCTCTGAACATGGTCCCCCATATTTTCCTTTTCTTGTCTATGTGTGCGGTCCAATGAGTGTTGAGGCTCGCGGTGGCTATCGTTATGTTCTCACCCTCACTGATGACTTGAGTAGATATGGGTATATCTACTTAATGAAACACAAGTCTGAGACCTTTGAAAAGTTCAAGGAATTTCAGAGTGAGGTTGAAAATCAACGTGACAGAAAGATCAAGTTTCTGCGATCAGATCGTGGAGGAGAATACTTGAGTCACGAATTTGGCACACACTTAAGAAAATGTGGAATAGTTTCACAACTCACGCCGCCTGGAACACCTCAGCGTAATGGTGTGTCTGAACGTCGTAATCGCACTCTATTAGATATGGTGAGATCTATGATGTCTCTTACCGATTTACCGCTATCTTTTTGGGGCTATGCTTTAGAGACTGCCGCATTCACTTTAAATAGGGCACCGTCGAAATCCGTTGAGACGACACCGTATGAATTATGGTTTGGGAAGAAACTTAAGCTGTCGTTTCTAAAAGTTTGGGGATGCGATGCTTATGTCAAGAAACTTCAACCTGAAAAGCTCGAACCCAAGTCGGAAAAAATGCGTCTTCATAGGATACCCTAAAGAAACTATTGGGTATACCTTCTACCTCAGATCCGAAGGCAAGATCTTTGTTGCCAAGAATGGATCCTTTCTAGAGAAGGAGTTTCTCTCGAAAGAAGTAAGTGGGAGGAAAGTAGAACTTGATGAAGTATTACCCCTTGAACCGGAAAAAGGCGCAACTCAAGAAAACGTTCCTGAGATGCCTATACCGACCAGAGAGGAAATTAATGATGATGATCAAGATACCTCTAATCAAGCTCCTACTGAAATTCGAAGGTCCACAAGGACACGTTCCGCACCAGAGTGGTACGGCAACCCTGTCTTGGAAATCATGTTGTTAGACAACGGTGAACCTTCGAACTATGAGGAAGCGATGGCGGGCCCGGATTCCGACAAATGGCTGGAAGCCATGAAATCCGAGATAGGATCCATGTATGAAAACGAAGTATGGACTTTGACTGACTTGCCCGTTGAACGGCGAGCCATAGAAAATAAATGGATCTTTAAGAAGAAGACATACGCGGATGGTAATGTGACCATCTATAAAGCTCGGCTTGTCGCTAAGGGTTATCAACAAGTTCAAGGGGTTGAATACGATGAGACTTTCTCACCGGTAGCGAAGCTGAAGTCCGTCCGAATCATGTTAGCAATTGCCGCATTCTACGATTATGAAATATGGCAAATGGACGTCAAAACGACATTCCTTAATGGTTTCCTTAAGGAAGAATTGTATATGATGCAGCCGGAAGGTTTTGTCCATCCTAAGAATGCCGACAAGGTGTGCAAGCTCCAACGCTCGATTTATGGGCTGGTGCAAGCATCTCGGAGTTGGAACATTCGCTTTGATGAGATGATCAAAGCGTTTGGATTTACGCAGACTTATGGAGAAGCCTGCGTTTACAAGAAAGTGAGTGGGAGTTCTGTAGCATTTCTCATATTATATGTAGATGACATACTTTTGATGGGAAATGATATAGAACTCTTGGACAACATTAAGGCCTACTTGAATAAGAGTTTTTCAATGAAGGACCTTGGAGAAGCTGCTTATATATTAGGCATCAAGATCTATAGAGATAGATCAATACGCCTCATAGGTCTTTCACAAAGCACATACCTTGATAAGATATTGAAGAAGTTCAATATGGATCAATCTAAGAAGGGGTTCTTACCTGTGTTACAAGGTGTGAAATTGAGCTCAGCTCAATATCCAACCACGGCAGAAAATATAGAAGAGATGAGTGTCATCCCCTATGCCTCAGCCATAGGTTCTATTATGTATGCTATGCTGTGTACCAGACCTGATGTAAACCTTGCTGTAAGTTTGGTAGGAAGGTACCAAAGTAATCCCGGCAAGGAACACTGGACAACGGTCAAGAATATCCTGAAGTACCTGAAAAGGACTAAGGAAATGTTTCTCGTTTATGGAGGTGACGAAGAGCTCGTCGTAAAGGGTTACGTCGACGCTAGCTTCGACACAGATCTGGATGACTCTAAGTCACAAACCGGATACGTGTATATTTTGAATGGTGGGGCAGTAAGCTGGTGCAGTTGCAAGCAGAGCGTCGTGGCGGGATCTACATGTGAAGCGGAGTACATGGCAGCCTCGGAGGCAGCACATGAAGCAATTTGGGTGAAGGAGTTCATCACCGACCTCGGAGTCATACCCAATGCGTTGGGGCCAATCAAACTCTTCTGTGACAACACTGGAGCTATTGCACTTGCCAAGGAGCCCAGGTTTCACAAGAATACCAGGCACATCAAGCGTCGCTTCAACCCTATTCGTGAAAATGTTCAAGATGGAGACATAGATATTTGTAAAGTACATACGGACCTGAATGTAGCAGATCCGTTGACTAAACCTCTCCCTAGAGCAAAACATGATCAACACCAGAATTCCATGGGTGTTCGATTCATCACAATGTAACTAGATTATTGACTCTAGTGCAAGTGGGAGACTGTTGGAAATATGCCCTAGAGGCAATAATAAAAGCATTATTATTATATTTCCTTATTCATGATAATTGTCTTTATTCATGCTATAATTGTGTTATCCAGAAATCGTAATACATGTGTGAATAACAGACACCAACATGTCCCTAGTAAGCCTCTAGTTGACTAGCTCGTTGATTAATAGATAGTCATGGTTTCCTGACTATGGGCATTGGATGTCATTGATAACGAGATCACATCATTAGGAGAATGATGTGATGGACAAGACCCAATCCTAAACATAGCACAAGATCGTATAGTTCGTTTGGTAGAGTTTTCCAATGTCAAGTGTCCTTTCCTTAGACCATGAGATCGTGTAACTTCCGGATACCGTAGGAGTGCTTTGGGTGTGCCAAACGTCACAACGTAACTGGGTGACTATAAAGGTATACTGCGGGTATCTCCGAAAGTGTCTGTTGGGTTGACACGAATCGAGACGGGGATTTGTCACTCCGTATGACGGAGAGGTATCACTGGGCCCACTCGGTAATGCATCATCATTATGAGCTCAAAGTAACCAAGTGTCTGGTCACGGGATCATGCATTACGGCACGAGTAAAGTGACTTGCCGGTAACGAGATTGAACGAGGTATTGGGATACCGACGATCGAATCTCGGGCAAGTAAAATACCGATTGACAAAGGGAATCGTATACGGGATTAATTGAATCCTCGACATCGTGTTTCATCCGATGAGATCATCGTGGAGTATGTGGGAGACAACATGGGTATCCAGATCCCGTTGTTGGTTATTGCCCGAGAGCCGTCTCGGTCATGTCTGCATGTCTCCCGAACCCGTAGGGTCTACACACTTAAGGTTCGGTGACGCTAGGGTTGTGAAGATAAGTATATGCAGTAACCCGAATGTTGTTCGGAGTCCCGGATGAGATCCCGGACATCACGAGGAGTTTTGGAATAGTCCGAAGGTAAAGAATTATATATAGGAAGTGCTGTTTCGGCCATCGGGAGTTATCCGGGGGTCACCGGTATTGTACCGGGACCACCAGATGGGTCCCGGGGGCCCACCGGGTGGGGCCACCCATCCCGGAGGGCCCCATGGGCTGAAGTGGGAGGGGGGACCAGCCCTTAGTGGGCTGGTGCGTCCCCCAAGGCCCACCCCCTGCGCCTAGGGTTGGAACCCTAGGGTGGGGGGGGGGCGCCCACTTGCCTTGGGGGGCACTCCACCCCCTTGGCCGCCGCCCCCTCTGGATATTGGATCTCCAGGGGCCGGCGCCCCCCAGGGGGCCTATATATAGGGGGGGGGGAGGGAGGGGCAGCCGCACCCCTGCCCCTGGCGCCTCCCTCTCTCCCTGCTACACCTCTCCCTCTCGCAGTGCACGGCGAAGCCCTGCTGTTGTGACGCCCTGCATCCACCACCACGCCGTCGTGCTGCTGGATCTTCATCAACCTCTCCTTCCCCCTTGATGGATCAAGAAGGAGGAGACGTCACGCTGACCGTACGTGTGTTGAACGCGGAGGTGCCGTCCGTTCGGTGCTAGGATCTCCGGTGATTTGGATCACGTCGTGTACGACTACCACATTCCCGTTCTTTTGAACGCTTCCGCTCGCGATCTGCAAAGGTATGTAGATGCATCCGATCACTCGTTGCTAGATGAACTCATAGATGGATCATGGTGAAACCGTAGGAAAATTTTTGTTTTCTGCAACATTCCCCAACACCTGGACGGGGGCGAGTTGATAGGCAAGCTCGATCGGGCGGAATAGGCTGTCAACATGCATCCATCTTAATTATATTCGGCCGGCCGGCCTGCTGGTGTGATCGATCCCAACGAACGTCGTTAATTCTGCATGCATGCATGTTTTCCTTTTTCAAGTCTATATATCTATGTACTGTATTTTCTTTCTTCTTTGGGAATCCCTTTTTTTCCAATCATACGATGACATTCAACTTTTTTCCATTTCATTTATCCCAAACTCAAAATATTATGTATGTATGTATGTATGTATGTATGTTACTTACAGTTTATATACGTGCATGTATTCCTATTTAATTTACATGAGGTCGACATTGGTGTCCTCTCCAAATTCCATCCAAACCTTCTTGGTGTCGTTCGTCCAAGAAGCAAATCTCGGAAATGATATGTTTCATCTCCTACTCACAACTATCCTCAAACACCATCTTTATTGTTTTGTATAAATATCCATATGGAACGGTAAAAATAGAGTCAGCCATATAATAGCACAAATTAATTAATTAAGCAACTCACATTTTTATCTTCTTCTTTTTTGGAAAGGAGGATAGCCATCAGCCTCTGCATCAAAGTGATGCATGCAACCATTTAAAAAAATTTCAAAGCTCACTCTTGCTTGTCTTCTTTGTCAGCAAGTTGAAGTGTGCATCGATTGCCAACCAGCCGTGGGTTTTGCACCTTGTTAAGGAGGAATAGGAGACAACGACATGACCATGACGTATTACCCTACTTGCTGTCTAAATCTTATATTTGGCCCGCTCTGAACATGGTCCCCCATATTTTCCTTTTCTTGTCTATGCATTTCCTTTCTTCTTTGGGACTGTCGGCTGTTTTTCAATTCGACCCAAGTTAAGTTTTCTTCTAATCATAGGATGACACGTGGACATTCAACTTTTTCCAATTTGATGAAAAATCATTTTTTAACGTGAAATCTATTTTCAGGGCTATTTCCGGCGGACTCCCGCGTAGCCTTGGATTTCGAACGAGCGAATGAGATTATAAGTGTTTCTAGTCATCAACGTAACATAGATGAGCCCCCCCCCTCCCTGCGCGTACACACACAAAAACATAGATGAACCGCATGTCTTCGTGTCGATTATATATGTGTTATTACAACGTTTAGAGAGATTACAGGGAGGTTTGGAGAGATAGAGCTTATCCCAAAAGACTAGGCAAAAAAAATGTTTATCTCACATATTCAGTTGTACATGTTTATCCTAACAGGCGCATGTTTTTTGCATTGTTTTGCTCCGAATTTCCACAGTTTTCTTTGATGGTTTTAACAGGTGCATGCTCATGATTAGTAACAGGTATATAGGTATATTCATTAGTCTTTTTTTCGATATCGATAGATTGTTCGGCAATGTACTGCACACGTGGTATGACAACAAAGATTAATATTTTTGTGAACTTTAACAGTTTGTTTTACACGCAATATTCCTTGAGATCTTTCCAAATAATTGTGATATTAGAAATTTATCTACATGATTATGGCAAATAGGATCCAGAAGGTAATAGGGCTGGGAGTCTTAGGGATGAAGGACAACGAACGCACCCTTCATCAGTGAACGAACCTTTATTGGCCCGTCGCTAACTGGGATTTAAGATATACTCCCTCTGTTCCAAGTTATTTGTCTCTGCTTCATCTAAATACGAATGTATCTAGATGAAAAAAGGTGTCTAAAGATGGATCAATATCTGAAAATAAGTAATACAATTAATTTGTGACAGAGGGAGTACTACAACATACCACTACTATTTACTCCCTCCGTACATAGGTTTAAATTTCGATTTTGTTAAAAGAAGATCTTTGACCAATATTATTGGAAAATATAGAAACATGTATGACTCCGAATTAGTACCAATAAATCCATTTTGAAAAGTAGTTTCGTCATATACTAAGTTTGATACTCCCTCCGACCGAAATTAATTAACTCAGATTTGTCTAGGTACCGATGTGTCTAGTAACAAAGCAGAAGTATATACATCCGTATCCAGATAAATCTGATTATATTAATTTGGATCGGAGAAGTATATATAAAGTGGCTTACTTCAAAAGGAGAATTATCCTTTTTAAAATGCAGAAGTATCCCTTTTTCGTGGATGGAGAGAGTAGTCGATAAACTTTTGCATGCATCAACACTGTGACGCATGTAGATGATGTATTCCGGTGACACATTTATAGATGATGTAACCATGTCACCCATTGGCACTAGGTTTAAGTTGGACCACCTACAGCCTGCTTGAGCGACGCACGTTTCAGGTGTGCATTCCACTTGACCTCGCTCCAGCAATTGCGGATCCTGGATACTGACACTTGTGGTCACCACTTGGAATTGGATTCCGATTTGGGCATTCCATTGGACCTCTGTTAGACTACTTATAGTGGGAATAGCTTAGATATTAACATTACACACCCCAGTATAAGTTTGCTTATGTGACAACAGTTAATGAGAAGAGATGTGTTTCTTGTAACGTAATATGTTTTTTGCTACATCGCTCGCATTTTTTCTACAATCGGCGTCACATTTTGCCTCATCGCATGGCCACCGCAGTTTTTGCTACATATGGCCATCGCATGTCAATTACGTTTTTATATACTGAAGAATATGGCATACCCTAGCAAGTCATTTCCGGAGAATAGTTACCAACAAGTGATTTACAAGTGAGCCTCTAGTTTATTAAAACTGGGATGCGACTCACTCTATTAATATGCAAGACACCACTCACTCTGACTGAAACGGTCACCTGCTTGAAGCGAGCAGCGGATCAATGAATATATATATATATATATATATATATATATATATATATATATATATATATATATTGTAAATATGGGCTGATCTTATTTTTTAGTTAAATATGTGTTTTGTATTCACTGTTGTATATTAGAGATAAATACTGATGGCTTTGGATGATGCTTTGAAAATGTGCATTGACAAAGCTTTATGATGGATAAATTGAAAAACTCAACGCATCCTGCGCAACTGAAAGAGATTCATATAAACAATTGTACCTCTTTATATATTTGTTACACATGATGGTAGAAATGAAGTATTTTCTATACATGTTGGTTTTTTCAGAGTAAGAGAAAGACGAAGATGTATTATGTCGACGTTCAGAAAGAATCCATAGACAAGAATGTCGACGCGATGTTATTGGAAGGAGTAAAAAATTAATTGATAGTGATATAAAGCAATACAAATATAGAAAATACGGGCATTGTACTAATATAGCTAGTTGTGAACGGACAGGACCCTCATTTTGCCCATCATCAGGACCATGGACCCTGAGTAGTACGATGATCGACAAGGAAACCCGCAAGAATGTCTGGCCGTCTTCCTCAGACATGCTCGGCACCGTCTGGCCGTCCCTCGTCACTGGCCAGCACGCCCACAAGGGCGAGGTGGACACGAGCAACTCCTCCTCGTGCATGCAATCCTGGAGCGGAATCGTGTTACTTTCTAGTCACATGGCGAGAAAGTGATACAATAAGAAGAAAACAATCAAAACGTGCATCTCTCTAGCTTGCTAGTGCCACAAGCTGAAGCTTGTAAAAAACCACTGCTGAGAGGAAGCCAGCCTTGTGTTGATATGGCTATATAAGCTGCTGGGGAGTACACAAGGCTGGCAAACACCACGAGAAGTCCATTACCTGCATTTCTTAATACAGTACTAAATAAAAATGTTGAGTCTCGCTTGGACTCGTCGCGGCGACACGGAGGCACCACCCACCCCAACCCCAACCTGGGGTGGCTGCTCTCTCCACGGACTCGATATTGAGGTGGTGAGGGAGAAGGACACTGTCCCTGGCGGCAACGGCAGCGGGCTAGTTGCAATCCCTTCGTATTTCTGGGGCGACCGGCTGGCGAAGCGGCATGATGCAGGCTTCCCCTTGTACACGGGCTACTCGGCGGCGAGGGCCTTGGTCGGCAAGGGGGCGGGGGCCATGGCGGATCTGAGAAGGCTGTCTCGCGAGGCGGAAGACATGCTGGCGGAGATGTTTGCTAGCATTAGCAGTGACGGCGGAGGCGACCCGGCGCGGCCCAGGGTGGTGCAACTGCGACTGTCGCCGGAGCTGGCGCTGTGGAAAAGCACCCAGCATGCAATCGGCAACGTGTTGCCCACTAAGGGCGCCGGGCTGGTCCAAGCCGCGCCGCAGGTTCTCGCCTTGCTGGGCGCCGCCGACTGGCCTGAGGCGATGACAACAACCAACGCCCTATCTGGTAGCGGCATGGCGAACCTGCTGATTGGCGCCTCCGACGTGCGCACCCTCTTCTCCAACTACGTGGTGGACATGGCATTTTACTACGAGCACGGGTACCACAAGGTGTTCCCCTCCTTCAGCCGCCTCCTGCGTGACGGGCTCGGCGACGCCCGCTCGCTACGAACCCCTGGTGGCCGGCAGCGACGCGAGGCCGTCGCCATCGGCGCGTCCTACATCCGAGCCAAGATTGCATTGGAGGCGGCGCACAGGACGCTCCTCAAGGACCGGTCGGGACTGATGGACCGCCACACCGCCCAGGTCATGGCCCTGTGCGAGAGCAGCATCCTTGGCATGGGGGCTGAGGCCATAGCCCGGGGCTTCGATGTCGGCGCCGTCACGAGTGACCTCGTCTTCAGCTCGCCTGGCACCGATGTCATCGATGTGGGCAGCGACCTGGTAAACTCCGAGGTCATGAACTCGTTCCTCAACGTGGCCGACATCGCCGCCACAGGCGTGGTGAGCGAGACGGCGCTGCGGGCCATCTACGACGCCTACGCTGCCACGGGAGCTCGGATGTACACTCAGAGGTGGCACGAGCCTGTGGCCCGGATGTGCATCACCTTGTACACTTGGCACCTGCACAACGACCGGCACATGTTCCTCCGCCGTGCCCTCCTAGGATGGCCCAAGGCCCGCAAGTCCCCGGCGCGGCCCCAGCAAGAGGCCGACTTCGACGAGGTCTTCGACACCGACTTTCATACCACCAGCTTCAGTAGGCCCCTTGACGCTGAGTATGCCTGCAATGGGGAAGAAACCTGCAACCACGTCCGGCGCTTCCTCAAAGTAAAAGGAGACCAAGACCACCTGCTGGCCGCCCTTTGGTCGTCCATTGTCACCGGTCCGCTGGAGTACGCCCGGAAGGGCGAGGTGGACGAGCAGCGTGAGAAACACCTCATTGAATCCTCGCGCCTGCAAATGGTCCAGCTCTTCTCCAAGGGCCTCATCGACGAAATGGTTTGGCTCGTCGCCCATGCAAGCCACCATGCCTGGCAGGTGAACTATCTGTTTGAGGCCGCCATGTTTGGCAGCATCCTGGACGGGGGCGAGTTGATAGGCAAGCTCGATCGGGCGGAATAGGCTGTCAACATGCATCCATCTTAATTTTATTCGGCCGGCCGGCCTGCTGCTGTTGTCGATCCCAACGAACGTCGTTAATTCTGCATGCATGCATGTTTTCCTTTTCAAGTCTATATATCTATGTACTGTATTTTCTTTCTTCTTTGCGAATCCCCTTTCTTTCCAATCATACGATGACATTCAACTTTTTTCCATTTCATTCATCCCAAACTCAAAATATTATGTATGTATGTCGAATAATCACGAGTGGACATGGTTCCATGCGAGGATGGAATCACCTCCGTCCATGCGCACATGATTCGTGTAGTATTTGTACAACCAGCCCGTATCTTTATTTCTCAGCACCGCTCCAGTGTAGTATAGGCCTAGTATTCCACAGCCAATAAGTGAGTAAGCCCCACTGCACAATAACTACACTGATCCATGCTATTGATTAGAGGAGTTAATCTCATTTATTTGTACATTCAACGGCAGCGTACGTGCACCACCCCATGCATTTTCTCCCCATTCATCGTATCCATCCCGCAGCTCGTCCCTCACTCAACTAGCTTCTCTAGTCCATGCTCACGGAGATCTAAGAGTTCCTTTTCCCAACAATGGAGTTGTGGAATTGTAGCTATACTGGAGTCCATCTCTCTCTCTCTCTCCCTCTGTGTGTGTGTGTCTATCTCTCTCTCGTGGCTGTGGGTGGACAAAGCAACCTCATGTTCTGTATTAGGATCCCAACCAACGTAGGAAAGATATCTAAGCTTCTGCCGTCGCTACAGCTTGATGCCATGGCCAGCCTTTTCCTCTCAGCGCCAGGTTGAAGATGAACAATAATGGGCGACATACGTGACATCAGCTGGCACACCTTAACATGTATTCATTTATTAGGAGCAGGTCGTGAAGTGTTAACTACATTGGAAGCATGCACCCTGCCCATAATCACACCAGCTCTCTCCACCTAGCATTGTTCAATTTAGAAACTGGGGTATTTTAGTTTCATCACTTGTTTCAACTATTGCTTTAGAATTGAAATACTTAAATTTATCAATTTCTTACTGAAAAATCAATTAACTCCATTCTTCATAGTTAACTCGAATCATGAAAAAAAGTAGAATTTGAATTTTAAAATGCAACATTAATAAAAAATCATTTCGTCTATTAATAGAAGATCAGGCAAAATTCTACATAAAGGTCAAAATATTTTTACATGGCTTATAGAGAACGAGCTTTCTTTTCATGGCTTCAGTTTTGATCTCAGCTTCACAAGCATATATGTTAATCAAAATTTACAATTCCCATTTAAAAAAAATTGGAGACGTCAAAATCAACTCCACATATATTTCTAATTGAAAACTTACGATATGAAAATATCTAAGAGCTGCATTTAGTTATCTAAATATATTAATTGGTAAATTAGGACTAATCATCATACGATTGGAGGAAGTTTGTCATGGTTATAGCTAAATTCGGGTGCTTAGTCCATGTTCTATGTATTAATACTATATTAATATATGTAGTAGTAATATATTAATTGGTAAATTAGGACTAATCATCATACAAGTGTGTTTAATCATTGTGCCAGTTATTAGCTCTGTAATATCTAGGGCTAATCAGCGCCAGGTCGACTTATTCATAGCGACACTAAACCATCCAGTTTGTCATGAATCAGTCGCTATGAATAAAGCTTCTTGTATCAGCATTCCGTTGATTCATCTGCCTATTGATGAGTAGCACATTAATACATAGGCTTGCCCACCTAATCACCAGTGTCATAAAAGAAGTCTGCAATGCAAGGAGACGAACATGTTGGATATATGTCAGCGCATGCGTATACCCAAGAAAGTAAAACGCAGGACCAGTATCCACATGCTATAACATGTGTATCAACGTTTCTGCTGGGGCCATCTCCTCTTGTTCTTCTGCTCTCCACAGGGACGCAACTCACAGAAGAGCTAGTGTAGTTATGACAGATATGAGAATTAAAGACCGACCCAACACCTCCAAGGGGCGTTGCTGCCAGACAGCTAGTATCCATACGAGAATTAAACGAGACCTGGCCCATGCTTGTTAGGTATAACGTTACGTATTTACTTTGGCCTGAGAATTACCCGCCCTGTATTTTGCAGTGGCCTATATTAAGTAGCAATCGTGATGCATATGCGGACGTGCGAGATTTCGGCATCGCGTGCCACCATGTCCCAAAGATCCGCGTCGGTATGTATGTATGTTACTTACAGTTTATATACGTGCATCTACTCCTATTTAATTTACATGAGGTCGACATTGGTGTCCTCTCCAAATTCCATCCAAACCTTCTTGGTGTCGTTCGTCCAAGAATCAAATCTCGGAAATGATATATGTTTCATCTCCAACTCACAACTATCCACAAACACCATCTTTTTTGTTTTGTATAAATATCCATATGGAACGGTAAAAATAGAGCCAGCCATATAATAGCACAAATTAATTAATTAAGCAACTCACGTTTTTCTCATATTCTTTTTTGAAAAGGAGGATAGCCATCGGCCTCTGCATCAAAGTGATGCATGCAACCATTAAAAAAAAATCAAAGCTCACTCTTGCTTGACTTCTTTGTCAGCAAGTTGAAGTGTGCATCGATTGCCAACCAGCCGTGGGTTTTGCACCTTGTTAAGGAGGAATAGGAGACAACGACATGACCATGACGTATTACCCAACTTGCTGTCTAAATCTTATATTTGGCCCGCTCTGAACATGGTCCCCCATATTTTCCTTTTCTTGTCTATGCATTTCCTTTCTTCTTTGGGACTGTCGGCTGTTTTTCAATTCGACCCAAGTTAAGTTTTCTTCTAATCATAGGATGACACGTGGACATTCAAGTTTTTTCGATTTGATGAAAAATCATTTTTTAACGTGAAATCTATTTTCAGGGCTATTTCCGGCGGACTCCCGCATAGCCTTGGATTTCGAACGAGCGAATGAGATTATAAGTGTTTCTAGTCATCAACGTAACATATGTGTTATTTCAACGTTTAGAGAGATTACAGGGAGGTTTGGAGAGATAGAGCTTATCCCAAAAGACTAGGCAAAAAAAATGTTTATCTCACATATTCAGTTGTACATGTTTATCCTAACAGGTGCATGTTTTTTGCCTTGTTTTGCTCCGAATTTCCACAGTTTTCTTTGATGGTTTTAACAGGTGCATGCTCATGATTAGTAACAGGTATATAGGTATATTCAGTAGTCTTTTTTTTCGATATCGATAGATTGTTCGGCAATGTACTGCACACGTGGTATGACAACAAAGATTAATATTTTTGTGAACTTTAACAGTTTGTTTTACACGCAATATTCCTTGAGATCTTTCCAAATAATTGTGATATTAGAAATTTATCTACATGATTATGGCAAATAGGATCCAGAAGGTAATAGGGCTGGGATTCTTAGGGATGAAGGACAACGAACGCACCCTTCATCAGTGAACGAACCTTTATTGGCCCGTCGCTAACTGGGATTTAAGAGATACTCCCTCTGTTCCAAGTTATTTGTCTCTGCTTCATCTAAATACGAATGTATCCAGATGAAAAAAGGTGTCTAAAGATGGATCAATATCTGAAAATAAGTAATACAATTAATTTGTGACAGAGGGAGTACTACTACATACCACTACTATTTACTCCCTCCGTACATAGGTTTAAATTTCGATTTTGTTAAAAGATCTTTGACCAATATTATTGGAAAATATAGAAACATGTATGACTCCGAATTAGTACCAATAAATCCATTTTGAAAAGTAGTTTCGTCATATACTAAGTTTGATACTCCCTTCGACCGAAATTAATTAACTCAGATTTGTCTAGGTACCGATGTGTCTAGTAACGAAGCAGAAGTATATACATCCGTATCCAGATAAATCTGATTATATTAATTTCAATCGGAGAAGTATATATAAAGTGGCTTACTTCAAAAGGAGAATTATCCTTTTTAAAATGCAGAAGTATCCCTTTTTCGTGGATGGAGAGAGTAGTCGATACACCTTTGCATGCATCAACACTGTGACGCATGTAGATGATGTATTCCGGTGACACATTTATAGATGATGTAACCATGTCACCCATTGGCACTAGGTTTAAGTTGGACCACCTACAACCTGCTTGAGCGACACACGTTTCAGGTGTGCATGTCCACTTGACCTCGCTCCAGCAATTGCGGATCCTGGATACTGACACTTGTGGTCACCACTTGGAATTGGATTCCGATTTGGGCGTTCCATTGGACCTCTGTTAGACTACTTATAGTGGGAATAGCATAGATATTAACATTACACACCCCAATATAAGTTTGCTTATGTGACAACAGTTAATGAGAAGAGATGTGTTTCTTGTAACGTAATATGTTTTTTGCTACATCGCTCGCATTTTTTCTACAATCGGCGTCACATTTTGCCTCATCGCATGGCCACCGCAGTTTTTGCTACATATGGCCATCGCATGTCAATTACGTTTTTATATACTGAAGAATATGGCATACCCTAGCAAGTCATTTCCGGAGAATAGTTACCAACAAGTGATTTACAAGTGAGCCTCTAGTTTATTAAAACTGGGATGCGACTCACTCTATTAATATGCAAGACACCACTCACTCTGACTGAAACGGTCACCTGCTTGAAGCGAGCAGCGGATCAATGAATATATATATATATATATATATATATATATATATATATATATATATATATTGTAAATATGGGCTGATCTTATTTTTTAGTTAAATATGTGTTTTGTATTCACTGTTGTATATTAGAGATAAATACTGATGGCTTTGGATGATGCTTTGAAAATGTGCATTGACAAAGCTTTATGATGGATAAATTGAAAAACTCAACGCATCCTGCGCAACTGAAAGAGATTCATATAAACAATTGTACCTCTTTATATATTTGTTACACATGATGGTAGAAATGAAGTATTTTCTATACATGTTGGTTTTTTCAGAGTAAGAGAAAGACGAAGATGTATTATGTCGACGTTCAGAAAGAATCCATAGACAAGAATGTCGACGCGATGTTATTGGAAGGAGTAAAAAATTAATTGATAGTGATATAAAGCAATACAAATATAGAAAATACGGGCATTGTACTAATATAGCTAGTTGTGAACGGACAGGACCCTCATTTTGCCCATCATCAGGACCATGGACCCTGAGTAGTACGATGATCGACAAGGAAACCCGCAAGAATGTCTGGCCGTCTTCCTCAGACATGCTCGGCACCGTCTGGCCGTCCCTCGTCACTGGCCAGCACGCCCACAAGGGCGAGGTGGACACGAGCAACTCCTCCTCGTGCATGCAATCCTGGAGCGGAATCGTGTTACTTTCTAGTCACATGGCGAGAAAGTGATACAATAAGAAGAAAACAATCAAAACGTGCATCTCTCTAGCTTGCTAGTGCCACAAGCTGAAGCTTGTAAAAAACCACTGCTGAGAGGAAGCCAGCCTTGTGTTGATATGGCTATATAAGCTGCTGGGGAGTACACAAGGCTGGCAAACACCACGAGAAGTCCATTACCTGCATTTCTTAATACAGTACTAAATAAAAATGTTGAGTCTCGCTTGGACTCGTCGCGGCGACACGGAGGCACCACCCACCCCAACCCCAACCTGGGGTGGCTGCTCTCTCCACGGACTCGATATTGAGGTGGTGAGGGAGAAGGACACTGTCCCTGGCGGCAACGGCAGCGGGCTAGTTGCAATCCCTTCGTATTTCTGGGGCGACCGGCTGGCGAAGCGGCATGATGCAGGCTTCCCCTTGTACACGGGCTACTCGGCGGCGAGGGCCTTGGTCGGCAAGGGGGCGGGGGCCATGGCGGATCTGAGAAGGCTGTCTCGCGAGGCGGAAGACATGCTGGCGGAGATGTTTGCTAGCATTAGCAGTGACGGCGGAGGCGACCCGGCGCGGCCCAGGGTGGTGCAACTGCGACTGTCGCCGGAGCTGGCGCTGTGGAAAAGCACCCAGCATGCAATCGGCAACGTGTTGCCCACTAAGGGCGCCGGGCTGGTCCAAGCCGCGCCGCAGGTTCTCGCCTTGCTGGGCGCCGCCGACTGGCCTGAGGCGATGACAACAACCAACGCCCTATCTGGTAGCGGCATGGCGAACCTGCTGATTGGCGCCTCCGACGTGCGCACCCTCTTCTCCAACTACGTGGTGGACATGGCATTTTACTACGAGCACGGGTACCACAAGGTGTTCCCCTCCTTCAGCCGCCTCCTGCGTGACGGGCTCGGCGACGCCCGCTCGCTACGAACCCCTGGTGGCCGGCAGCGACGCGAGGCCGTCGCCATCGGCGCGTCCTACATCCGAGCCAAGATTGCATTGGAGGCGGCGCACAGGACGCTCCTCAAGGACCGGTCGGGACTGATGGACCGCCACACCGCCCAGGTCATGGCCCTGTGCGAGAGCAGCATCCTTGGCATGGGGGCTGAGGCCATAGCCCGGGGCTTCGATGTCGGCGCCGTCACGAGTGACCTCGTCTTCAGCTCGCCTGGCACCGATGTCATCGATGTGGGCAGCGACCTGGTAAACTCCGAGGTCATGAACTCGTTCCTCAACGTGGCCGACATCGCCGCCACAGGCGTGGTGAGCGAGACGGCGCTGCGGGCCATCTACGACGCCTACGCTGCCACGGGAGCTCGGATGTACACTCAGAGGTGGCACGAGCCTGTGGCCCGGATGTGCATCACCTTGTACACTTGGCACCTGCACAACGACCGGCACATGTTCCTCCGCCGTGCCCTCCTAGGATGGCCCAAGGCCCGCAAGTCCCCGGCGCGGCCCCAGCAAGAGGCCGACTTCGACGAGGTCTTCGACACCGACTTTCATACCACCAGCTTCAGTAGGCCCCTTGACGCTGAGTATGCCTGCAATGGGGAAGAAACCTGCAACCACGTCCGGCGCTTCCTCAAAGTAAAAGGAGACCAAGACCACCTGCTGGCCGCCCTTTGGTCGTCCATTGTCACCGGTCCGCTGGAGTACGCCCGGAAGGGCGAGGTGGACGAGCAGCGTGAGAAACACCTCATTGAATCCTCGCGCCTGCAAATGGTCCAGCTCTTCTCCAAGGGCCTCATCGACGAAATGGTTTGGCTCGTCGCCCATGCAAGCCACCATGCCTGGCAGGTGAACTATCTGTTTGAGGCCGCCATGTTTGGCAGCATCCTGGACGGGGGCGAGTTGATAGGCAAGCTCGATCGGGCGGAATAGGCTGTCAACATGCATCCATCTTAATTTTATTCGGCCGGCCGGCCTGCTGCTGTTGTCGATCCCAACGAACGTCGTTAATTCTGCATGCATGCATGTTTTCCTTTTCAAGTCTATATATCTATGTACTGTATTTTCTTTCTTCTTTGCGAATCCCCTTTCTTTCCAATCATACGATGACATTCAACTTTTTTCCATTTCATTCATCCCAAACTCAAAATATTATGTATGTATGTCGAATAATCACGAGTGGACATGGTTCCATGCGAGGATGGAATCACCTCCGTCCATGCGCACATGATTCGTGTAGTATTTGTACAACCAGCCCGTATCTTTATTTCTCAGCACCGCTCCAGTGTAGTATAGGCCTAGTATTCCACAGCCAATAAGTGAGTAAGCCCCACTGCACAATAACTACACTGATCCATGCTATTGATTAGAGGAGTTAATCTCATTTATTTGTACATTCAACGGCAGCGTACGTGCACCACCCCATGCATTTTCTCCCCATTCATCGTATCCATCCCGCAGCTCGTCCCTCACTCAACTAGCTTCTCTAGTCCATGCTCACGGAGATCTAAGAGTTCCTTTTCCCAACAATGGAGTTGTGGAATTGTAGCTATACTGGAGTCCATCTCTCTCTCTCTCTCCCTCTGTGTGTGTGTGTCTATCTCTCTCTCGTGGCTGTGGGTGGACAAAGCAACCTCATGTTCTGTATTAGGATCCCAACCAACGTAGGAAAGATATCTAAGCTTCTGCCGTCGCTACAGCTTGATGCCATGGCCAGCCTTTTCCTCTCAGCGCCAGGTTGAAGATGAACAATAATGGGCGACATACGTGACATCAGCTGGCACACCTTAACATGTATTCATTTATTAGGAGCAGGTCGTGAAGTGTTAACTACATTGGAAGCATGCACCCTGCCCATAATCACACCAGCTCTCTCCACCTAGCATTGTTCAATTTAGAAACTGGGGTATTTTAGTTTCATCACTTGTTTCAACTATTGCTTTAGAATTGAAATACTTAAATTTATCAATTTCTTACTGAAAAATCAATTAACTCCATTCTTCATAGTTAACTCGAATCATGAAAAAAAGTAGAATTTGAATTTTAAAATGCAACATTAATAAAAAATCATTTCGTCTATTAATAGAAGATCAGGCAAAATTCTACATAAAGGTCAAAATATTTTTACATGGCTTATAGAGAACGAGCTTTCTTTTCATGGCTTCAGTTTTGATCTCAGCTTCACAAGCATATATGTTAATCAAAATTTACAATTCCCATTTAAAAAAAATTGGAGACGTCAAAATCAACTCCACATATATTTCTAATTGAAAACTTACGATATGAAAATATCTAAGAGCTGCATTTAGTTATCTAAATATATTAATTGGTAAATTAGGACTAATCATCATACGATTGGAGGAAGTTTGTCATGGTTATAGCTAAATTCGGGTGCTTAGTCCATGTTCTATGTATTAATACTATATTAATATATGTAGTAGTAATATATTAATTGGTAAATTAGGACTAATCATCATACAAGTGTGTTTAATCATTGTGCCAGTTATTAGCTCTGTAATATCTAGGGCTAATCAGCGCCAGGTCGACTTATTCATAGCGACACTAAACCATCCAGTTTGTCATGAATCAGTCGCTATGAATAAAGCTTCTTGTATCAGCATTCCGTTGATTCATCTGCCTATTGATGAGTAGCACATTAATACATAGGCTTGCCCACCTAATCACCAGTGTCATAAAAGAAGTCTGCAATGCAAGGAGACGAACATGTTGGATATATGTCAGCGCATGCGTATACCCAAGAAAGTAAAACGCAGGACCAGTATCCACATGCTATAACATGTGTATCAACGTTTCTGCTGGGGCCATCTCCTCTTGTTCTTCTGCTCTCCACAGGGACGCAACTCACAGAAGAGCTAGTGTAGTTATGACAGATATGAGAATTAAAGACCGACCCAACACCTCCAAGGGGCGTTGCTGCCAGACAGCTAGTATCCATACGAGAATTAAACGAGACCTGGCCCATGCTTGTTAGGTATAACGTTACGTATTTACTTTGGCCTGAGAATTACCCGCCCTGTATTTTGCAGTGGCCTATATTAAGTAGCAATCGTGATGCATATGCGGACGTGCGAGATTTCGGCATCGCGTGCCACCATGTCCCAAAGATCCGCGTCGGTATGTATGTATGTTACTTACAGTTTATATACGTGCATCTACTCCTATTTAATTTACATGAGGTCGACATTGGTGTCCTCTCCAAATTCCATCCAAACCTTCTTGGTGTCGTTCGTCCAAGAATCAAATCTCGGAAATGATATATGTTTCATCTCCAACTCACAACTATCCACAAACACCATCTTTTTTGTTTTGTATAAATATCCATATGGAACGGTAAAAATAGAGCCAGCCATATAATAGCACAAATTAATTAATTAAGCAACTCACGTTTTTCTCATATTCTTTTTTGAAAAGGAGGATAGCCATCGGCCTCTGCATCAAAGTGATGCATGCAACCATTAAAAAAAAATCAAAGCTCACTCTTGCTTGACTTCTTTGTCAGCAAGTTGAAGTGTGCATCGATTGCCAACCAGCCGTGGGTTTTGCACCTTGTTAAGGAGGAATAGGAGACAACGACATGACCATGACGTATTACCCAACTTGCTGTCTAAATCTTATATTTGGCCCGCTCTGAACATGGTCCCCCATATTTTCCTTTTCTTGTCTATGCATTTCCTTTCTTCTTTGGGACTGTCGGCTGTTTTTCAATTCGACCCAAGTTAAGTTTTCTTCTAATCATAGGATGACACGTGGACATTCAAGTTTTTTCGATTTGATGAAAAATCATTTTTTAACGTGAAATCTATTTTCAGGGCTATTTCCGGCGGACTCCCGCATAGCCTTGGATTTCGAACGAGCGAATGAGATTATAAGTGTTTCTAGTCATCAACGTAACATATGTGTTATTTCAACGTTTAGAGAGATTACAGGGAGGTTTGGAGAGATAGAGCTTATCCCAAAAGACTAGGCAAAAAAAATGTTTATCTCACATATTCAGTTGTACATGTTTATCCTAACAGGTGCATGTTTTTTGCCTTGTTTTGCTCCGAATTTCCACAGTTTTCTTTGATGGTTTTAACAGGTGCATGCTCATGATTAGTAACAGGTATATAGGTATATTCAGTAGTCTTTTTTTTCGATATCGATAGATTGTTCGGCAATGTACTGCACACGTGGTATGACAACAAAGATTAATATTTTTGTGAACTTTAACAGTTTGTTTTACACGCAATATTCCTTGAGATCTTTCCAAATAATTGTGATATTAGAAATTTATCTACATGATTATGGCAAATAGGATCCAGAAGGTAATAGGGCTGGGATTCTTAGGGATGAAGGACAACGAACGCACCCTTCATCAGTGAACGAACCTTTATTGGCCCGTCGCTAACTGGGATTTAAGAGATACTCCCTCTGTTCCAAGTTATTTGTCTCTGCTTCATCTAAATACGAATGTATCCAGATGAAAAAAGGTGTCTAAAGATGGATCAATATCTGAAAATAAGTAATACAATTAATTTGTGACAGAGGGAGTACTACTACATACCACTACTATTTACTCCCTCCGTACATAGGTTTAAATTTCGATTTTGTTAAAAGATCTTTGACCAATATTATTGGAAAATATAGAAACATGTATGACTCCGAATTAGTACCAATAAATCCATTTTGAAAAGTAGTTTCGTCATATACTAAGTTTGATACTCCCTTCGACCGAAATTAATTAACTCAGATTTGTCTAGGTACCGATGTGTCTAGTAACGAAGCAGAAGTATATACATCCGTATCCAGATAAATCTGATTATATTAATTTCAATCGGAGAAGTATATATAAAGTGGCTTACTTCAAAAGGAGAATTATCCTTTTTAAAATGCAGAAGTATCCCTTTTTCGTGGATGGAGAGAGTAGTCGATACACCTTTGCATGCATCAACACTGTGACGCATGTAGATGATGTATTCCGGTGACACATTTATAGATGATGTAACCATGTCACCCATTGGCACTAGGTTTAAGTTGGACCACCTACAACCTGCTTGAGCGACACACGTTTCAGGTGTGCATGTCCACTTGACCTCGCTCCAGCAATTGCGGATCCTGGATACTGACACTTGTGGTCACCACTTGGAATTGGATTCTGATTTGGGCGTTCCATTGGACCTCTGTTAGACTACTTATAGTGGGAATAGCATAGATATTAACATTACACACCCCAATATAAGTTTGCTTATGTGACAACAGTTAATGAGAAGAGATGTGTTTCTTGTAACGTAATATGTTTTTTGCTACATCGCTCGCATTTTTTCTACAATCGGCGTCACATTTTGCCTCATCGCATGGCCACCGCAGTTTTTGCTACATATGGCCATCGCATGTCAATTACGTTTTTATATACTGAAGAATATGGCATACCCTAGCAAGTCATTTCCGGAGAATAGTTACCAACAAGTGATTTACAAGTGAGCCTCTAGTTTATTAAAACTGGGATGCGACTCACTCTATTAATATGCAAGACACCACTCACTCTGACTGAAACGGTCACCTGCTTGAAGCGAGCAGCGGATCAATGAATATATATATATATATATATATATATATATATATATATATATATATATATATATTGTAAATATGGGCTGATCTTATTTTTTAGTTAAATATGTGTTTTGTATTCACTGTTGTATATTAGAGATAAATACTGATGGCTTTGGATGATGCTTTGAAAATGTGCATTGACAAAGCTTTATGATGGATAAATTGAAAAACTCAACGCATCCTGCGCAACTGAAAGAGATTCATATAAACAATTGTACCTCTTTATATATTTGTTACACATGATGGTAGAAATGAAGTATTTTCTATACATGTTGGTTTTTTCAGAGTAAGAGAAAGACGAAGATGTATTATGTCGACGTTCAGAAAGAATCCATAGACAAGAATGTCGACGCGATGTTATTGGAAGGAGTAAAAAATTAATTGATAGTGATATAAAGCAATACAAATATAGAAAATACGGGCATTGTACTAATATAGCTAGTTGTGAACGGACAGGACCCTCATTTTGCCCATCATCAGGACCATGGACCCTGAGTAGTACGATGATCGACAAGGAAACCCGCAAGAATGTCTGGCCGTCTTCCTCAGACATGCTCGGCACCGTCTGGCCGTCCCTCGTCACTGGCCAGCACGCCCACAAGGGCGAGGTGGACACGAGCAACTCCTCCTCGTGCATGCAATCCTGGAGCGGAATCGTGTTACTTTCTAGTCACATGGCGAGAAAGTGATACAATAAGAAGAAAACAATCAAAACGTGCATCTCTCTAGCTTGCTAGTGCCACAAGCTGAAGCTTGTAAAAAACCACTGCTGAGAGGAAGCCAGCCTTGTGTTGATATGGCTATATAAGCTGCTGGGGAATACACAAGGCTGGCAAACACCACGAGAAGTCCATTACCTGCATTTCTTAATACAGTACTAAATAAAAATGTTGAGTCTCGCTTGGACTCGTCGCGGCGACACGGAGGCACCACCCACCCCAACCCCAACCTGGGGTGGCTGCTCTCTCCACGGACTCGATATTGAGGTGGTGAGGGAGAAGGACACTGTCCCTGGCGGCAACGGCAGCGGGCTAGTTGCAATCCCTTCGTATTTCTGGGGCGACCGGCTGGCGAAGCGGCATGATGCAGGCTTCCCCTTGTACACGGGCTACTCGGCGGCGAGGGCCTTGGTCGGCAAGGGGGCGGGGGCCATGGCGGATCTGAGAAGGCTTTCTCGCGAGGCGGAAGACATGCTGGCGGAGATGTTTGCTAGCATTAGCAGTGACGGCGGAGGCGACCCGGCGCGGCCCAGGGTGGTGCAACTGCGACTGTCGCCGGAGCTGGCGCTGTGGAAAAGCAACCAGCACGCAATCGGCAACGTGTTGCCCACTAAGGGCGCCGGGCTGGTCCAAGCCGCGCCGCAGGTTCTCGCTTTGCTGGGCGCCGCCGACTGGCCTGAGGCGATGACAACAACCAACGCCCTATCTGGTAGCGGCATGGCGAACCCGCTGATTGGCGCCTCCGACGTGCGCACCCTCTTCTCCAACTACGTGGTGGACATGGCATTTTACTACGAGCACGGGTACCACAAGGTGTTCCCCTCCTTCAGCCGCCTCCTGCGTGACGGGCTCGGCGACGCCCGCTCGCTACGAACCCCTGGTGGCCGGCAGCGACGCGAGGCCGTCGCCATCGGCGCGTCCTACATCCGAGCCAAGATTGCATTGGAGGCGGCGCACAGGACGCTCCTCAAGGACCGGTCGGGACTGATGGACCGCCACACCGCCCAGGTCATGGCCCTGTGCGAGAGCAGCATCCTCGGCATGGGGGCTGAGGCCATAGACCGGGGCTTCGATGTCGGCGCCGTCACGAGTGACCTCGTCTTCAGCTCGCCCGGCACCGATGTCATCGATGTGGGCAGCGACCTGGTAAACTCCGAGGTCATGAACTCGTTCCTCAACGTGGCCGACATCGCCGCCACAGGCGTGGTGAGCGAGACGGCGCTGCGGACCATCTACGACGCCTACGCTGCCACGGGAGCTCGGATGTACACTCAGAGGTGGCACGAGCCTGTGGCCCGGATGTGCATCACCTTGTACACTTGGCACCTGCACAACGACCGGCACATGTTCCTCCGCCGTGCCCTCCTAGGATGGCCCAAGGCCCGCAAGTCCCCGGCGCGGCCCCAGCAAGAGGCCGACTTCGACGAGGTCTTCGACACCGACTTTCATACCACCGGCTTCAGTAGGCCCCTTGACGCTGAGTATGCCTGCAATGGGGAAGAAACCTGCAACCACGTCCGGCGCTTCCTCAAAGTAAAAGGAGACCAAGACCACCTGCTGGCCGCCCTTTGGTCGTCCATTGTCACCGGTCCGCTGGAGTACGCCCGGAAGGGCGAGGTGGACGAGCAGCGTGAGAAACACCTCATTGAATCCTCGCGCCTGCAAATGGTCCAGCTCTTCTCCAAGGGCCTCATCGACGAAATGGTTTGGCTCGTCGCCCATGCAAGCCACCATGCCTGGCAGGTGAACTATCTGTTTGAGGCCGCCATGTTTGGCAGCATCCTGGACGGGGGCGAGTTGATAGGCAAGCTCGATCGGGCGGAATAGGCTGTCAACATGCATCCATCTTAATTTTATTCGGCCGGCCGGCCTGCTGCTGTTGTCGATCCCAACGAACGTCGTTAATTCTGCATGCATGCATGTTTTCCTTTTCAAGTCTATATATCTATGTACTGTATTTTCTTTCTTCTTTGCGAATCCCCTTTCTTTCCAATCATACGATGACATTCAACTTTTTTCCATTTCATTCATCCCAAACTCAAAATATTATGTATGTATGTCGAATAATCACGAGTGGACATGGTTCCACGCGAGGATGGAATCACCTCCGTCCGTGCGCACGTGATTCGTGTAGTATTTGTACAACCAGCCCGTATCTCTATTTCTCAGCACCGCTCCAGTGTAGTATAGGCCTAGTATTCCACAGCCAATAAGTGAGTAAGCCCCACTGCACAATAACTACACTGATCCATGCTATTGATTAGAGGAGTTAATCTCATTTATTTGTACATTCAACGGTAGCGTACGTGCACCACCCCATGCATTTTCTCCCCATTCATCGTATCCATCCCGCAGCTCGTCCCTCACTCAACTAGCTTCTCTAGTCCATGCTCACGGAGATCTAAGAGTTCCTTTTCCCAACAATGGAGTTGTGGAATTGTAGCTATACTGGAGTCCATCTCTCTCTCTCTCTCTCTCTCCCTCTGTGTGTGTGTGTCTATCTCTCTCTCGTGGCTGTGGGTGGACAAAGCAACCTCATGTTCTGTATTAGGATCCCAACCAACGTAGGAAAGATATCTAAGCTTCTGCCGTCGCTACAGCTTGATGCCATGGCCAGCCTTTTCCTCTCAGCGCCAGGTTGAAGATGAACAATAATGGGCGACATACGTGACATCAGCTGGCACACCTTAACATGTATTCATTTATTAGGAGCAGGTCGTGAAGTGTTAACTACATTGGAAGCATGCACCCTGCCCATAATCACACCAGCTCTCTCCACCTAGCATTGTTCAATTTAGAAACTGGGGTATTTTAGTTTCATCACTTGTTTCAACTATTGCTTTAGAATTGAAATACTTAAATTTATCAATTTCTTACTGAAAAATCAATTAACTCCATTCTTCATAGTTAACTCGAATCATGAAAAAAAGTAGAATTTGAATTTTAAAATGCAACATTAATAAAAAATCATTTCGTCTATTAATAGAAGATTAGGCAAAATTCTACATAAAGGTCAAAATATTTTTACATGGCTTATAGAGAACGAGCTTTCTTTTCATGGCTTCAGTTTTGATCTCAGCTTCACAAGCATATATGTTAATCAAAATTTACAATTCCCATTTAAAAAAAATTGGAGACGTCAAAATCAACTCCACATATATTTCTAATTGAAAACTTACGATATGAAAATATCTACGAGCTGCATTTAGTTATCTAAATATATTAATTGGTAAATTAGGACTAATCATCATACGATTGGAGGAAGTTTGTCATGGTTATAGCTAAATTCGGGTGCTTAGTCCATGTTCTATGTATTAATACTATATTAATATATGTAGTAGTAATATATTAATTGGTAAATTAGGACTAATCATCATACAAGTGTGTTTAATCATTGTGCCAGTTATTAGCTCTGTAATATCTAGGGCTAATCAGCGCCAGGTCGACTTATTCATAGCGACACTAAACCATCCAGTTTGTCATGAATCAGTCGCTATGAATAAAGCTTCTTGTATCAGCATTCCGTTGATTCATCTGCCTATTGATGAGTAGCACATTAATACATAGGCTTGCCCACCTAATCACCAGTGTCATAAAAGAAGTCTGCAATGCAAGGAGACGAACATGTTGGATATATGTCAGCGCATGCGTATACCCAAGAAAGTAAAACGCAGGACCAGTATCCACATGCTATAACATGTGTATCAACGTTTCTGCTGGGGCCATCTCCTCTTGTTCTTCTGCTCTCCACAGGGACGCAACTCACAGAAGAGCTAGTGTAGTTATGACAGATATGAGAATTAAAGACCGACCCAACACCTCCAAGGGGCGTTGCTCCCAGACAGCTAGTATCCATACGAGAATTAAACGAGACCTGGCCCATGCTTGTTAGGTATAACGTTACGTATTTACTTTGGCCTGAGAATTACCCGCCATGTATTTTGCAGTGGCCTATATTAAGTAGCAATCGTGATGCATATGCGTACGTGCGAGATTTCGGCATCGCGTGCCACCATGTCCCAAAGATCCGCGTCGGTATGTATGTATGTTACTTACAGTTTATATACGTGCATCTACTCCTATTTAATTTACATGAGGTCGACATTGGTGTCCTCTCCAAATTCCATCCAAATCTTCTTGGTGTTGTTCGTCCAAGAATCAAATCTTGGAAATGATATATGTTTCATCTCCAACTCACAACTATCCTCAAACACCATCTTTTTTGTTTTGTATAAATATCCATATGGAACGGTAAAAATAGAGCCAGCCATATAATAGCACAAATTAATTAATTAAGCAACTCGCGTTTTTCTCATATTCTTTTTTGAAAAGGAGGATAGCCATCGGCCTCTGCATCAAAGTGATGCATGCAACCATTAAAAAAAATCAAAGCTCACTCTTGCTTGACTTCTTTGTCAGCAAGTTGAAGTGTGCATCGATTGCCAACCAGCCGTGGGTTTTGCACCTTGTTAAGGAGGAATAGGAGACAACGACATGACCATGACGTATTACCCAACTTGCTGTCTAAATCTTATATTTGGCCCGCTCTGAACATGGTCCCCCATATTTTCCTTTTCTTGTCTATGCATTTCCTTTCTTCTTGCTGTTTTTCAGTTCGACCCAAGTTAAGTTTTCTTCTAATCATAGGATGACACGTGGACATTCAACTTTTTTCGATTTGATGAAAAATCATTTTTTAACGTGAAATCTATTTTCAGGGCTATTTCCGGCGGACTCCCGCATAGCCTTGGATTTCGAACGAGCGAATGAGATTATAAGTGTTTCTAGTCATCAACATAACATAGATGAGCCCCCCCCCCTGCGCGTACACACACAAAAACATAGATGAACCGCATGTCTTCGTGTCGATTATATATATGTGTTATTTCAACGTTTAGAGAGATTACAGGGAGGTTTGGAGAGATAGAGCTTATCCCAAAAGACTAGGCAAAAAAAAATGTTTATCTCATATATTCAGTTGTACATGTTTATCCTAACAGGTGCATGTTTTTTGCATTGTTTTGCTCCGAATTTCCACAGTTTTTCTTTGATGGTTTTAACAGGCGCATGCTCATGAGTAGTAACAGGTATATAGGTATATTCATTAGTCTTTTTTTCGATATCGATAGATTGTTCGGCAATGTACTGCACACGTGGTATGACAACAAAGATTAATATTTTTGTGAACTTTAACAGTTTGTTTTACACGCAATATTCCTTGAGATCTTTCCAAATAATTGTGATATTAGAAATTTATCTACATGATTATGGCAAATAGGATCCAGAAGGTAATAGGGCTGGGAGTCTTAGGGATGAAGGACAACGAACGCACCCTTCATCAGTGAACGAACCTTTATTGGCCCGTCGCTAACTGGGATTTAAGATATACTCCCTCTGTTCCAAGTTATTTGTCTCTGCTTCATCTAAATACGAATGTATCCAGATGAAAAAAGGTGTCTAAAGATGGATCAATATCTGAAAATAAGTAATACAATTAATTTGTGACAGAGGGAGTACTACTACAGACCACTACTATTTACTCCCTCCGTACATAGGTTTAAATTTCGATTTTGTTAAAAGAAGATCTTTGACCAATATTATTGGAAAATATAGAAACATGTATGACTCCGAATTAGTACCAATAAATCCATTTTGAAAAGTAGTTTCGTCATATACTAAGTTTGATACTCCCTCCGACCGAAATTAATTAACTCAGATTTGTCTAGGTACCGATGTGTCTAGTAACAAAGCAGAAGTATATACATCCGTATCTAGATAAATCTGATTATATTAATTTGGATCGGAGAAGTATATATAAAGTGGCTTACTTCAAAAGGAGAATTATCCTTTTTAAAATGCAGAAGTATCCCTTTTTCGTGGATGGAGAGAGTAGTCGATAAACTTTTGCATGCATCAACACTGTGACGCATGTAGATGATGTATTCCGGTGACACATTTATAGATGATGTAACCATGTCACCCATTGGCACTAGGTTTAAGTTGGACCACCTACAGCCTGCTTGAGCGACGCACGTTTCAGGTGTGCATGTCCACTTGACCTCGCTCCAGCAATTGCGGATCCTGGATACTGACACTTGTGGTCACCACTTGGAATTGGATTCCGATTTGGGCGTTCCATTGGACCTCTGTTAGACTACTTATAGTGGGAATAGCTTAGATATTAACATTACACACCCCAATATAAGTTTGCTTATGTGACAACAGTTAATGAGAAGAGATGTGTTTCTTGTAACGTAATATGTTTTTTGCTACATCGCTCGCATTTTTTCTACAATCGGCGTCACATTTTGCCTCATCGCACGGCCACCGCAGTTTTTGCTACATACGGCCATCTCATGTCAATTACGTTTTTATATACTGAAGAATATGACATACCCTAGCAAGTCATTTCCGGAGAATAGTTACCAACAAGTGATTTACAAGTGAGCCTCTAGTTTATTAAAACGGATGCGGCTCACTCTATTAATATGCAAGACACCACTCACTCGACTGAAACGGTCACCTGCTTGAAGCGAGCAGCGGATCAATGAATATATATATTGTAAATATGGGCTGATCTTATTTTTTAATTAAATATGTGTTTTGTATTCACTGTTGTATATTAGAGATAAATACTGATGGCTTTGGATGATGCTTTGAAAATGTGCATTGACAAAGCTTTATGATGGATAAATTGAAAAACTCATCGCATCCTGCGCAACTGAAAGAGATTCATATAAACAATTGTACCTCTTTATATTTGTTACACATGATGATAGAAATGAGGTATTTTCTATACATGTTGGTTTTTTCAGAGTAAGATCGAAAGACGAAGATGTATTATGTCGACGTTCAGAAAGAATCCGTCGAAAGAGTGTCGACGCGATGTTATTGGAAGGAGTAAAAAATTCATTGATAGTGATATAAAACAATACAAATATAGAAAATACGGGCATTGTACGGAGAGGACCCTAATTTTGCCCATCATCAGGACCATGGACCCTGAGTAGTACGATGATCGACAAGGAAACCCGCAAGAATGTCTGGCCGTCGTCCTCGACATGCTCGGCATCGTCTGGCCGTCCCTCGTCACTGGCCGGCACGCCCACAAGGGCGAGGTGGACACGAGCAACTCCTCCTCGTGCCTGCAATCCTGGAGCGGAATCGTGTTACTTTCTAGTCGTATGGCGAGAAAGTGATACAATAAGAAAAAAACAATCAAAACGTGCGTCTCTCTAGCTTGCTAGTGCCACAAGCTGAAGCTTGTACAAAAACCACTGCTGAGAGGAAGCCAGCCTTGTGTTGATATGGCTACTAGACCATGATGGCGCGCGTTGCCGCACCCGTCGTTTTCATAAATATATGGTGGTTTGATATATGAAAGTTAAGATGAACTTTTCTTGATTTACAATATAGAATACTTGTACCTTTTCATATATTAGGAGGATAATGTAGATGAACTTTTCTTGATTTACAATATAGACTAATGGTACTTGTTTGTAGGAGGACAATACACCAAATACAACTGTAATGATTAGTTACCGAACCCTGAGATCATAAATATGTATATGTTCTAATTTGACAATTGTTTAATCTGTGTCGCAACGGTATTGTAATAGAAAGACAACTCCACGAGCGATGCAAGATCAGCCTTCAACGATCTCCCTGAGTGTCAAAAGCATACACACATAAGTCACTTATGCAATTATATGAATGGTCATTGGTTGGTTGTTATGGCAGCTCCGGAACATTTTATGACAGATTTCATTGACGGTTAATCAATTTATGGTTTTGCAAATCTATCTTTCAAGTTGGATATGTAGCACTACTCAGAGAGAAGGGTAGTGAGCTCGTGCTACATATAGTCTGTGGGATATGCAAGTATTGAACGCAGCATTCTTTGGTTGCCTTGATCAAGGTACGAAGCTGCAAGCTGACGAAAAAATTTAAGGAAGTCTAGATTGTACTAAAAAACATCTTATATTTACGAAAAGAGGACTGCAAAAATGTTTTATATTTCCGAATAGAGGTAGTAGTACCAAAGTTATACAAGTCAGAGACATTTATTCTGGGACAAAAAGATTATGTTATGTTCGGTGTAACTAGATAATGGGGGCCCACCCATGGTTCCCGTCCGATCTCGCATATAAGGATCTTATGTGGTTATTTTAGTGGATAACTATGATTAGGTACATGAATCTTTCTTAAGCATGGAACGTGGTCAAGCATTGCTGAGATGCAAGATGCATGCTTGTCAGCTAGCTACAATGACCTTCACTGCCATTCTTTTATAGGTCAATTTCCCTGCGTAACTCACAAGCTTTCACCCATCCCTAGACTTTTGGTTTTGGAATCAACGCTATCTACAGGCGGATCCAGGGCATCACAGTCCTAAAATCTCTCCCAACTTAAGTTAGTCAATCCAAAATTTGATGCATTCAAACAAAATGGATGTTAGACTTTCAGGTAGAACAGAGTAAATCTTCAAAAGCTATCAAATCTTAGAAAATAATTACAGAACACATTATCATTGTTTGGTACAAATTTAGCACGGTGAAACAGGTCACAAAAAATGTATTTTTATAGGTTACAATACGAGCAGGACATGGTAAATCCGGACGCAGCTCGGAACTCACAATGGAGAAACTTGATTTAATGGAATAACATGTTTTCAAGGTCTCCAACGCACAACTTGAGATAGTTCTTCATATTCCATCTTGCCTTTATTTTTCACATTGAAAATTCCACATGCATCATTTTTACTGTTTCTTTGCAAGGTTGTACCGAAAATTGCATAGAGTATAACATAAATAAACTACCTTAAATGGAAGAAGATACATATATATTACCTAAACTTCTCGGATGACTAAAATATAGTATAGCTTCTCATCGCGTGTCTCTTTTCCTTGTCCCAATTTCAGTCTAGTAGTTTAGACTGTATTAGTGAGATTATGTCAAAACAATTAGGGAAACTTCAGGGATATTGCTTTATTTAAAATAAAGCTACAGACATATTTTTCCCTAATGTTAGTGCACCAAGTTCTGATCATCTCTTGCTGTACGCTGGAGGACAATTATCTTTACTAACCTGTTGCAACAAAAATCATTGAATACTTTTTTCAGCCTTTAACGCAAATGCCATGTCAAAACACACAAAATATAAAACAACAAAATATGATGATTGAAGAGCTGGCTATAAAACGGTAAGAAGCTAGTACCTTCTTCAGGTTAGGTCACTCCCTATCAACATAAATCCAGCATATAAGTCCACCAATTAATCCAGGTAGGTGACAATATGCAAGAAATCATTCAAGCCACATTAGTCAGTTTGACTTAGATAGGTTTCCTCTAACTTCGAAAAATCTTACCATCCGGTTCACCATAACCTACAGATGACTCACGGCCATAAGAAATTACATGAGATATGAAAACTTCTTAAATCCAGAGATTCATATGTATAAATGTTGAGCCCTATTTAAAAAGGTCCATGGAAGAGAGATTAAGAAATACTATTATGGCTTCCCTTCCAGGAGTGGAGTGCACAGGCGGAGGCGCCGGTCTGGGATTTGGACATGGAACCAAAGCACAGCGCTGACCCGCAATGGTTACAGAGAGAGAGAGAGAGACCATGTGGTGCTACAGATCTCCTGCAGCCAGTCTCTCTCTCTCTCGCAGCGATGCCCGGATGCTCTTCACCCCTCGCGTCTGCGACCACGACCTGCAACCGAAGAACCAGAGACCAAAATCAGGGACAAATTAGGAAGTTGAGGCCATAATCAACTTGGAAATTAGAGGAATATCACGAGGGGAGAGTAGGGGTTCCGGATCCAGTAGCCAGCATCCATCCATTTGAAGATTGCCCGGGCGCCCGCCGTCTTGGACGGCAGCACGCGCCGATTCTTGCTGCACCGCCGCCAGACTCATGGCTTGTCCTGATGATCTCTGCCCCTTGACCTTGATGTCCTGCAAGACGAGTATGAAGAGACCGCGGTCGGGGCCGGAGGTCTGGGTCAATGACGTCGGCGCCTAGCCTAGGTTTTCAAGGTGAGAGAGGAAGGTTTGTTTCTCTATCGGAAAGAATACCTGATTGCTTGAGGTGTAGCCTGCCTTGTCTCCATCGCCGCAAGAAAGAGGTGGAAGGAAAGGAAGGGTAATGGCGGCTGCGGCGATGGATGAAGGGGGCGGCAGGCCGCACCATCGCAGGAAACATCAGAGGTCGGGGAGGGGAGAAGGCGCTGCCAGAGGGGGCTGTACGGGATTGCTAGGCCTCGCAAGCCCAGTACTGGAATGGGCTGGCGGCTGGCGAACGGCCCAATGCACCAGAGGCCTCCGTTTCGGCCTCTGGAGCAGCAGCCCAGGACAGCTGGGCCAGATTTCACAGTGCACGGGACAGATCACTTTTCAGACGAGATCTGACGGCCAAACACGATTAGATCATGAAAACGGATGGTCAGAAACGCAAATCGCTGAGAGAGCTCTGTTTAGGCTCAGTTTTACTGTCCTTAATATAAGCTGCTGGGGAATACACAAAGCCGACAAACACCACGAGAAGTCCATTACCTGCATTTCTTAATACAGTACTAAATAAAAATGTTGAGTCTCGCTTGGACTCGTCGCGGCGACACGGAGGCACCACCCACCCCAACCCCAACCTGGGGTGGCTGCTCTCTCCACGGACTCGACATTGAGGTGGTGAGGGAGAAGGACACTGTCCTTGGCGGCAACGACAGCGGGCTAGTTGCAATCCCTCCGTATTTCTAGGGCGCCCGGCTGGTGAAGCGGCAAGATGGAGGCTTCCCCTTGTACACGGGCTACCCGGCGGCGAGGGCCTTGGTCGGCAAGGGGGCGGGGGCCA
Organism: Aegilops umbellulata; assembly: GCA_032464435.1. Classification (NCBI taxonomy): domain Eukaryota; kingdom Viridiplantae; phylum Streptophyta; class Magnoliopsida; order Poales; family Poaceae; genus Aegilops; species Aegilops umbellulata. The sequence continues at coordinate 660,640,558 of CP136057.1, forward strand.
TGGCGGATCTGAGAAGGCTGTCTCGCGAGGCGGAAGACATGCTGGCGGAGATGTTTGCTAGCATTAGCAGTGATGGCGGAGGCGACGCGGCGCGGCCTAGGGTGGTGCAACTGCGACTGTCGCCGGAGCTGTGGAAAAGCACGCAGCACGCAATCGGCAACGTGTTGCCCACTAAGGGCGCTGGGCTGGTCCAAGCCGCGCCGCAGGTTCTCGCCTTGCTGGGCATCGCCAACTGGCCTGAGGCGATGACAACAACCAACGCCCTATCTGGCAGCGGCATGGTGAACCTGCTCATCGCGCCTCCGACATGCGCACTATCTTCTCCAACTACGTGGTGAACATGGCATATATTACTACGAGCACGGTGTTGGGAATCATTGCATGGAAAAAAAATTCTATGCACACGCAATGATCTATCCATGGAGATGCATAGCAACGAGAGGGGGGAGTGTGTCTATGTACCCTCGTAGACTGCAAGCGGAAGCATTTCACAACGCGGTTGATGTAGTTGAACTTTCTTCCCGCTCCAACCGATCTAGTACGAACGCAAGGCACGTCCGCGTTCCGCACACGTTCCGCTCGGTGACGTCCCCCACATACTAGTTCCAGCAAGACGACAAGGTAGTAGATGAGTTCCGGTAGCATGACGGCGTGGTGACGGTGATGGTAAAGTGATCTCCGTAGGACTTCGCCTAAGCACTACGAAAATATCACCGGGGTTGTAAACAGTGGACGGGGCACCACACACAGCTAGCCGATTGTTTGTTGTGTGCTTGGCGCCCCCTTCCCACATATATATAGGTGGGTGGGAGGGTGGAGAAGACAAAGGAGGCGCCTAAGTAGGAGGAATCCTACTTGGGGTCCTGCACCCCCTTTATTTATTTGGAGTGCTGGGAAAGGTAGGGGAGGGTGGCGCCCCCCCCCCCTTTCCTTTCTCCCATGAGAGGGAAAGGACGGAGGGGCAAACCCTCCCCCTTTTCCTTCCCTAGGGCTGGCCAAACAAGGGAGGGGGCGCACCAGCCCCCATGTGGGCTGTGCTGTCCCCTCCTTTGGCACTTAAGGCCCATAACTTGCTGGGGGGGGTGCCCGGAACCCCTTCTGGTGACCCGATTCTTTCCCGGTACGTCTCGAAACACTTTCGGTGTCCAAATACAATCGTCATATATATCAGTCTTTACCTCTCGACCATGTCGATACTCCTCGTCATGTCCTTTATCTCATCCGGGACTCCGAACAACATTCGGTCAGCAAAACATATAACTCATACAACACTATATCGTCAACGAATGTTAAGCGTGCAGAACCTACGGGTTCGAGAACTATGTAGACATGACCGAGACACCTCTCCTGTCAATAACCAATAGCGGAACCTGGATGCCCATATTGGCTCCTACATATTCTATGAAGATCATTATTGGTCGAACCGTTATGACAACATACGTAATTCCCTTTATCCATCGGTATGTTACTTTCGCGAGATTCGATCGTCGGTATCTTTATACCTAGATCAATATCATTACCGGCAAATCTCTTTACTTTCTATAATACATCACCTTGTGACTAACTCCTTAGTCATTTGCTTGCAAGCTTATGATGTGTATTACCGAGAGGGTCCATAGATACCTCTTCGATACTCGGAGTGACAAATCTTAATCTCGATCTATGCCAACTCAACAAAAACTTTTGGAGATACATGTAGAGCATATTTATGATCACCCAGTTATGTTGTGATGTTTGATAGAACACAAGGTATCCCTCTGGTATCAGGGAGTTGCATAATCTCATAGTCGAAGGAATAAGTATTTGACATGAAGAAAGCAATAGCAATAAACTGAACGATCATTATGCTAAGCTAACGGATGGTTCTTGTCCATCACATTATTCTCCTAATGGTGTGATCCCATTATCAAATGACAACCACTAGTAGAAAACCGGCCTTTTGTCCCGGTTCGTAAGGGCCTTTAGTCCCGGTTCTTGAACCGGGACTAAAGGGTCGTTACTAATGCCCTCACCCTTTAGTCCCGGTTCAAACCTGAACCAGGACAGATGGGCCTCCACGTGGCCTGTGCGCCGAGCCCAGGCAGGAGGGCCTTTGGTCCCGGTTGGTGGCACCAACCGGGACCAATAGACCTCCACGCGTCAGCATTTCTGTGGCTGGGGTTTTTGTTTTTTTTAAGAAGGGGGATTGGGGGTTTTGGGGGGTTAATTTAGGTATTTCATATATTGTGTTAGATAGCTAATTAATAGAGAGAAGCTAGTGTCCTCTCTTATGTCCGTGCTAGGTCGACTCTACGTACTATACATACGTATAGAGAGGACTAGACACGCTATAGCTAGCTAGTAAGCAAACGGAGGAAACAGAAGATCGTCATGAACATATATGCATACAGAGAGATGTGATATCGACCACCTCTCCTTCTCCGAGAGATTGGTCGAACAACAAGTTCTCGTATATCTATCCGACACTACCGGCTACATATATACAATAATTATCTCTTACAAATATAATCTCCTAAATTACGGACGCATGGTCCACATAGTATTCTCCGTCTTCAGCGATCACGTGGTCAAGAAAGAATGCCGCCAATTCCTCTTGAATTGTTCGAATGCGATCTGGTTCTAGGAGTTCATCCGGCTGCCGAAACATCTAAATTGAAGAAGGGGGTCAATACATATATATATGAATGAATGAAACTCAACACAAATGATGGTAATAAAATAAAATTGTGAATATTGTTATTTACGCACTTCATATTGTTCGTCAGAGTAGCCCCGCTCATAGGTCGTGTGGCAGATGGACTCGCAGACGTAGTATCCACAGAATTCATTCCCTTGTTCCTGCCACAACCACTTTACAAGAAATAGAGGTCAATCAAACTGATAAGCAAGAATGCCAAATTGTATTGATGAAACTAGTGCTTGAATCAATAGCTAGGAGACGCGCGGAACATGCTACTATTGTACTTACTTTCGGGTATCTAAATTGCAGCATCTTCGGCAGTCCTGGAGATTTTTTGGAGAATTTTCTCCAAACCCTGCCAGACAAAAGAAAACAATTACTTGATATCAGGAAATGAACAAAGTTGCTGATATGGTGGATAATGATTGATTTAACTTCCTTCTCGAGGATTTCAGTCATGTCCGCATACTCCTGGGGATCTTTTCGTCTAGAGTCCAAGACAGTTACTACTCCCTGCTCAAGCCTAATCTCTAGGAGAATATAGTGGTACCTGCGCACGCATGCATAACTCATCAATTACATTACTATAACCTGGACTAATATATAAGGGAAACCGAATATGCACAAGACAGTAACACTCACATGAAGTTGTAAGGAAAGAGTATTATATCTTTGTGTTCATTTATTTTGAATGATCGTAGCAATTTGGCCTCGGTTTCTGCAGCATGAAATTTAACCTGAGTTGCATCTATGAGATATGTGTTAACGAACCCAATATCACCGACTTGTCTTTTCTTCAATTCGGCGATCTTAAATCTGCATAATATAGTGATGATAATTATAAATACATGCAATGAAAGAGCTGAGCTATATAGAGAGACTTAATGATAGAAGTAGTAGTACTTACAGAAGTAGCAGGTGACCGTTGCTTTATCGAGGGCCAATTGATTGAAAAACTGATAGAACTCCTCAAATGGAATAGGCAACAGATCAATTCCAACAAGGTCATGCTCCGGTTTAACTCTCACATACAAAGTACTCCTCCCCCCAGACTCTTTGCAGATTTTCAAGTACCAATCATGCAATCTTCGCATCATCATTGTTAGAGATTTTTCATCTTCGACGAGCGGCTTCCCGTACTCGTATCTGTGTATCTGCACCTCCATGGGATCATAATGTACATCGTCGGGCAGGTAATCGTCAAGATTGCTATAACCGGGCACCAGCCTCGGATCGACGATGTCGCTAGGCACCTTGAGCGGGGGGCACGATTGATTCCCTTGTTCGCCGAGCTGGGCAATTTGTTTCCCAGCTGCTCGTCGTTCTTTCAACCTTTGATCACAGACTGTACTTCCCGACCGCTCCGCTTCGGCCCATGTCTTTGCAATAATACGCTCATAGTTGCCTTTCGGTGGAGACTTGGGTGGTTTTGCCAGGGCAGCCAGAGTGCGCTTCGCTTTCACCGGATCTACCTTCTCCTCCGGAGGTGGATGTCTCTGTGCTTTCAACCCTTCAAACCATTCCTTTGCTTCGGTTCGCGCGATCTTCACGTTCCCCTCCGGGGTCCTCTCGTATGGTAACTTCTTTGGAGTCTTTAGAGAAGGACCGAATCTGTATGTCCTCCCGCCTCTGGCTGTACTGCTAGACGCCGGCAGAGCAGATGGAGCGGCAGTCTTCTTTACTTGCTTACGAGGCGGAGGAGAAGGACTACGACGCGCCGGAGCAGCTGCCGGAGTGGCGGCGGGCCTCTTCCGCCCTTGCTGACGAGGCGGAGAAGGAGTAGGCTGGCTGCTCGGGCGCGCCGTCGCAGGCGGAAAAGGAGGCGGAGTGCTGCCACGCGCCGGAGAAGGAGCCGGCCGAGGGCCCTGATCGTCACTCGCCAGAGGAGGAGGCGGTGGAGGAGGCGGAGTGATCTGACATGCCGGAGGAGGAGGAGGAGGCGGAGGCGTCCAGTTCGGAAGGTTGATGAGCTCCTTCCGCCATAGGCATGGAGTCTTCAGAGCAGAACCCAGCCGAGTCTCCCCTTCACCGGTAGGGTGGTCAAGCGGGAGCTCCTCAAATCCCTCCGTTCTGTCATCCACCATCACCCTAGCATATCCTTCTGGAATCAGCCGGCAGTGAAAAGTTGCACCGGGTTCAGAAGGATAAACAGAGCCAACAGCCGCCTGGACCTTCATATTAATCCATTGCGTCATAAGGTGGCAATTTTGAGACTCCGTGACAGCATCCACAGGATAGCTGGCAGGAGCCGTCAAGACATGCTCCGGCTGAAGCAGCTCGGTGGAAGCCACGCTGCTTCTCCGCTGAGATGGCGGGGTAGCTTCGGGGGAAGTTTCGGCAGTTTGTTTGCTGCGATTTGCTTCTCGTTCCTCTATCCTGAGTACCCTTGCTTTAAGCGCCCGCAGTTCGGACTACTGCACTTTCTTCCTCCTCTCCTGGCTTTTGTAACCGCCTGCGTCCGGAAACCAAGCCCTCCACGGAATGGAGCCTGGCGTGCCTCGTGTCCGTCCAGGGTGCTCAGGATTCCCGAGGGCCTTTGTGAGCTCGTTGTTCTCTCTGTCTGGAAGGAACGTCCCTTTCTGCGCTGCATTGATATAGTACCGAAGCTTCTTCAAGGGTATGTCAAGTTGCTCGTCCGTCCAAATGCACTTCCCTGTTACAGGGTCCAAGGTTCCGCCAGCCCCGAAGAACCAAGTCCGGCAACGGTCTGGCCAATTCATTGTCTCTGGTTCGATCCCTTTTTCAACCAGATCATTCTTAGCCTTGGCCCACTTAGGCTGGGCTACAAGGTAGCCACCTGACCCCGTGCGATGGTGAAGCTTCTTCTTCGCAGCATTTTTCTTCTTTGTCGCCAACATCTTCTTACTCTTTTCCGATGTGTTGTGGGCCACAAATGCAGGCCAGTCATCTCTGATCTTCTCATATATGCCCTTGAATTCTGGTGTCCCTTTTTTCTCGACAAACCTATTCAGGTCTTTCTTCCACCTCCTGAATAGGTCTACCATCCTCTTAAGAGCAAAATACTTGATTAATTGCTCTTTAACTGGCTTCTCCAGATCATCCTCTGGCCGTAGGGTGAAATTTGTCTTCAGCTCAGTCCAAAGATCATTTTTCTGCATATCATTGACGTAAGACACCTCAGGGTCTTCTGTAGCCGGCTTAAACCATTGCTGGATGCTGATGGGGATCTTGTCCCTAACCAGAACCCCGCACTGAGCAACAAATGCCTTCTTTGTTCGGATGGGTTCAATAGGTTGGCCGTCGGACGCGATTGCTATGATCTCAAACCTTTCATCCGAGCTCAACTTTTTCTTTGGGCCTTGTCTCTTTACCTCAGTTGTGCTTGATCTGGAGGGCTAGAAAAAAGAACAAAGACTTAATTAATATGTGTACATACCAAAACAATGAATGCATCAATTAGCTAGTCAGCACAGGCTTAACTAATATATATACCTGGCCGGACTCGGTTCGGTCACCAGAGCCGTCATCACGGTCTCCTTCTTGCACCGGCATTGGGTCACCGGAGCCGTCCTCACGTTCTCCTTCTTGCACCGGCATTAGGTCACCGGAGCCAGCTTCTTCACCCTCTCCTTCCAGACCATCGGTGTCGTTGAGAAACAACGAGACGGCATCACTTTCTTCTGCGATTATGTCCCTCAACAACGCTTCTTTTGCTTCGCCTCGGGCGGTGTCCATAGTTTCTACAAATATGTACAACATGGCAATTATTATTCAAACATGACACATGGATATATTAGTGGCAAACGTAGATCTAGCTAGCTAATCACAATAAGGAATCATATTAATTAGTGGCCTCGACGCCGCTTCTCTAGGGTTTCGGGTGGCCTCGACAACGCTTCAAGGGTTAGGGGTGGCCTCGAGAACGCTTCAAGGAGGGGGTAATATCGACCCCACCCACGTGTTGAAGCTATCGGGAGGGGGTATATCGACAACGACGACACTACATCTATGTCCCTCGACGACCCTCATTCCCGATAAAAAAAGAGGAAGAAGAAGAAAAAAAAGAGGAGAAGAAAGAATAGAGGAGAAGAACTCCTCTATTCTTTCTTCTCCTCTTTTTTTTCTTCTTCCTCTTCTCTTTTTATCCTCTTCTTCGTCTCATGTTCGAGAGGATCGCCGAGGGGTCGGGAGGTTGCCTAGTGTCAAAGGATTCAACAAAACCATGTCTTCATCATTAGGCGAAAGTAACAGGTGCATGATATTACTGTGTTTTATTATTATACTCAATTTGGTAATTTTAGTTAGTCATAACAAATATTATAGGCATTTTTTTCTTTTTTATTATTTATTTTTTCATTTCTACTTAGAACTAAATACTTATAGTTTTTTTAGTGATTTCTTTTTTCTTTTTAGATCACAAAAATTATAAACTTCTCTGTTAGTGAACATAGATGCACTTATAGAGAAAATTAAACCTAATTTCATAATCAATTTCTATAAATTTCAGAGAAATTCATTATGAATTTAGGTCCAATTTCCTCTATAGGTGCATCTATTTCCACTTTGAGAGGAGCTCAACAACGCAGAGAGGGACGGGCTTATAAACAAGTGTGCGCGCCCTTCGGTTGGCGAGGTGGGACTAAACTCCGGGTGCAATGAGGGCCAACCCTTTAGTCCCGGTTTGTGGCACAAACTGGGACTAATGGTAATGGGCCAGGGGCGAGCCCTATTTTTTTCAGTTTTTTTGTTTTGTTTTCTGCATTATTTATTTCCTTTTGTTTTTTTCTTTATTTTTTAATTCTTTTTGCTTTTAGTTTTAGAAAAATTATAAACTTTCTGTTAGTGCCATTAGTTTTCAAATTTGAAAACACTGTTTTAGTTTTTTTGTTTTCTTTGTTGCTTTATTTATTTTATTTTGTTTCTTGCTTTATTTTTTAATTCTTTTTGCTTTTAGGTCAGCAAAATTATAAACTTTCTGTTAGTGCTATTAGTTTTAGAAAAAATATAAACTTTCTGTTAGTGCCATTAGTTTTCAAATTTGAATAGTTAAAATTTGAATTCTTTGAAATTTGTGTGAATCACAAGTTTGTGATTAACGTTACTAAAAAAATAAACATAGATGCATCTATAGAGAAAATTCGACCTAAATTCATAGTTTTCAAATGAACTCTGAAAAAGTTGGCATAGCATACTCGTCTGTTACAAATTTGGCATGGTATCATCATAATAGTCGCGGGAGAAAGTCTTCACTTTTTCTTCGCTTGTGTCATTTGCTTATTGCGCCGTAACCATGAATAATCTTCATCGTTTATCAGGATGCTTGGGTCAGCCTTGACATTGAAGGGAGGAATTTCATGAAACTTTTCATAATCTTCAGACATGTCTGTCTTGCCCACCACTCCCAGGATGTCCCTTTTTCCTGAAAGAACTATGTGGCGCTTTGGCTCATCGTATGATGTATTCGTTTCCTTATCTTTTCTTTTTCTCAGTCTGGTAGACATGTCCTTCACATAGATAACCTGTGCCACATCATTGGCTAGGACGAACGGTTCGTCAGTGTACCCAAGATTTTCCAGATCGACTGTTGTCATTCCGTACTGTGGGTCTACATGTACCCCGCCTCCTGACAGATTGACCCATTTGCACTTAAACAAAGGGACCTTAAAATCTTGTCCGTAGTCAAGTTCCCATATGTCCACTATGTAACCATAATATGTGTCCTTTCCCTTCTCGGTTGTTGCATCAAAGCTGACACCGCTGTTTTGGTTGGTGCTCTTTTGATCTTGGTCAATCGTGTAAAATGTATTCCCATTTATCTCGTATCCTCTGTAAATCAATACAGTCAAAGATGGTCCCCTGGACAACAAGTACGACTCATCACAAACAGTGTTGTCACCTCTGAGATGTGCATCCAACCAACTGCTAAAAGTCCTAATGTGTTCACATGTAATAGAGTCGTCGCACTGCTCCGGGTGTTTGGAGCGCAGACTGTTCTTGTGTTCATCGACATACGGGGTCACCAAGGTAGAGTTATGTAGAACTGTGTAGTGTGCTTGAGACCAAGAATTCCCGTCCCTTCATATTATTGAGTTCGCTCCTAGCGTGCCTTTTCCAGTCGGTCTCCCCTCATACCGCGATTTAGGGAGACCTATCTTCTTAAGGCCAGGAATGAAGTCAACACAAAATCCGATGACATCCTCTGTTTGATGGCCCATGGAGATGCTTCCTTATGGCCTAGCGCGGTTACAGAATATTTCTTTAGGACTCCCATGAACCTCTCAAAGGGGAACATATTGTGTACAAATACGGGCCCCAGAATGACAATCTCGTCGACTAGATGAACTAGGACATGCGTCATGATATTGAACAAGGATGGTGGGAACACCAGCTCGAAACTGACAAGACATTGCTCCACATTACTCCTTAGCCTTGGTACGATTTCTGGATCGATCACCTTCTGAGAGATTGCATTGAGGAATGCACATAGTTTCACAATGGCTAATCGGACGTTTTCCGGTAGAAGCCCCCTCAATGCAACCGGAAGCAGTTGCGTCATAATCACGTGGCAGTCATGAGACTTTAGGTTCTGGAACTTTTTCTCTGGGATATTTATTATTCCCTTTATATTCGACGAGAAGCCAGTCGGGACCTTCATACTGTGCAGGCATTCAAAGAAGATTTCTTTCTCTTCTTTCGTAAGAGCGTAGCTGCCAGGACCTTCATACTGCTTCGGAGGCATGCCGTCTTTTTCGTGCAAACATTGCAGGTCCTCCCGTGCCTCAGGTGTATCTTTTGTCTTTCCATACACGCCCAAGAAGCCTAGCCGGTTCACGCAAAGGATCTTCGTCACGTGCATCACGTCGATTGAAGAGCGGACCTCTAGGTCTTTCCAGTAGGGTAGGTCCCAAAATATAGATTTCTTCTTCCACATGGGTGCGTGTCCCTCAGCGTCATTCGGAACAGCTAGTGCGCCGGGACCCTTCCCAAAGATTATGTGTAAATGGTTGACCATAGCAAGTACGTGATCACCGGTACGCATGGCGGGCTTCTTCCGGTGATCTGCCTCGCCTTTGAAATGCTTGCCTTTCTTTCGACATTGATGGTTGGTCGGAAGAAATCGACGATGGCCCAGGTACACATTCTTTCTGCATTTGTCCAGGTATATACTTTCAGTGTCATCTAAACAGTGTGTGCATGCGTGGTATCCTTTGTTTGTGTGTCCTGAAAGGTTACTGAGAGCGGGCCAATCGTTGATGGTCATGAACGGCAACACCTTTAGGTTAAATTCCTCTTGTCTATGCTCATCCCACGTACGTACATCGTTTCCATTCTACAGCTGTAAAAGTTCTTCAACTAATGGCCTTAGGTACACATCAATGTCGTTGCCGGGTTGCTTAGGGACTTGGATGAGAACTGGCATCATAATGAACTTCCGCTTCATGCACATCCAAGGAGGAAGGTTATACATACATAGAGTCACAGGCCAGGTGCTGTGATTGCTGCTCTGCTCCCCGAAAGGATTAATGCCATCCGCGCTTAAAGCAAACCATATGTTCCTTGGGTCCTTTGCAAACTCATCCCAGTACTTTCTCTCGATTTTTCTCCACTGCGACCAGTCAGCGGGTGCTCTCAACTTCCCGTCTTTCTTACGGTCCTCACCGTGCCATCGCATTGACTTGGCATGCTTTCCGTTTCTGAACAGACGTTTCAACCGTGGTATTATAGGAGCATACCACATCACCTTCCCAGGAACCCTCTTCCTGTGGGGCTCGCCGTGAACATCACCAGGGTCATCTCGTCTGATCTTATACTGCAATGCACCGCATACCGGGCATGCGTTCAGATCCTTGTATGCACCGCGGCATAGGATGCAGTCATTAGGGCATGCATGTATCTTCTCCACCTCCAATCCTAGAGGGCATATGACCTTCTTTGCTGCGTATGTACTGTCGGGCAATTCGTTATCCTTTGGAAGCTTCTTCTTCAATATTTTCAGTAGCTTCTCAAATCCTTTGTCAGGCACAACATTCTTTGCCTTCCACTGCAGCAATTCCAGTACGGTACCGAGCTTTGTGTTGCCATCTTCGCAATTGGGGTACAACCCTTTTTTGTGATCCTCTAACATGCGATCGAACTTTAGCTTCTCCTTTTGACTTTCGCATTGCGTCCTTGCATCGACAATGACCCGGCAGAGATCATCATCATCGGGCACATCGTCTGGTTCCTCTTGATCTTCAGCAGCTTCACCCGTTGCAGCATCATTGGGCACATCGTCTGGTTCCTCTTGATCTTCACCAGCTCCCCCCGTTGCAGCATCACGGTATTTAGGGGGCACATAGTTGTCATCGTACTCTTCTTCTTCGTCGTCTTAAATCATAACCCCTATTTCTCCGTGCCTCGTCCAAACATTATGGTGTGGCATGAAACCCTTGTAAAGCAGGTGGGTGTGAAGGATTTTCCGGTCAGAGTAAGACTTCATATTCCCACAATCAGGGCATGGACAACACATAAAACCATTCTGCTTATTTGCCTTAGCCGCATCGAGAAACTCATGCACGCCCTTAATGTACTCGGAGGTGTGTCTGTCACCGTACATCCATTGCCGGTTCATCTGCATGCATTATATATAATTAAGTGTCCAAATTAATAGAAGTTCATCATCACATTAAAACCAAAGTACATACATAGTTCTCATCTAACAACACATAGCTCTCCAGAGCATCTAATTAATTAAACCATACATTGAAACTATGTAAAACATTTTAATGCGAAAACAAAGGCGATCATAATCGCAACCAAGGTAACAATTGATCCAACGGCATAATGATACCAAACCTCGGTATGAATGGCATATTTTCTAATCTTTCTAATCTTCAAGCGCATTGCATCCATCTTGATCTTGTGATCATCGACGACATCCGCAACATGCAACTCCAATATCATCTTCTCCTCCTCAATTTTTTTTATTTTTTCCTTCAAGAAATTGTTTTCTTCTTCAACTAAATTTAACCTCTCGACAATAGGGTCGGTTGGAATTTCCAGTTCACATACATCCTAGATAAATAAAATCTATGTCACGTTGGTCCGCATAATTTTCATAAACAATAAATGAACCAATAGTTATAATGATAATATATATACCACATCCGAATCATAGACAAGACGAGGGCCGACGGGGGCGGATACCAAAACCATCGCACTATATAAGATGCAATAATAAAAGTAAGAAAATTATACAAGTATCTATCTAAACATACAAGTAACAATATTTTTCCTTTCAGAAAGAAGATAAGAACAAGAGGCTCACCATGGTGTGTCGGTGATGAGATCGGCGCGGGTGATCGACGACGGTGAAGATGGGGATGGGGCTTGACGGACCGCTAAATCTAGACAAATCTCGAGGAAAATGGAGCTTTGAGGTCGAGCTTCGAGAGGAGAAAGCTTAACTACTGTGGCTCGGGCATATCATCGAACACCTCATGTGCATAGGAGGTGAGCTAGAGCACCACAAACCCCTCCCCTCGCCGGCAAGAGAAAAACAGAGCACTGGAGTGCTCAGCTCGCGGGCGAGGGTATATATAGGCACCTCATTGGTCCCAGTTGGTGGCATGAACCGGGACGAAAGGGGAGCCTTTGGTCCCGGTTCAAGCCACCAACCGGGACCAATGGTGGTGGGCCAGGAGCGAGGCCCATTTGTCCCGGTTCGTCCCACCAAACGGGACCAAAAGGTCCAGACGAACCGGGACCAATGACCCACGTGGCCCGGCCGGCCCCCTGGGCTCACGAACCGGGTCCAATGCCCCCATTGGCCCCGGTTCTAGACTGAACCGAGACTAATGGGCTGACCCGGCCTGGACCATTGCCCCCTTTTCTACTAGTGAACACATGTCTATGGTCAACGAGCTTGTCTAGTAGAGGCTTACTAGGCACACTGTATTTGTTTATGTATTCACACATGTATATAAGTTTCCAATCAGTATAATTCTAGCATGAATAATAAACCTTTATCATGAATAAGGAAATATAAAATAACAACTTTATTATTGCCTCTAGGGCATATTTCCTTCAGTCTCCCACTTGCACTAGCGTCAATAATCTAGTTCACATCACCATGTGATTTTACACCCATAGTTCACATCGCCATGTGACCAACACCCAAAGAGGTTACTAGAGTCACTAATCTAGTTCACATCGCCACGTGATTAACAACCAAAGAGTACTAAGGTGTGATCATGTTTTGCTTGTGAGAGAGGTTTAGTCAACGGGTCTGTCACATTCAGATCCGTATGTATTTTGCAAATTTCTATGTCTACAATGCTCTGCATGGAACTACTCTAGCTAATTGATCCCACTTTCAATATGTATCCAGATCGAGACTCAGAGTCATCCAAATCAGTGTCAAAGCTTGCATCCACGTAACTCTTTACGACGAACCACTACTACAAAAACAGCTATAGCCAATATGGACACTAATGGCGCACTGTACATGTGGTGCGCCATTACTAAATACTAATGGCGCACCATGTGTTGGTGCGCCATTAGAGTGCAAATACTAATGGCGCACTACATGCACGGTGGGCCATTAGTAAAAAAAAATTAATTTTTTTCAAAACTACTAATGGCGCACCATGGGAGTGGTGCGCCATTACTAGTTGAACTAGTAATGACGCACCATGCCACGGTGTGTCATTAGTAACTTGGCCACCACTTCCACCGAATGCACCCCCCTGGACCGCCTTTTCAGTTTAAAAAAATAAAAAAATGATGGAAATGTCAAAAAAAATAAAAGAAAATAAGTTTCTCATGTGATATGTGGTCTGGTTGTTGTGAAAATTTACAAATATGAATTTCGACTTTATTTGCGAAATCTCTCGAGAATTTGTAAAATGGGCATAACTTTTGCGTACGAACTCGGATGAATTTTTTTTTAATATGAAAAATCATCTACTCGAAAAGTTACATCCGAATTTAATTGGGGGAACCCCGTTAAACATTTTAAAAATCCTCAAAAACCTAACAGAAAAAAAGATACGGGGCTTTTATGATCTGGAGAGGCAAAAAAATTAAAAAATTCAAACTTACTAATGGCGCACCTGCCCATGGTGCGCCATTACTATCTTCCCACCTTCAAAATTCAAAATAAGTCAAAAAAATAAAAAAATTACTAATGCGGCACCTGCCCATGGTGCGCCATTAGTATCTTCCCGCCTTCAAAATTCAAAATAAATCAAAAAAATAAAAAAAAGTTAGTAATGGCGCACCTGCCCGCGGTGCGCCATTACTATGTCGTATATATGGCTGGGTGTGGTCCTCTCCTCCTTACCTCTTCATTCTTCTCCTCCACTCCACCTCTCCTTCACTCCATCTCCTCCTCTCCTCCACTCCATCTTCCCTTCTCTCGTCCACCATACTACCCTCCTCCTCTCCGGCGACCTCCTCCTCCTCTCCGGCGACCTCCTCCTCCCTCCTCTCCTCTCCTCCCCTCCCCTCCCCTCACGGTTTCTCCTCCCCCCTCTCCGGTGAGCTCCTCCTCCCTCCTCTCCTCCCATCCCCTCATGGTTTCTCCTTCCTCCTCTCTGATGCTCCGATCAACTCCTCTCCGGCGACCTCCTCCTCCTCTCCGGCGATGTAGGCGAGCGCCTCTCCGGTGACCTCCTCCTCCTCCTCTCCGGTGAACTCCTCTCCGGCAAAAGAACACGACAAAAGAACGTACAAGATCAAAAAACAGGAACAAAACTTGAAATAATATCGTGCCAAAAAACGAGCAAAAAAAAGGAGCAAAAAATGGGCAAAAAAATCACGATCCAGATCCAAATTCAAAATTCAAAAATAGCAATGGCACACGGTGGGGGTTAGATGGTGCGCCACTACTATTTTCCCGCCTTCAAAATTCAAAAATACTAATGGCGCACCAGTGGCCTATACTAACGGCGCACCAGTGGCCTATACTAATGGCACACCATGGCCTATACTAATGGCGCACCAGTGGTGCGCCATTAGTAAAAATTACTAGTGGCGTGATACTAATGGCGCACCAGTGATGCGCCATTAGTAGGCAAAACTGGTGCGCCATTAGTAGCCCTTTTCCTAGTAGTGAACTCTTTATAACTGATACGTCTCCAACGTATCTATAATTTTTTATTGTTCCATGCTGTTATATTATCATTCTAGGATGTTTTATAATCATTTTATAGTCATTTTATATCATTTTTTGGGACTAACCTATTGACATAGTGCCACGTGCCAGTTGTTGTTTTTTTGCATGTTTTTTACATCGCGGGGAATTAATATCAAATGGAGTCCAAACACCGCGAAACTTTTTGTGGATTTTTTATGGACCAGAAGACCACCAATGGGCCAGAGCGGCACCTGGGGGGTGCCCCGAGGGGGGAACAACCCACTAGGGAGCGCCTGGGGGCCCAGGCGCGCCCAGGTTCGTTGTGCCCACCTCGGTGGCCTCCCGCACCCCTCTTTGCCCTATAAATTCCCAAATATTCCGAAAACCCTCGGGGTTAACCCAGATCAGAAGTTCCGCCGCCGCAAGGCTCTGTAGCCACCGAAAACAAATCTAGACCATGTTCCGGCACTCTGCCGGAGGGGGGAATAATCTTCGGTGGCCATCTTCATCATCCTGGTGGCCACCGCGATGAGGAGGGAGTAGTCCACCCTCGGGGCTGAGGGTTTGTACCAGTAGCTATGTGTTTAATCTCTCTCTCTCTCTCTCTCTCTCTCTCTCTCTCTCTCGTGTTCTTGAGATGTCACGATCTTGATGTATTGCTGGCTTTGTTAATATAGTCGGATCATATGGTGGTTTCCCCTCTCTATCTTGTTGTGATGAATTGAGTTTTTTCCTTTGAGATTTCGTTGTTATTGGATTGAATATTTTTATTGATTTGAGAGCACTTGATATGTGTCTTGCAATTGAATACTCGTGGTGACAATGGGATATCGTATTAGTTCACTTGATATATGTGTTGGTACTCAACTCGCGGATTCCCGAGGTGACATTGGGGTAATCTATGCATAGGGGTTGATGTTGTTCTTGTCTTTGTTTCTCCGGTAGAAATCTTGGGGCAGTCTTTGAAGTTCTTTGTGTTGGATTGAATATTATGAATCTGAATTTGGTTTGGTGTTATTTTAGTATGAACTCTTGGTTAGATTAATCGGAAAGAATAACTTTGAGGTGGTTTTGTACCCTACAAACAATTCCGTCATATGTTCTCCACTAGATAGGAACTTTGGAGTGATTCTTCATTGCACGTTGAGGGACGGTTATATGATCCTATTATATTAGCATTGTTGAGAGATTGCACTAGTGAAAGTACGGACCCTAGGCCTCATTTTCAAGCATTGCAATACCGTTTTTGTGCCCGTTTACTATTTGCTACCTTGCTGTTTTTCATTATTCAGATTATAAAAATATATTTCGACCATCCATATTACACTTTTATCACCATCTCTTTGCCGAACTAGTGCACCTATACAATTTGCCATTGTATTAGGTGTGTTGGGGAAACAAGAGATTTCATGTATTTGGTTGCAGGGTTGTTTGAGATAGACCATCTTCATCCTACGCCTCCATAGATTGATAAACCTTAGGTCATCCACTTGAGGGAAAATTGCTACTGTCCTACAAAACTCTGCGCTTGGAGGCCCAACACGAGTCTACAAGAATAAAGTTGCGTAGTAGACATCAATCACCTCCATAACCGAGAAACATTTTCGTAGTCCTCTTTAGGTACCTAAGGATAATTTTGACCGCTGTCCAGTGATCTACTCCTGGATCACTATTGTACCCCCTTGCCAAACTCATGGCAAGGCACACAATAGGTTTGGTACATAACATGTCATACTTTATAGAACCTATGACTGAGGCATAGGGTATGACCTTCATTCTCTCTCTATATTCTGCCGTGGTCGGGTTTTGAGTCTTACTCAACTTCACACCTTGTAACACAGGCAAGAACCCTTTCTTTGACTGATCCATTTTGAACTTCTTCAAAATCTTGTCAAGGTATGTGCTTTGTGTAAGTCCTATTAGGCGTCTCGATCTATCCCTACAGATCTTTATGCCCAATATATAAGTAGCTTCACCGAGGTCTTTCATTGAAAAATTCTTATTCAAGTATCCTTTTTATGCTATTCAGAAATCCTATATCATTTCCAATCAATAATATGTCATCCACATATCATATAAGAAATGCTACAGAGCTCCCACTCACTTTCTTGTAAATACAGGCTTCATCATAAGTCTGTATAAAAATATATGCTTTGATCACCTCATCGAAGCGCATATTCCAAATCCGAGATGCTTGCACCAGTCCATAGATGGATTGCTGGAGCTTGCACACTTTGTTAGCACCTTTAGGACCGACAAAACCTTCTGGTTGCATCAAATACAACTCTTCTTTTAGAAATCCATTTAGGAATGTAGTTTTGACGTCCATTTGCCAAATTTCATAATTATAAAATGCGGCAATTGCTAACATGATTCGGACTGACTTAAGCATCGCTACGGGTGAGAAGGTCTCATCGTAGTCAACCCCTTGAACTTATCGAAAACCTTCCGCGTCAAGTCGAGCTTTGTAGATGGTGACAATACTAGCAGCGTCTGTCTTCTTCTTGAAGATCCACTTATTCTCAATGGCTTGCCGATCAACAGGCAAGTCCACCAAAGTCCACACTTTGTTCTCATACATGGATCCTATCTCAGATTCCATGGCCTCAAGCCATTTATCGGAATGTAGGCTCATCATAGCTTCTTCATAGTTCGTAGGTACGCTATGGTCTAGTAAGATGACTTCCAGGACAGGATTACCGTACCACTATGGTGCAGAACATGCTCTGTTCGACCTATGAGGTCCAGTAGTAACTTGATCTAAAGTTTCATGATCATCATCATTAGTTTCCTCTCTAGTTGGTATAGGCATCACGGGAACAGATTTCTCTGATGTGCTACTTTCCAAATTGAGAGAAGGTACAATTAACTCATCAAGTTCTAGTTTCCTCCCACTCACTTCTTTCGAGATAAACTCCTTCTATAGAAATGTTCCATTCTTGGCAACAAATTAAAGATCTTGCCTTCGAATTTGTGGTAGAAGGTGTACCCAATTGTTTCCTTAGGGTATCCTATGAAGACACACTTCTCCGATTTGGGTTCGAGCTTATCAGGCTGAAGCCTTTTGACATAAGTGTCGCAACCCCAAACTTTAAGAAATGACAGCTTAGGTTTCTTGTCAAAGCATAGTTCATACGGTGTCTCTCAATGGATTTAGATGGTGCCCTATTTAACGTGAATGCGGCTGTCTCTAATGCATAACCCGAAAACGATAGTGGTAAATCGGTAAGAGACATCATAGATCGCACCATATCTAACAACGTACGGTTACGACGTTCGGACACACCATTACACTGTGGTGTTCCAGGTGGCGTGAGTTGTGAAACTATTCCACATTGTTTTAAATGAAGGCCAAACTCGTAACTCCCATATCCGCCTCCGTGATCAGATCGTAGAAACATTTTTTTCTTGTTACTATGATCCTCTATTTCACTCTGAAATTCTTTGAACTTTTCAAATCTTTCAGACTTGTGTTTCATTAAGTAAATATACCCATGTCTACTTAAATCATCTGTGAAGGTCAGAAAATAATGATAGCCACCGCGTGCCTCAACACTCATCGGACCACATACTTCGGTATGTATTATTTCCAATAAGTCATTGGCTCGCTCCATTGTTTCGGAGAATGGAGTTTTAGTCATCTTGCCCATGAGGCATGATTCAGAAGTATCAAATGATTCATAATCAAGTGATTTCAAAAGTCCATCGGCATGGAAGTTCTTCATGCGCTTTACACCAATATGACCTAAACGGCAATGCCAAAAATATGTTGCACTATCATTATCAACTTTGCATTTTTTGGCATCAATATTATGAATATGTGTATAACTACTATCGAGATTCAATAAACCATTCACATTGGGTGTATGACCATAGAAGGTTTTATTCATGTAAATAGAACAACAATTATTCTCTGACTTAAATGAATAAGTGTATCGCAATAAACATGATCTAATCATATTCATGCTCGACGCAAACACCAAATAACATTTATTTAGGTTCAACACTAATCCCGAAGGTAGAGGGAGTGTGCGATGGTGATCATATCAACCTTGGAATCATTTCCTACACACATCGTCACCTTGCTTTTAGCTAGTTTCTGCAACTCCTGTTTCGAGTTACTAATCTTAGCAACTGAAACGGTATCAAATACCTAGGGGTTACTATGAACACTAGTAAAATACACATCCATAACATTTATATCAAATATACCTTTGTTAACTTTGCCATCCTTCTTATCCGCCAAGTTTTCGGGGCAGGTCCGTTTCAAGTGACCATTTCCTTTGTAGTAGAGGCACTTAGTTTTAGGCTTGGGTCCAACTTTGGGCTTCTTCATGGGTGCGCTAACTTGCTTGCCATTCTTCTTGAAGTTCCCTCTCTTTCCCTTGCCCTTTTTCTTGAAACTAGTGGTCTTGTTAACCATCAAATCTTGATGCTCTTTCTTGATTTCTACCATCACCATTTCAGCATTGTGAAGAGCTTGGGAATCATTTTTGTCATCCCTTGCATATTATAGTTCATCACGAAGTTCTAGTAGCTTGGTGATAGTGACTAGAGAACTTTGTCAACCACTATCTTATCTGGAAGATTAACTCCCACTTGATTCAAGCGATTGTAGTACATGTTGGAAATATGCCCTAGAGGCAATAATAAAAGCATTATTATTATATTTCCTTGTTCATGATAATTGTCTTTATTCGTGCTATAATTGTGTTATCCGGAAATCGTAATACATGTGTGAATAACAGACAACAACATGTCCCTAGTAAGCCTCTAGTTGACTAGCTCGTTGATCGATAGATAGTCATGGTTTCCTAACTATGGACATTGGATGTCATTGATAACGAGATCAAATCATTAGGAGAATGATGTGATGGACGAGACCCAATCCTAAACATAGCATAAGATCGCATAGTTCGTTTGCTAGAGTTTTCCAATGTCAAGTATCCTTTCCTTAGACCATGAGATCGTGTAACTCCCGGACACCTTAGGAGTGCTTTGGGTGTACCAAACGTCACAACGTAACTGGGTGACTATAAAGGTATACTACGGGTATCTCCGAAAGTGTCTGTTGGGTTGACACGGATCGAGACTGGGATTTGTCACTTCGCTTGACGGAGAGGTATCACCGGGCCCTCTCGGTAATGCATCATCATAATGAGCTCAAAGTGATCAAAGTGTTTGATCACGGGATCATGCATTACGGTACGAGTAAAGTGACTTGCCGGTAACGAGATTGAACGAGGAATTGGGATACCGACGATCGAATCTCGGGCAAGTAAAATACCGATTGACAAAGGGAATCGTATACGGGATTATTTGAATCCTCGACATCGTGGTTCATCCGATGAGATCATCGTGGAGCATGTGGGAGCCAACATGGGTATCCAGGTCCCTCTGTTGGTTATTGCCCGAGAGCCGTCTCGGTCATGTCTGCATGTCTCCCGAACCCGTAGGGTCTACACACTTAAGGTTCGGTGACGCTAGGGTTGTGAAGATATGTATATGCAGTAACCCGAATGTTGTTCGGAATCCCGGATGAGATTCTTGACATCATGAGGAGTTTCGGAATGGTCCGGAGGTAAAGAATTATATATAGGAAGTGCTGTTTTGGCCATCGGGACAAGTTTCGGGGTTATCGGTATTGTACCGGGACCACCGGAGGGTCCCGGGGGGTCCACCGGGTGGGGCCACCTGCCTCGGGGGGCCACATGGGCTCTAGGGGGTGCGCCTTGGCCTACATGGGCCAAGGGGAACCAGCCCCAAGAGGCCCATGCGCCTAGGGTTTCAAAGGGAAGGAGTCCCACAAGGGGAAGGCACCTCCTAGGTGCCTTGGGGGGGAGGGAAACCTCCCCTTGGCCGCCGCCCCAAGGAGATTGGATCTCCTAGGGCCGGCGCCCCCCCTTGGCACTCCTATATAAAGGGGGGAGGGGCAGCCGCACACCCTGGTCCTTGGCGCCTCCCTCTCCCTCTCCAACACCTCCTCCTCCTCCGTAGAGCTCGGCGAAGCCCTGCCGGAGTACTGCAGCTCCACCATCACCACGCCGTCGTGCTGCTGCTGGAGCCATCTTCCTCAACCTCTCCTTTGCCTTGCTGGATCAAGAAGAAGGAGACTTTACGCTGACCGTACGTGTGTTGAACGCGGAGGTGCCGTCCGTTCGGTGCTAGAATCTCCGGTGATTTGGATCACGTCGTGTACGACTACCTCATCCCCGTTCGTTGAACGCTTCCGCTCGCGATCTACAAAGTGGTATGTAGATGCAATCTCTCTCCCATGACTCGTTGCTTAGATGAACTCATAGATGGATCTTGGTGAAACCGTAGGAAAAATTTTAATTTTCTGCAACGTTCCCTAACAGTACCCAGACATTCTGAGCACATGCTCACTGGTTGAGTTATTCTCCTCCATCTTGTAGGCAAAGTACTTGTCAGAGGTCTCATACCTCTCAACACGGGCATGATTCTGAAATACCAATTTCAGCTCTTGGAAGATCTCATATTCTCCGTGGCGTTCAAAAACATTTTGAAATCCCTGTTCTAAGCCGTAAAGCATGGCGCACTAAACTATTAAGTATTCATCATATCGAGCTTGCCAAACGTTCACAACGTCTGCATATGCACCTGCAAAAGGTCTGTCACCTAATGGTGCATCAAGGACTTAATTCTTTTGTGTAGCAATGAGGATAATCCTCAGATCACGGACTCAGTCCGCATCATTGCTACTATCATCTTTCAACTTAGTTTTCTCTGGGAACATATCAAAAATATATAGGAGCTATATCACGAGCTATTGATCTATAACATAGATATGCAAAACTATCAAGACTAAGTTCATGATAAATTAAGTTCAATTAATCATATTACTAAATAATTACCACTTAAATAGACATCCCTCAAGTCATCTAAGTGATACGTGATCCAAATCAACTAACCCATGTCCGATCATCATGTGAGATGGGGTAGTCATCAATGATGAACATCTCTATGTTGATCATATCTACTATATGATTCGCGTTCGACCTTTCGGTGTCCAGTGTTCGAGGCCATGTCTGTACATGCTAGGCTCGTCAAGTTTAACCCAAGTATTTTGCATGTGCAAAACTGTCTTGCACCCGTTGTATGTGAACATAGAGTCTATAACACCTGATCATCACGTGGTGTCTTAACACGACGAACTGTAGGAACGGTGCATACTTAGGAAGAACACTTTTACCTTGAAATTTAGTGAAGTGATCATCTTATAACGCTACCGCCATACTAAGCAAAATAAGATGCATAAAAGATGAACATCACATGCAATCAAAATATGTGACATGATATGGTCATCATCATCTTGTGCTTTCGATCTCCATCTCCAAAGCATCGTCATGATCTCCATCGTCACCAGCTCGACAGCTTGATCTCCATCGTAGCGTAGTGGTTGTCTCGCCAACTATTGCTTCTACAACTATCGCTAACGTATAGTGATAAACTAAAGCAATTAAATGATCATAAAGAGACAACCATAAGGATCATGTTGGTTGCCGGATATTTTACAAAACATGATCATCTCATACAACAACGTATATCACATCATGTCTTGACCGTATCGCATCACAACATGCCCCGCAAAAATAAGTTAGACGTCCTCTACTTTGTTGTTGCAAGTTTTACGTGGCTACTACGGGCTTCTAGCAAGAAACGTTCTTACCTACGCAAAAACCACAACGGTGTTTCATCAAGTATGCTGTTTCAACCTTCTTCAAGGACCAGCTGTAGTCAAATTCAATTCAACTAAATTAGGAGAAACAGACACCCGCCAGCCACCTTTATTCAAAACTAGTTGCATGTTAGTCGGTGGAACCGGTCTCATGTGCGTTGACATGTAAGGTTGGTCCGGGCCGCTTCATCCCACAATCACGCCAAATCAAAATAAGACGTTGGTGGTAAGCAGTATGACTATCACCGCCCACAACTCTTTGTGTTCTACTCGTGCATATCATCGACGCATAGACCTGGCTCATGATGCCACTGTTGGGAATTGTTGCATGGAAAACAAAAAAATTCTACCCACACACAATGATCTATCCATGGAGATGCATAGCAACGAGAGGGGGAGAGGTTGTCTACGTACCCTCATAGACTGTTAGCGGAAGCGTTTCACAACGCGGTTGATGTAGTCGATTTCTTCGCGCTCCAACTGATCTAGTACCGAATGCACAACACCTCCGCGTACTGCACACGTTCAGCTCGGTGACGCCCTCCACCTTCTTGATCCAGTAAGATGGCGAGTTAGTAGATGAGTTCTGGCACCACGATGGCATGGTGATGGTGATGATGAAGAGATCTCCGCAGGGCTTCGCCTAAGCACTACGAAAATATGACCGGGGTTGTAAACGGTGGAGGGGGGCGCCGCACCGGCTAGGCAATTGTCTGTTGTGTGCTAGGAGCCCCCTTCCGACATATATATAGGTGGGAGGGGGAGGAGCAGCCAAAGGAGGCGCCCAAGTAGGAGAATCCTACTTGGGGTCCCAGCTCCCCCTTTCCTTATTTGGAGTGCGGGAAAGGCACGGGAGGGTGGCGCCCCCCCCCCCTTTCCTTTCTCCCATGAGAGGGAAAGGCAGGAGGGGCGAGCCCTCCCCTTTTCCTTCCCTTGTCGGCTGGTATGTCCCCTCCTTTGGCCCATAAGTCCATAACTTGCCGGGGGGGGGGGGGGGAGGTGCACGAAACCCCTTCAGGTGACCCGATTCCTTTCCGGTATGTCCCGAAACACTTCCGGTGTCCAAATACCATCGACGTATATATCAATCTTTACCTCTTGACCATTTCAAGACTACTCATCATGTTATCTCATCCGGGACTCTGAACAACATTCGGTCACAAAAACATATAACTCATATAACATTATATCGTCAACGAACGTTAAGCGTGCAGACCCTACGGGTTCGAGAACTATGTAGACATGACCGAGACACCTCTCCGGTCAATAACCCATAGCGGAACCTGGATGCTCATATTGGCTCCTACATATTCTACGAAGATCTTTATCGCTCGAACCGTTATGACAACATATGTAACTCCCTTTGTCCATCGGTATGTTACTTGCGCGAGATTTGATCGTCGGTATCTTCATACCTAGTTCAACCTTGTTACCGGCAAGTCTCTTTACTCGTTCCGTAATACATCACCTTATGACTAACTCCTTAGTCATTTTCTTGCAAGCTTATGATATGTATTACCAAGAGGGCCCAGAGATACCTCTCCGATACTCGGAGTGACAAATCCTAATCTCGATCTATGTCAACTTAACAAACACCTTCGGAGATACCTGTAGAGCATCTTTATGATCACCAAGTTACGTTGTGACGTTTGATAGCACACAAGGTATCCCTCTGGTATCCGGGAGTTGCATAATCTCATAGTCGAAGGAATAAGTATTTGACATGAAGAAAGCAATAGCAATAAAATGAATGATCATTATGCTAAGCTAACAGATGGGTCTTGTCCATCACATCGTTCTCCTAATGATGTGATCCCGTTATCAAATGACAACACATGTCTATGGTTAGGAAACCTTACCCATCTTTGATCAACGAGTTAGTCTAGTAGAGGCTTACTAGGGACACGGTATTTGTTTATGTATTCACACATGTATTTAAGTTTCCAATCAATACAAAATCTAGCATGAATAATAAACCTTTATCATGAATAAGGAAATATAAAATAACAACTTTATTATTGCCTCTAGGGCATATTTCCTTCACCCAGGTACCACAAGGCGTTCCCCTCCTTCCGCCTCCTATGCGACGGGCTCGCCGACGTCCGCTCACTACGAACCCCTGGTGGCCGGAAGCGACGCGAGGCCGTCGTCATCTGTGAATCCTACATCCGAGCCAAGGCCACTGACTCCTCCGAGTAGCAATACGCCTCTAAGTCCACCCCACCTCAAGAGGGAGCGTAGCGTGAGTTCGCCATATCAATCTCCGCCGCGTCAGCTGACTCCACCCCCTAAGTCCCAGCAGTAGGGCCAAAAGCGGAAGAGAGCAACAAAGAAGAAAACCAATGACGAGCCTCCTTCCAAAAAGAAGTTAGCTTATGATATGACTGATGAGGAAACCAAAGCGGTCCTGGCTTCCAAAGTGAAGTCCCATTTTGCACCAAAACCACCCCCCGCCAAAGGAGATAATACCTGCGAAACCGTAGAGCACTTTGTGGAACTTCTAGAGCGAGCCCCGACACATGTGGAGAATAGGCCATCAAACTATGACCCCTCTATTAGGAAGTCATATGAGGAACAAATGCAGCAGTCGCGACATACAAGTAGTAATAAAAGCGGGAAAACAGTTCCCCAACTCGGAGAATAGACAATGCAATCTATCCACCCGCTCAAGGTGATTACCGATAAGGTAACAGACACTGCTAAAGACTTTGGTATCAGTGTTGATCAACTCCTAAGCACCTAGGAAGTCCCCATGGCTGAATTAGCATGGAAATATGTCCCCGAGAACCCTCTGGTCAGACCTGAGTAGGTCCCGCATCTATCAACACAAATGCGAAGATTGCATGAGTGGTACATGAAAGAAGTAAAGAACGGACGAGAGATGCTCATGGTGAAACTCAAGGAAGAGCATTACTTCTATGAAAACGAGATAATGATTGATTTCCCAGAAATTATTCAGTTATACGATCAAGACGCATTAGACAAATCTATCGTCAGTTGCTATTGTATGTAAGTGATTTCTTTATGTAATTTAAGTCTCGTTCATTGCCTGTAATTGTCCTCATTATATTATTTTGTACGTTATTATGCAGAATGAAGATTTTCGAATGCAAAAGAGATGGAATCTATGACATTGGGTTCGTTGACCCATATATCATTAATGAAATTATGATACAAAACCACGCCAAAGACTCAGAGGCTAACTTGCTAAGGGTTATGAAGGAACTAAACACCAAAACAGAAATATTATTTCCTTACAACTTCAAGTGAGTGTTACTGTCTTATATTACAAATACTATTTTGCTTACAGGGTGGTTTTGATAATCGACAGGTAATTTCAATCATTATCACAATATATCGGCATCTTTTGTTCATTTTTTGATATCAAGTAATTAATAACTCCTTTATTTACTTATTTTTCCAGGCATGGTTTAGAAACGGTTCATCAAAGAGATTGTCGGCGAATGAAACCGAAGCTGAAATGACGACAGACCATGGTAATTAAGTAGTACTAGATAGGTCCTTGCATCTCTTTAATTCTAGTTTCAATAACATTGTCATGCTTGATTATTATCTAATTGAATTATATTCTCGCAAAGTGCATGAGGCAGTAACATGGGACTAATTTATATGCATACTACTTTTGCGAGAACATTCGCATTACGACCGAATGACACAAAGATGTAAGACAACGTTAGGTACAAAAACACTATTCACAATTTTTTATGATGATCTAATATATATACGCACAAGTAATATATTCATATTGATCTTTAAAGATGGAAGCGACGCGGGAGAAGCTCCTACCAGAGAACCGCATACGAGCAATTCAAGAGAAATTGCAGGATTTTTGCTTACGGAAGTCATATATGAAAGCGCAGAATACCATTTCCGCTAGTGCCTGCATGTAATGGTCTCCAAATTGTAGAAGAAATTATATATATAGACGCACGAGAAATTATATTATATATGTATGGTCGTAGGAGAAATTATATTATATATGCGTAACGTGTATAGTATGTACTAGCGCAAAATATGTTTGAAATGAAAAATAATTGAATGAAAAACACAAAAGGAAAAGGAAAAACAAACCATAAACCCTAAAACCCTAAACTCCGACACAAAATCATTATTCAACCGGGACTAAAGGTCCTCCAGCCCCTGGCGCTAACTCACGGCCATGTGGAGGGGCCTTAGTCCCGGTTGGTGTCACTAGTGCAGAACCGGGATATAGCACCGATTCGTAAGGCCCTTTAGTGCCGGTTCTGTAACCGACACTAAAGGGTGGGGACTAAAGGTCCCCCCCCCTTAGTACCGGTTCAGCACGAACCGCCACTAAAGGGCCACCACGTGCCACGAGCCAGCGCCGGGGGCGGGGAGACCTTTAGTACCTGTTTGTAACACCAACCGGTACTAAAAGGTTTGGGTGTTTTTGTTTATTATTTATTTTTCCTTTAACTTTTTGTTTTCCATTTAATTTAGAGATTGTTTTTACATTATAGTGAGTTATTAACTCGGTAGGTGAAAGAACCGCGGATTAGTTTTAAGTGGATGGATCCTAAGTGATCAAGTAATATGAATTATGATTGATAATCCATATTACTTGATCACTTAGCTAGGATCCATCCAGTTGAAACTAATATCCGCGGTTCTTTCATAAATGATATATATAACTCATCATCATCATCATCATCATCATCATCATCATCATCATCATCATCATCATATTAATATAAAAACTCTTGCATCATATCATCACCAACAACACTCTAGGTAATCATCATCATAGTCATTACCACTATTAATTTAATCATGCATCATATCCATTATCGGTACACCACCAACACTAGCTTAAAGAAGAAATATTCACTTGTACCAGAAGCAAAGATATCATCGAGTTCAACATGGTCATGAGATTATAAGCGTTCATAAGACCAAAAAAGCAAATCACTTTGATATAGATTAAGTTCAGGACGAAGAACACGTGAGAGGATAATTACTAAGAGCACGAACTAGATAATCACTCCTGCTGCTCTCTCTCAGGTAAAATGGCATAGAACATGTGTAGCTCTCCTGATTCATCATATTGGAGCATGCAGATGAACCTGTCTCCTAACCTTGGCCTGCGCTTCTGATTGCTCCCCCTAGTACTTCTCTGCGATCGTTCACAATTTTGCTCCAGTCTTTCACTATTAAGCATTCCTCGGTTTTAGAAATTCTGAATGCACTCATGTGCAATGTAGGATGTCTTGGTCGTAAGCTAACCATTGACATGCGACCTTTAGCCTCCATCCACTGAGGCACAACTATCATTGGGAGTCCCTGTTGAAGAACATCGTATAGTAACATACTTAGCAATGAAGTTTAGCTTGAAAAATAGTGTATGCAAAAGATGCACTGAGGACAAATAGTAAAAATCTTACCATCTTTCCTAAATATATGTGACGTAGTTCAATATGAACACTATTGGTCGCACATTTTGAGTACTAAGATTTTCAAATTCGGGAAAATAATTTCTCTTGATAGCATCAAGATCCTCATGCCATGAAACATAATGACTTATCTCCTCGCAGTTTAGTTCAGCCCCAGGACAGTGGACAGTCCTGTCTACCACGCCAGACATGTTTGCTTGAATGGAAATAAGTTGTCAATAGAAATTAGTTGTCAACTATTTTTTAATAAACAATATAGAAGACATAAATACGGTTGAGAAATCACATAATGGTAGAACTGGAGGCGTCTGCACATCAACCCAAATGTCTTTATTACCTTCAATATCTTCTTTCGGACGAATATCGAAGGTGATAACCATATCAGGCTCAAATGCATAAGCCTTGCATAGTGCTTGCCAAGTTTTGCATTCAAAATAGGTGTAGATGTTTGCATTGTATAATTTGACTTGGAAAGTACAACCATGCTCGGTCTTCAAGTAAACTCTCTTTACCTCGATAGTTTTCTTAGGACTGAAACCTATCTTATCCAAGACAAAAATTCTTGCATGGCAGGGGATACGCTAGTAGAATAGTAAAAATTTAAAATTATAAGTTGAAGCAAATGAAGCATAAGTCATGCTTAATTACAAAAAAGGACTTGTCATTGTGACTTACTGTATCCATTTCGAAGGTCTCATCCAGCTTGATGCTGAAGCGCCTATCATCAACTAGGAAATTTCTGTCGCACAAGCCGTGCTCATCTTCTCAGTATTCGCACATACCGAATTCTTTTTCATCGTCAAACGACATTTCCTATGTTCATAGTTGCAACATTAATTGATAAACACTTACTAGTTCTATTAATTCAACTAGTTCTATTAATTCAAATAGTTCTATCAATTCAACTAATTCAACTAAGCACTTACTAAAAATAAACTAATATTATTAATTTTCATACTAAAAATAAAGTAGCTAGTTCTATATACCTAAATTTAATATATCTAATTCATCTAACATAAATATATATATCTAATTCATCTATAACTAAAAGTATAAAAAACTAACTCATCATCTAACATTAATATCTAACTAATTCATCTAACATTTCTATCTAATACATCTAACATTTGACATTAATATCTAACATATATATATATATATATATATATATATATATATATATATATATATATATATATATATATATATATAATCATCTAACAATTGACATTAATCTAACCATTTATATAAACTAGAAGTATAAAAAACTAAAAAACAAAAAACAGAACATAATTAAGAAAAATATGTCTCTGTTTGTGTGTATTGTACATGTGTTTGTGTGTGTGTGTACTGTGTGTGTGAGGGCCGCCGGCCATGGCGCGCGGCAGGGCCGGGGCGTTCGATCGATCTTACACAGCGGGGCGATGGCCGATGATGCGAGATGACGGGCTGGGGCGGCGACGGGGACACGGGCCGGGGCGGCGACGTAAGTACGGGGACGGGCGGGGCGGCGCGCGGCGACGAGGGCGGGGACGGGCACGCGCGACGGGGGCGGCGACGGGAACGGGGACGGGGACGGGCGCGGCAACGACGGACGGGCGCAATGAGGGAGAAGCAGATGAAGAAGAAACTAACTGAAACTTTCGTAAGTGCTATATATATAGGAGGGGGCTTTAGTACCGGTTGGAGCCATAAAACGGTACTAAAGGTCAAATTTGGCCAGATCAAACTGCGGGAGGGCACCCCTTTAGTACCGGGTGGTGGCCCCAACCGGCACAAAGGAACCCCCCTTTAGTACTGGTTGGAGCCACGAACCGGTACTAAAGGGGGTGCACTTCCATCCCGCGGTGCACAAAGTTTAGTCCCACCTCGCCGAGCGAAGGGCAGCCGCACTGTTTTATAAACTCAGTCGTGGCTGCTCCTTCGACCTCCTCTAGCTCTAAAGCAGGCTTCTGGGCCTAACTTTGCTGCCCTGCCCTGTGAGTCAGCTAGGCTTTGTGGGCCTACATCCACGCCCAAGTCCAAGCAGGCCCACTAGACAACGCACAAATATGTTTTTGATATAGTTTTTTCTTTTCTGCTTTATTTATTTTCTTTTATTTATTTCTGAGTTGTTTTTTGCTGTATTTAGAGTTTCTTTGTGAATATTTTTGCTTTAGGTACAAAAAATTACAAACTTTCTATTAGTGCCAGTAGTTTTCAAATTTGAACAGTTTAAATTTGAATTATTTGAAATTTGTTTTTTTGAATGACTAGTTTGTGAATAACTTAACTTTAAAAATAGATTTTTCAGTGATTCATTTTTCTTATGTTTAATATTAGTGTGTTTTATCATTAAATTCAAATTGGTAATACATGTGGAGTTGTAATAAGTTTAAAAAAAATGAAGTGTCGGTGTAACAGATGAGTTTTCGTCCGAAACCCTGATACTTCAAAAGAGATAGTCCAGTTTTGTATATGATGTGCATCCAGTTTTTGTCGTAACCCTCTCTACTTTTTCGCACATGCTATGTGGGTGAAATGATGATACCATGCCAAGTTTCAACATTTTCAGAGTTCATTTGTAGTGTTTTTCAATTTCAGGGTCATTTAGCCCAAAACAAATATGTAAATGCATGCAAAATAGCAAATGATGTCAGAAAGGGTTGAAAGTTGATGACGTGGCTTTGAATGGTGCATACTGAACGCAAGAAAGTCTGGAGTTGTAATAAGTTTAAAAAAATAAAGTGCCGGTGTAACAGATGAGTTTTCGTCCGAAACACTAATACTTCGAAAGAGATTGTCAAGTTTTGTGCATGAAGTGCATCCAGTTTTTGCCGTAACCCTCTCTACTTTTTCGCACATGCTATCTGGGTGAAGTGATGATACCATAGCAAGTTTCAACGTTTTCAGAGTTCATTTGTACTGATTTTCAATTTTATGGTCATTTAGCTCAAAACAAATATGTAAATGCATGAAAAATAGCAAATGATGTCAGAAATGGTTGCAAGTTGGTGACGTGGCTTTGAATGGTGCATACTGAACGCAAAAAAGTCTGAATTGTAATAAGTTTTAAAACATGAAGTGCCGGTGTAACAGATGAGTTTTCATCCGAAACCGTGATACTCCGAAAGAGATTGTCCAGTTTTGTACACGAAGGGCATCCAGTTTTTGCCGTAACCCTCTCTACTTTTTCGCACATGCTATGTGGGTGAAATGATGATACCATGCCAAGTTTCAACCTTTTCAGAGTTCATTTGTAGTGCTTTTCAATTTCAGGGTTATTTAGCTCAAAACAAATATGTTAATGCATGAAAAATAGCAAATGATGTCAGAAAGGATTGAAAGTTGATGACGTGGCTTTTAATGGAGCATACTGAACGCAAAAAAGTCTGGAGTTGTAATAAGTTTATAAAAATGAAGTGACGGTGTAACAGATGAGTTTTCATCCGTGTAAACATGTGAAAATATACATTAAAAATACATTGATCATCAATGATCTTTTTGTGTAGAATCTGAATTGTCATTAGGAATCTTCACCGGTTTAGAACCGGTGAAAATTCCTATTGCGGCCACAGATCCTACACATAGAGTTCAGTGAAGACCAAGTGGTTGTGATAGTTTGAGAAGTAACATATTTAAGGTTGTAAAAACCCTGTTAGCGGAGCGAAATGGGACTAAAAAACCGCTGCATGGCGAATCAACTTAAAAATTTAGTGCCGGTTTGTGGCATGAACCGGTACTAAAGGGGATGGTGGGTCCCCAGCCTGCCAATAGCCTGCTGACAGCCTCTTTAGTACCGGTTCGTGGCATGAACTGGTACTAAAGGTTTTCCACAAACCGGTACTAATGAGCGACGCCCGCCTAGCCGTTTGAACCGGCACTAATGGTCACATTAGTGCCGGTTCAGCTACAAACCGGGACTAATGTGCCTCACATTAGGCCCTTTTTCTACTAGTGTGTCACCAACCGGGACTAAAGGTCCTCTAGCCCCCGACGTGCGCTGCTACCTCTTAAGCATGCGTTGGTTTTCCCTTGAAGAGAAAATGATGATGCAACAAAGTAGCGTAAGTATTTCCCTCAGTTTTTGAGAACCAAGATATCAATCCAGTAGGAGACTACATGCAAGTCACCTAGTACCTGCAAAAACAATCAAGAACCTTGTAGCCAACACGATAAAGGGGTTGTCAATCCCTTCACGGCCAATCGCAAAAGTGCGATCTGATAAAAATAGTAAGATAAATATTGTTGGTATTTCTGTTGTATAGATTGAAAAGTAAAGATTGCAAAATAATTAGATAGTAAACTAGAATTGTAGATCGGAAACTTATATGATGGAAAATAGACCCGGGGGCCATAGGTTTCACTAGTGGCTTCTCTCATGATAGCATATATTATGGTGGGTGAACAAATTACTGCCGAGCAATTGATAGAAAAGCGCATAATTATGAGAATATCTAGGCATGATCATGAATATAGGCATCACGTCCGTGTCAAGTAGACCGAAACGATTCTGCATCTACTACTAGTACTCCAAACATCGACCGCTATCCAACAAGCATCTAGAGTATTAAGTTCATAAGAATAGAGTAACACATTAGGCAAGATGACATGATGTAGAGGGATAAACTCAAACAATATGATATAAACCCCACCTTTTTATCCTCGATAGCAACAATACAATACGTGCCTTGCTGACCCTAATGTCACTGGGAAAGGACACCACAAGATTGAACCCAAAGCTAAGCACTTCTCCCATTGCAAGAAAGATCAATCTAGTAGGCCAAACTAAACCGATAATTCGATACTTGCAAAGATAACAAATCATGCATATAAGAATTCAGAGAAGAACCAAATATTATTCATAGATAAAATTGATCATAAATCCACAATTCATCGGATCTCGGCAAACACACCGCAAAAGAGTATTACATCGAATAGATCTCCAAGAACATCGAGGAGAACTTTGTATTGAGAACCAAAGAGAGAGAAGAAGCCATATAGCTAATAACTATGGACCCGAAGGTCTATGGTAAACTACTCACACATCATCGGAGAGGCTATGGTGTTGATGTAGAAGCCCTCCGTGATCGATTCCCCCTCCGGCAAATCATCGGAAAAGGCCCCAAGATGGGATATCACGCGTACAGAAGGTTGCGGCGGTGGAAAAGTGGTTTCGTGGCTCCCCTGGATGTTTTTAGGGTACAAGGGTATATATAGGCGAAATAAGTACGTCGGTGGAGCTACGAGGGGCCCACGAGGGTGGGGGCGCGCCTACCCCCTGGGCCCACCATCCTACCTCGTGGACGCCTCGTTGCGTCTCTGACTTCCACTCCAAGTCTCCTGGATTGCGTTTGTTCCAAGAAAGATCCTCGCGAAGGTTTCGTTCCGTTTGGATTCCGTTTGATATTCCTTTTCTGCGAAACACTGAAATAGGCAAAAAACAGAAACTACATGATTATGGAAAGCAATTTGATAATAATGGAGTGTGTCATAATAAACGGAACGGTGGAAAGTTGCATGGCAATATATTTCGGAATGGCTATGGAAATGCCATAATAGGTGGGTATGGTGGCTGTTTTGAGGAAGGTAAGTGATTGGTTCATGGTGCCGGCGAAAGTTGCCGGTACAAGAAAGGCTAGCAATGGTGAAAGGGTGAGAGTGTGTATAATCCATGGACTCGACATTACTCACAAAGAACTCACATACTTATTGCCAAAATCTACAAGTCATCAAACCCAAAGCACTACGCGCATGCTCCTAGGGAGATAGATTGGTAGGAAAAGAGCATCGCTCGTCCCCGACCGCCACTCATAAGGAAAGCAATCAAAGAAACACCCCATGCTTCAAATTTGTCACACAACGGTTACCATACGTGCATGCTACGAGAGTTGCAAACCCCAACACAAGTATTTCTCAATTTCAAAATTACTCAACTAGCACGAATCTAATATCACTATCTTCATATCTCAAAACAATTATCAAGTATCAAACTTCTCATAGTATTTAATGCACTCTATATGAAAGTTTTTATTATACTCATCTTGAATGCCGATCATATTAGGAATAATTTTATAACCAAAGAAAATTACCATGCTGTTCTAAAAGACTCTCAAAATAATATAAGTGAAGCATGAGAGATCAATAATTACTATAAAATAAAAACACCACCGTGCTCTAAAAAGATATAAGCGAAGCACTAGAGCAAAATTACCTAGCTCAAAAGATATAAGTGAAGCACATAGAGTATTCTAATAAATTCCGATTCATGTGTGTCTCTCCCTAAAGATGTGTACAGAAAGGATGATCGTGGTAAACTAAAAAGCAAAGACTCAAATCATACAAGACGCTCCAAGCAAAACACATAACATGTGGTGAATAAAAATATAGCATCAATTAAGTTACAGATAGATGAAGATGAAAGAGAAGATGCCTTCCGGGGCATCCCCAAGCTTAGGCATTTGGTTGTCCTTGAATTTTACCTTGGGGTGCCTTGGGCATCCCCAATATTAGGCTTTTGCCACTCTTTATTCCAAAATCCATCAAATCTTTACCCAAAAACTTGAAAACTTCACAACACAAAACTTAAACAGAAAATCTCATGAGCTCCGTTAGTATAAGAAAACAAATCACCACTTTAAGATACTGTAATTAACTCATTCTTTATTTATATTGGTGTTAAACCTACTGTATTCCAACTTCTCTATGGTTCATACCCCCCGATACTAGCCATAGATTCATCAAAATAAGCAAACAACACACGAAAAACAGAATCTGTTAAAACAGAACGGTATGTAGCAATCTGATTCATATGCATACTTCTGTAACTCCAAAAATTCTGAAATAAATTGATGGGCGTGAGGGATTTGTATATTAATCATCTGCAAAAATAATCGATCTAAAAGCACTCTCCAGTAAAAAAATGGCATCTATTCTCATGAGCGCAAAAGTTTCTGTTTTTTATAGCAAGATTGCAAAGACTTCACCCATGTCTTCCGAAAGGTTCTACTTGGCACAAACACTAATTAAAACATAAAACCACATCTAACCAGAGTCTAGATGAATTATTTATTATTAAATAGGAACAAAAAGCAAGGAACAAAAATAAAATTGGGTTGCCTCCCAACAAGCGCTATCGTTTAACGCCCCTAGCTAGGCATTGATAATTTTAATGATGCTCACAACAAAGACAAGAATTAAAGCACAAAGAGAGCATCATAGAACTCGTGATAAACACATCTAACTCTAACATACTTCCTATGCATAGGCACTTTATACGCAAACAAATTATCATAGCAAGCAAAAATTAGCATATGCAAGGAAGAAGAAAGAGACGATAGCAATCTCAACATCACGAGACGTAATTTAGTAAGATAAAAATTTCTACAACCATATTTTCCTCTCATAATAATTACATGTAGGATCATATGCAAATTTAACAAAATAGCTATCACATAACATATTCTCAACACGATCCACATGCATGCGAAGTTGACACTCTTCCAAAATAGCGGGATTATCATTAACTAAAGTCATGACCTCTCCAAACCCACTTTAATCAAAAATACCATAAGATTGAACATTCTCCAAATATGTGGGATCTAAAGTTGACACTCATGCAAACCCACTTTCAATATTATTGCAAACACTATTATCAATCTGATATTCATCATGGGGCTTAAATAAATTTTCAAGATCATAAGAAGAATCACCCCAATCATGATCATTGCAACAAGTAGTAGACATAGCAAAACTAGCATCCCCAAGCTTAGGGTTTTGCATATTATTAGCACAATTGACATCAAGAGAATTTATAGTAAAATCATTGCAATCATTCTTTTGATTCAAGGAACTATCAAGTATGGGTGCAATAGCAATAATCTCATGTTT
Organism: Aegilops umbellulata; assembly: GCA_032464435.1. Classification (NCBI taxonomy): domain Eukaryota; kingdom Viridiplantae; phylum Streptophyta; class Magnoliopsida; order Poales; family Poaceae; genus Aegilops; species Aegilops umbellulata. The sequence goes on from CP136057.1 coordinate 660,676,317, forward strand.
AACATAAGGAACTATAGCAAATTCATCTCCACAAATATTGGCATCATGGCCATAAGAATAGCAAGCATCATGTTCATCAAGGGATATTTCAATCAAATCATCAGACTCATAATTATCTATAGATTCGTGCATATCCTTATTTTCTTCCAAAGCAATGGTCATTCTCTCAATAAATTCCTTAACATAGGCATTATGAGCATAGTTTTCATAGCAATATTTAAGTATGTCCGAATTTCAGATTTGTAGAGAGTAATATCATACTTTTCAATCAAAGAAGCAACTTCATGAGCACCCTTAAAAATGACAAATTCTTCAATTTGTTCGATATCATAGTAACTATAAACACCCTTTTCATAAGAAGATAAGGTTTAATTATGATTACACTCACGTAGGTAGGGAAGGTGTTTTTTTGGGTTCTTAGAGCAACAAGTAAAATCATAAATAGCAAACTATTTATTTGATACCATAAGAGCTTCCCCTTTTCAGAAAAAACGATGACGCACAAAATGAGCATGCTCATCTAAAGATTTTCCCTCAACTAAACTGATTGGGGTTTCAGCACGAGCACATATAGATCGAATATGATCCAAGTAGAACACTTTAAGTGGATCCATATCAATAGATTTTTAGCAAGCAAAGATGCAAGCAAATAGAAGGCACATGGAAACACAAACAAATATGTATACGGGAAGGAGGCGAAGAAAAGGCAAAGGTTTTCGAAAATCGTTTTAGAAGTGGGGAGAGTAAAACGAGAGGCGAATTGCAAATATGTAATGCGAGGGAGAAGAGTTTATGATGGGTACTTGGTATGTCTTGACTTGAGCGTAGATCTCCCTGGCAACGGTGCCAGAAATCCTTCTTGCTACCTCTTGAGCATGTGTTGGTTTTCCCTTGAAGAGGAAATGGTGATGCAGCAAAGTAGTGTAAGTATTTCCCTCAGTTTTTGAGAACCAAGGCATCAATCTAGTAGGAGACTACACGCAAGTCACCTAGTACCTGCACAAACAATCAAGAACCTTGCAACCAACATGATAAAAGGGGTTGTCAATCCCTTCACGACCAATCGCAAAAGTGAGATCTGATAAAGATAGTAAGATAAATATTTTTGGTATTTTTGTTGTATAGATTGAAAAGTAAAGATTGCAAAATAAATAAATAGTAAACTAGAATTGTAGATCGGAAACTTATATGATGGAAAATAGACGCGGGGGCCATAGGTTTCACTAGTGGCTTCTCTCATGATATCATATATTACTGTGGGTGAACAAATTACTGCCGAGCAATTGATTATGAGAATATCTAGGCATGCTCATGAATATAGGCATCACGTCCGTGTCAAGTTGACCGAAACGATTCTACATCTACTACTATTACTCCACATATCGACCGCTATCCATCATGCATCCAGAGTATTAAGTTCATAAGAACAGAGTAACGCATTAGGCAAGATGACATGATGTAGAGGGATAAACTCAAGCAATATGATATAAACCGAATCTTTTTATCCTCGATGGAAACAATACAATACTGTGGGAAATATGCCCTAGAGGCAATAATAAAAGCATTATTATTATATTTCCTTGTTCATGATAATTGTCTTTTATTCATGCTATAATTGTGTTATCCAGAAATCGTAATACATGTGTGAATATATAGACACCAACATGTCCCTAGTAAGCCTCTAGTTGACTAGCTCGTTGATCAATTGATAGTCATGGTTTCCTGACTATGGACATAGGATGTCATTGATAACGAGATCACATCATTAGGAGAATGATGTGATGGACAAGACCCAATCCTAAGCATAAGCACAAGATCGCATAATTCGTTTGCTAGAGCTTTTCCAATGTCAAGTATCTTTTCCTTAGACCATGAGATCGTGTAACTCCCGGATACCGTAGGAGTGCTTTGGGTGTGCCAAACGTCACAACATAACTGGGTGACTATAAAGGTAAACTACGGGTATCTTCGAAAGTATCTGTTGGGTTGACACGGACCGAGACTGGGATTTGTCACTCCGTATGACGGAGAGGTATCACCGGGCCCACTCAGTAATGCATCATCATAATGAGCTCAATGTGATCAAAGTGTTTGATCACGGGATCATGCATTACGGTATGAGTAAAGTGACTTGCCGGTAACGAGATTGAATGAGGTATTGGGATACCGACGATCGAATCTCGGGCAAGTAAAATACCGATTGACAAAGGGAATTGCATACGGGATTGATTGAATCCTTGACATCGTGGTTCATCCGATGAGATCATCGAGGAGTATGTGGGAGCCAACATGGGTATCCAAATCCCGCTGTTGGTTATTGGCCAGAGAGGTGTCTCGGTCATGTCTGCATGTCTCCCGAACCCGTAGGGTCTACACACTTAAGGTTCGGTGACGCTAGGGTTGTAGAGATATGAGTATGCAGTAATCCGAAAGTTGTTCGGAGTCCCAGATGAGATCCCGGATGTCACGAGGAGTTCCGGAATGGTCCGGAGGTGATGAATTATATATAGGAAGTGCAGTTTCGGCCATCGGGAGTGATTCGGGGGTCACCGGTATTGTACCGGGACCACCGGATGGGTCCCAGGGGTCCACCCATCCCGGAGGGCCCCATGGGCTGAAGTGGGAGGGGGAACCAGCCCTTAGTGGGCTGGTGCGCCCCCTAGGCCCACCCCCTGCGCCTAGGGTTGGAACCCTAGGGTGGGGGGGGGGCGCCCCACTTGCCTTGGGGGGTACTCCACCCCCCTGGCCGCCGCCCCCCTTGGAGATGGGACTCCAGGGCCGGCGCCCCCCCATGGGGCCTATATAAAGGGGGGAGGGAGGGGCAGCCGCACCCTGAGCCCTGGCGCCTCCCTCTCCCCTGCTACACCTCTCCCTCTCGCGCAGACGCTCGGCGAAGCCCTGCTGCAGGTGACAACTGCATCCACCACCACGCCGTCGTGCTGCTGGATCTTCATCAACCTCTCCTTCCCCCTTGCTGGATCAAGAAGGAGGAGATGTCATCCTCTCCGTACGTGTGTTGAACGCGGAAGTGCCGTCCGTTCGGCACTTGGTCATCGGTGATTTGGATCACAGCGAGTACGACTCCATCATCCGATCACTCGTTGCTAGATGAACTCATAGATGGATCTTGGTGAAACCGTAGGAAATTTTTTGTTTTCTGCAACGTTCCCCATCAGTGGCATCAGATCTAGGTCTATGCGTAGTTCCTTTTGCACGAGTAGAACACAATTGTTGTGGGCGTAGATGTTGTCAACTTTCTTGCCGCTACTAGTATTATTTTGCTTCAGCGGTATTGTGGGATGAAGCGGCCCGGACCAACCTTACACGTACGCTTACGTGAGACCGGTTCCACCGACTAACATGCACTAGTTGCATAAGGTGGCTGGCGGGTGTCTGTCTCTCCCACTTTAGTTGGAGCGGATTTGACGAAAAGGGTCCTTATGAAGGGTATATAGAAGTTGACAAATCATGTTGTGGCTTTTACGTAGGTAAGAAAACGTTCTTGCTAGAACCCTATTGCAGCCACATAAAACTTGCAACAACAATTAGAGGACGTCTAACTTGTTTTTGCAGCAAGTGCTTTGTGATATGATATGGCCAAAGTTGTGATGAATGATGAATGATATGTATGTGATGTATGAGATCATGTTCATGTAATAGGAATCACGACGTGCATGTCTATGGGTATGACAACCGGCAGGAGCCATAGGAGTTGTCATTATTTTTGTGACCTGCGTGTCAATGGAAACGCCATGTAAATTACTTTACTTTATTGCTAAACGTGTTAGCCATAGTAGTAGAATTAATAGTTGGCGAGCAACTTCATGGAGACACGATGATGGAGATCATGATGATGGAGTTCATGGTGTCATGCCGGTGACAAGATGATCATGGAGCCCCAAGATGGAGATCAAAGGAGCTATATGATATTGGCCATATCATGTCACTATTATTATTTGATTGCATGTGATGTTTATCATGTTTTTGCATCTTGTTTACTTAGAACGACGGTAGTAAATAAGATGATCCCTCATAACAATTTCAAGAAAGTGTTCCCCCTAACTGTGCGCCGTTGCGACAGTTCGTTGTTTCGAAGCACCACGTGATGATTGGGTGTGATAGATTCCAACGTTCACATACAACGGGTGTAAGACAGATTTACACATGCAGACACTTAGGTTGACTTGACGAGCCTAGCATGTACATACATGGCCTCGGAACACAAACCGAAAGGTCGAACATGAGTCGTATGGAAGATACGATCAACATGGAGATGTTCACCGATGATGACTAGTCTGTCTCACATGATGATCGGACACGGCCTAGTCGAGTCGGATCATGTTTCACTTAGATGACTAGAGGGATTTCTAATCTGAGTGGGAGTTCATTAAATAATTTGATTAGATGAACTTAATTATCATGAATTTAGTCTAAATAAACTTTGCAATATGTCTTGTAGATCAGATGGCCCAAGCTAATGTCAACATGAACTTCAACGCGTTCCTAGAGAAAACCAAGCTGAAAGACGATGGCAGCAACTATACGGACTGGGTCCGGAACCTAAGGATCATCCTCATAGCTGCCAGGAAGCAATATGTCCTAGATGCACCGCTAGGTGAAGCACCCATCCCAGAGAACCAAGACATTATGAATGCTTGGCAGTCTCGTGCTGATGATTACTCCCTCGTTCAGTGCGACATGCTTTATAGCTTAGAACCGGGGCTCCAAAAGTGTTTTGAGCATCACAGAGCATATGAGATGTTCGAGGAGCTGAAACTAGTTTTCCAAGCTCATGCCCGGGTCGAGAGATATGAAGTCTCCAACAAGTTCTACAGTTGTAAGATGGAGGAAAACAGTTCTGTCAGTGAACACATACTCAAGATGTCTGGGTTGCACAACCGCTTGACTCAGCTGGAGATTAACCTCCCAGACGAGGCGGTCATTGACAGAATCCTTCAGTCGCTCCCACCTAGCTACAAGAGCTTTGTGAATATGCAGGGGATGGTAAAGACCATTCCTGAGGTATTTGCTATGCTGAAATCAGCAGAGGTTGAAATCAAAAAGGAACATCAAGTGTTGATGGTCAATAAAACCACCAAGTTCAAGAAAGGCAAGGGTAAGAAGAACTTCAAGAAGGAGGGCAAGGATGTTGCCACGCCCGGTAAGCCAGTTGCCGGGAAGAAGTCAAAGCATGGACCCAAGCCTGAGACTGAGTGCTTTTATTGCAAAGGGAAGGGTCACTGGAAGCGGAACTGTCCCAAATAATTAGCGGACAAGAAGGCCGGCAACACTACAGGTATATGTGATATACATGTAATTGATGTGTACCTTACCAGTGCTCGTAGTAGCTCCTGGGTATTTGATACCGGTGCCGTTGCTCATATTTGTAACTCAAAACAGGAGCTGCGGAATAAGCGGAGACTAGCGAAGGACAAGGTGACGATGCGCGTCTGGAATGGTTCCAAGGTCGATGTGATCGCCGTCGGCACGCTACCTCTACATTTACCAAGGGGATTAGTTTTAAACCTCAATAATTGTTATTTAGTGCCAAGTTTGAGCATGAACATTGTATCTGGATCTCGTTCAATGCGAGATGGCTACTCATTTAAATCCGAGAATAATGGTTGTTCTATTTATATGAGTGATATGTTTTATGGTCATGCTCCGATGGTCAATGGTTTATTCTTAATGAATCTCGTGCGTGATAGTACACATATTCATAGTGTGAATACCAAAAAGTGTAAAGTTGATAACGATAGTACCACATACTTGTGGCACTGCCGCCTTGGTCACATTTGTGTCAAGCGCATGAAGAAGCTCCATGCTGATGGACTTTTAGAGTCTCTCGATTATGAATCATTTGACACATGCAAACCATGCCTCATGGGCAAAATGACCAAGACTCCGTTCTCCGGGACAATGGAGCGAGCAACCAACTTATTGGAAATCATACATACTGATGTGTGTTGTCCAATGAGTGTTGAGGCTCGCGGAGGATATCGTTATGTTCTCACTCTCACGGATGACTTGAGTAGATATGGGTATATCTACTTGATGAAACACAAGTCTGAGACCTTTGGAAAGTTCAAGGAATTTCAGAATGAGGTAGAGAATCAACGTGACCGAAAAATAAAGTTCTTACGATCAGATCGTGGAGGAGAATATTTAAGTCGTGAATTTGGAACACACTTAAGGAAATGTGCAATCGTTTCACAACTCACGCTGCCTGGAACACCTCAACGTAATGGTGTGTCCGAACGTCGTAATCGCACTCTATTGGATATGGTGCGATCTATGATGTCTCTTACAGATTTACCGCTATCTTTTTGGGGATACGCTCTAGAGACAGCTACATTCACTTTAAATAGGGCACCGTCTAAATCCGTTGAGACGACACCGTATGAATTATGGTTTGGGAAGAAACCTAAGCTGTCGTTTCTAAAAGTTTGGGGATGTGATTCTTATGTCAAGAAACTTCAACCTGAAAAGCTCGAACCCAAGTCGGAAAAATGCGTCTTCATAGGATACCCTAAGGAAACTATTGGGTATACCTTCTACCTAAGATCCGAAGGCAAGATCTTTGTTGCCAAGAACGGATCCTTTCTGGAGAAAGAGTTTCTCTCGAAAGAAGTAAGTGGGAGGAAAGTGGAACTTGATGAAGTATTACCTCTTGAACCGGATAGTAGCGCAGCTGAAGAAAATGTTTCTGTGGTGCCTCCACCGGTTAGAGAGGAGGTTAATGATGATGATCATGAAACTTCGGATCAAGTTACTACTGAACTTCGTAGGTCCACAAGGGCACGTTCCGCACCAGAGTGGTACGGCAACCCTGTCCTGGAAATCATGTTGTTAGACAATGGTGAACCTTCGAACTATGAAGAAGCGATGGCGGGCCCAGATTCCAACAAATGGCTGGAGGCCATGCAATCCGAGATAGGATCCATGTATGAAAACAAAGTATGGACTTTGATAGACTTGCCCGATGATCGGCGAGCGATAGAAAACAAATGGATATTTAAGAAGAAGACGGACGCAGATGGTAATGTTACCATCTATAAAGCTCGACTTGTCGCTAAGGGTTATCGGCAAGTTCAAGGGGTTGACTACGATGAGACTTTCTCTCCCGTAGCGAAGCTGAAGTCCGTCCGAATCATGTTAGCAATTGCCACATACTATGATTATGAGATATGGCAAATGGACGTCAAAACGGCATTCCTTAACGGCTATCTTAAGGAAGAACTGTATATGATGCAGCCGGAAGGTTTTGTCGACCCTAAGAATGCTAACAAGGTATGCAAGCTCCAGCGATCCATTTATGGGCTGGTGCAAGCATCTCGGAGTTGGAACATTCGCTTTGATGGGATAATCAAGGCGTTTGGGTTTATGCAGACTTATGGAGAAGCCCGCGTTTACAGGAAAGTGAGTGGGAGCTCTGTAGCATTTCTCATATTATATGTAGATGACATACTTTTGATGGGAAATGATATAGAACTTTTGGACAGCATTAAGGCCTATTTGAATAAGAGTTTTTCAATGAAGGACCTTGGAGAAGCTGCTTATATATTAGGCATCAAGATCTATAGAGATAGATCAAGACGCCTCATAGGTCTTTCACAAAGCACATACCTTGAAAAGATATTGAAGAAGTTCAATATGGATCAGTCCAAGAAGGGGTTCTTGCCTGTGTTGCAAGGTGTGAAATTGAGCTCAGCTCAATGCCCGACCACGGCAGAAGATATAGAAGAGATGAGTGTCATCCCCTATGCCTCGGCCATAGGGTCTATTATGCATGCCATGTTGTGTACCAGACCTGATGTAAACCTTGCCGTAAGTTTGGTAGGAAGGTACCAAAGTAATCCTGGCAAGGAACACTGGACAGCGGTCAAGAATATCCTGAAGTACCTGAAAAGGACTAAGGACATGTTTCTCGTTTATGGAGGTGACGAAGAGCTCGTCGTAAAGGGTTACGTCGACGCTAGCTTCGACACAGATCTGGATGACTCTAAGTCACAAACCGGATACGTGTATATGTTGAATGGAGCAGTAAGCTGGTGCAGCTGCAAGCAGAGCGTCGTGGCGGGATCTACATGTGAAGCGGAGTACATGGCAGCCTCGGAGGCAGCGCATGAAGCAATTTGGATGAAGGAGTTCATCACCGACCTAGGAGTCATACCCAATGCGTCGGGGCCGATCAAACTCTTCTGTGACAACACTGGAGCTATTGCACTTGCCAAGGAGCCCAGGTTTCACAAGAAGACTAGGCACATCAAGCGTCGCTTCAACTCCATTCGTGAAAATGTTCAAGATGGAGACATAGAAATTTGTAAAGTGCATACGGATCTGAATGTCGCAGATCCGTTGACTAAACCTCTCCCTAGAGCAAAACATGATCAACACCAGAACTCTATGGGTGTTCGATTCATCACAATGTAACTAGATTATTGACTCTAGTGCAAGTGGGAGACTGTTGGAAATATGCCCTAGAGGCAATAATAAAAGCATTATTATTATATTTCCTTGTTCATGATAATTGTCTTTTATTCATGCTATAATTGTGTTATCCGGAAATCGTAATACATGTGTGAATATATAGACACCAACATGTTCCTAGTAAGCCTCTAGTTGACTAGCTCGTTGATCAACTGATAGTCATGGTTTCCTTACTATGGACATAGGATGTCATTGATAACGAGATCACATCATTAGGAGAATGATGTGATGGACAAAACCCAATCCTAAGCATAAGCACAAGATCGCATAATTCGTTTGCTAGAGCTTTTCCAATGTCAAGTATCTTTTCCTTAGACCATGAGATCGTGTAACTCCCGGATACCGTAGGAGTGCTTTGGGTGTGCCAAACGTCACAACGTAACTGGGTGACTATAAAGGTATACTACGGGTATCTCCGAAAGTATCTGTTGGGTTGACATGGATCGAGACTGGGATTTGTCACTCCGTATGACGGAGAGGTATCACCGGGCCCACTCAATAATGCATCATCATGATGAGCTCAATGTGATCAAAGCGCTTGATCATGGGATCATGCATTACGGTACGAGTAAAGTGACTTGCCGGTAACGAGATTGAACGAGGTATTGGGAAACCGACGATCGAATCTCGGGCAAGTAAAATACCGATTGACAAAGGGAATTGCATACGGGATTGATTGAATCCTCGACGTCGTGGTTCATCCGATGAGATCATTGAGGAGTATGTGGGAGCCAACATGGGTATCCAGATCCCGCTGTTGGTTATTGGCCAGAGAGGTGTCTCGGCCATGTCTGCATGTCTCCCGAACCCGTAGGGTCTACACACTTAAGGTTCGGTGACGCTAGGGTTGTAGAGATATGAGTATGCAGTAATCTGAAAGTTATTCGGAGTCCCGGATGAGATCCCGGACGTCACGAGGAGTTCCGGAATGGTCCGGAGGTGATGAATTGTATATAGGAAGTGCAGTTTCGGCCATCGGGAGTGATTCGGGGGTCACCGGTATTGTACCGGGACCACCGGATGGGTCCCAGGGGTCCACCGGGTGGGGCCACCCATCCCGGAGGGCCCCATGGGCTGAAGTGGGAGGGGGAACCAGCCCTTAGTGGGCTGGTGCGCCCCCCTAGGCCCACCCCCTGCGCCTAGGGTTGGAACCCTAGGGTGGGGGGCGCCCCACTTGCCTTGGGGGGTACTCCACCCCCTTGGCCGCCGCCCCCCTTGGAGATGGGATCTCCAGGGCCAGCGCCCCCCAGGGGGCCTATATAAAGGGGGGAGGGAGGGGCAGCCGCACCCTGAGCCCTGGCGCCTCCCTCTCCCCTGCTACACCTCTCACTCTCGCGCAGACGCTCGGCGAAGCCCTGCTGCAGGTGACAACTGCATCCACCACCACGCCGTCGTGCTGCTGGATCTTCATCAACCTCTCCTCCCCCCTTGCTGGATCAAGAAGGAGGAGAGGTCATCCGCTCCGTACGGGTGTTGAACGCGGAGGTGCCGTCCGTTCGGCACTTGGTCATCTGTGATTTGGATCACGGCGAGTACGACTCCATCATCCACGTTCTAGTGAACGCTTCTGCTCGCGATCTACAAAGGTATGTAGATGCATCTGATCACTCGTTGCTAGATGAACTCATAGATGGATCTTGGTGAAACCGTAGAAATTTTTTTGTTTTCTGCAACGTTCCCCATCAAATACGTGCCTTGTTGCCCCTACTATCACTGGGAAAGGACACCGCAAGATTGAACCCAAAGCTAAGCACTTCTCCCATTGCAAGAAAGATCAATCTAGTAGGCCAAACTAAACCGATAATTCAAAGAGACTTGCAAAGATAACAAATCATGCATATAAGAATTCAGAGAAGAACCAAATATTATTCATAGATAAACTTGATTATAAATCCACAATTCAATGGATCTCGGCAAACACACCGCAAAAGAGTATTACATCGAATAGATCTCCAAGAACATCGAGGAGAACTTTCTATTGAGAACCAAAGAGAGAGAAGAAGCCATATAACTAATAACTATGGACCCGAAGGTCTGTGGTAAACTACTCACACATCATCGGAGAGGCTATGGTGTTGATGTAGAATCACTCCGTGATCGATTTCCCCTCCGGCAGATCGCCAGAAAAGGCCCCAAGATGGGATCTCACGGGTACAGAAGGTTGCGGCGGTGGAAAAGTGGTTTCGTGCCCCCTGGATGTTTTTAGGGTACAAGAGTATATATAGGCGAAAGAAGTACGTTGGTGGAGCTACAAGGGCCCCACGAGGGTGGGGGGCACACCTACCCCCCTGGGCGCGCCCTCGTACCTCATGGCCGCCTCGTTGCGTCTCTGACTTCTACTCCAAGTCTCCTGGATTGCGTTTGTTCCCAGAAATATTCTCGCGAAGGTTTCGTTCCGTTTGATATTCCTTTTCTGCGGAACACTGAAATAGACAAAAAAAATAGAAACTGGCACTGGGTCTCCGGTTAATAGGTTAGTCCTAAAAATAATATAAAAGAGCATATTAAAGCCCGTTAAACATCCAAAACAGATAATATAATAGCTTGGAACAATTAAAAATTATAGATACGTTGAAGACGTATCATGCGCTCGCGGCTACGTGGAGGGACTTTAATCCGGGTTGTGGCCAACCGGGACTAAAGGGTAGGGACCTTATTCCCAGTTTCGTTGTCCCGGTTAGTGACCCGAGACTAAAGGTTGTTTCCAACCGGGACTTAATCCCGTTGGTTTTTACGGTACATGATGATCTGTTAATGTTTCGCTAATGTGAAGTGTTACTAATTTGAAAATAATCACAACAAAGGAAAGAAAGAGTAAATGAAATGTACAATATAGTCACTTTGAAGCACACGAGAAAACGCCGGTATAATAGGGAAACAGATAGGGGCCACTGCAGAGTTGCTTCTCATATGCAGTGCGTTCCCCGCGATAAATGGAACATGTAAGACGGACCACCAGGTGGATTCCCACCGGTTTCATCTTCTTCTCGCCGTGTGTCTTCTCAGTCCTAACCTGGAATGTGGCGATCTGTAGAATATCCTTTTCACCTAGCAAACATACATAGAAGAACATTAGAGGTGACAAGTTCTTCTTTCATGAGCTGACCACCATGCATAATTGAGAGGGAGTTGTAGATATTTACCTTGCACCACACAAAACAAGATGGCGTCGGAGTCAGTGTTAATTACGGCATAATCCAAGCACATGTGTTCCCCCCACCAATTATTAGTATTCCATGAGAAGAGCAAAAAGATGGGGTCGCCGAGGTACACAGAGTGATAATCATCCCAGAGTAGTTCGTACGCAACAAGTCCATCATCTACGCAGTTGTAGATGAAACCTTCAATAAATACACGTCTGCCATTCAAAAGGGGGTTTCTCGGCAGAGTCCTTGGCAAGTATATATGTTCTCCCAATAGGTCAACCCAAGGCATGACAACACGCCACCGCTTGGCACCGAGGTCAAACACAAGACACGAAAAATCATCGCCTAGTGTCGCGTATCCAGAGAGCTTGATCTTCCTGTCAGGAACATGAGAGTGATCTGCCTTGCAGCGCACCCATGACCATGAGGTGAATCCAGGAGGAGAAGCCTTGAGTTGGTGAACTTGGAGGGCATTAGTATGAGCAACGGTAACCCCACCAACTCGGATGGCTATAAAAAATGGATCAACAGGCCGTGGCGCAAAAGTGTGACGTCTCTTGTCGAGATCAACCACACCTATGCCATCGTCTATGCACGAGACAACATATAGTTCTGAGCTGCTGCCTGAACAAAGTGCCACCGTGGAGGCGGCTCGTCATTTAGCATGTGATGACGGCCTTCTTCTGCAGGTACAACGTAATGCGGTTCGAGAGGCATGTCGTCGTCATCTCTTTGTAACCTTCTTTTTCCTGACCTTGCACGCTCAATCACAGTCGAATCCATGAGATTGAATTTATCTAATTTATAGATAAATGATTGTAAAACAGCGTAGGGCCGTCGGCAACATATGTGTCGGCGTACCCCGGGATGCCGTCGGCATAGAAAAGCCATCGGCATAGATGATATCCCGACGGCGTCCGTACATATATACCGACGGCCTTGGCCGTCGGCAACGTTCCATGCCTAACGGTGGCTGCCGGTGCCGCCATCAAGTGCTGCCCAACCAGGAGACGCCATGTGGCAGGGCTATGCCGACGGCCCCTAGGAGGTACAAGAGGGCGCCACGTGGCACCTATGCCGACGGCTTGGCCGTCGGCATAGTTTTTGTCTTCTTTTTCTTTTTTTGTTTGATTTCAATTCAATTCAATTCAAATACACAACAGATACATATGATGAAATAGACATACACAACACATATAAGTATCATCCTCATAACCAACACCAACACCATCACAACAATATAAGTATCATCACAAACATAAGCATCCTCACAAACAACATAAGCATCTAAAAAAGCACACAAGTCATCTAAAGGACCATAAAAGACCACAAGTCATCTAAAGAACACAAGTTTATCATCACCACCACCGTCACCCACAGGCTTAAGCGCCAGGACGTCCACCACCACCGCCAAGGTCGTCACTGCCAAGTCCGCCAAAGCCCAGGTAGTCACTGCTAGCGGCAGCGCTACCGCTAAGACCCCCACCGCCACCGCCTCCGTGGATCGGAGTGACCGGGCTCCGTGACTCGGGAGTGATGCGAAGACCAGCACAACCACAAACAGTAGATCCATCGGTTCCCTAGATGTTGAAAAGACATGTTAAGGGGATATATGATTGTGTTGAATAAACAATAAGCTTTGGGTGAATATTTTGGGGATATACTAACCGGCGAGGGGCCCGGGTGATGTGCCAGAAACTCCTCAAAGGTAAGCATCACTGGTTGTGGTGGAGGAGATGGTGCTGGTCCCAATTGAGGAACCCTGCTGGCCGCCATGCACTCGACAACGTGTTGCATGTTAATTGACCAAGCAAACAAGAATGTCAGAAGAAATGCAAGTGCAAACATAGAAGTGAAATGAAAGGGGCCAAACTAACCGTCATCATACGAGTGTTGTGCTCATGCACTGCTAAAAGGCTCGCGTGCCACGCCATGGTCTCCTAGCGTGTGTACTCCATGTAGGCCTACGGTATGACATGATGGAACTCATAAAACATCTCAATGCCGAAAGTAAAGTGAGCAATGAAGATAAGAGGAAAAATACTTACAGATTGCCGCTCAACAAAGAGGGAGTGTGACTGCGCACTGGTCATGGGCGTGCTCGTGCACTGGCTCAGGCTCGGGTCGGTAGCTCAGAGCTGTGTGTAGGAGATAGAAGGAGTGATCACATCATCCAGAACCGGCTCCTGACCGTGCTCCTTGGGCCCCATGCCCACCACCACCCTCTCGTCCAGATCCGCCCTAATGGGGTCAGGTGTGTCAGGATGGCATTTATAAAATGTTTATCATGTATTATTTTAATGCATTTATTCTAAAAAATGATCATGTATTAAAAAGAATGTTGATTCTGTGTTTTAAAAATATTCATTGTAAGTTTGATCAACGTTCAGCATGTTTTCAAAAAGTTCATCTTGTTCTTTCTACAAATATACTTGAATATTTTCTGAATGAAAAAAATTGAAAAGGGAAACCATTTATTATTATTATATAAATACATTTTATAAATAAGAATAAAAATGAAAATAAAATAGAGAACGAAAGCAGTAAATCTTGTACGAAGAAGCTAGTCGGACGCTGGCGACCAAACTCGAAGCTAACTGGGTTTCCTGGGGAGCAACGTTGGGAAACACTTTATATCAGTAGTCTGGTAGAAGACTTTCGTCAGACTGGTCTTGGGCCGTTGATTCTTTTCTAACCGCACGGCCGAGATTGCATAAGAAAACTGCAATCGATGCCTGGCTCGGTTTGTAAACGGCAACCTTTTTTCACGTCATTATCCCCTAATCCCTCGCCCGTGTCTATCCTCCATTAACCGCGCTTCCATTCCTCTTGCCTTTCTCCAACCGAACTCACCCTCGTTCACCTCGCCTGCCTCCGACCAGTTCACCGCCGAGATCGCAAGGCCCCTCATCGCTCTGGTTCTCTCTGCTAAGATCCTGGATGGATCAACCATGAGAATACCGATCGTGTTGTTCGGCTAGCTCCTCATTGACGGAGGAGGTGTTCGATAGGGCAGGTGGGGCGCGTACCTGGTAAGTAATACTCCCGTTCCGCCATCCTTGTCCGTTGATGCTACCATGGCTACAACACATGCTTTCCCTCCTCGTCGCCGACCGCAACTTCGTCGTGGCCACCGGCACAGTCCTATTCGGCGTCAACAACATGTCCCCTCCTCAACCGAGCGCACGTTTCAGGACGCCCCATCGATGATCACCTATGCTATCCCACGGCCTCGCTGGTATCGTTGTCCCTCCCTTGTGACTGTTTACGTGGCAAGGGGAAAGAGTTCATCATGAGATAATGTTTCTAATGCATGTAAAGAATGCTTCCATCGCCTGAGACAATGTTTTATCTTCTACGGCAAGTGCTCCCTAACTTTGCTCCTATGATGCTTTTTTAGTACTTTGCTAGTACGTAGTCCTATGATGATTCTATAGTAATCCTACCCTAAGATATTTTGGCTATCACACAACGTGCTTCCTATTTTTGTCCAGTGCAAATTCTAATATCTATGAAAGCATTTTTCAAAAATTATATCTTTGAAAGCAATGTTTGATGCATACTCTTCCTATGTAGGAAGCAATTTCTTTGGAAGCAATGTTTCTTGCACAATGTCATGAGCAACATCGGAGGTGGTGCATTCGCTCCGTCAAGGGCTTCCATGCGGCCATCAAGGGCTAGTGTGTAGATGGGGATAACGATAGCATGGTGGCTGCTAGGGGTAGCAGCGGTGATGGCGATGACGTCGACCGACAACGGGGACACGGAGCACAGTGGGGATACGTCTTAGTCGTCTTCCACCATTGACACTTTTCTCCACTCCAACGCACCCTCCAACGTAGTGGCTTCCTCAACACCTTCACCTGTTTCACCCTCCAACAACAAACAACATCCCCTTTTCCCATCACCAGCCCACAATGCTAATCGAGAAGTAATTTTTCTTGATACAATCAGGATGCAAATAACATGAATATGTGAATATGTGTTGGTCTATAATTGAAGCAGGCAATGAAACTAAAGGGTGCATGTTTTGTTCATTTTTTCTGTTGATGACACACTGAATGATATTCTATGAAGCTTTGCAAAGTCCTGTAGGAAGCAAGTAACTTCAAGTATAACATATAAGTATATAAGTAAAAAGAGAAGGAAGCATACAATGACAATGGTTGCTACAATAATTCAAAGCGTGGAAGCATATGTGATGAACATTTGAACATCCCTACTGGCCGATAATTTTAATCAGTGTGATATTTGAACTCTCTAACAGACAAAATTGGAACTGTGTTTACTTCAAATCATGGAAGCATGATCAATTGTTTTATTGGTACCGGAGTAATAAAATGATAAGTTAGGCAGAATTATTAAATTATGTACGAAGCAACTGAATTGCTAGTAAATCGAAGAATGGGAAGCATAACAGATGGAAGCATTTTATCTGAAAAAAATGAAGGAAGCACACCACTTGGTAGTGCTGCGAGAATTTCTTTTACTACAGATTATGACGCATGGTTGTAGTACATATTGGAAGCATGGCTTCCGTATAACAGAAATAACATCCAGTTTAGGAAGCATGGTTTGCAATGTTGGAAGCAGAAATATTGATGGTTTATCGAGGGAAATCAATGGCATGCATCACAGGACAAAATTGCCAAGATAAGGAAGCTGGTGCATAGAAAGTACAATTTTTTTTGTTGAGAATTCATAGAAAGTGCAGATTTTGAGGGGACATAGAAAGTACAGATTGAGCGTGATTCATGGAGCAATTAAAAAGAAGCTTGATGCTTGGAAACAAATCAAAGCCCACTTAATTACTACAGGCCCACGTCCAGTTAGTCTGTTACATCGGACGCTCAAATCAACTCCAATCGTACGGTAGTGCACTAGTCTGATGGAATGCTAGGGATCAGTAGTCTGATCCCTAGTGGTTCCCAGCAACGTTGTGGGCTAGACGCGCTGATTTGTATTTAGCTACGCATGGCCTTTATTTCATGTGCAAGGCATGGCCATTGCACGGCCCCTTTCAGCCCACTGTGTTATTTCTTAGGCGGCCTAGCCGGACCTGACCGACACGGTAGGGTATTCTCTTCTGAAGAGGAAGGGCAGTGAAACTGGTCATCGTGTATTAAAAATTTCTACCACGTATGAAAATTTGTTTATGGTGTACTAAAAATATTCTTCAGGAATGGTCATCGTGTATGTAACAAACGTTCATCATGTATGAAAATTGTGTCTGTCATGCAATACAAATTTTAGTGTATACTTAAAAAATGTTCACCGTGTTTCTGAAAAATGTTCATCATGATATTCAGAAATTAAATGTGCAGTTCATATTCTTGAATTCTTTATCATGTATATTTTCTAAAGCTCATCACGTATCGGAAAATGTTCATCGTGTATTAAAAGAATATTCATTGTTTATTTTAAATGTTCAACTGTATTTTTGAAAAAATGTTCATCATGTTTTCAAAAACATTATCTTGTTAAAAATATGTGATTATTTTTTGACAAAAAAAGTTAAATATTATTTTTATAAATATTAAAAAGAAATTTCAGAAACAAAAAATAAAGTATATAGGAATATAATTGTTTTTTGATGGGAGATATAGGAATCTAATAGAACAAACTGGGCCAGTCTAGGTGAGAATCTCTGGTGGGTCGAGGCGGTCTTTGACTTTCTTTCACATGGGGCCTTTACGGGCCACTGACTCTCCCCGTTAGTTTTTACTTTTTAGGCGGGCCTGACCTGAGCCGACCGACGCGGAAGTACTCAACCGATCGATCTCTCTCCTCCCTAATCGCCACGGCCACCGCCACCGCCGCCGTCCTCCATTGAGTTCACCATCCTTCGTCTCTCCAAGCAAGCAAGAGGTATTTACTATTGTTTTGCTTTCACTACGTATAGCCATGGATATCACTGCATGTTTACTACGTACTAGTATTGTTGTTTCTTTCGCTAACCGAGGACTTTTTTTTTGTATCCATGTTCGCTGATCCATGAAAGCCATGGATATCACCAAGGTTCTGCTGGATGCTCAGCACCCCGACGACGGCATACGGTCATCGGCAGAGGCCGACCTCAAGCGCGTCCAGGAGGCCGACCTGCCCGGCTTCCTCCTGCGCCTGTCGTCGGAGCTGTCCAACGACGACAGCCCACCCGAGTCCACGAGGCTCGCCGGCACCATCCTCAAGGATTCGTTGTGCTCCTCGGATGACCGCCTCCATCCCATCAATGATCCACTCGTCCAGCGGTGGTTCAGCCTTGATCCCTCCATCGGATCCAAGATCAGGGAGTCGTCGCTGACGACGGTGCTAGCATCTCCGGTCGCCGACGCCAGGCGCGCCTCGTCGCAGGTCATCGCAAAGCTCGCGCACATAGAGGAGTGGCCGGACCTCCTTGACCGGTTGCTGGGGAACGCGGCACAAAGGCAGGGCGTGTCATCTCGGGCGCCGCTAAAGCAGCAGGCGGCCCTGGAGGCACTGGAGCATGTCTTCAAGAATAAGCACACGTACTTGAAGAAGGATCAGGTGGACTACGTTCTCAATGCCCTCATCCTGGAGGCGAGCCACGTGGAGGACGACCTAAGCCGCGAAGTCCGCCTCGCGGCAGTTAGAGCTTTGCGTAACGTTCTATGGTATGAAGCTTGGAGAATTTTTAATAAAGATGATGATGAGAGAACCCGTATAATGGCCGTGATCCTCAATACCGCTAAACTCGAAGAAGCTGAGTTCAGACAGGTGATCTTTGAGTGCCTTGCTGCGATTGCATCCAGACATCACACCAAGTTAGAGCCCTACATGGAAACCATACTTGGACTTACATCCCAAGCTTTGAAAGGAGGTGTGGAATCCATCGCAATCAAATCTATTGAGTTCTGGACCATTGTTTGTGAAGAAGAGATTAGCCGACAAGACGACCTGCGCGATGATGATGATGACGACGACGCCCCCCCCCCCCCCCCCCTCTCCTGATTGTGGCTTTATTGGCAAGCCCCTCTCTTCACTTGCTCCACTTCTTCTAGAAACTCTCTTAAAGCAAGACGGAGATGATAGCTTAAAAGACCTATCCTCAAGTGCGTCTTCTTGGTGCGTATGTGGAATTATTGACCGATATTAACTATCGCTACACATGCTCCAGCTGCCCAAAAAACCTTATGTGTCCAAGCGAAGTTAAATGCCAACGATACTTGAGTATAAACTATTGGATACTATGCGAGGCATAATATTTGATGGATTCATCGCGGTCTGCCCCCCCCCCCCCCCTGCCTAAATCCTGGCTCCGCCCCTGACCACCAGTTCAGAGGGTTGGAGAGACCGGGTTAAGCCACAGAACAACACAGAAGAAGATGCCGTACTCGCAACACCAAGCGCCAGCCAAAAGCGTTCCTTGAAAGACACACGAACTGCCAAGACTGAAGGAAGCCAACTGATCTGGGGACAGAAACTCCCACAGGCCCTTCGCCGACGCTCGATCAGACGTTGTCGAGGTAGGGAGAGACCGGAGAGATTTTATTCCAACACGCCATCATCGCCACCACCTCATCGATGATGCCGGAGAAACAAAAACCTAAGAAAAAACAAGACGAACGGGTCCCCGCTCCTCATGCCGCCGACGAGGCCGCCGGACGGGGTAGAGAAGGGGGACCGAGACGGTCAGGCGAGAGCTTGCTCCATCTCGCGTAAAGTGCGATATAAACGGGCGCTGATTGTTTTTTTTTAAGATACGCCTGGGCTTTGTTCGTGCGTGCGGCAGGGCCCACTGCGTTATTTTTTAGGCCGGCTCAACCGACAATACTGCTAAATCCGAAGAAGCAGAGTTCAGACAGGTGATCTTTGAGTGCCTTGCTGTGATTGCATCCAGACATCACACCAAGTTAGAGCCCTACATGGAAACCATACATGGACTTACAGCCCAAGCTTCGAAAGGAGGCGTCGAATTGGTCGCGTTCAATCTATTGAGTTCTGGACCATTGTTTGTGAAGAAGAGATTAGGCGACAAGACGACTTGCGTGATGATGATGATGACGACGACGACGATGATGTCCCTGCTCCTGATTGTGGCTTTGTTGTCAAGCCCCTCTCTTCACTTGCTACACTTCTTCTAGAAACTCTCTTAATGGAAGACGGAGATGATAGCTTCAAAGACCTATCCACAAGTGCTATGGAATGCCTAAGCCTTGCCGCTATAAGTATTGGGGAAGCTATTGTCCCTCCCATGATGCGGTTTTTTGTGGTTAACATCATAGCGACGGATTGGCAAAGTCGCAAGGCAGCTATATTTGCATTAGGTTTTATCCTAGAAGGTCCCTCTCTTAAGAAACTTGCTCCTGTGATCAATCCGTTGCTTAACATGAAGAAAGACCCAAACATATAGGTAAGAGGCACTACCGCATGGACCCTGCAACGGTTGTTTGAGCTTCGGCATTCTCAAGCTAGTCCAAATAGAATCATAACAAATGCAAACCTTCCTCGGATCATGGCTGTGTTGATAGAGAGTAGCAAAGATGTTCCAGAAGTGTCCGAAAAAGTATGCGGAGCTATATATTTTCTTGCTCGAGGTTACCAAGAAGATGCAAAATCAAACTCAAAGTCAAACTCGTCCGAGCTTTCACCTTATGTTAGGCCTGTTATTGATGCTCTCCTTTCTGCTTCGGAACCTACCCCTTTCGGGCTTCCAGCATGTGCATCTGCTTATGAAGCATTGAGTGAGATTGTAAGAGTCAGCAACACAAGAGAATTTGAAGCTTCCCTAGCTATTAGAGTCTTAATGCCAAGTATCATGAGAAGATTGAATGTGGTGGTCAATCGTGACGGTGTAGTAATTTCATCAGGTGACAGCAAGCTGAATCGTGGCCTTCTTGAGGTTTTGCTGTGTGGTCTAGTTCAGCTAATAATCGAGAAGATGGGCAGCTGGGACATAATCGAACGATCCGCACTTAGGGACTCTGCTCAATATGTATTGCTGCTATTGTGCCGTGTCTTAACCAGCAGCGGCTGTCCTAGTGCACGTGATAAAGGAGCCCTTGCCATTGGTGCTCTTGCTCATGCCATCGGTCCGGATTTTGGGGAACACATGCCTATGCTCTTGCAGCATTTTACTGCGAAGCGGCTCTCTCCAACTTATTTAGATGTGATGTGTGATATCTGCCATGTCTTGGGAGATAAAGTGGCGGTGCCATGTTGTGATCAAATCATGGACGTTCTTTACAAAGGCATGTCAGATGACGTGGCTCTTATACCTTCAATTGTGGCATGCTTTGGAGAGATCGCCCTTGCCATCGGCAGCAATTTTGAGAGGTACCTAGAGACTGTTATGAACATGCTTAAAAAAGCCGCCAACGGAAAATATCATATTGATGTTTCAAACGAGGGTAAGGTTGAGTATGATGACCAGCTTAGAGAGGGAATGTTTAAGGCGTACTCTAGCATATTGCGGGGCATAAAGGACCCAAAATCTGGGTTTAAGGTAATGGCAGCTCTAATGGAGTTCAGTGAAGCTGTGTGTAAGGGGCAGAGGAGGTGCGTCATTTCCATTGCCTTGGTTCGTTTTGGTTGGCTGTTCCTTGTCATTGACCATGTGCGTATTTTTGTTTCAGGAATACAAGTGTGGTGCACGCTGGGATTGGTGCCTTGTCTCATCTTCAGTCGATTGTTGGGTCATGGATCGAGGACATGATTCAATCTCAGTCAGCAGCCATGGAGGTTGAGGCCACAAATTAAGGCGTGCATTTTATTTTCTCAGCATGCATATATGTAATCATCCATCTTCAGTAACTAGATGATTCCCCGCACGTTGCTGCGGGAAACTTTGCCCAAAATTGGTGTTTTACTCGGCAAATTGGATGTTATATGTAGAGGATTATATGGTCACTTATATGTAGCAATGTTTATAATCAGTCCACCAGAAGCACGAAAGAAAACCGTGACTTCAGCACCCTTTTCCAGGAAAGAAGCAAGAGAATGATGCCTTGAGTATACATGAAGATCTTTAACAAAAATAGATCGACAGGCTACTTACAGATGGTGCCACTGAAGGGCTCACAGAAACTAAAATTCAACGGGAACAACCTGCTTCTTGTTAAGATAAGACATGGAACAATTAGCTGAAATATCAGAAATAGAGAGGACATTATCTGAATATTTTTCTATCAGTTCAAGAATAAAAGAAATGTCCAGAACAGGCTTTAACTAATATTATTATTGCCGGTCAGTAGGCAAAGTTGTCGACACACACAGTTTTATGCTACATAAAAAGAGTATGTGTTTCCCATGATATATAAATAGTAGAGATTTCGCCATATAGGTCCTAACACTTAGGTGGGTAGTTTGTAAAACTGGCATAACCATATACAGAGGCCTTACTGAGAGATAGAAACGTGTAGACGATACACATTCTATAAACAGAACTCTTAATCCTAGAGAATAAATTCCGCAACTTGCTACGTCCTGATTAACTTTTCACATGTGTCACTTTGGCAAGATACAGGAAAGCATGCTCCTCAAAATGACATTGCAGGTCTCAAAAGGTTGATGGGTTGATTAATCAGCAACGACAGAAGCATGCATATGTGGAAGTGAAGCGGAACAACGGACAAACTGTGCTCCCATGCTCTGAAAACATAGTGAGATGGTCCGTCAGTATTTTTAGTTTTCGGAATAGTGATGTAAGATGTGAGAGGCATGAATTGGTATGTAAACTCGGCTGAAGGCAAGACAAAGTTGTGTACCTACAGCCCGAGGACTTGGGGCTCCGGCCGTGGTCCACCACATCGCCATCCCATTGGATCCGAACGACCGGCCACTCGTGCGCCAACTGCTTTGTACTGCGCCTCGCCGCTGCAAGGGACGGTTTCTTCTTAGGCTCCGTTGTTCGGTTACCATGGGGGATCCACCTCGCTATTGTTTGATTATCACCAAACGAATCAATCATAGATACCCATCGCTGCTCACTGAAAGGAAATAGGATGCAAAACATCGAATATCCAAATCTGACTTCCCAAATTTGGAGCACGAGGCTCCTCCTACCTTCAACACAGGCGATGGCGGCACGGTCAGCAACTTCTCCTGACAGGGCGCGGCTGCGCGCTCAGGATCCACTCCGAACAGTATGTTGTGGGCCACCATTGACACCACGGAAGGCACACAGAGGCGGTGAAGGAGGTGAGGTCGAAGGCGCGTTGAGCCCCGACCAGCGAGGCAGGCAGCGGTGTGAGCAAATAAGTACGCACGCAAGGAGATGAAGATGGAGGGATCGAAAAAGAAGCGGATCGAGACACGGTTGTTGATGGACCTTTGGTTTGCATTGGGAGTTACCGTGATACATCGAAGAGGAAAGACGCTAGACTCATTCATCAATTATGGAAGGCAAAAGAGGGGTCGCTTTGGTGACCAGGGAACGGTTGCGTACGAAAGAAAGGAATATTAGATCAGAGTATTAATTATTTTTGAGGTGAAGAATTGCTGATGTGGCGATTGTTGATGTGGATGTGCTGGATGTAGGAGAAATAGGTAGTGGGATGCTAGTAGATGACGTGGCACATCGCTGATATGAACAGTGTGTATGGTGAGAGAATAGAAAGTAGTGAGGAACAACTTCTTAAGAATGGTAGATGTGAAACAGTACAGCATACGTTTCAGCTCTCATCTGAACTCGATATCTATTGCATTTTATTTATATTTTACACCACGTTGTAATTTTACGTAACATAAAAATATTTTTTACGGTGATTGTACATCTTCTTATGTTGTCTTTTTATGTGTGAAATAAGATAAAATTTATGGAACATAAAATCACGGTGCATTCATGTTAATATATGTCATGATTACATTTTAGCTGTTCGAGGGTAGAAAATTATTGTCATGCAACCTTTCAACTATGGACGTTTTAATGTGAATACCTTTTTATTGGACCAAACCAGAGGATTGCTTTAGTAACCAGCGAATAGATTTGGATGATGTAATTTGTAAAAAAAAATTGTACAGATCTCCTCGGATGTCATTTGACCACCAAACTTGGCAAGCCTCTCTAACGTTTGTTGATAATCATTTCCACAAAGTTTTAGATTTTTTCGAAATGTTTTGGGATATTTTTCTTGCGTGGGTGTAGCATGGGTACATCGAGGTGGGCTCAGCCACTACTTTACTCTAGAAGAATTTGGGTACCGTAGCACTTACAATTGCAGCCATACATCTCAAGAATTTTGGATGATGTAAGAATATTTCAAGGTTGTACATTGTTGATGAAGAATGCGAACGGGGAACGACTCTAGCTACCCCGCACCCCCATAGACACTTCCAATCAACGGGCGCTGCCACAGACTCCCCCCGGAATGCGGATCCGTGCCACGGTCCGATCGAGCACGCGGTGGCGTCCCCCCTTCCGCTCCTTCACCGAGGCAGAATGCGTCGATGAGGAGTACATGGTCGACCTCCGCCAAAATCATCATGTGCTCATTGCCGACAAGTGTCGGCGGTTCGAGATGTACTCAATGGGGATTACCAACAAGGCCGGGCCGTCTGGAGCTACTGATGAGGCCAGACCGTTTGGAAGTGGCCAGCGAGTTCGTCACAATTCTTCATGCGAATACGCGTACCTTTGGAGGAGCAGGGCACCCCCATATGTTCTTCAGATGGCCCGACGACCATCCGGTGCCCTGCTCGTGGCTGTTGCCAATGGACACTCGTGCTCGTCCACAGCTAGGCACTGGTGGAACAACCGATGAAGATACCGTTTTTCTTGGGCGCCGATGCAATGATGTCACCAGTGAAGCGAGGCGATGTGCGAATGCTACTGATCGCATCAACGTCCGGAGTTAGGAAATGGCGTCAGAGTAGGTCCAAATGCCAATTGCCGGCCTCGCCGAGAAGCTCCAAAACTCTCCTGCGCTAGCAGGTTCCTTGCTGGGTGATGAGTTGACGCGACAGCTCAGTAGGCAGCCAGCGGTCACGCCAGATGGGACTGATACGCTCATCACCGACACGCCACACAATGCCCTCTTTCAAGAGCTCGAGGCCGTACTGGATGCCCTGCCAAGTAGAGAAAGCGTTCTCCGAGAAGACCGTGTCCTCGAGGCGGCCCTCCAGATAAGCAAGCCTTAAGCATCTGGGCACACAAGCTATGAGGATTAGTGAGTAAGCACCTTGCCTGCCTGGCGAGCAGAGCCTCGTTGAAGAGGTGGAAGTCCCTGAATCCCAGATTTTTTTCCCCATTAGTTGGCATCACGAATGCAAACCAGATATATATATTTTTCAGCTAAGGAACCGAGATCTTTCTCTATTAAAACCATATAAAGGTATAAGCAGTGTAGAGCTTCAGAGGTAGTACATGTGCCAAAGGATTTTATGGGATTTTTTAACTGGAATTTGACGGCCGTGGTCGGTTATGGTATCTTGAAAGCTTTTCTTTTTTTGCGAATAATTTTTTGGATTAGTTTGAATTGCTTACCACATATGGCCATGGTTGGTTAATTCGACTCTGTTTTACTGAAATTCAGGACAACACTATCTATTTGCAAAAAAAAAAAAAGGAACGGATTCAGGATTCTGTTTCACTCTATGTATATCAAACTAGCTAGAGCTAATTTAGCTCACTGTTTATAATTGATAGCCAACCAGCGTGCGAATGAATCGTGAATGATCATTGCATACGTGCAATTAATCAAGATATATAGTTTCTCATTCGGATCGGAGCACGTAGAATCAACTAGCTTGCTTGTGATTTTCACGCTCTCAGCAGGCTCCGCTTGTTTAGGTATTGAAGGCGCAGGCAGCGCGCCGGAGACCGCTGTATTTGGTTCATGTTAGTTCATCCTCACAACACAATAGAAGTACACTTCAAATCGACAAAAATTAAACTTGGTGGGCGTCAAAAGAATCCAAAGAAAAATGTCAGATCCAAACCATCGGCACCAACCAAATCAATTAACCCCAAACATAATCAGTCATATCATCTTCGTTACTCTCCCTTTTTTTTGAGAAAACTTCCAATCTATCCAATTTCAATCATGGCAGTACAATGAACACCAGAAATAATAAAAATTACATCCAGGTCCGTGGACCATCTAGCGACAACTACAAGCACTGGCGCGAGCTAAAGGCGTTCCGTCATCATCGCCCCTTCCTTGCTGGAGCCAGACAAAACCTTGTTGCAGTAGACAGTCGAAAAGTCGTCATGCTAAGGCCCCGTAAGACAAAGGAACTAGGCAATTTGGACGGCAAGACACAAGGAATTCGAAATACATGACGGCGAGGTTCTCAATCGAATCAACAATTTGTCCAAACAAGAGATCGATACATGGCAGATCTTCACCCACCTAACCAGATCTCGAGATACCAGAGCCACGATGCCAACGGGGCATGAACCAGGTCACACGAGCGACGCTAGCAGTCAAACTTAGACTTGCTCGTCGCCCGGGAAGAAGGCGTGAAGAACTCGTCGCCCCCGCTCGTGGTGATGCGAGGCGGTGAAGAGGGTAGCGCCTGGCCTTGAGGCCGGAGGGTCTTCCAAGGCCTCGGTGATGATGCTTCCTGTGTCGAGGGGCGAACCCAAGAAAACACTTGTGAGGGGGCAAGAATGTATGACCGCATGAACCAACAAGTCAACGTCCATATAAACAAATCAGGGGCAAGCCCCCCCCCCCCCCCCCCAAAAAAAAACCTCAGTACTATTATGTAGGGCAAATTGTAAGATGGTCCTAAGTGAACAGTGTTCGGAATAGATGGACATAAATGCGGTAATGTTCCTTTTTTTCTATCCATGTATTAACTTTGAGATGCTACTTGTCTTGCGTGTTTGAAGAACAATAACCGACAGGAAATGGCTGATGGTGTACCGTCAGTTATAACTTTATCCGACCGTGAGCTGAAAATAGTCGATGGTAATTGCATCCTCGCTTATAATGGGATATCTAGTAGTGGTAAGTTACTGCTAATTTTCCAACTCTGCATGGGACAAGGTCCGGCACAAACCCAGGTTCAGTTATTTGTTGCAGGCTCCGAAATAGACATTGCTAGGTTGGAACAGTAGGAAAACAAAATAGGAAAAGAGTGACATTGGGGACTCTTTCCCCCGCCACCAGTCCAGCCAGGAGCGCAGAGAGGTGCACGATCCAACTGCTAATTTGATTAAGCTGTGAAATTCATCAAGACCCTTAATTAAAGATTTCCATAATTGAAAGCCACCCGTGGGACTGGCTAATAGCAGGGCACCGACAGGAAAAATATTTGACTATGATAATTGGAAGCCATGTGGAGTTCCGATGGGTCATGTTAGGGCCTGTTTGGTTTCAATAAGTCACCTGACTTATAAGTCAGGTGACTTAAAACCAGTGACTTATAAGTCACGCCTGTTTGATTGTCACGTGACTTATAAGTCACCTGACCACACCTTCCCATCTTGTTTTTTATGTAAAGGTGGTGGGACCACGCAAAAGTGGGTGACTTATAAGTTTTAAGTTGGGGTGGAGCAACTTATAACTTATAAGTTGGGGTGACTTATAAGTTGGGTCTGTTTGGCAAAATAAGTCACTTTTTTCACTTTTCGACTTATAAGTTGGTGACTTATTTGAAACCAAACAGGCCCTTAGATGCGCCACCACCATTTCATAATGACACATTTGTTCATAATAGCGGTGCACAATCCCCAAAGGCCATTGTGACAACACATAAATTTTCATTTAACCATCCGGTATTTCTTCTTGTTATCGACACCGTTCCAGTAGAAAGCCTTGCGGTCCTTGTCAAAACAGGCATGGTTGTGGTTGTAGAGGCGGTTGAAGCCCATAATAATAAAGGTGGATAAGCTAGACAATTCGAAGTCCATAGAAAGCCTTCCCGTGAGAACTCGCCCGTAGGTCTGCTTGCAGTAGCAATGGGGAATTGGAATCCTCGGTTGACTTTGACCAAATGCAAAATGATACGTAATAGTGGCATCTGCACAATGCGTGAAAACAGTCCTCCCGTTCCGCGTCACAAAGGGGACAACTGTCAGTGAGCTCTAGGTGTCAAGAAAACTTATTAGCCTAGGTGGCCAGCGATTTTGTCACAATTCTCCATGCGAACACCGTATCTTTGAAGGAGCAGGGCACCTCCATATGATCTTTAGATGGCCTGACGACCATCCATTGCCCTGCTCGTGGCTGTTGCCAATGGACACTCGCGCTCGTCCATGGCTAGGCGGTAGGCGGAATGACTGACGAAGATACAGTTTTTTTCGGGCGCCCATGCAATGATGTTGCCAGTGATGTGAGACGATGTGTGAATGCTACTAATCGCATCAACGATTGTAATCAGCTGGCCAATTACAAGAACACATTCATTGGTGGCATAGCGCGACGACACACTCCACATGGCCAACGCGGGTCGCGATCTCGTATGCGCCTTACCCCATCCTCCGTGCCACGTGTTCAGGCTTTGCTCTTCTTTTCTTTTTGAGAGAAGCGCATATTTCAACCCCAACTCTCGCCCCAATGAAATTTACAACCCCAACTTCAATATCGTCTCCGAACTCTTAAAATTGGCTAAGATTCAATCCTTCCTCCCCATTGACCATTTTTGACACGGTGACCATCCAGTCAGCATGAAACGTCACTAAAAAATTCAAAATTTCCAAAAAAAATCTGTAAAATTAAAAAATTAATATCTTTTTGTAAAATCAAGAATACAATACTAAGCGTTAGGAAAAGTTATGTTTATTTTATTTTTCTAGATTTTTGAACCTTTTATACAAATTTTAAGAAAATAGCCTCGAACCTTGTTTTGAAGGGAAGCCTTGGCACAACGGTTAAGTTGTTGCCTTGTTATCATGGGTCACGGGTTGAGTCCTAGAAACAGCCTCTTGCACAAATGCAGGGAAAACTTGTGTACTATAGACGCAAAGTGGTCGGATCCTTCCCCGGACCCTGTGCAAACGGGAGCTACATGCACCGGGCTGCCCTTTTTAGCCTCGAACCTTTTTTTGACTTTCCAGACTTTTCAGTAATTCAATTTTTTTTTCAGAAATTTCAGAAAGCAATCCCAATTTTTTTTTATTTTCAAGAATTTGAACTCTTTTTTTATTTTACAGATTTCTTTTATGTTTTTAACTTTTCAATTTTAAAAATTGTTTTCTTTTTATTTGGGACTAATTTGAACTCTTTTTTGAATTCTTTTTTGATTTTTTCTAAACTTTTAATTTTTTTTGCTGACTTGGCTTGCTAATTAGATGGTCAACGGGTAAAAACGGTCAATGAGGAGGAAAAGGTTGAATCTTGGCCGATTTTAAGAGTTTGGAGTTGTAATATAGATGATATTGGAGTTGGGGTTCAACTTGGAGGGAAGGGAAGGCATGTTTCTGCATTTTTTAATCTTTTGGATCGCCGGGTGGGGCTCGACGCAGGTAGCTCAAAACAAACTCACCAGGGGGATTCAGATGAAAGATGATGATGCCTCACTCATTATAAATCAATTCCTCCTGACTAATAGAGCTTCTGTCCATTTTTATGCTCCACAACATCCACGAAATTACCCGAAGGATTAAATTTTGCAACAAACAGTGCTTCTCAATCTCCCTTTGTTTGGATTTCGCAGTAACATTTCTAAATTAGGGGCATCGAGAGTATCTATCCACCCCTACATTAATACATGTGACATCTATCTCATATATTTTTCAAAGAGGAGGTTGAGGCGCCCGACATGTGCATCAATGCGATGCGCACACCCAAAAAACACAAGTACCAGAATGGCCATATTCTCCAAAAGTAATGTCACAATCTGCTATGGATAGTGCAAAGACCAAATGGTCAGTGCGGTCTTAGTTGTTTTTCATAATACATGATAATGTGTTAGTGTTTCGCTAATGTGAAGTGTTACTAATGTAAAAATAATCACAAGAAAGGAAAGAAAGAGTAAATGAAATGTACAATATAGTCACTCTGAAGCACACGAGAAAATGTCGGTATAATAAGGAAACAGATAG
This sequence comes from Aegilops umbellulata, assembly GCA_032464435.1. Classification (NCBI taxonomy): domain Eukaryota; kingdom Viridiplantae; phylum Streptophyta; class Magnoliopsida; order Poales; family Poaceae; genus Aegilops; species Aegilops umbellulata. The sequence continues at coordinate 660,705,903 of CP136057.1, forward strand.
GGGCCACTGCAGAGCTGCTTCTCGTATGCAGTGCGTTCTCCGCGATAAATGGAACATGTAACACGGACCACCAGGTGAATTCCCACGGGTTTCATCTTCTTCTCGCTGGGTGCCCTCTCAGTCTTAACCTGGACAGTGCCGATCTGTAGAATATTCTTTTCACCTAGCGTACATACATAGAAGAACTTTAGAGGTGACAAGGTCTTCTTTCATGAGCTGACCACCATGCATAATTGAGAAAGAGTTATAGATATTTACCTTGCACCACACAAAACAAGATGGCGTCGTCGGAGTCAGTGTTAATCCCGGCATAATCCAAGCACATGTGTTCCCTCCACCAAGCACTAGTATCCGGTGAGAAGAGCAAAAAGATGGGGTCGCCGAGGTACACAGAGTGATGATCTTCCCAGAGCAGTTCGTACGCAGCAAGTCCATCATCTACACAGGTGTAGATGAAACCTTCAACGAATACACATCTGCCATTCAAAAGGTCGTTTCTCGGCATAGTCCTTGGCAAGTTCTCGGCATCTTCTTCCAATAGGTCAACCCAAGGCATGACAACATGCCACCGCTTGGCACCGAGGTCAAACACAAGGCACGAGCATGTGATGGCATCACAGACTAGAAATGAATCATCGCCTAGTGTCGCGTATCCAGACAACTTGATCTTCCTGTCAAGAACATGAGATTGATCTGCCTCGCAGCGCATCCATGACCATGAGGTGGATCCACGAGGAGAAGCCTTGAGTTGGTAAACTTGGAGGGTATCAGTAAGAGCAACGGTAAACCCACCAAGTCGGGTGGCCATAACAAACGGATCAACATGCCGTGACGCAAAAGTGTGCCGTCTCTTGTCGAGATCAACCACGCGCATGCCATCTTCTATGCACGAGACAGCATATAGTTCCGAGCTGCTACCACGGACAAAGTGCCACTGTGGAGGCGGCTCGTCATTCAACATGTAGGGACTGCCTTCATCTGCAGGTACAACGTAATGCGGTTCGAGAGGCCTGTCGTCGTCGTCGTCATCGTCTCTCTCTAACCTTCTTATTCCCGACCTTGCATGCTCAATCGCACTCGAATCCATGAGATTGAATTTATCTAATTTATAGATAAATGATTGTAAACCAGCTTGGCAGATAACCAAGAGATCTCTGTGGATGGGAGCAGGCTTCACGTACAGAGCAGGAGGACCTGGAGGGAATGAAATATCTAAGCTCTTTTGGATCAAGCTATTGAATGAAATGACATCAAGCATCTCGGGGCTGCTTGGAATTGGATCCTCCTCCTCCTCCTCCTCGTCTCCATGTTGCAGCAGCACCTTCTCGTCCCTGTACTCCCTGATTGATTGATTGGTTAGTGGACATACATGAAACTAATTAATTCGTAATAAGCAAGATATATAGACAGAAACTTACTGCAGAAAGCAGAATTCATGTTGATCATCATGGACTTCTTCCATGGGCAACATATGGAGTATCCGGCGGCAGGTGGAGTGCAGGACCTCGACGCCTCCTCCTCCCCCTCCTTGTAGTATATCCGAAGGAGGAGGGAGGTGGAAGGTGGTGAGAATGGCGTGCAGGTGGTCGCACGGGCACCCGAGCCGGACACTGATCCAGACGGAGCACATGAGCCGGCCGTTGAGTTGGGTGAGGAAGCCATACCCTTCCTTTCCATAGAAAGGACAGAGTAATTCGACATTGACCGGCAGATGCAGCTTTAGCCGCCTAATTCTCTTCCTCTTTGATTCTTCTTCTTCGTCTTCAAATGAGAGCTTGTATGCGTAGATGACGTTGTCATGGAGCACGTAGATGGCATTGTCTTCTTGGACGTACACGGCGCGGCCAAGGATAGGGATGTAGTACTCGTGTGAGGGGTCGGTGAGGACCTGGGTCCAGCCGGAGTCAGGGGCGGAGAGATCCACGGCGAAGAAGAGGCTGTTGTCGAGGGAGAGCAGGATGAGCGAACCACCGTTGGTGCCGTGGCCGGGGAGCACGGCATAGCCCTGGAGGAAGGATCCACCCCACACGGGGAGGGACCTGTCGACTTTGCAAGGGTGGGTGTAGGGGCCGCCCACCTGCTCCCAACGACTAGAACTCCGGCCATCCGCGTCTTCCTCTTGGATGAGGAGCCGTTGAAGGACGAGGCAAAAACTGATGGGAGAAGAGTGGCTGGCGGACACGGCCCAGAGGAGGCCGTCGGCGGAGATGGGCACGCACCGGCCAAGCACGCTCGGATCCAGCGGAGGCAGCTCCTCCTCCGTCTCCGTCTCGGTCTCAATCTCATCTGTCTGCAGCTGCAGCTGCAGCTGCAGCTGCAGGGCCCGGGTTGGCTCCTTCTCCATCGGCTGTAGGACGCAGAGCGAGCGGCCGTCGGGAGCCAGGGCGGCGTCGGATCTCCGGCTGCACCCCGGCGGCTTCCCGAGGTCGTGGAATATCGGGAGCGCGTCGTCGCTCCGACCGGAGATCCGCCCGGAACTCGCCACGCGAAAGCTGTGCAAGCGTAGGGCGCTGGCGCGCATGACGCCGACGATCAGCGACCAGGCGGGGCCCTCGTCGGCGTTGGCTGGAATACCGACGTAATCCCGGCCCGGGAGGACCTGAGGGATCCGGTGGGGCGAGCAGGGAGCCCAGTAAGGATGCCTTCCGTAGAAAGTGCACGCCATCCCCCTCTCCACCGCCGCCATCATGGACCGCCAGCTGCCTAGGGCTCGCTATGAGGGTTAGAGATTTAATTAGGTCTTGGGATATCGGATGGGCGTCTTATTTTTTTTATAATAGTATTTTATATGTATTTTTTCAAAAGTCCGCGGCCCACCCGTACGTACTTTCCACATATACGTCTTGGGTACCGCCCGAGAAATTATCCCGAGCAAAAAATTCAGAATTATTTGAATATTTTGAATCCAAACACTCAAAGTATACTAAATTAAGGTTATTTCTCATTTAGATCAACATCCTTACTGTGGCGTAACTGGTTCGGGTCCTCCTTCCACAATATTTTTGTTTATTTTTCAGAATAGTTTAGCGCGCAAGTAGCAACGTTCCACTGAGATACTACCTCTTTTCTTATTAACTAGATCGGGATCGCGTCTTGGCTCGAGGGTGCCGGTCCCAACGATGTGGCGAAGCAAGTGACGGTCAATTTAGTAGAAAGCCATGCTTTATCAGGATATAACAGAATAAAGGAAAGAAGAAACATTCACATGTAATAGGAGCAAGACATCATAGATGGATACCAATTGTAGTACAACACATCTCCATAGCCACCAGAACGATAGCACAACACATTTGAAGGATGCAATGTTCATATACAGGGTAGATTAAAGGATGCAATGTTCATACACGGTAGATATCGAGTACAAAAGGATGGATAGATGTGACAAAGGGGACGTGTTCACAAAAGGAGAGGGAGATCACACGGTAGTTTACAAGGTGCATCACAGGACCTGGTGGCATCGAATGAAAGTCCAATCCCATGGTTCATGAATCCAAACAAACATAGGGACTTATAATCCAAGAGTTCCTGAAATCACGGTAATTTGTTGTCAATAAACAAAAGTAACCACCAGTTTCCAAAATCCCACCATGTATTAGTAAACATATGAATGTCACATAAAAATGTCTTCATCCCAAGGAAATCAAAAACAATAATTATGGTTGCCTATTACGACCACGTCAATAACACAACACATACATCAAGTACTCCAACCCTAATGGGGAAGTGACACACTATCTTCCCATGAAAGGTTAAGTGTAGGTCAAAAAAAAATCATGATTTCTTCAATTGTTAATCCATTTAAAAGCAAGTGGTAAACTCCTAAAGCTTTGGAGCCTTGCACAGGGTCGAAACTTTGAAGCCTCGCATTCCCAAACAATCTTAAGGAGGACCAACATAATTTAAACCAAGAAGAAATAAACAATATACTCCCTCCGTCCGAAAAAGCTTGTCTCTCAATGCTAGATACATCCATTTGAGGGGCAAGATTGGGACAAGCTTTTTCAGACGGAGAGGTATCAGCTGGAGAGCAATACCTATGATGAAACGGTGGCATGTTTGGGAATAATTATGAAAGGATCCCATTCATGTTCACACGGTGGCATGTTTCGACAATAATTATGCCCCTGATAGAAAAAATTCTAGCAAGTGAGCACTGTTGGGGAACGTAGTAATTTCAAAAAATTTCCTACGCACACGCAAGATCATGGTGATGCATAGCAACGAGAGGGGAGAGTGTTGTCTACGTACCCTCGTAGACCGAAGCGGAAGCGTTGACGCAACATAGAGGAAGTAGTCGTACGTCTTCCCGATCCGACCGATCCAAGCACCGTTACTCCGGCACCTTCGAGTTCTTGGCACACGTTCAGCTCGATGACGCACCCCTAGCTCCGATCCAGCAAAGCTTCGGGGAGGAGTTCCGTCAGCACGACGGCGTGGTGACAATCTTGATGTTCTACCGGCGCAGGGCTTCGCCTAAGCACTGCAACGATATATTCGAGGTGGAATATGGTGGAGGGGGGCACTGCACACGGCTAAGGAACGATCACGAAGATCAACTTGTGTGTCCATGGGGTGCCCCCTGCCTCAGTATATAAAGGATGGAGGAGGAGGAGGCCGGCCAAGGCTATTGGTGCGGCCAGGATGGGAGTCCTACTAGGACTCCAAGTCCTAGTAGGAGTCCATCAAGAGGGGAGGAAGGGAGAAGGAAGTGGAGGAGTAGGAAAGGTGGCCGGCCCCCTTTTCCCTAGTCCAATTCGGACTAGAGGGGAGGGGGGGCGCCACAGCCTTTTTCCTCTTCCCACTAAAGCCCATCAAGGCCCATTACTTCTCCCGTAATCCCGTAACTCCCCGATACTCCCGAAAATACCCGAATCACTCAGAACCTTCCGATGTCCGAATATAGTCGTCCAATATATCGATCTTTACGTCTCGACCATTTCGAGACTCCTCGTCATGTCCCCGATCTCATCCGGGACTCCGAACTCCTTCGGTACATCAAAACTCATAAACTCATAATATAACTGTCATCGAAACCTTAAGCGTGCGGACCCTACGGTTCGAGAACAATGTAGACATGACCGAGACACGTCTCCGGTCAATAACCAATAGCGGGACCTGGATGCCCATATTGGCTCCTACATATTCTATGAAGATCTTTATCGGTCAGACCGCATAACAACATACGTTGTTCCCTTTGTCCATCGGTATGTTACTTGCCCGAGATTCGATCGTCGGTATCCAATACCTAGTTCAATCTCGTTACCGGCAAGTCTCTTTACTCGTTCCGTAATACATCATCCCGCAACTAACTCATTATTTGCAATGCTTGCAAGGCTTAAGTGATGTACATTACCGAGAGGGCCTAGAGATACCTCTTTGGAGTGACAAATCCTAATCTCAAAATACGCCAACCCAACATCTACCTTTGGTGACACCTGTAGTACTCCTTTATAATCACCCAGTTACGTTGTGACGTTTGGTAGCACCCAAAGTGTTCCTCCGGCAAACGGGAGTTGCATAATCTCATAGTCAAAGGAACATGTATAAGTCATGGATAAAAGCAACAGCAACATACTAAACGATTGGGTGCTATGCTAATGGAATGGGTCATGTCAATCAGATCATTCAACTAATGATGTGACCTTGTTAATCAAATGACAACTCCTTTGTCCATGGTTAGGAAACTTAACCATCTTTGATTAACAAGCTAGTCAAGTAGAGGCATACTAGTGACACTCTGTTTGTCTATGTATCCACACATGTATTATGTTTCCAGTTAATACAATTCTAGCATGAATAATAAACATTTATCATGACATGTAAGGAAATAAATAATAACTTTATTATTGCCTCTAGGGCATATTTCCTTCAGTCTCCCACTTGCACTAGAGTCAATAATCTAGTTCACATCACCATGTGATTACCAGCAATACTTCACATCGCCATGTGATTAACACTCATAGTTCACATCGATATGTGATCAACACCCAAAGGGTTTGCTAGATTCAGTAATCTAGTTCACATTGCTATGTGATTAACACCCAAAGAGTACTACGGTGTGATCATGTTTTGCTTGTGAGAGAAGTTTAGTCAACGGGTCTGCCACATTCAGATCCGTTATGTATTTTGCAATTTTCTATGTCTACAATGCTCTGCACGGAGCTACTCTAGCTAATTGCTCCCACTTTCAATATGTATCTAGATCGAGACTTAGAGTTATCCAGATCGATGTCAAAACTTGCATCGATGTAACCCTTTACGACGAACCTTTTGTCACTTCCATAATCGAGAAACATATCCTTATTCCACTAAGGATAATTTTGACCGCTGTCCAGTGATCTACTCCTAGGTCGCCATTGTTCTCCCTTGCTTAACTCAGTGTAGGGTATACAATAGATCTGGTAAACAGCATGGCATACTTTATAGAACCTATGGCCGAGGCATAGGGAATGACTTTCATTCTCTTTCTATCTTCTGCCGTGGTCAGGCTTTGAGTCTTACTCAATTTCACACCTTGTAACACAGGAAAGAACTCTTTCTTTGACTGTTCCATTTTGAACTACTTCAAAATCCTGTCAAGGTATGTACTCATTGAAAAAACTTATCAAGCGTCTTGATCTATCTCTATAGATATTGATGCTCAATATGTAAGCAGCTTCACCGAGGTCTTCCTTTGAAAAACTCCTTTCAAACACTCCTTTGTGCTTTACAGAATAATTCTACATTATTTCTGATCCACAATATGTCATACATATACTTATCAGAAATGCTGTAGTGCTCCCACTCACTTTCTTGTAAATACAGGCTTCACCGCAAGTCTGTATAAAACTATATGCTTTGATCAACTTATCAAAGCGTGTATTCCAACTCCGAGATGCTTGCACCAGTCCATAGATGAATCGCTGGAGCTTGCATATTTTGTTAACACCTTTAGGATCGACAAAACCTTCTAGTTGCATTGTATACAACTCTTCTTTAATAAATCCTTTAAGGAATGCAGTTTTGTTTATCCATTTGCCGGATTTCATAAAATTCGGCAATTGCTAACATGATTCGGACAGACTTAAGCATAGATACGAGTGAGAAACTCTCATCGTAGTCAACACCTTGAACTTGTCGAAAACCCTTTTTGCGACAATTCTAGCTTTGTAGATAGTAACACTACTATCATCGTCCGTCTTCCTCTTGAAGATCCATTTATTTTCTATGGCTTGTCGATCATCGAGCAAATCCACCAAAGTCCATACTTTGTTTTCATATATGGATCAAATCTCAGATTTTATGGCCTCAAACCATTTCGCGGAATCTGGGCTCATCATCGCTTCCTCATAGTTCGCAAGTTCATCATGGTCTAGTAACATGACTTCCAGAACAGGATTACCGTACCACTTTGGTGCGGATCTCACTCTGGTTTACTTACGAGATTCGGTAGTAACTTGATCTTGAAGTTATATGATCATTATCATTAGCTTCCTTACTAATTGGTGTAGTAGTCACAAGAACAGATTTCTGTGATGAACTACTTTCCAATAAGGGAGAAGGTACAATTACCTTATCAAGTTTTCTACTTTCCTCCCACTCACTTCTTTCGAGAGAATCTACTTCTCTAGAAAGGATCCATCTTTAGCAACGATTTTGCCTTTGGATCTGTGATAGAAAGTGTACCCAACAATCTCCTTTGGGTATCCTATGAAGACACATTTCTCCGATTTGGTTCGAGCTTATCATGATGAAACTTTTTCACATAAGCATCGCAACTCCAAACTTTAAGAAACAACAACTTTGGTTTCTTGCCAAACCACAGTTCATACAGTGTCGTCTCAACGGATTTAGATGGTGCCCTTTTTAATGTGAATGCAGCTGTCTCTAATGCATAAACCTCAAAACGATAGTGGTAGATCGGTAAGAGACATCATAGATCGCACTATATCTAATAAAGTATGGTTATGATGTTCGGATACACCATTACACTGTGGTGTTCCAGGTGGCACGATTTTGTGAAACTATTCCACATTGTTTTAACTGAAGACCAAACTCGTAACTCAAATATTTGTCTCTGCGATCAGATCGTAGAAACCTTATTTTCTTGTCACGATGATTTTTCACTTCACTCTGAAATCCTTTTGAACTTTTCAAATGTTTCAGACTTATGTTTCATCAAGTAGATATACCCATATCTGCTCAAATCATCTGTGAAGGTCAGAAAATAATGATACCTGCTGCAAGCCTTAATATTCATTGGACCACATACATCAGTATGTATGATTTCCAACAAATCTGTTGCTTGCTTCATTGTTCCGGAGAACGGCGTTTTAGTCATCTTGCCCAAGAGGCATGGTTCGCAAGGATCAAGTGATTCATAATCAAGTGATTCTAAAATCCCATCAGCATGGAGTTTCTTCTTGTGCTTTACACCAATATGACTTAAACGGCAGTGCCACAAATAAGTTGCACTATCATTATTAACCTTGCATCTTTTGGTTTCAATATTATGAATATGTGTATTACTACGATCGAGATCCAACAAACCATTTTTGTTGGTGTGTATGACCATAAAAGGTTCTGTTCATGTAAACAGAACAACAATTGTTCTCTAACTTAAATGAATAATCGTATTGCAAAAACATGATCAAATCATATTTATGCTCAACGCAAATACCAAATAACACTTATTTAGGTTCATCACTAATCCCGAAAGTATAGGGAGTGTACGATGATGATCATATCAATCTTGGAACCACTTCCAACACACATCGTCACTTCACCCTCAACTAGTCTCTGTTTATTCTGCAACTCCCGTTTCGAGTTACTAATCTTAGCAACTGAACTAGTATCAAATACTGAGGGGTTTCTATAAACACTAGTAAAGTCCACATCAATAACATGTATAAAATATACTTATGTTCACTTTGCCATCCTTCTTATCCGCCAATCACTTGGGGTAATTCCGCTTCCAGTGACCAGTCCCTTTGCAGTAGAAGCACTTAGTCTCAGGCTTAGGACCAGACTTGGGCTTCTTCACTTGAGCAGCAACTTGCTTGCTGTTCTTCTTGAAGTTCCTTTCTATCCCTTTGCCCTTTTCTTGAAACTAGTGGTCTTGTTAACCATCAACACTTGATGTTTTTCTTGATTTCTACCTTCGTCGATTTCAGCATCACGAAGAGCTTGGGAATTACTTTCGTCATCCCTTGCATATTATAGTTCATCACGAAGTTCTACTAACTTGGTGATGGTGACTAGAGAATTCTGTCAATCACTATCTTATCTGGAAGATTAACTCCCACTTGATTCAAGCGATTGTAGTACCCAGACAATCTGAGCACATGCTCACTAGTTGAGCGATTCTCCTCCATCTTTTAGCTATAGAACTTGTTGGAGACTTCATATCTCTCAACTCGGGTATTTGCTTGAAATATTAACTTCAACTCCTGGAACATTTCATATGGTCCATGACATTCAAAACGTCCTTGAAGTCCCGATTATAAGCCGTTAAGCATGGTGCATTAAACTATTAAGTAGTCATCATATTGAGCTAGCAAAACGTTCATAACATCTGCATCTGCTCCTGCAATAGGTCCGTCACCTAGCGGTGCATCAAGGACATAATTCTTCTGTGCAGCAATGAGGATAAACCTCAGATCACGGATCCAATCCGCATCATTGCTACTAACATCTTTCAACACAATTTTCTCTAGGAACATATCAAAATAAACATATGAAAGCAACAACGCGAGCTATTGATCTACAACATAGATATGCTAATACTACCAGGACTAAGTTCATGATAAATTAAAGTTCAATTAATCATATTACTTAAGAACTCCCACTTAGATAGACATCTCTCTAATCCTCTAAGTGATCACGTGATCCAAATCAACTAAACCATGTCCGATCATCACGTGAGATGGAGTAGTTTCAATGGTGAACATCATTATGTTGATCATATCTACTATATGATTCACGCTCGACCTTTCGGTCTCCGTGTTCCGAGGTCATATCTTATATGCATAGCTCGTCAAGTATAACCTGAGTATTCCGCGTGTGCAACTGTTTTGCACCCGTTGTATTTGAACGTAGAGCCTATCACACCCGATCATCACGTGGTGTCTCAGCACGAAGAACTTTCGCAACGGTGCATACTCAGGGAGAACACTTCTTGATAATTAGTGAGAGATCATCTTATAATGCTACCGTCAATCAAAGCAAGATAAGATGCATAAAAGATAAACATCACATGCAATCAATATAAGTGATATGATATGGCCATCATCATCTTGTGCTTGTGATCTCCATCTCCGCAGCACTGTCATGATCACTATCGTCACCGGCGCGACACCTTGATCTCCATCGTAGCATCGTTGTCGTCTCACCAATCTTATGCTTCTACGACTATCGCTACCGCTTAGTGATAAAGTAAAGCATTACAGGGCGATTGCATTGCATACAATAAAGCGACAACCATACGGCTCCTGCCGGTTGCCGATAGCTCGGTTACAAAACATGATCATCTCATACAATAAAATTTAGCATCATGTCTTGACCATATCACATCATAACATGCCCTGCAAAAACAAATTAGACGTCCTCTACTTTGTTTGTTGCAAATTTTATGTGGCTGCTACGGGCTGAAGCAAGAACCAATCTCACCTACGCATCAAAACCACAACGATACTTTGTCAAATAGACTCCGTTTTAACCTTCTCAAGGACCGGGCGTAGCCATACTCGGTTCAACTAAAGTTGGTGAGACAGTCTCCCGCAAGCCATCTGTGTGCAAAGCACGTCGAGGGAACCGGTCTCGCGTAAGCGTACGCGTAAGGTTGGTCCGGGTCGTCTCATCCAACAATACCGCAGACCCAAAGTATGACATGCTGGTAGGCAGTATGACTTGTATCGTCCACAACTCACTTGTGTTCTACTCGTGCAAATAACATCAAACCATAAAAAACCTGGCTCTGATACCACTGTTGGGGAACGTAGTAATTTCAAAAAATTTCCTACGCACACGCAAGATCATGGTGATGCATAGCAACGAGAGGGGAGAGTGTTGCCTACGTACCCTCGTAGACCGAAGCGGAAGCGTTGACGCAACATAGAGGAAGTAGTCGTACGTCTTCCCGATCCGACCGATCCAAGCACCGTTACTCCGGCACCTCCGAGTTCTTGGCACACGTTCAGCTCGATGACGCACCCCTAGCTCCGATCCAGCAAAGCTTCGGGGAGGAGTTCCGTCAGCACGACGGCGTGGTGACAATCTTGATGTTCTACCGGCGCAGGGCTTCGCCTAAGCACTGCAACGATATATTTGAGGTGGAATATGGTGGAGGGGGGCACCGCACACGGCTAAGGAACGATCACGAAGATCAACTTGTGTGTCCATGGGGTGCCCCCTGCCTCAGTATATAAAGGATGGAGGAGGAGGAGGCCGGCCAAGGCTATTGGTGCGGCCAGGATGGGAGTACTACTAGGACTCCAAGTCCTAGTAGGAGTCCATCAAGAGGGGAGGAAGGGAGAAGGAAGTGGAGGAGTAGGAAAGGTGGCCGGCCCCCTTTTCCCTAGTCCAATTCGGACTAGAGGGGAGGGGGGGCGCAGCAGCCTTTTTCCTCTTCCCACTAAAGCCCATCAAGGCCCATTACTTCTCCCGTAATCCCGTAACTCCCCGATACTCCCGAAAATACCCGAATCACTCAGAACCTTTCTGATGTCCGAATATAGTCGTCCAATATATCGATCTTTACGTCTCGACCATTTCGAGACTCCTCGTCATGTCCCCGATCTCATCCGGGACTCCGAACTCCTTCGGTACATCAAAACTGATAAACTCATAATATAACTGTCATCGAAACCTTAAGCGTGCGGACCCTACGGTTCGAGAACAATGTAGACATGACCGAGACACGTCTCCGGTCAATAACCAATAGCGGGACCTGGATGCCCATATTGGCTCCTACATATTCTACGAAGATCTTTATCGGTCAGACCGCATAACAACATACGTTGTTCCCTTTGTCCATCGGTATGTTACTTGCCCGAGATTCGATCGTCAGCATCCAATACCTAGTTCAATCTCGTTACCGGCAAGTCTCTTTACTCGTTCCGTAATACATCATCCCGCAACTAACTCATTAGTTGCAATGCTTGCAAGGCTTAAGTGATGTGCATTACCGAGAGGGCCCAGAGATACCTCTCCCACAATTGGAGTGACAAATCCTAATCTCGAAATACGCCAACCCAACATCTACCTTTGGTGACACCTGTAGTACTCCTTTATAATCACCCAGTTACGTTGTGACGTTTGGTAGCACCCAAAGTGTTCCTCCGGCAAACGGGAGTTGCATAATCTCATAGTCAAAGGAACATGTATAAGTCATGGATAAAAGCAACAGCAACATACTAAACGATCGGGTGCTATGCTAATGGAATGGGTCATGTCAATCAGATCATTCAACTAATGATGTGACCTTGTTAATCAAATGACAACTCCTTTGTCCATGGTTAGGAAACTTAACCATCTTTGATTAACAAGCTAGTCAAGTAGAGGCATACTAGTGACACTCTGTTTGTCTATGTATCCACACATGTATTATGTTTCCAGTTAATACAATTCTAGCATGAATAATAAACATTTATCATGACATGTAAGGAAATAAATAATAACTTTATTATTGCCTCTAGGGCATATTTCCTTCAAGCACTTCCTGTCAATGTATCTCCCTGAAATGAAATAAGTTCAAATCAGATTTCATGCTCCCTAGAATGGAGAAAAATAATAATTTGATTACATTGTTATAAGCAACATATTGCCTAAATACTCCATAAGGAACAAATTATCTAATTGTCTATATTCATGGATCATATGATGCAATTATAATAGTCTTGGAACTATTTCTTTAATGCATAGGAATCCAAAACAATTCATTAGCACTATTCTCAATCAATCATCTAAAGTCATGGAATGGGTGTACCTTGTTAACACCATGCTTGGTTAAATCCTACTCCATCAATCATCGGGGTACCATGAGTAAAAGTGAAAGAAACAAATGACATAAATAGTGTTGTCACCTTGCGTCTCCAGCTCCTGTTCACTGACCCAAAGACCAGTTGCAAGAATATACTGGTGCATCCCACATGACTTGTCTATGATGCTGATGTCATTATATGCGGTTTTCGGGATCCCTCTAATGGATATCCCCAAACCATGCAGTTTAAACTCTTTGAATATCGCCACTGCTCCTCTCATGGTTCCAACCCCACCAATCACATAGACTTGTGAATTTTTGTAAAGGAATAGTAGATAGGATAGTAAGAGCAAGGCCTAAAGAATAGTAACAATTGGCATGTGAACCAGCACAATTAACATTGTACCTATTTTAAAAATAAAATAAAAATATGTAACATTAGGCTAGTGATTAGATTGAAGTTACACAGTATTTGGACAGCTACTTAGCGTGACCTGAGAAAACAAATCTGAACGATCCTTCAAAACTAGATCCTTTTCAGTGTGTGTTTCCACCAATGGTAATTACTTGCATGAAAAAAAAGAAACTGATGATGTCAGCAGATTCTTTTTCGGGACTGAAAATTCAAAATGTCTTGTAGCTCAAACCATCGGCTATATTGAAAAATTGTCTTCACATGAAAGATTTGTTGCGACGAAACCTTCAAAACTAGATCCCATTTTGGTATATTCCGACGGTTTTTTTTGGTAAAAAGTTAGCACGCATGTGCTATGTAAGTTATCATGACTGTGACACACAGTTACCAGAGCTGTTTTCATAGGAAATACCGGGCATAAAAAGATGGTCTTCCAACTTTACTAAGATGGTCATCCTAGATTCTTCCTCTTTTGAAACTTCAAAATGTTTTGTAGCTCAAACTATCACTTTGATCGAAAAACTGTTTTCACATAAAAGTTTCGTCAGGACGAGATCTTCGAAACTAGATCCCATGTTGGTATGTTCCAATCACTTTTTTCAGATAAAAATTTACGACGCATGTGCTACGCAAGTTATTATACTAGTTGAGCGTAAGTTATCGTGTTGTATACACATAAATTACCGAGGCATAAAAAATGGCTTCTTCGACCTTCTCCCCACATGCACATGCACATGGACGCGCCCTAGAGAACGAAAAATGCTAATATCAGGGAGGATTCCACCAAAATTTAAAAAAAATAAAATATTTTCGTAACTCAAACAACCGCTCTGATACAAAAACCATTTTCACATAAGAATCGTTGCGACAAGGCCTTCGACACACGATCTCGTGTTGGTATGTTTCGACAACTTCTTTCGGTCAAAAGGTTATCAGGCCTAGACTAACTAAGTTATCAACTCTGTTGTTTGTATATTACCATGCTATTCACACACGAATTACTAAAGGATGTTTTCAACAAGTCCCTCCCTCTCCTAGTCAAAAGCTATCACACCTAGACTAAGTAAGTTATCAAATTAGTTGTACGTATATTTTCAACAACTTTTTTCATGGGTCAAAATTATCATCGTGTTTGTACATACGTTACCAGGTTCGGGAGCCTGTGTTACCACGCTATTTACAGAGTAAGTTTTTAATAACTTTCTTCCACGGGTCAAAAAGTTATGGTGGTGTTTGTACATAAGTTATCAGGCCCGGGAGCCTGTGTTACCATGTTATTTATAGAGTATGTTTTCAATAACTTTTTCCCATGGGTCAAAAAGTTATCGTGGTGTTTATACCTAAGTAATCAGGTCCGGAAGCGTATATTATCACACTTTTACACAGAAGTTATCGTTGGTATGTTTTCAACAACTTTTTTCCACGGGTCAAAGTTATTGTGGTGTTTGTATCTAAGTTATCAGGTCCAGGAGGAGCCTATATTATCATGCTATTACACAAAAAGCTATTGGTTGTATGTTTTTAAAATCTTTTTCTCTGGGTCAAAATTATCGTGGTGTTTGTACCTAGGTTATCAGGTCCGAGGGCATATATTACCATGCTATTACTTAGAAGTTATTGGTGGTATGTTTTAATTTCAACAATTTTTTTTGCGGGTCAAAGTTATGGTGATGTTTGTACCTAAATTATCAGGTCAAGGGACGATCTTACCTTGCTATTACTTAGAAGTTATCGGTGGTATGTTTTCAACAACTTTTTCTCATGGGTCAAAATTATCGTGGTGTTTGCATCTAAATTGTCAGGTCCGAGAGGCTATATTATCATGCTATTTACACAATATTGCCAAGGTATGTTTTCAATGATGTTTTATAACCAAATAATGGGTAAGTCGGTCTACAATAATCATGTTTCTATAACATATACAACTTGGTAACAACAAAAATAACCATGTTGATAACTACAACCCGGTGACTACATAATTGTTATGTTGGAACTACGTAGTCTTCCCTCCTATGATGACCCCTCTCTCACCAAATTACTACGAATATTTGCTGGGATTCTACCATGATACGACGCGCCACCTTCTCTTTGTCAACATCTCCCACCTGTCCAAGTGCATCTCATGTAGAATTGTCTTTGATCCCAGCACCAATGTCGTTCTCGGCATCATCGGAGTGCTCGCGGGGATGCCTACTTCCATCAAGAAGTGAACCAGTGCCGGCCGCACAGGGCCTCAGAATTTTAGGGGCCCCGAATTTTTCTATAGCAGCTCAGTTCACAATACATATGCTAGTTCAGTGCAACTCCGCTCACGGCTAAAAACAGGATCAGGCGTTATTACATCAACCTCGATTACAGGCGTGGCCGGCGCGTCGTTCGCTGATTTCTAGGAGTGAAAAAGGACCGCAACCATCTCAATAATCAGCATTATCAAGCACTTGAAGGAATATCCCATATAAATACTATCACGAGTATATATATAAAGACACCACTTTCTGCTGGTGTTTGGAGATGTTTAACTCCATATCTAGCATTCTGTTCGAGCTATTCTCCGATTATTTGCGGCATAATGAAAAATACCCAAATATAAAAATTGTTTATTATTTTTCCCTGATTGCTGTAATATAGAATGTCTTTGAGGTATTTTGATGAAATCGTTACAATTTTTTTAATTAAGACGGGTTTCTAAAATATTTTAAATATAACATTGACATTTTTTTTACTAAAATGCCAACATAAAAAGGCCTTTGATTGACAACCGTGTTATGTGAAGGCGCTTGTAGCCTGCGGGTGGATGACGGCTTGGTCCTATGCCGCAGTGCATCTCTTTGCCAGGCATTCTTCTTCTAGTGGTAGGCCTATTTTAGGGTTTGGCACAAGGCCCCTAATTTTTCTGGCCCGGCCCTGTTACTAGGTACTAGCAACCACAAACAGTGGAATCGCAAGGGACTGAACGAATCAATTTCTTGGACAATGAGATACGACTATATATGCAGAAACAACATATCTTGTTTCCCAAAAAATATTGGGAGGAAATAGATGAACGATTACTGATTGGAGCAAGGGACACACACGCATGCACGCATGCAGATAGCTATAGGGTATGCAGATCAAGATGGAAGCATGCAAGATTTATCACTCCAAGAAGAGGTGCCAATCTATCAGCTAACGAAAATTAATGGTCTGATTTGCCCAATTTGTGGCACTTGGGATTTGCAATTAAAGATTTGATAGAGGTGCTACACAGGATGCAGAAAACCAAAACACAAAGGAAGATTTTGTTGCATATACGTACAAAAAAGATGTGTATATATCGAGTTGAGATAGAGCTGAAATGCATGTACTACGTACTATACATGACTCATGACTGACTGGCTATGAGCATGGGATACCCACAAGCTGATGGATGGATAATTACATGCATCCTAACCGAGAGCTTGGTGTTCCCTAGAATGACTAAGTAATATTCCATACTTCCTTACTCATCTCCTCGGTCCATGTCTCGACACTCAAACGAAGATCAGACATGGCACCAACTGCAGCGTATGCCACACTTTTATCCCTGAAAGAAAAATATGCATATAATCAATGAGAAGGAACATGGAAACTTGAACAGCCAATAAAAGCGAAGCATGGCATTGAAAATCAATGAGAAGGAACAGCCGTCCAAAATGATGCAAGGCATTGAAAATGATATGCACCTCCTCCGCTCCTTGGACACAGATTCGGTGAACTCCACAAGACCCACCGCTACCTTTAATCCGGCTTTTGGGTCCTTTATACCCCGCAATATGCCAGAGTAGGCCTTAAATATTCCCTCTCTAAGCTCTGGTCATCATACGCAACCTTTCCCTCTTCTAAAACGTCAGCACGATATTTTCCGTTGGCGGCTTCCTTAAGTTTTTTCATAACAGTCTCTAGGTACCTCTCGAAATTCCTGCCAATAACAAAGGCAATCTCTCCAAAGCATGCCAGAATTGAAGGTTTAAGAGCCACAACTGATAGACCTTTGTAAAGAACATCCATAATTTGATCACAAAATAGCACCGCCGTTTTATCTCCCAAGACACGACAAATATCACACATCGCCTCTAAATAAGTTGGAGAGAGTCGCTTCACATTAAAATACTGCAGGAGCATAGGCATATGTTCCCCAAAATCTGGACCAAGGGCATGAGCAAGAGCACCAACGGCAAGGGCTGCTTTATCACGAGCACCAGAACTGTCGCTCGTTATGACACGACACAATAGCAGCAACACACATTGAGCAGAGTCCCTAAGTTCATATCGATAGATTGTGTTGCCCATCTTCTCGATTGTGACTTGAAGTAGACCACACAGCAAAACCTCAAGAAGGCCACAATTCATCTTGTCACCTGATGAAATTACTCCACCATCATGATTCAGCACCACATTCAATCTTCGCATGGTTATCGACATTAAGAAAATAATAGCTGAGGAAACATCACCCTCTCTTGTGTTGGCGACTCTTGCAATCTCACTCAATGCTTGGTAAGCATATGCACATGCTGGACGCCTGAAAGGGGTCTCCTTGGCAAGTTCCGAAGCAGAAAGGAGAGCGTCAATAACAGGCTTAACAAAAGGTGAAAGCTCGGATGAGTTTGACTTTGATTTTGGTTGTGCATCTTCTCCTCGGTAACCTTGAGCAAGAAAACATATAGCTCCACAGACTTTCTCGGACACTTCTGGAACATCTTTACTACTCTCTATCAACACAGCCATGATCCGAGGAAGGTTTGCATTTGTTACGATTCGATTTGGACTGGCTTGAGAATGTCGGAGCTCAAACAACCGCTGCAGTGTATGTGCGGTAGAGTCTCTTACCTGCTTGTTTTGGTCTTTCATCATGTCAAGCAACGGATCAATCATGGGAGCAAGTTTCTCAAGAGAGGGACCATCTAGGATGTAACCTAATGCAAACGTAGCTGCTTTGCGACGTTGCCAATCCGACACTATGATGTTAACCTGAAAAAACCGCATCACGGGAGGGACAATTGCATCCCCAATACTTATAGCGGCAAGGCTTAGGCAGTCCATAGCACTTGTGGATAGGTCTTTTAAGCTATCATCTCCGTCTTGCTTTAAGAGAGTTCCTAGAAGAAGTGGAGCAAGTGAAGAGAGGGGCTTGCCAATAAAGCCACAATCAGGAGCAGGGAGATCGTCGTCGTCGTCGTCATCGCGCAGGTCGTCTTGTCGCCTAATCTCTTCTTCACAAACAGTTGTCCAGAACTCAATAGATTTGAGCGCGGCCGATTCCACACCTCCTTTCAAAGCTTGAGTTGTAAGCCCAAGTATCGTTTCCATGTAGGGCTCTAACTTTGTGTGATGTCTGGATGCAATCACAGCAAGGCACTCAAAGATCACCTGTCTGAACTCCGCTTCTTCGGATTTAGCAGTAGTGAGGACCGCGGCCATTATGCGGGTTGTCTCATCGTCGTCTTTAAAAATTCTCCTAGCTTCATACCGTAGAACGTTATGTAGAGCTCTAACTGCCGCGAGGCGGACATCGCGGCTTAGGTCGCCCTCCACGCGGCTCGCCTCCACGATGAGGGCATTGAGAACGTCGTCCACCTGATCCTGCATCAGGTACATGTACCTATTCTTGAAGACATGCTCCAGCGCCTCCAGGGCCGCCTGCTGCTTTAAAGGCGACACGCCGTGCCTTTGTGCGGCGTTGCCCAGCAACCGGCCAAGGAGGTCTGGCCACTCCTCGATGCGCGTGAGCTTTGCGATGACCTGCGAGGAGGCGCGCCTGGCGTCGGCGACCGAAGATGCTAGCACCGTTGTGAGGGACGACTCCTTGATCTTGGATCGGATGGACGGGTCAAGGCTGAACCACCGCTGGACCAGTGGATCATTGATCGGATGGACGTCAGAGGAGCACAACGAGTCCTTGAGGATGGTGCCGGCGAGCCTCCTAGACTCGGGTGGGCTGTTGTCGCTGGAAAGCTCCGACGAGAGGCGCAGGAGGAAACCGGGGAGGTCGGCCTCCTGGAGGCGCTTGAGATCGGCCTCTGCCGCTGAACGTATGCCGCCGTCGTCGGGGTGCTGAGCATCCAGCAGAACCTTGGTGATATCCATGGCTGTTGTACCTCTTGCTTGCTGCGAGAGACGTAGTACAAATCTACGAGAGACGTAACTCGGCGGCGGCGAGGCGATTGGGATCAATCTGCTTGCTGGTTACCAATACCTTTTTTTTTTTTGAGGAATAGGTTACCAATACGTGAGGCGGTGAAGAAGACTAGGTCGGTTGAGTCCGCGCCGGTCGGTCCAATTTAGTGGGCTGAAAGGGCCCAAAAGAAGAAAAACGTGCCAATTATATATCTACTCCCTCCTTTCTCATTTACTGTGCATCACATATTCCAGTGAGATCAACACTGATGCTTTCGTCATCACCCCAAAGATGTAGTATTAGAACTTGAACAAGCCGAAACTCCGATATGGAAGGCAAACACTTGATGACCCCGAAAAATGCAAGAGTCCGAACCTATCATAGTTTCATATTTGTTGGTGTTGTTGCCTCTGCATTACCAAATTGAAGGGACAGTCGACAAACCTTATCTGCGAGCGATGAAGTTGTGTGACAATGATCTACTGCAATGACAAAGCTCTCTTCCAAGGACTTGTACTTAATAAAATCAAGTACCATGTGATGCACAGTGCAGGACAAAACATCACCGTTGTCATTTAGATGTACAAGCTGTTGGAAATATGAGTAATTTACCAAATGATTTTATTAACAGAAATAATAGATAAAGCATGATTAATATTTTTTTTGCGAAAAAACTTCCAATCTATTCATCTTCAATCATGGCAGTACAACGAACACCAGAAATAAAATTACATCCAGATCCGTAGACCACCTAGCGACGACTACAAGCACTGAAGCGAGCTGAAGAGCTTCTGTTGTGTCTCTCTTGAGAGGAGCGACCTCTCTTATATAGGCACAGGAGAAGGACGCGAAGAGGCTGCGCTGTTCGAATTCAGTGTCCACTACAGAAAACGTTTCAACTCCCACGTGACCTTTCGTATACCCGTCGTGCGTGCCAAAAATTTAGACATCGGCTCATTCCCGCAACCCGCAGCACGGCGCGGCGCGGCGCGTCGTGACGAGGCATGGAGTGGCTAGGCGGGCGGCGGAGGAGAAGCGCGCGTGGATGTCCCTCTTGTTCTCATGCCCATACATGTGGGGAAAGAACCTCCCTTATAAAGAGGTCCAACTCCCTCTAAACTAGCAATGTGGGACTAAACTTTTGTGCCACCTCTTGCCTTGCACGAATGGGCTACGTGAGCCTCTAGGATTTATTAGGAATTTCTGAAACTGCTATTGGGTTAGGCCCAAAATAGACAAAATTCCAGCAATCCCCCGCCAGATCCCAGAGGCACACAAAATTTGCCTTTGGTTCCAAAACACTATTTTATATACCGGTACTACAGTGGAGACTGTTAAGTTGAACTTCCACCTAGAACTCTATGCTACAACAGTACGCAACTTGAATAGTGGACTGGGCCTTGAACTGCAAGTTTTCTGCGAATCTAGCTTCACATAAAGCCTTGACCGATACATGGCTACCGTGGGTCTTCCCCGCGGGTGGAGCTTATGCGGCATACTCCGAGACCTTTCATGAGTTTACTAGAGAGAAAACTACTCTCATAGATTGCAACGTTTGACAATCAGACTCATATAGGTGTGTTCTTAAAAAGATGTTCTGCAGGACGACATCTCTGCTTCAATGAGCCACTTAGAACACATTAAGATATACATCAACCTGCCATGCAGATTAGGAGAGTATTGCATCTTCATGGAGTGGTATTGTTGATAGTAAGGATACTCTCCTCTTAGTTAACCAACAACTTGTCTTCCACATCTAATTCACGGGATCTCCGATCACAAAGAATAGGTTACCACTGTGAACAATTCATATTGTGGGTCTCATACCCATCTCCCTCGATGCATTATCTATCACATTACGTGATAGACCCTTAGTAAAAGGATCTGCCAGATTCTTAGACGTTTGGATATAATCCAATGCAATAACTCCGGATTTTCTCATTTTCCTGACAGACTTTAACCTTCTCTGAACGTGTCTTGATGACTCCATGTTATCCTTTGAGCTGCTCACTTTCGTGATCACAGTTTGATTGCCGCAGTTCATAAGGATACCTGGTACTGGTTTCTCAACAATCGGCAAGTCATTCAAGAGCCGGCGAAGCCAATCTGCTTCGACCGTAGCTGTATCTAGTGATGTGAGTTCTGCTTCCATTGTTGACCTCGTTAAGATGGTCTACTTGCAAGACTTTCAAGAAACAGCGCCACCTCCATGAGTGAATACATATCCGCTCCTGGCCTTTATCTCATCAGCATCTGAGATCCAGTTTGAGTCACTGTACCATTCAAGCACCTTTGGGTCCCCGGTGTAGTGAATTCCATAATTCGCAGTGCCTTTCAAATAACGCAAAACTCTTTCTAGAGCTTTCCAATGCACATCTCCTGGTTTTGAGACAAACCGACTCAGTTTGCTAACATCAAAAGAGATGTCAGGTCTTGTAGCACTGGCTAAGTACATAAGCGAGCCAATAATCTGAGAATATTTCAATTGATCTCTAGCAATTCTTCGATTCTTTCGAAGTAACACACTCACATCATATGGTGTTGGAGAGCCTTGCAGTCACTATAGCCAAAGCGACTCAAGATCTTTTCCACATAGTGAGATTGAAGCAATGTAATCCCACCATCATCGTCTCTCAACAACTTGATGTTCAAAATGACATCAGCCACTCCTAAATCCTTCATCTCAAAACAACGAGATAGGAAATCCTTGACCTCCTTAATAACATTCAGATTTGTTCTGAAAATCAGTATGTCATCAACATACAAGCAAAGGATAACTCCCTCGCCCCCATCATGGCGATAGTACACACATTTGTCAGCTTCGTTTACAACAAAGCCTGCAGCTGTTAAAGTTCTTTCAAACTTCTCATGCCACTGTTTGGGTGCTTGCTTGAGTCCATACAAAGACTTCAGCAACTTGCACACTTTTCCTTCCTGACCATCTAGTACAAACCCATCTGGTTGTTCCATATAAATTTCCTCGTACAACTCTCCATTTAGGAAAGCAGTCTTAACAAAATCCATTTGATGAACGAGAAGACCATGCGAGGCAGCTAGTGAAAATAGAACTCGAATAGTGGTTAGTCGAGCCACAGGTGAGTAAGTATCAAAGAAGTCTTCACCTTCCTTTTGGGTATAACCCTTAGCCATGAGCCGAGCCTTGTACTTTTCAATAGTACCATCAGGCCTAAGCTTCTTCTTGAATACCCATTTACATTCTATAGGTTTGTACCCATAAGGACGATCAGTTATCTCCCAAGTTTCATTCGCCAAGATGGAATCCATCTCGCAACGAACCGCTTCCTTCAAGTAGTCAGCATCTTCAGATGCATAAGCCTCTGAAATAGAATTGGGAGTGTCATCTATGAGATACACAAGAAAATCATCACCAAAGGACTTTGCAGTCCTCTGTCTCTTGCTCCTAGCAGGAACTTCATTTTTTTCCTCCACAAGACTTTCAAAGTGTTCCATCGAAATGGCAGGTTTGGTAATTTTAACTGATTCATGATTCGATGATTTAGGCATCTCCTGATTAGATGAGGTAGCCATATCCTTCATGGGAAAGATATCTTCAAAGAAAGTCGCATCATTCGACTCCATGATCGTACCGACATGCATGTCAGGTACCTCAGATTTTACAACCAATATCTATAGCCAATGCTCTGAAAAGCATATCCCAGGAAAACACAATCCACCATTTTTGGTCCAAGCTTCCGCTTCTTTGGAATTGGAATATTGACTTTCGCCAAACAACCCCATGTTTGTAGATAAGAGAGTTTTAACCTTTTCTTCTCCCATTCCTCGAATGGAGTTATCTCTTTGTTCTTTGTGGGAAATCGGTTTAGGACATGACATGCAGTCAAAATCGCCTCCCCCCACCATGCCTTGGAGAGACCCGATGTGTCTAACATGACGTTAACCAAATCTGTTAGAGTATGGTTCTTTCTTTCGGCCACCCCATTTGACTGAGGTGAGTAGGGAGTTGTCCTCTCATGGATTATACCATGTTCCGCACAAAAAGCATCAAATTCATTGGAAAAATACTCTCCACCACGGTCGGACCTAAGCCTCTTGATTTTTCGATCAAGTTGGTTTTCCACTTCAGCTTTATAGATCTTGAAAAAGTTCAAAGCCTCATCCTTAGATTTCAGAAGATACACACGGTAGTATCTAGTGGAGTCGTCAATTAACGTCATGAAATATTTCTTTCCACCTTTTGTCAAAACACCATTCATTTCACATAGATCTGAATGTATGAGTTCTCGTGGTGCAAGATTTCTCATTTCCGCAGTCACATGAGACTTACGAGGTTGCTTAGCTTGCACACACACATGACACTTGGATCCCTTGACAGTGGTGAAACTAGGGATTAAGTTCAACTTCGCTAGTCGCGACATGCAACCAAAGTTAACATGACAAAGACGTGAATGCCACACATTTGATTCACTATTGTTGCAAATATGATTAACAACTTTATTGCAAACGTCTGATAAGGATAAATGAAACAGGCCTCCTCACTCATAGCCTTTACCAACAAAGGTTCCATACTTGGATATTACAAATTATTCGACTCAAAGACAAGCTTGTTGCCATCTCTACACAAAAGAGATCCGCTAACAAGATTTTTATTAACGGAGGGGACATAATGCACGTTCTTCCGCCGCACGATCATCCCCGAAGTAAACTTCAGATCGACCGAGCCAACACCACGAACAGAAGCACTTGAACCGTTGCCCATCAGTACGGTTGAAGTCCCTGCGGTCTGATAAGACAAAAACATGGAAATATCACCGCATACATGCACATTAGCACCCGTGTCAATCAACCAATCAGGAGAATGACATACTGAAAGAATAGTGAGAAATATACCATACCAAGCATCCTTCATGTCAGTGTCTCCAATGACAACATTTGCGGTATTGCCGCCTTTCCCAGGGTGGCGCTTGTCATAGCGATTAGGGCAACTAGGAGCCCAATGATCAGGATCCCCGCACACATGACAAGCACCTTTCTTCTTGTCATTCTTCTTCTTGAAGTTCGTGTGTTGCACAGCCTTGTTCTTCCCATCAAACTTTGCTTTACCATCAAACTTGCCCTTGTTCTTGAACTTGTGGGGCTGGAAGTTCTTCTTCTGCACCAGATTGGCACTAGATCCTCCCTCAATACCTCGAGCACGTGTATCCTTTGTTCTCGCCTTTTCTTCCACATCAAGAGTGCCAATGAGATCCGAGACGGAAAACTCCTGTCTCTTATGCTTCAGTAAGGTAGCAAAGTTCCTCCATGAAGGAGGAAGCTTAGTGATGATACCTCCGGCAACAAACTTGTCTAGTAGCATACAACTGAAGTGCTCAAGTTCTCTAGCAAATGACTGTATCTCATGAGCTTGCTCAACCACGGAGCGCTCTTCAGTCATCCTGTAATCATAGAATTGCTCCATTATGTACAACTCAGTGCCAGCATCCGAGACCCCAAACTTGGCTCGAGTGCATCCCACATATCTTTTCCATTATCAATTGACGCATAAGCATCAACTATGTTCTCACCAAGAACACTCAAGAGAGTAGTCTTAAACAGAGTATCCATTTTCTGAAAAGCTTGTGCCTGTTGAGCATCAAGCTCTCCTTCAGGTTTGCCGAGAGTGGCGTCATAGCAACACATGGTTTGAAACCATAAGACTGCTCTCACGCGCCACCTCTTATAATGGATACCCTCAAACATAGGAGGTCTCATGGAAGCAGCAAAACCACTTCGGGTAAATTTCCTATAATAAGGTTTTTGGATTGTTGGAAATATGAGCAATTTACTAAATGATTTTATTAACAGAAATACTAGATAAAGCATGACTAATATAGTAGGGATAAAACAAGTCATGTGTTCTGACAGAGAGAAGGTAAACACATATATGAACTTGAACTAAACACATCTACAACAGACACTAGATCAAGTTGCATATATGAAGTAGAACCTAACATATGTAGGACATAAACTAGAGCAAAGAACTGTGTCATGACATCTAACAGAAAGAGCAAGAACACATACGGGACAACATCAGCAGAAGCACTGGACTTGGGGTCGACATCCTCTCCAGCCATGTCGTCGATGAGGTTGTCGACGTCGGGGAAGTAGTCGTCGGAGTCCGTGGTGAAGAAGCCAGTAGTCGCGCGGAGAACTCCCCAAAAACCTTATCACCCTTCTCCCGTACAGGTCTCAAAAGGTGCGGTTTCGGAGGCCTACTGTCCCGACCAGCGGTGCACGCCGCAAGACGGGATGGGGAAGAACGTAGCAGCAGCGCAGTGCTCGGAACTTTGTGGCGAGAGGAAAAGGAGCTTCTGTTGTGTCTCTCTGGAGAGGAGCGACCTCTCTTATATAGGCACAGGAGAAGGACGCAAAGAGGCTGCGCCGTTCGAATTCAATGTCCACTACAGAAAACGTTTCAACTCCCACGTGACCTTTCATATACCCATCGTGCGTGGCAAAAATTTAGACATCGGCTCATTCCCGCAACCCGCAGCGCGACGCGGCGCGACCCGTCGTGACGAGGCGTGGTGTGGCGAGGCTGGCGGTGGAGGAGAAGCGCGCGTGGATGTCCTTCTTGTTCTCATGCTCATACATGTGGGGAAAGAACCTCCCTTATAAAGAGGTCCAACTCCCTCTAAACTAGCAATGTGGGACTAAACTTTTGTTCCACCTCTTGCCTTGCACGAATGGGCTGTGTGGGCCTCTAGGATTTATTAGGAATTTCTGAAACTGCTATTAGTTTAGGCCCAAAATAGACACAATTCCAGCAATCCCCCACCAGATCCCAGAGGCACACAAAATTTGCCTTTAGTTCCAAAACACTATTTTATATACCGGTACTACAGTGGAGACTGTTAAGTTGAACTTCCACCTAGAACTCTATGCTACACTAGTAAGCAACTTGAACAGTGGACTGGGCCTTGAACTACAAGTTTTCTGCGAATCTAGCTTCACATAAAGCCTTGACCGATACGTGGCTACCGTGGGTCTTCCCCGCGGGTGGAGCTTATGCTCGAAACTTTGTGGCGAGAGCTAGAGGAGCTTCTGTTGTGTCTCTTTGGAGAGGAGCGACCTCTCTTATATAGGCACAGGAGAAGGACGCGAAGAGGCTGCGGCAGGAGGTGAAGCAAAGAAGGGAGACGAAGCGAACAGGCAGCGGCCGAAGAGGCGCGCCGTTCGAATTCAGTGTCGTTTCAACTCCCACGTATCATTCCCGCAACCCGCGGCTCAGTCCCGTGGCTAGGCGGGCGGCGGAGGAGGAGCGCGTGTGGATGTCCCTCTTGTTCTCATGCTCATACATGTGGGGAAAGAACCTTTCTTATAAAAAGGTCCAACTCCCTCTAAACTAGCAATGTGGGACTAAACTTTTGTTCCACCTCTTGCCTTGCATGAATGGGCTGCGTGGGCCTTTAGGATTTATTAGGAATTTCTGAAATTGCTATTAGGATATGCCTAAAATAGACAAAATTCCAGCACAAGCTGGATCATTCTGCTGATAAGCTCATCAAAACATATCGTTGATAGTTCCTCCATGTATTTGCCTTCTGTTACATTGATAAAAGCTTCAGCGATCCATTGCTTTACTAAATCATCTTTCTGAATTATGTAGTCCTCTTCATATATACTAAGATACATGGATAAAAGCTTCAGCGATCCATTGCTTTTCCATGGTTTATTACTTGTTTCATCCCTTCCTAGTTGGGATTTATCCTCAAACCAGAACCTAAGGGTTTATTTACATATTCCACTGTTTCTGGTTTGCGCTGGTTTACTAAAAGACTAGCAACAGTAACCATTTCTATTGGCGAACCAGCACATTTCCTTATAATGTTGTTTGCAACTTCATTTAGTTCTGGAGGACATTCATATTGTGGACCAAAAACAGTTCTGAAAAATAATTTGCTTGAATCATGACCAAGTGGTTTCATCATAAGAACATACTTGGAGTCATAACCCCAGCGGAGTCGCCAAAAAGTGTGTTGGCACACGAACACGTCACGTGTACCCTCGACGCCGGGGGTGATGCACCGCAGCTCACGTCGAAGGAGACCCAACCGACAGCGCGATACGCAGGACAGTCGGCGGGCGCTTTTGAAGACCAGAAACCCCACACGCCCGGGAGGGACCCCGTCAGGGAGTGCGGCGGCTATGGGCTGCTCCAGGTCGATTCGCTCGCCCCTAGAGCCTCGTGGATCAGCAGCCCTCCAGCATGAAGAACTAGCGAAGAACGAGAAGAAAGATACAAGGGAGGGATAAAAAGTAGATGAACACGAAAAAGTAGTAGATGTGTTTGTTCGATTGTGTGTTGTTCAATCGGCCGTCACCCCCAACATATATAAGAGGCGGCTGGACTTCCCGTACAAGCAAAGGATTTATCTAGGTTTTCTTTACAAGAAAATTACATCAATTCATGTCCTAGAGTCCTAGTTCTGGTCCCACTCGGATTCAGCCCGAATCTGGTCCAATCTTCTGTCTTGCTCCTTGCGTGGGCCGTGGAATCCGCATATGACTTCCGATGGAGACGGTTCAAATATCAATTTCGTGTGCTTCGACGAGGCCAACAACCCGTATGTTGATCACTTTTCCAAATAAGGTCATCCTGAATACTCCACGGGGTCATCCCTAATTTTGAGTCGGACTCGTTCATGTAGCTGACTAGACCTTCCGACTCTTGCAGCGTCTCTGCAGGTCGTATACTAAGTCGGATGATGATGACTCCAAAAGCAAATTTGACCTTTTCGACGTTATGAACAACTCCCGTGTTGAACACTTTTTCATACGAAGCCATCTTGATAAGTATTTGAGCCCATCTTCAGCATCTGATCGGATTGGCCCCGACAGTTTCTACTGTTAACGGCGGCAAGCTTTCCCGGCAAGGTTACTGTTCACGGCGGCAAGCTTTCCCCGGCAAGGTTACTGTTCACGGCGGCAAGCTCTCCCCCGGCAAGATTACTGTTCACGGCGGCAAGCTTTCCCCGGCAAGGTTACTGTTCACGGCGGCAAGCTTTCCCCGGCAAGGTTTTTGAGGCAGTAAATGACCTCGGATGAAAATGTGCCCAAAAGCAAAGTTGACCGTTTTTACGAGACAAAAAACTTTCATGTTGAACGTTTCTCGATTTGAACCCATCTTCTAGGCCAAAACGGTCACGCAAAACAGGATGTTATTCGCGCTACCCATCAGACACGTGGCTGGAGAGGCGCGCCATTTATGGCACCGTGACAGGGCTGCATTCGGATGGCTGTAAATTTTGCATACGGACTCGGATTGGGACGATGTTTATACCAAAATCGACCGTTTCGACGAGCCGAAGACAATTCATGTAGAGAATTTCTTCATCCGAGGTTGTCCTGGTGGCGTAATTGACAAAAAAGCACTCAGAACACCTAAACATGACAATCTGAGTGTAGTTTTGGTCTTTGATATGATGCCGAATGATTATGGTCTAAACATCAAAGTTGTTCCACTCGGCAATGTGAAATTTCTTATTTAGAATATTTTGTCATTTGAGGCCATCTCCATTGCATTCCGCATTATGCCAAAATCAGGTGTCAACACATGTCCCCCTGTTTTTCGGCAAAGCTTGCATGCCGAAAAATAATTTGCACCATGTTTGTTCTAAGGACGATGTCAACACTCCATCGACCATCTATTTTTCTTAGGGCGATAATTATGTATCGGCCATTGCCTACTTAGGCTTCCTGCCACACACTCGGGTGGTATTTCTCAAATATTTGCCATTGAGAGCTCGAGGTAACAATGCCCCTTGTATTGATTCCACCAAATATGAATTTCCGGGAACAACTCTTGTAATCCTAAAAGGACCTTCCCAACTTGGAGACCACTTCCCGAATTTTCTATCTCTAGAACCAATCGGCAGAATCACCTTCCACACAAGATCGCCAACCTGAAAATTCTTCAACTGGACCTTTTTATTGTAAGCTCTGGCTACCCTCAGCTTGTCCCTCTCTATAGCCCTTAAAGCAGCCAAACGTTTATCAGCAACTTCATCAATGTTGTCCATCATCAAATTGTAAAAGTCCACTGCCGATAATTCATTCTGTTTGGCTATTCTCAAAGCACTCAAATTTACTTCCACTGGTAAAACAGCCTCTTGACCGTATACTAGCTCATATGGAGTCACCTTTGTACCACCATGCCTTGAGATTCTATGTGCCCATAAAGCTTCAGACAATAACTCATGCCATTTTCTTGGATTATCCTCAATCTTCTTTTTGATGAGCTTGATCAATATCTTATTGCTAGATTCAACTTGTCCATTAGCTTGGGCATAATATGGAGATGAATTGAGCAACTTTATGTTATAAGATTCGGCAAACTCTCTGACTTGGTGTGACATAAAAGATGAACCTTGATCTGTAGTTAACGTTTGAGGAATACCGAATCTATGAATAATGTGCTCGGTTATGAATTGAATTACCTACGTATGCGTCATGTTATTGAGAGGTACTGCTTCAGACCATTTAGTGAAATAATCAGTTGCCACCAACACGAACCGATGCCCCTTTGAGGAAGATGGATGAATTTTCCCAATAAAATCTAAACCCCATCCTCTGAAAGGCCACGGCTTGATAATAGGATGCAACATAGCAGCAGGAGCCAATTGAATATCACCAAAATTTTGACAAGCTTCGCACCCTTTATAATATCTGAAGCAATCATTAATCATGGTCGGCCAATAAAACCCAGCACGTCGTAATAACCATTTCATCTTGGGAGCCGACTGGTGAGTACCACAAATTCCCTCATGTACTTCTCCCATAGCAACTCTTGCTTGGTCCTCATCCAAGCACTTTAAAAGAACATCATCAACTGTTTGGCGATAAAGGTCATCATCCCTCATAGTATATTTAAAAGCCATACGCCGAACAACCATGTCCACCCTTTCACTCGGATTACGCAAGTAAGCAATAATGGGCTTCTTCCAGTCGGAATTGTCATCTGCACTAGATTTTTTGTTAATGACCGAATCAGTGGGTTCTGGTTCGGCCTCTTCTATATTGGTAAGACAAGACATCAGACTTTGAGAAATATGAAACATGCCATGATCAACATGGTATCCAGATGCTTGCTGTGCCAACTCTTTTGAATTGTCATGCCTAGAAATATGAACAGTTTTAAAGCAACCAAGGTAAATTTTGCATCTAGGCATACCTCATGATAAACTACAAGTGATTCGTCAAAACATTCATAACCCTTCGATATTTGTTGCACTACTCATAACGAATCACCAAAAGCCTCAATATGTTTAGCACATATGGCAAAAGTTCCAAACCGAATAACATTGCATATTCGGCTTTGATTATTGTGCAATAAATATTTTAAGAGGCATGAGGCTTCACATAACAACACCATATGGAGATATATAAACAACACCAACACCATGGCCATTGTTATGAATTCAACCATCGAAACATAATCTCCATAGCACTAGAGAGACAAGGTTAATATCACTTAACATGTACCTTGTCTCGGTTCCAATTGAACTAAGGACGATGTTAGAATTTCACACCGGCCATGATCGGATAGTTTCTTAGGACGATAGTTAATTATCGGCCATTATCATGAGGTCCATGTAGAATTCATCCATTAAAGAATGTATAGCCGAAATAAAAAAATAAAATAGCAATAAAATATTTCGGCCCCTTTGTCTTAGCAACAAAAATGTAACTAACCAAATGTATAGTGATTTGGTAATACTCTGTCATGATATGGAAAATTATGTTGCATCCATGGATCAAAATAAGTCCATGGAGGGTAACTGATCATACCTGTGGATGAATTCCATGGCAAACGCATCAATGGCATTGTTGAAGAAAATGGATGATGTGCTAACCGAAGATTTTGATGTTGTGATGCGCACCTTCGGCTTAATTGTTTGTGGCTTTCATTATTTTCCTTCTTCACTTTTATTGTACTTGTTGCAACAGAAGCATGCACATCATTTTTGTCTTGATTGATCTTCTTGGGAACCCATGCCATGTTCTTCTTTCTCAGCTCTTGTGCACTAAGATTTTGTAATTTCTTCTTTTGCCAATATGATAAGCCGAGTGGGCATCTCGGCTGTGTTTTTGTTTTGACCAATGGCAATTCTTTTTTGGCTTTGTGCACTCTCAACTTCTTTTCTTCAGATTTGGCACTCTGAGTCTTAACAATTGATTGCTTCATCTCATTGTCTGTAGTAGCCAATGTCAACACTTTCATTGGCTCCTTTTCATTTGAGATCAAATCTGAAGCAGCATACTTACGACCATCTCTTTTCACGCGGTAAACTTGCTTTACCACCTCTTTCTTCTTCCTTGAGCTCTGGACCGATTCCTTATTATCGAAACGGTCTTTGGTGCGTGATTGTTCAAATGTTGATCTCCTTGGAGCTACATAGTATTGGTGAGATGGTCTAGAGTAAGATGGAGAATGTGCCCTTGTATCATACATGTTCCATGATGAATATGTATCTATATGAGCATAGGGAGGCATCCACGACATTGGCATTGGCGGCCCAAAATAAGGATATGAATATGTTGCATTAAAATTATCACTTTGCCAATACCAATCCTCATATTTGCGCCTTGGGGGTGATCTTGGTTTCTTTGCATGATTTGGCCGATAAGCATTCTTCTCTTCACTCTTCTTTTGATATTTATCCAATAGTTCAGCAAAGGTGATTTTTGATCTCTTACACTTGCGCTTATTCTGGCCTTTGTTTTCTTTTCTTTTGCTTTCATCGATCATTAGATTTGCTTGCTGCCCCCCAGTCCTTGGCGTGTCCATTGTAGCTTCGATGGAACTCCCGCCCTCAAGATTATGCTTGTTATGCTCTTCAACAACTTCTTTACTTGAAAGCTTGATCCCATCACCTGCAGCTTTTACATTCTCTTTAAATGGATCGGCTTGAAGCAGTCGATGCAAAAACTTTTTGCCATCGGGACCAATCAGAATAGACTGGTCATCTCTTGGTGTTTCAACAAACTTCAATCGTCCTTTTTCAATGGCCGGTTTAACTATTTGACGAAACATGTTGCAATCCTCAAAATTATTCTTGGACGAATCATGCAACTTACAATACATTCGTCCTTGGATTGATGGCTTAACATGGTGATCAAGAATTGTAATGTAATTATTTTTCAGCAACAAATCAAATATTTTATCACACATGCTTGAATTGAAGGTATACTTCTTGTTTCCTAGCCGATCTTTCTGTTTGAACGGCTTTGGAGATAAGCAAACGAATGGTTCAGATTTGGAATCTCCCCATTCGGCTATGCATTGTGTTTTCCACTCTATCTCCGATGTCTTTGGATAAGATATTATATTAGCATCGGTTTTCTTAATAGAATTTAACCTTGGCTTTAAATTTCTGAAACGGAGATATTTAGAACATACATGTCTCAGTTGAGATGAAGTCTAAGCCAAGTAAGAAATAAGCAAAGCTACCCAACTAGATATGAACTTTAGAGAAAGCAACGGAAAAAGCTTTGGCTGTAACAATAAGTCATTATCGGTCTTTATAAATGGCGCAATGGGTTGACCGATATGTTCCATAACAATTTTACTGCTAACAAGTAAATTACCTTTCTTCATTGGTCTTTCAAAATTACTTATGAGAATATTTCTTATAGATGCATCAATAATGAAGTTGCGACCAAATCTGAAAATAGGTAAATTACTCGCTATGCATACCTCTTCAAATATGTTGGGAGAGCATGATAGTGGTGCCATTTGAAGAACATCTTGCTCCATCTTTGGATGGCTCCCCAACACCTTGTCATCATCTTTTTCTTGAATCCGTGCATCATTGCTTTGAAGATTTTTGTCGGCCGAACTTTGTTCGGCTACTTGTTCTTGTCCTTGAAGCTTGTCAATTTCTACGGCACGGAACTCATAGGGCAGGAAGTAGGTTCCATTAACTTCAGAAAAATCAAGCACCGTTGTTTTCCTATGCTTGCCATGCCCTTTCTCAATAATGCTTGCCTCGTTGGATTTGATGGATTCAGAATATATACTACTTGATTCGGCTTTTTCAACCGAAGCACTTTCATGTTCCGAATCATGCTTCTTTTTATTGATAGTACCAATTGGCAATGCTTCTTTTATCTGAGTCAATTCTTTTTCTATTTGTTTCTGACGACGAGCGGCAAAATTAGCTTTAAGCTTTTTCTCAATTTCAGCCCACTCCGGATATGATTGCCCCCCAATGCTTTTAGATTCTTTCGGCAATGACCCACGGGTGTTGCCGAAATTTTGCAATTGTGTAGGGGGTGTATAATATGTTGTAGTACTAGGTGAAGGCATATGCATTGTTGTAAGACCATCCTTTTGCTCGCCAATTTTATCAATTGGCAAAGATTCATCTTCTTGCAAAACTCTAGCTTTTATTGCGGCATAATCAGGAAATAGCCCCTTTTCATGTTGTTCAAGGCAAAGAGCACTAATTCTCTTATTTTGGGCTAAACTCTTCAATGCAGCCACCACTACCTCATCTTGTACAATGTTGGGCACAACCGCTCCTGTAAAATTTACATTCATTCGGCTATAACCAGGAAGGTGTGAAGCCGAATTATGAGCATCTACAGTTGTGTATGGTGCCGAAGAATTAGTAACATGAGGTGTAGCATATGACGGTTGAGAGTAACTGGCCGAATAGCCACTAGTAGCATGGCCAATTCTCTCATTCATCGGCATGGTTGGATTACTATATTGCACATTAGTTGCCGATGAATAAAAGGGTGAAACAATTTCTTGTATGGCATTGGAAATTCTAACTTGGGGTGTTTCAAATTGATTAATCGAACTCATCATGTTGCTCATTGGCATATGAATTTGCTGGGTTGCTGATGCACGTGAGTTGGGATACATATGATGCATGTTACTAATATCATAAGAAGTTGAAGTATATAAATTACTTTGAATCGGCCCTTGCACGTAGTTAGTTGCATGATTGAAACAACTAGGGTTGGCCGATAGAGTATACTCATTGAACGATCTAGTGACACCATATGAATTATTTGCATCTACATAAAGGGATTGGGTATTCATATTACCTTTGTAGACTGCAAACCCTAGATGACGATCTCTTTGTAGCAAGAACGGGCCGGAGACCATTCGAAGCTTCGTCCCCAGCGGAGTCGCCAAAAAGTGTGTTGACACACGAACACGTCATGTGTACCCACAACGCCGGGGGTGATGCACCGCAGCTCATGTCGAAGGAGACCCAACCGACAGCGCGATACGCAGGACAGTCGGCGGGCGCTTTTGAAGACCCGAAACCCCACATGCCCGGGAGGGACCCCGTCAGGGAGTGCGGCGGCTATGGGCTGCTCCAGGTCGATTCGCTCGCCCCTAGAGCCTCGTGGATCAGCAGCCCTCCAGCATGAAGAACTAGCGAAGAACGAGAAGAAAGATACAAGGGAGGGATAAAAAGTAGATGAACACGAAAAAGTAGTAGATGTGTTTGTTCGATTGTGTGTTGTTCAATCGGCCGTCACTCCCAACATATATAAGAGGCGGCTGGACTTCCCGTACAAGCAAAGGATTTATCTAGGTTTTCTTTACAAGAAAATTACATCAATTCACGTCCTAGAGTCCTAGTTCTGGTCCCACTCGGATTCAGCCCGAATCTGGTCCAATCTTCTGTCTTGCTCCTTGCATGGGCCGTGGAATCCGCATATGACTTCCGATGGAGACGGTTCAAATATCAATTTTGTGTGCTTCGACGAGGCCAACAATCCGTATGTTGATCACTTTTCCAAATAAGGTCATCCTGAATACTCCACGGGGTCATCCCTAATTTCGAGTGGGACTCGTTCATGTAGCTGACTAGACTGTCCGACTCTTGCAGCGTCTCTGCAGGTCGTATACTACATCGGATGATGATGACTCCAAAAGCAAAGTTAACCGTTTCGACGTTACGAACAACTCCCGTGTTGAACACTTTTTCATCCGAAGACATCTTGATAAGTATTTGAGCCCATCTTCAGCATATGGTCGGATTGGCCCCGACAATTTCTACTGTTCACGGCGGTAAGCTTTCCCGGCAAGGTTACTGTTCACAGCGGCAAGCTTTCCCCGGCAAGGTTACTGTTCACAGCGGCAAGCTCTCCTCCGTCAAGATTACTGTTCATGGCGGCAAGCTTTCCCGGGCAAGGTTACTGTTCACGGTGGCAAGCTTTTCCCGGCAAGGTTACTGTTCACGGCGGCAAGCTTTCTCCGGTAAGGTTTTTGAGGCAGTAAATGACTTCGGATGAAAATGTGCCCAAAAGCAAAATTGACCGCTTTTACGAGACAAAAAACTTTCCTGTTGAACGTTTTTCGATTTGAACCCATCTTCTAGGCCAAAACGTTCACGCAAAACAGGCTGTTATTCGCGCTACCCATCAGACACGTGGCTGGTGGGGCGCGCCACTTATGGCACCGTGACAGGGCTGCATTCGGATGGCTGTAACTTTTGCATATGAACTCGGATTGGGACGATGTTTATACCAAAATTGGCCGTTTCGACGAGACGAAGACAATTCATGTAGAGCATTTCTTCATCCGAGATTGTGCTGGTGGCGTAATTGACCAAAAAGCACTCAAAACACCTAAACATGACAATCTGAGTGTAGTTTTAGTCTTTGATATGATGCCGAATGATTATGGTCTAAACATCAAAGTTGTTCCACTCGGCAATGTGAAATTTAATATTTAGAATATTTTGTCATTTGAGGCCATCTCCATTGCATTCCGCATTGTGCAAAATCAGGTGTCAACACACGTACCCTCGTAGACCGAAAGTGGAAGCGTTACAACAACGCGGTTGATGTAGTCGTACGTCTTCGCGGCCCGACCGATCAAGCACCGAAACTACGGCACCTCCGAATTCTAGCACACGTTCAGCTCGATGACGATCCCCGGACTCCGATCCAGCAAAGTGTCGAGGAAGAATTTCGTCAGCACGACGGCGTGGTTACAATCTTGATGTTCTACCATCGCAGGGCTTCGCCTAAGCACCGCTACAATATTATCGAGGATTATGGTGGAGGGGGGCACGGCACACGGCTAAGAGATCTCAAGGATCAATTGTTGTGTCTAGAGGTTCCCCCTGCCCCCGTATATAAAGGAGCAAGGGGGAGGGGCGGCCGGCCAGGAGGAGGCGAGCCAGGGAGGAGTCCTACTCCTACCGGGAGTAGGACTCCCTCCTTTTCCTTGTCCAACTAGGAGAGGGGGGAGGAAGGAAGAGAGAAGAGGAAGGAAAGGGGGGCACCGCCCCCCCCCCAATTCGGACTAGAGGGGGAGGGAGCGCGCGGCCTCGCCGCCCCTCCTCTGCACCACTTTGGGCCCATGAGGCCCATTAACCCCCCGGGGGGATCCGGTAACCCTCCGGTACTCCGGTTTTATCCGAAACTTCTCCGGAACACTTCCGGTGTCCGAATATAGCCGTCTAATATATCAATCTTTATGTCTCGACCATTTTGAGACTCCTCGTCATGTCCGTGATCACATCCGGGACTCCGAACAACCTTCGGTACATCAAAACATATAAAGTCATAATGAAACTGTCATCGTAACGTTAAGCGTGCGGACCCTACGGGTTCGAGAACAATGTAGACATGACCGAGACACGTCTCTCAATAACCAATAGAGGAACCTGGATGTTCATATTGGCTCCTACATATTCTACGAAGATCTTTATCGGTCAGACCACATAACAACATACGTTGTTCCCTTTGTCATCGGTATGTTACTTGCCCGAGATTCGATCATCGGCCTCTTAATAACTAGTTCAATCTCGTTACCGGCAAGTCTCTTTACTCGTTCCGTAATACATCATCCGGCAACTAACTCATTAGTTGCAATGCTTGCAAGGCTTAAGTGATGTGCATTACCGAGAGGGCCTAGAGATACCTCTTCGACAATCGGAGTGACAAATCATAATCTCGAAATACGCCAACCCAACATGTACCTTTGGAGACACCTGTAGAGCTCCTTTAAAATCACCCAGTTACGTTGTGATGTTTGGTAGCACACAAAGTGTTCCTCCGGCAAACGGGAGTTGCATAATCTCATAGTCAT
Organism: Aegilops umbellulata; assembly: GCA_032464435.1. Classification (NCBI taxonomy): domain Eukaryota; kingdom Viridiplantae; phylum Streptophyta; class Magnoliopsida; order Poales; family Poaceae; genus Aegilops; species Aegilops umbellulata. The sequence continues at coordinate 660,743,497 of CP136057.1, forward strand.
AGGAACATGTATAAGTCATGATGAAAGCAATAGCAACATACTAAACGATCTGGTGCTAAGCTAATGGAATGGGTCATGTCAATCACATCATTCTCCTAATGATGTGATCCCGTTAATCAAATAACAACTCTTTTGTTCATGGTTAGGAAACATAACCATCTTCAATTAACGGGCTAGTCAAGTAGAAGCATACTAGTGACACTATTGTTTGTCTATGTATTCACACATGTATTATGTTTACGGTTAATACAATTCTAGCATGAATAATAAACATTTATCATGAAATAAGGAAATAAATAATAACTTTATTATTGCCTCTTGGGCATATTTCCTTCAGTCTCCCACTTGCACTAGAGTCAATAATCTAGATTACACAGTAATGATTCTAACACCCATGGAGCTTTGGTGTTGATCATGTTTTGCTCGTGGAAGAGGCTTAGTCAATGGGTCGGCAACATTCAGATCCGTATGTATCTTGCAAATCTCTATGTCTCCCACCTGGACTAGATCACGGATGGAATTGAAGCGTCTCTTGATGTGCTAGGTTCTCTTGTGAAATCTGGACTCCTTTGCCAAGGCAATTGCACCAGTATGGTCACAAAAGATTTTCATTGGACCCGATGCACTAGGTATGACACCTAGATCGGATATGAACTCCTTCATCTAGACTCCTTCGTTTGCTGCTTCCGAAGCAGCTATGTACTCCGCTTCACATGTAGATCCCGCCACGACGCTTTGTTTAGAACTGCACCAACTGACAGCTCCACCATTTAATGTAAACACATATCTGGTTTGCAATTTAGAATCGTCCAGATCAGTGTCAAAGCTTGCATCAACGTAACCATTTACGATGAGCTCTTTGTCACCTCCATATACGAGAAACATATCCTTAGTCCTTTTTAGGTACTTCAGGATGTTCTTGACCGCTGTCCAGTGATCCACTCCTGGATTACTTTGGTACCTCCCTGCTAAACTTATAGCAAGGCACACATCAGGTCTGGTACACAGCATTGCATACATGATAGAGCCTATGGATGAAGCATAGGGAACATCTTTCATTTTCTCTCTATCTTCTGCAGTGGTCGGGCATTGAGTCTTACTCAACTTCACACCTTGTAACACAGGCAAGAATCCTTTCTTTGCCTTATCCATTTTGAACTTCTTCAAACTTTGTCATAGTATGTGCTTTGTGAAAGTCCAATTAAGCGTCTTGATCTATCTCTATAGATCTTAATGCCCAATATGTAAGTAGCTTCACCGAGGTCTTTCATCGAAAAACTTTTATTCAAGTATCCCTTTATGCTATCCAGAAATTCTATATCATTTACAATTAGTAATATGTCATCCACATATAATATCAGAAATGCTACAGAGCTCCCACTCACTTTCTTGTAAATACAGGCTTCTCCAAAAGTCTGTATAAAACCGAATGCTTTGATCACACTATCAAAGCGTTTATTCCAACTCCGAGAGGCTTGCACCAGTCCATAAATGGATCGCTGGAGCTTGCACACTTTGTTAGCTCCCTTTGGATCGACAAAACCTTCTGGTTGCATCATATACAACTCTTCTTCTAGAAATCCATTCAAGAATGCAGTTTTGACATCCATCTGCCAAATTTCATAATCATAAAATGCGGGAATTGCTAACATGATTCCGACAAACTTAAGCATCGCTACGGGTGAGAAGGTCTCATCGTAGTCAATCCCTTGAACTTGTCGAAAACCTTTTGCGACAAGTCGAGCTTTGTAGACAGTAACATTACCGTCAGCGTCAGTCTTCTTCTTAAAGATCCACTTGTTCTCAATTGCTTGCCGATCATCGGGCAAGTCAACCAAAGTCCATACTTTGTTCTCGAACATGGATCCCATCTCAGATTTCATGGCTTCAAGCCATTTTGCGGAATCTGGGCTCACCATCGCTTCTTCATAGTTCGTAGGTTCATCATGATCTAGTAGCATGACTTCCAGAACAGGATTACCGTACCACTCTAGTGCAGATCTTACTCTGGTTGATCTACGAGGTTCAGTAGTAACTTGATCTGAAGTTTCATGATCATCATCATTAGTTTCCTCACTAATTGGTCTAGGTCTACCAGAAACCGTTTTCTGTGATGAATTACTTTCCAATAAAGGAGCAGGTACAGTTACCTCATCAAGTTCTACTTTCCACCCACTCACTTCTTTCGAGAGAAATTCCTTCTCTAGAAATTTTCTGAATTTAGTAACAAAAGTCTTGCCTTCGGATATGTGATAGAAGGTGTATCCAATAGTCTCCTTTGGATATCCTATGAAGACACATTTTTCCGATTTGGGTTCGAGCTTATCCGGTTGAAGCTTTTTCACATAAGCATCGCAGCCCCAAACTTTCAGAAACAACAACTTTGGTTTCTTGCCAAACCATAGTTCATAAGGCGTCGCCTCAACGGATTTCGATGGTGCCCTATTTAACGTGAATGTGGCCGTCTCTAAAGCATAACCCCAAAACGATAGCGGTAAATCAGTAAGAGACATCATAGATCGCACCATATCTAGTAAAGTACGATTACGACGTTCGGACACACCATTACGCTGTGGTGTTCCGGGTGGCGTGAGTTGCGAAACTATTCCGCATAGTTTCAAATGTAGACCAAACTCGTAACTCAAATATTCTCCTCCACGATCAGATCGTAGAAACTTTATTTTGTTGTTACAATGATTTTCAACTTCACTCTAAAATTCTTTGAACTTTTCAAATGTTTCAGATTTATGCTTCATTAAGTAGATATACCCATATCTGCTTAAATCATCTGTGAAGGTGAGAAAATAACGATATCCGCCACGAGCCTCAATATTCATCGGACCACAAACATCTGTATGTATGATTTCCAACAAATCTGTTGCTCTCTCCATAGTACCGGAGAACGGTGTTTTAGTTATCTTGCCCATGAGGCACGGTTCGCAAGTACCAAGTGATTCACAATCAAGTGGCTCCAAAAGTCCATTAGTATGGAGTTTCTTCATGCACTTTACACCGATATGACCTAAACGGCAGTGCCACAAATAAGTTGCACTATCATTATCAACTCTGCATCTTTTGGCTTCAACATTATGAATATGTGTATCACTACTATTGAGATTCATAAAAAATAGACCACTCTTCAAGGGTGCATGACCATAAAAGATATTACTCATATAAATAGAACAACCATTATTCTCTGATTTAAATAATAACCGTCTCGCATCAAACAACATCCAGATATAATGTTCATGCTCAACGCTGGCACCAAGTAACAATTATTTAGGTCTAATACTAATCACGAAGGTAGATGTAGAGGTAGCGTGCCGACCGTGATCGCATCGACTTTGGAACCATTTCCCACGCGCACCGTCACCTCGTCCTTGGCCAGTGTTCGCTTAATCCATAGTCCCTTTTTCGAGTTGCAAATATTAGCAACAGAACTAGTATCAAATACCCAGGTGCTACTGCGAGCTCTAGTAAGGTACACATCAATAACATGTATATCACATATACCTTTGTTCACCTTGCCATCCTTCTTATCCGCAAAATACTTGGGGCAGTTCCGCTTCCAGTGACCAGTCTGCTTGCAGTAGAAGCACTCAGTCTCAGGCTTAGGTCCAGACTTGGGTTTCTTCTCCTGAGCAGCAACTTGCTTGCTGTTCTTCTTGAAGTTCCCCTTCTTCTTTCCTTTCCCCTTTTTCTTGAAACTGGTGGTCTTATTGACCATCAACACTTGATGCTCCTTCTTGATTTCTACCTCCACAGCTTTTAGCATTGCGAAGAGCTCGGGAATCATCTTGTCCATCCCTTGCATATTATAGTTCATCACGAAGCTCTTGTAGCTTGGTGGCAGTGATTGGAGAATTCTGTCAATGACGCTATCATCCGGAAGATTAAATCCCAGTTGAATCAAGTGATTATTATACCCAGACATTTTGAGTATATACTCACTGACAGAATTGTTCTCCTCCATCTTGCAGCTATAGAACTTATTGGAGACTTCATATCTCTCAATCCGGGCGTTAGCTTGAAATATTAACTTCAACTCGTGGAACATCTCATATGCTCCATGACGTTCAAAACGTCGTTGAAGACCCGGTTCTAAGCCGTAAAGCATGGCACATTGAACTATTGAGTAGTCATCATCTTTGCTCTGCCAGACGTTCTTAACGTTGTCAGTTGCATCAGCAGCAGGAGTGGCACCCAGCGGTGCTTCCAGGACGTAATACTTCTGTGCAGCAATGAGGATAATCCTCAAGTTACGGACCCAGTCCATGTAATTGCTACCATCATGTTTCAACTTTGCTTTCTCAAGGAACGCATTAAAATTCAACGGAACAAAAGCACGGGCCATCTATCTACAATCAAACATAAACAAGCAAGATACTATCAGGTACTAAGTTCATAATAAATTTAAGTTCAATTAATCATATTACAAAAGAACTCCCACTTAGATAGACATCCCTCTAATCCTCTAAGTGATCACGTGATCCAAATCAACTAAACCATGTCCGATCATCACGTGAGATGCGGTAGTTTCAATGGTGAACATCACTATGTTGATCATATCTACTATATGACTCACAGTCGACCTTTCGGTCTCCGTGTTCCGAGGCCATATCTGTTATATGCGAGGCTCGTCAAGTTAAACCTGAGTATTCTGCGTGTGCAACTGTTTTGCACCCGTTGTATTTGAACGTAGAGCCTATCACACCCGATCATCACGTGGTATCTCAGCACGAAGAACTTTCGCAACGGTGCATACTCAGGGAGAACACTTATACTTTGATAATTTAGTGAGGGATCATCTTATAATGCTACCGTCAATCAAAGCAAGATAAGATGCATAAAGGATAACCATCACATGCAATCAATATAAGTGATATGATATGGCCATCATCATCTTGTGCTTGTGATCTCCATCTCTGAAGCACCGTCATGATCACCATCGTCACCGGCGCGACACCTTGATCTCCATCGTAGCATCATTGTCGTATCGCCAATCTTATGCTTCTGCGACTATCGCTACCGCTTAGTGATAAAGTAAAGCATTACGGGGCGATTGCATTGCATACAATAAAGCGACAACCATATGGCTCCTGCCAATTGCGACACTCGGTTCAACTAAAGTTGGAGAAACTGACACCCGCCAACCACCTGTGTGCAAAGCACGGCGGTAGAACCGGTCTCGCGTAAGCGTACGCGTAATGTCGGTCCGGGCCGCTTCATCCAACAATACCGCCGAACCAAAGTATGACATGCTGGTAGGCAGTATGACTTATATCGTCCACAACTCACTTGTGTTCTACTCGTGCATATAACATCAAACCATAAAAACCTAGGCTCGGATGCCACTGTTGGGGAACGTAGTAATTTCAAAAAAAATCTTACGCACACGCAAGATCATGGTGATGCATAGCAACGAGAGGGGAGAGTGTTGTCTACGTACCCTCGTAGACCGAAGCGGAAGCGTTGATGCAACATAGAGGAAGTAGTTGTACGTCTTCCCGGTTCGACCGATCCAAGCACCGTTACTCCGGCACCTCCGAGTTCTTAGCACACGTTCAGCTCAATGACGCTCCCCGGGCTCCGATCCAGCAAAGCTTCGGGGAGGAGTTCCGTCAGCACGACGGCGTGGTAACGATGATGATGTTCTACCGACGCAGGGCTTCGCCTAAACACTGCAACGATATGACCGAGGTGGAATATGGTGGAGGGGGGCACCGCACATGGCTAAGGAACGATCACGATGATCAACTTGTGTGTCCTAGGGTGCCCCCCTGCCCCCGTATATAAAGGAGCAAGGGGGAGGCCGGCCGGCCCTATGGGGCGCGCCAAAGGGAGGGGCGAGTCCTCCTCCTAGTGGGAGTAGGACTCCCCTTTCCTAGTCCAACTAGGAAGAGGGGGGGAAGGAAAGAGAGGGAGAGGGAGAGGGAAAGGGGGGCCGCGCCCCCTCCTAGTCCTATTCGGACTCCCCATGAGGGGGGGCACGCCACCTCCTGGGCTGCTGCCCTCTCTCTCCCCTCAGGCCCAATAAGGCCCATTACTTCCCCGGGGGGTTCTAGTAACCCCTCCGGCACTCTGGTTTTATCCGAAATCACCCGGAACAATTCCGCAGTCCGAATATAGTCGACCAATATATCGATCTTTATGTCTCGACCATTTCGAGACTCCTCGTCATGTCCATGATCACATCCGGGACTCCGAACATCCCTCGGTACATCAAAATACATAAAATCATAATAACTGTCATCGTAATGTTAAGCGTGCGGACCCTACGGTTCGAGAACAATGTAGACATGACCGAGACACGTCTCAGGTCAATAACCAATAGCGGGACCTGGATGCCCATATTGGCTCCTACATATTCTACGAAGATCTTTATCAGCCAAACCGCATAACAACATACGTTGTTCCCTTTGTCATCGGTATGTTACTTGCCCGAGATTCGATTGTCGGTATCCAATACCTAGTTCAATCTCGTTACCGGCAAGTCTCTTTACTCGTTCCGTAATACATCATCTCACAACTAACTCATTAGTTGCAATGCTTGCAAGGCTTATGTGATGTGCATTACCGAGAGGGCCTAGAGATACCTCTCCGACATTCGGAATGACAAATCCTAATCTCGAAATACGCCAACCCAACAAGTACCTTCGGAGACACCTGTAGAGCACCTTTATAATCACCCAGTTACGTTGTGACGTTTGGTAGCACACAAAGTGTTCCTCCGGCAAACGGGAGTTGCATGATCTCATAGTCATCGGAACATGTATAAGTCATGAAGAAAGCAATAGCAACATACTAAACGATCGGGTGCTCAGCTAACGAATGGGTCATGTCAATCACATCATTCTCCTAATGATGTGATCCCGTTAATCAAATAACAACTCTTTTGTTCATGGTTAGGAAACATAACCATCTTAAATTAACGAGCTAGTCAAGTAGAGGCATACTAGTGACCCTATTGTTTGTCTATGTATTCACACATGTATTACGTTTCTGGTTAATACAATTCTAGCATGAATTATGAACATTTATCATGAAATAAGGAAATAAATAATATCTTTATTATTGCCTCTAGGGCATATTTCCTTCAATCTCGGCCATGACGTGTGCCTCGTGGAAGCCATTGAGGGCGGCCGCGGAGGCCAGCCCGGCGTGGGCCGGGAGCTGGAGGACCTGGATCTTGGCGTCGTGCGCGGGGAGTAGCACCTCGCGGCGGCCGTCGCCGTTGAGGTCGGCGAAGAGCGGCGGCAGGAGGCTGTCCACGTCGTTCTTGATCGAGAACCCGTCGTCCCACAGGTGGCACCACGCCTCCCGGAACGAGAAGTCGCCCTCGTGCTTCCGGAGGAGGGGGGATGGGTCAGCTAGGGTTCCAGATCTAATCGGAGAGGGGGGAGGAGGAGGAGGGCTTACCTGGAGCGAGAAGAAGACGACGAAGGCGGCGAGGAGGAGGATGCCGAGGTCGCGCTTCCGCATCTTGGCGGCGGCGAGGAGCTCCGACGACCTCCCACCGGAGGGATCTCGAAGAGGGGGGGAGAAAGCAGAGTGTACCAGCGGCGGCCGCCGCTGGAGTACGAGGGAGAGAGGAGGAAAGTGAGCGAGGGGGAAAGTGAGGGAGAGAGGAGGGATTCGGCCGAGGATATGGGGATTTCACCTACCTCGTATTTAGTAGTAGCGAGGGGTATAAAACCGCGCTACTACTATCAACTTAGTAGTAGCGCGGGTTTGTACCCCTCGTTACTACTATGGCAATGTCCCGGAAGGGCACGGTAGAGACCGCTTAATAGTAGCGCGGGTTAAAAACCCGTGCTACTAGTATCAACTTAGTAGTAGCGAGGGGTAAAAACCCGCGCTACTGGTAAGTAGCAGTAGCGAGGGTTATAAACCCGCGCTACTAGTAAGCGTCTGCCTATAAGCTTTTCCCTAGTAGTGACAAGGCTAATGAGTGAATTTTGTGTCATGTGTTAGAGCCCATTTTTTGCACATTTTCGTATCAAAATCATTCATATCATATCCATCTAGCCATTTTCATGTCCAATTTGCATGATATTTATTTTCCATGCATTTTATTGAGATCATTGCATATGTTTAATTTTTTATTAGTTTTCCTTACTTTTATTGTCTATATAGGTGTATTGGAGCTCCTATGGACACGAGATGCCATATTGAGTGGTGGCGGCACAGTGTGGAAGTGGCTACGGTTAGAAAAAATAGCCAAAATAAATTACTTCTATATCAGTTATTCATATTGGAGGCAGGTATTACTTAGTGATATTAGAAAACAAGTTCTTCGATCTCAAATTACTAATATAACTCAATTATACATCTGGAAACAATACAACTACTGATTGATATGTATTTTGATTTTTACGCAACCAACGACAAGGTTTGCAGATGAAAATACTGGAGGTCCTATTCTTGGAAAGCGTACATATCAAATCGAATGAGATTGAATCTTCCTTATGCTAACCGTTTCCATTGGTGAATGTACAGAGGTACATCATCGCCTCACCTTCCATGATGTCTTAGCATACCGAATCTTCTCGTCGTATACCCTCGTGCTATGAAACTTATACAAGCCCACTGTGCCGGCTCGCAGCTCGCGCCATCAGCCATCATGCCACGTCAAAAAATAATTTAAATGTTTATACTAAACTTTCATATTTATATATATATAACTCATTTTTTAAAACCATAAACATAGTTCATATTTTTATGACAACTTATTTATGTGTTGCAAAATAAAATAATGATTTTTTACAATACAATTGTAATTTATTTCAAAAAACAAATATGTGCACACTATGCAAAATTTGAACCTTAGTGACTGAGAGTTAAGTATTTTTTATATAGATTGCACGTTACAGTAAAAAAAAATACACTTTTTGCGGATTGTAATGAACTCACAAACATAATGCATACATATGTATGTGTGTATCTTTAAATATCTTGATAAAAATCTGTATGGTGTTCTTTAGTCATATATCACTTGTAGAATATGGATTGTCAATATTTGTTGGATAAAACAATCAACATCTAGGATTAGATCATTAGGAGGGCCACATCTCCTCCCTGTATATGTACATGTCATTCAATGAATACAAACCGTGGGTGATCCACTTTACAACATGGTAATGAGAGCGTCTACACAATCCCCATGACGGCGATCACGCGATCTCCCTGCCGCCGACGACTTCCCTGCCGTAACCCCTGACTCCCGGCGCCCTCACGTGTCATCTGACTTCACATTGGTGCTCAACGGCTCCAACTTGACGCACTGGCGAACCTAGCTACCTCAACATGTTTTTGACTCAGTACCACGCCCACAGTCATGTTCAGGAGGCGGCTCCGTGCCAGCTCACAGATCCGGCGTGGCGTGATGAGAACAACACGGTGGTCCTTTGGTTGTTCGCCATCGTCGCTGCAGAGCTCCCCGACATCTGGACCAGGCTCCATGAATACTTCTTCGACAATGACGCCGAACTCATGATACACCTCGAGCAAGAATTCCGGGCACGACGCGCGGAAACCTCTCCGAGTATTGCCGCCATCTTAATGATGTTGTCGCGGCTATCTCCGGCATCAAGCCGCCACTAAGCGATAGGACACTCACCTTGCAGATGCTTGATGGCCTTGGGAAGAAGTTTGGAGTAAATAGCACTGGCGGTCTAGGAACTTGCACTGCGGGTGCACTTTAGTCACACAACTTGCAAACCGGAAGAACCCGTCACAGAACTTGCATTGCGGGTGCAATCAAGTCACACACGCCAGCTGAACCACGCCGGCGCCCGGTTTTCTCAGTACTTTTGCAGAAAAGTCCTTCGCGATATTGTTTGAGGGCCGTATTGCAATCTCGGTAGATTTATAACCGAATCGAACCCTAGTTCCCAAATCGAAACCAAATCCCTAGTTCTCGTCTCTCCTCTCACACCTACGGCGGCGGCAGATGGGCGGCGGCGGTGGTGACGGCAGCGAGAGCTCGAGCGGTGGCGGCTTTCCTGGCTGAAGTTCCTCCTCCCTCGCCGGAAGTAGCCGTGGTGCCGCCATCATCGTGGCAGACAGTATGGCAGGCGGCAGCGAGGAGAGCGTGGCACTGGCCAGCCGCGCCGTCGCCAGCGTCGGCGATGGCAGGTCTCCGGCGCCCGCTGTGGCATGGCCTCGCATCCAGGACTCGCGTGTGTTTCCTCAAGAGGTGTGGCAGCGGGGCGAGCCAGAGTTGCGGCCGGAGTGCGGGCGGGTTGTCATCGCTCGCACTGCTGGCATGGCGGCTCTCGAGCGAGATTTCTATGGCCGTGTCCTGTACGCCACCATCATTGGACAGCCGCGGAGCGTGGTGACGCCGGAGGCACTAGCGGCGGCGATGGAGTCTCACTGTGCTGTCCGACGGACGACAACCAAGGTGGAGGTCACTTGCCCACCATTCCATTTTTTCGTTCGCTTCGAGTCGATGGATGATTGCCCTCGCGTGGTGCACACGTCGGAGCAGCTTCGTTGTTGTGGCAGCAGGATTTCTTTTCAGCGCTGGTCAAGCTTCTCGCGTGGCAAGCCGGGGGAGCTCAAGTACAAGACGTTGCTGAGTTTGGAGGGGCTGCCGGAGGAGGCTTGGGATCTACACACCGTCAACCTGGTGCTCGCCGGTGTCGACGGCGAGCTCATTGACATGCTCCCGGCCACCGACAAGTGGGTGTTGCCGGTCACCGCGTGGCTACGCAACCCTTCTGGTGTGCCAAAGGTGCTCACCGTGGATGTTCTTTGCAGTAACACTTCTGTTATGACCAGCTTATTTGCAGTAACCACAGTGCATAATAGCACCATGCCTGCTTAGTTTGGTGCCATCTTCACTCTCCTCAGGTTGCTGCCTTCTGTTCTTCCTTCTCCTTCCAGCTCTTCTCTCATATAGTGGTGGCAAAATAGGTGTTGCAGATACAGCAGCCCACTCATCTTTATCTCTAGTTGGATATATCTGTACCCCATAAGCTAGACAGTATGTTTCCACAGTGTAACAAGAAGAAACCATGGTTTCAGGTTTAATCCTTTCATGTCTGCAACATGCACATGCATGGCTGCAGGGAACACCTGTGAGTTGCCACCTTCTGCAAGTACATGTATGCATATTTAACTCGACTATGTATTGCTTGTCATTGGACAAAACACCAAAGACACCCATGCCTGACTCCTCGGGATGACAATTGGCAGACAACTCTATATTTTTTCTTAATTTGTCTCTGATTTTGGGAGTTAGATTGCATGTCCATTTTTGAGTAGCTTCTTTTTTATTTGACATATGTATGTGCATTAACTGTGATTTTATCCTCTCCAACATGGACAACACAGGTAGTTCTCTAGCTTCTAGTATGTACCTAGTGGAATTCAGTAAGAACCTGGATTGCTATGTCTTACTTCCTCTGCATATCTCCAAAGCAATGAGTACTGCTTCACCTCATCCCTACGCACAACTTCCAATGCTGCTTTCCTAGCTCTCCCTAGCTTGTGCCTGCTAACTTCCATGTTGAATTTCTTCCTGACTTTTCTTGAAAAGGTAGACAGTGAAATCTTGTCATTGTCTCTGAACTTCTCTACATATTTGTTGGCAAGAAAAGGGGTTGTTAGTTCCTTCACATCCCAAACTTTTTCACATGTATGCTCTCCAACATAAGAACAGGGTCCTCTCCCTGTTCTTTACTGCATATTGTGCTACAACTTTCCTAAGTAGATCCATTGAATCAAATACCATTCCTAGCTTGAACTGAGGGTTTTCCATGTCAACAGCAGGGTTAAATGTTTTAAACCTATATATAGGTTTCTCCTTCTTTTTCTTAGCCTTGTACTCCTCATCATCGGAGTCACTTTTATGTCTTTTCTCCAAGTCATCCTCTTCTGGCAGTTGCAGATCATCCTCATGAACATCATCTGACCCAGGAACATGCCTATATTCAGCTCCTATGTTTTTGCCCTTCTCAACCATAGCATCATGCACAACATCATCTACATTCTTATCATAATCCTTATCATCCTCCTCCTCCATTCCATAATCACTGTCGTACCAAGTAGGATCAATGTCTGAATCACAATCATACTCTTCTTCTGAAACTTCTGAATTCTCTGACACATCTGATTTTTCTTGGCCCTCTGACCCAGCTGCATCTGCTTGTTGCTCTACAATAGCTGCATTTTCTGAACTACCTGCCACTGTCTCTGATTTCATCTTCCTAATCTTCTCTGTGCTAAAAGGGCTCATTATAACTGTAGGTAGTGCAGGGGAACCTTTAATTGCAATGTCATCTTCCTCCTCTTGATTCTGTTCTCTGATATGTTTAACAAACAGAACCAGTACCTTGGAGTAAACAGATGCTCTGGCCATCTTTAAACAGTCATTTTCCAAGTTAATTTCCACCACATCTGCAAGAGTTTTACCAGGTGGGCACCATAGCATAATTTTCTCCTCATCAGGATAATTAAGTTGTGCTAGCATATAGCAGATCACATCATTACATAGTGTATTCCTGTCCAGGTTGCCAAACCATGTTATCTTCTCATCCAAATATGTCAGATTCACTCCTTTTCCCGCAAAAAACCCACCATGATGCACCTCCACACTGAATTTCACCGAATCATACCCTACATTTGTGAGCGGAGGCAATATCAGCCCAACATGCCCACACAATATGAACTAACCCTACGATGCAGCCCAACATACAAAAAGAGGTACCAACCATGTCAAGTACCTAGTACTGCACATCTCAGACCTATAACTATTTAGATGCACCACCAGTATTTCATCTATTGCGTGAAGAAGGAAACCCTAACTAAAATTGGGGGACGGGATAGGGGGAGGGGGAAACTCACCGTAAGTCAGACCCCCATGCCATTCAGTGCGAAGAACCAACAACTCCATCGTCGGATGGAACAACGTCTGGACCGGCACCCTGTCCGCCGACGATCTCCATGACGGCGCGGCGCCGCCTGTCTCCTCTCCCATCGGCAATGAACAGAGGCAGCGAGAGAAAACGGAGGAGTGTTTCAATGCGGCATTGCTTGAGACTTCAGGGGGCTATCTGCAAAAAAAGCGGTCGTCACGTGCGACGCGCGTGACCTGAAATCAGAGAAAACCGGGCGTCGGCGCGATTCAGCTGGCGCGTGTGACTTGATTGCACCCGCAATGCAAGTTCTGTGACGGGTTCTTCCTGCAAGTTCTTAGACCGCCAGTGCTATTTACTCTTTGAGATGCAAGCGGCCATCCTCCAGTCCACCGTGCGGCTGCCCACAATCAACCAGTGTCGCTCCCGTCTAGTCCTCGCCGAGCTCACCCTCGACAACCGGGGGGCGTGCTAAGGGCTCCCACGTCCTTGTGGTTTGTGAAGATCGTGGTGACCATGGGTCTGCTTGTGGCGGTGGTGGTCGTGGTGGCCAGCCGGCTCCCTGGGCGGTGCTGATGCCGCTCCTCATGGCGGCAGCGGGGAACGGTGGTGGCCAGCCGGCTCCCTGGGCGGTGCTGATGCCGCTCCTCATGGCGGCAGCGGGGAACGGTGGTGGCCAGCCGGCTCCCTGGGCGGTGCTGATGCCGCTCCTCATGGCGGCAGCGGGGAACGGTGGTGGCCAGCCGGCTCCCTGGGCGGTGCTGATGCCGCTCCTCATGGCGGCAGCGGGGAACGGTGGTGGCCAGCCGGCTCCCTGGGCGGTGCTGATGCCGCTCCTCATGGCGGCAGCGGGGAACGGTGGTGGCCAGCCGGCTCCCTGGGCGGTGCTGATGCCGCTCCTCATGGCGGCAGCGGGGAACGGTGGTGGCCACCTGGGCATAAACCATGGAGGCGGCTGTGGTGGTCGTGGCCATTGGTGCCGCCTCCCATATCATCGGCGACCCAAGTATACTGACCTCGTCTTGTTCCCCATTACTTCGTTCTACTGGTCATCTCAATGTAGGCAATGGGGCTTATCATCATATAGCCGCCACATCCTTTCGTCTCTCTCACATTCTTATATCTCTCCAAACATTGTCAAAATTCTTAGCATATGTATTGTTCATCCATAAAGGCTATGATTTTGTTTTATTTTGTGCAGCACGCAATTCAAGGTATTTCATCCTGAAAATTTTCACACATACATGTTGCATACTTGTGTATTTATTTTTAGATTTTTAAAAATAAAAACTGAATTTTATTGTTTCTTCAAAATATCCTACTCATCGTCGAGTTGCTTTTGTACGCACATGAAAAAAAAGAGAAGAGGCGAAGCACGTGAATGTTGCCTAATGGGCCAGTCGTGCGTTGTGCTGCGATTGTGGCCTATTTTAGGCCAAAAAATGTGTCACATAGACATAGGAGTTCCCGTCTTTTCCTTGTGTACATGTCGACATTGTAAAAAAAAAATAAACAAAGACCAAGTCCCATCGTAAAAAATAAACATAGCCCCATTCGTGAGAATGGTGTACGATGACCTATATAGCATAACCCCTCTGTAAATTAAGCCCAATGATTTTCATCAGTACTTTTTGTAGAGAGGATAAATGAACTAGCTAGTTTTATGCATCAAACGATGCACAGGCCGGGAGTACAGGCATAGTTTATTTAAATAAATTATGATTGATATTTTTAAATAGCTAGGAACATTTTAATTAATTGAACATTTTTTTGATAATGCGTGAATATATTTTGAAATACATGATAAAGTGACCATTATTTGATAATGTGTTAATATTTCTTAAAAACATGGACCTTATTAAAATATATGTAGTTTTAAAAAAATTATATGAAAATTTGGATAAAAAATGTAGACGTTACTTTTATAGATTTAATGAAAATTTTATAAAATACGAGAAGACTTATTTAAAACTTTCTTTGACTAAATTTTGCATTTTTTTTAGTTTTAACAAGGTTACAAAATTTTTAGCATGTATTCCAAAATCGACATGCATTTAGACCATTTTGAAAATATAAAAAGGAAAATAAAAAAATAAAAAAGACTATGTTGCTGTGCTGCGCTTGGCTTATTTATTTGCTACAGGCGAGAAATAGTGCCACCCAACTTCCTTTTCTGCAGAAAAAAATTAACCAGGGCCAGCCATCCGTCACATATCTCTCCTCTGTGCCCGCCGCCACCCACCCGACATCATATGCTCCCAAAAGTGATTCAATGGAAATAACAAATGCAGTTAGTTCACCAAACCCAAAAAGAAAATCGTATTCGTCTGAAGCAGTGACGATATAATTTTCTTCTAAGGTTCGTTAAAATACAGGAAGAAGAGCAGGTAAATTAACAGCATATCAGAACTGACAGTCGGGGAATATAAAGCAGGGGTTCCTCTCGTCAGGCAGCAGAACCACGGCGTTTAATTCCTTTCTGAATCACAATAGTTGACAAGTGCTTTCATGGTACAACGACAATAGTCCGTCAGCTACTTGAGAGCTCTTCTGCCATCAAAATATAGATGCTCCTACAGAACGAATCCTAGCGAGAATGGCACAAGAGAATCTCTTCCTTGGAGCTCTGCCTCCTTTTTTCGCACTATTGTCGTTGTGTGAGACTCGGAAAGCCCATAACAGCCTCGATGTAAGCCTACACGCATGATAGACACGATGTCGTGTGGATGCCAGCTGCATGTTATATGACAAGATGAAAATTGCCTGTTTGAAGAGATATTTTTCAAGTTAAGCAGTGCAGTAGAAACAGAGGAGAACCAATTAATAAGAAGTGGGAAGCATCCAAAGAAAATTCTCCAGGAAAAGGACTCTGAACAAAATCGCAAGACACAATCTAAAATCATGCTGCAATCATCTTACTAATTTGTAGTGTAAACAAGTTGCAGTAATTAATGGATCTACAACAACCAGTCAATGTATAGCTGACAAACCATACATCAAGAAGAAAACAATAAGAAGTTGTATTCCAGTGACGCATAGTTGTTTGATGCAAGTTCAATTTCTAAAAGTTGACAAGATTAGCTACAACTAATACTGCATCTTATAAGATAACAACTGCGGTATATATGCTTCTGCCCTTGAACTGTACAGAAAGAAACAAATGTTCTAATGCAACACTTGAAAAAGAAGGCCCCAGGCTGCATACCTTCTCTGCAGCAGGGACAGAACACTGGGAGCAAAAACGGAGAGGTGGGCGGCAACAATGGCCTCGGAGAAGATGCTGAGGAAGCCGGGGTCGCCGGTGCCCACCTCCACCTCCAAAGGGCAGAGGGCGTCTGGCGTCGAGATGGAATTACCCAGCTGTAATATCCCCGTTCCTCTCCTGCACTTGGCCAAGAGTTCCCCAGTTCTGCATAAGAGACCAACAATTTTGTACAAACAGCTCAGTTGAATTCGACTTTGGGGATGTGACAAATCTTGTGGGCATCCTCCCCTTGGCACCTCGCAATCAGAGTCGGACATCGAACAATTCTAAGTAGCTTCAAAGCAGAGAGATTCTGTATGCTTTCAGGCAAACATGTCAGGCTGAGACAATCTCTGATGAAAAGTTCTTCTAGAGAAGTCAACTGTCCCAACCATTCCGGTAATATCTCCCGGCCTTTGCACTGTAGCAACCTCAGTTTTCTAAGAGCGGTGAGATTCTTCATGCTTTCGGGCAGAGATGTCAGCTTAGGGCAATTGTGGATGTGAAAGAGTTCTAGAGAACCGAGCTGACCCAACCATACCGGGAGTGTCTCCAGGTCATTCAACGACACCAACCATAGTCCAGTGAGACAAGTGAAGCACCGCATGACCTCTGGCAAAGTCCTCAAGCCACTGATGGAGTATACATAAAAATTCTCCAGGGTGGTAAAGTGTTGAAAACTATCCCACCTGTCTTGAGAGAAACTACAGCTCTTCAGAACAATCTCAGAAGGATGAATATAAGAGGAGAGGTTTCCAAATCCTCGTTCTGGCAAAACTGCATCGCTGTTGCTCAAACCCCAATTCATACTTCTTGGGGGATATGGTAGAAACTTCAACTTTGGACAGTCCACTACAAACAAAAAATGCAAATTGGGGATTAGGAACTCTTTGTTTTCTTCACTCGTCTCTGTTGTCCACCATTCCACCAAATTCTTCATCAACTTCAGCGTCAATACTCTTAGTTTCATACAAGGTCTGCCCTCTCCATAGAATTCCTTACCGATTTTCCTAATATTGGGAATGTTTTTCAGACACAACATTCTTAAATTTGGCAGTGCCCCGAATGGAGGAAGAGAATCACATGCTTCCAAACCATTAAGAGTCAGTTCGCTGAGAAAGGGGAGATAGGACGAGATGTGAAACATCCAGTTAGGGAAATCCTTGCTGCTATACCCAAGTAGCTGAAAGTGTTCAAGAGTCCGAGGAGGTACGAGCCTGTCCAGCACTAATTTACCTTCTTTGTTTTCCCAGAGAAGTTTAAGCAATCGGATATCCGATTTATCACGCAGTCTGACTCTGTCTGCGTCTTCTGGATGCCTGACATTTTGAAGCCCTGCAAGTATCAGCTCTGAACAAGTCAATCCCACAAGGTCCACTATACTGCTGCATCCTCTGCTCTCTATCTCATGTATGTCATGCCTTACTGTGCCCACAAGATTTAGACGCTTTTGAATGGCTGGAATCTTCTCAAGCATCTTAGAAGTTGCAGTATCAATCACAAACTGGGTGAGAGTGGTCATGTCACCAATGCTATCAGGGCAGTCATACATATATAGAAGGCCATTCATGTGTAGTATTTGAAGCTTAAGGTCACCAAATGAGGAGGGGAGCTCACTGAGCCTCAGACAGTATGACAAATAGAGACACCTCAGCTTAAACAACTTGCATACGGACTCGGGCAATCGTCGGAGTTTAGGACAACTTGTTAGGTTCAAATACTGAAGCTCGACAAGGTCACCAAAACAGTCAGGGAGTTTTTCAAGGTTATGACAATCTGAAATATCTAGGTACTTCAAATGATTAAGTTGGCAAAATGACCCTGGCAGCATTGAAACCTTGTAGCAACCAGAGAGGTTCAAGAACTCAAGTTTCTGAAGGTGGCCAAAATCAATTGGCAGGTTTTCTAGCTCATGGCAACTCAATAGGTTCAGATGCTCTAAACACGGAAGGCTTATATTGCCAGGTAGTTTGGTGAGCTTTGAACAACTTGACAAGTTTAAGAAGGAGAGTTTAGGAAGGCTACCAAATTTATCAGGGAGCTTTTGAAGAGCACAACAATCTGACATGTTTAGGTGGTGTAAGCATGAAAGCTCACAGATTGATTCAGGCAACTCTTGGAGTATACGACACCCGGATAGATTGAGAAAAAAGAGTTGAGAGAGCTCCCCTAGTGATGCAGGCAGCTTACTGAGGATGCTACTGCCAGACAGGTCCAAATAGCAAAGTTTGCCGAGGCAACAAATACTGTCAGGTAAGGTTTCAAGCAAGGAATTGGACAGAATAAGAGTTTCCATGTTTTGGAGTGTATGAAAATTCTTAGGAAGTGATGTTATTGGCAAGCCTGTGGCGTCAAGATACCGAAGTAGCTTCAATTGACTAATGGAAGATGGCAGCACCACGCTACTTGGAGCTGATTGGCCTTTAGCTGAATGTCCACTTAGGTCCAAGACACGTATGTACTTGCACTGAGAAAATGCCTTTTTGGGGAGTTGCATTCCCCCCAAATCCCTAAGGTGGAGGGATCTAAGTTTGCCTGGAATATATTTGAAAACCATAGGATCATTCTTCACGTTGGTTAGCTGTGCATGCCGGTAGTAATGAACTTTGTTCCGGCTTGTGCTTGTGGTAGCATCGAGATTAATGAAGTCATCAACAACAATTCTTGACACAAGATCATGCACCAAATCATGCATGACGAGTTCTGGAGGAGTTTTGAAATGCAATGCACTTGGACTAACCTGCAGAGGTAACTACTATCAATATAGTATCATAAGGAGAAACGTAAAATAGCGACAATATAGCAAAGTAAGAACGTAAAATTGAAACTTCCTGAAAATCTGTGGGGCCTTTTACCAAGAACTTTCCTACACAAAATTTTAACTACAAACTATGGATTTTCATATAAAAATATGAAATTTGGCTAACTAACAGAGCAAGTAGAGCATATGTTGCATACAAGGAATGGTAGTACATACATATCTCTGTAGATATGTTTTTGTAAATTGTTTGAATTTCTTTAGATGTCAAGATTGACTTGTTTACTAACAAGTCCAATAAGTTTCAACTAATTTGAAACTATACATAGCTTGCTTACTAACTATAAATTATGAATACGAGTGATTATTGAAGGAACCGCTCCTAAGCCACTCCCTGAGTGGTACCAGGGTGCCGAACTCTAGCTGCTGCCGGTTCCTCCACATCGGTGGTGGCCCCGGCCCTAAAGTTGGTCGGGGGGGGGGGGGGGGGCTGCTCACATTCACACTGCTCCGGGTGGAGGAAATGAAAGGCAAACAGTAATCTTAGCTAGGGCTAGTGTGGTCTCTTCTTCGGGAGATGGCACTCATGGCTTGGGGTCTAACAGAGTGGAATGCTCCCTTTGTCCCAATTTACATGGCGACCTTGCATTTCATAATTGAAAATTGACCATCAATTTGAAAATTAATATGTGAGTCACGTGTCATAAAAATTGTTCCACTGGAAACATTTTGAGGATGAATTGAATGGTAATTTTTGTGACATATAACTCACGTTTTTATCGGCCGAACTGAAGGTCAAAGTTGAACCTTGAAATATGTGGACACCGTGTAAATAGGGACGGAAGAAATACAATAATTTTGAATAGTGCTACCATATGCACTTGGCCCATGGTTGTCTTATCTGAGCCCGATTCACGTGAACCACGTAAAGCGTGTCGATTGTCGCCGGGAGGGGCCTGGCATGTGTGACCACCTTTGCAACCCTAAAGGACTAAACCTAAATACCTCTCCCGAAGCCTAGCCTCCCTTGGTTCCTCATCCCCTCATAGCTTCCCGGTGCCATTCTCTCTCTTCCCCATATTTACCACACGACCACGTCACTACCGCCAATTGCCACTTCACTAGCAGCCGTTTGCTAGTCGGATCCTGCTGGCCCGCCTTATAGCTCTCCTGTTCGGCTATTCCCCATGGTTGCTCGCTGCCCCGCTCCTCCGGGCCGTGCACACTAAAACGCTGGCACGCTCCCGACCTCGCCTCTGGTTGGTACTAGTAGTCATTGGTCACGCTCACACACACCACCGAGTGCGCTTGCACTGTAATTTATTTGTTTCTATAACCAGCTTGTGAACTTTTATGTCGATCCAGGTTTGTTCCCGCAAAACTATTGTGTTGTAATGTTAACCTGGTAGCTCTAGCAAATGACATCTTGTAGTTTGATACTCCACTAAGTTAAGATAGCGTTCGAAAGCCTTATTTCTAAACTTATTAAATTAATATACATGTAGGGGGGATGTATCTTCCATTGCAAAAAAAGTGGCGGGTTGCCAAAGTAATGCCACAAATTCTCACTAGAGAAGAATAGTACTCCCTCCGTTCTCAAATATTTATCTTTCTAGAGATTTCAACAAGTGACTACATACGAAGCAAAATGAGTGAATCTACACTCTAAAATATGTCTACATACATCCGTATGTTGTAGTCCATTTGAAATGTGTAGAAAGACAAATATTTGGGAACGGAGGGAGTATCATCCACATAATTTGGTGGACTCTAACTAGGATTGAATCACCATCATATATATGTTCTAATTTTGTGGCACACAATCTAGACATTAAATCCAGGAATTGAAGGATAAGAAAGAATCTAAAACTAAAAAATATAAAAGGACAAGGAAGAATCTAAAATTAAAAAATATATAAACCCAACGTAGTCAAAATAAATGACCTAGTAAAGTATAAAAATGAAGTTATCAAAGCTAATAATAAATGTAAATTTGGAGATGGATATATGAAATCATTAACATAAATGAAAAGTCAAAGTGTAGGGACTAATCTAAACCATACCAGAGTACAATTTATGAAAGTGTGTTCTTGTCTATAAATAGAGTAAAAAAACATAATGGTAAAAATGAACCAGCCATACAACGGTACAAGAGAAATGGTGTCTATAGGTACTAACCGAAGCGGATCCTGGAATCCGAAGAAAGGACATCCCCAAAAGGTAGTTGATACACCTTTGACCGTCATACCCTGGACAAATGTATCCAAGTGCATTCCATTGCCGGATTAGACGATTGCTGTCCATGACAAAGCCCTTGGAGAAGGCTGCCAAGTACGTGAAACACATTTTGAATTCTATCTTCATGCAGTAATAGCTCAGCATCAGACTCTCTAATGTTTCCTTCTGATGTTCTTCTCGAAAATCCAAAACAACCTTGGTGTCTCTTATATGTTCCCATGCCCCCAAGGTCCTTAGCTCTGACATTACTTGCCCAAGAGCATTTGCCACGAGCGGTAATCCTCCACACTTGGCTGCAATCTGCTTTCCAATTTCTTCCAAGCCAGTATGGTCATCATCAGGCCCAAATGCCCTTTGCTTCATTAATTCCCAACAGTCACCAGGTTCTAACACATCCAACTCTATTATTTCAGACTCAGGAACTGGGCAAATTTTCCTCTGATTTGCAAGAAAACCAGTGCGCAATTGTTGCACTACGCGTAGGTTTCGGGTAGTTACTATAACACGGCTGTCCTTTCGGCCATGCTGTAACATCTCCTTGAGCCTTTCAAGATTATTTCCATCTTCTTCCCAGAGATTATCCAGAACAATCAAGTATCTTCTTGTAGCAAGTTCTTTGCTCAGATTGTCATAAAGAAACTGCATAGTAATATTGCTAAGGTTGATGTTGCTATTCAAGCTTTTCAGGATGGCACTCCCAATTTTTTGCAAATCAAATTCCTTGGACACATGGACCCAAACTGAGACGTCAAAGACGCTGACCCGCTTGTCAGCAAGAACTGATTCAACCAATGTTGTCTTGCCTATGCCACCAAGGCCGACAACTGGAATGATGGAGATATCCTGCTGGTTGGCTTCTTCACTTGTGAGTAGCAGGCTGATTATCTTCTCCTTCTCGGCATCCCTGCCCACCATTCCAGTCTTCATGCCAGCAGCAATCCAGTTGGCTGCAAGTGTATCATTGTTTCTGCTCCCTTCTCCCCTTGCTTCCTGAGGCACAAGACTGAGCCTCGTTCTGCCCTCCTTTTCAATTGCGTCTATTTTCTCCATCACCTTCTTCATCTTGTGGGGCATGGTCATTCGCTGCAGGAGTTGATTGTTTCTGGAAAACCATAAGCTGACCTGCAAAGATAAAAGAGTTCAAGTCAACTTCAGTCTCTAAGCGCATCTTTTTTGGGATTCTCATCTGCCTCTCGCCGATTGAGAAGAAGGACGCATGTTGGTTACAAAAGAAGGGATATGTAAAGATGAGTTACCTTGGGTCGGCTCTTCCTGATGAGCTCGTTGGCTTCCAACTCATCCAGCACGTCCTCCACGTCATAGGCCACACGCTTAAACTTGGTAAGCCACCGCTCGTACACTCTTCCGTCTTCTCGTCCTCCTCGACGCGACCTCTCGTCGGCATCACCCAGCACGGCCTCCACATCTTTCATCTTCTCCCCCAACTTCAACACGTCTTCTTTGTACCTCCACTGCAGAGTGACCTCTGACAGGACGTAGCTGCCCAGCTCGCCGCCAAGCTTGCCGCCAAGGTCGCCGCCCAGCTTGTCGAGGACCTGCTTCCCCACAGCAGCCGCAATCACGCTCATGGCGATGGCGATGGGAATATTGCTCCTTGCGGTGCTTGTGAATTCTCTGTGGGGTTAGAATCAGATTAGGCAGGCCTTTGATTGCTGTGTGAGCATTGGGCTCAAAACAAGAGACAAGGAGGCCTTTCTGCTTTGCTTTGTTTTGCTTTGCCTGGGCATCGAAATTAGGATGCTGATGATGGAACCAAAGTTGAAACAAGCCTCGCTTTTCAAAAAGCATAATGGACGGAGTGGGCATCTTTCTTTTCTTCAGTCCAAAGACATTCTAGAATGTGTGTGCACTGGCTGGTGTACGCAAAGCGCAACTGAATATGTAAACTAATTGCCACTTGCCATGCTTGACAAGTGTTATAGTATATGTGGATTGCACTAGTCATTTCCATCAGTTCGGACTTTTGATTGCGTTGGCTAGTGCATGAAGCTTAACATGGTATCAGAGCTAAGGTCTTGAGTTCAAGTCCTGGTTTGCGCAATTTATCTAAAAATTGCTTTGCCCCCCTTTGTGTCCACGTATAGGCCTCTTCAGTCATACGTGAGTTTCGCGCGCCGTCGCTTTCTTCCGGTTGCACGTGTTGACTTGTCTTCCCCGTCACACGTGAGAGGGGGTGTTATAGTATATGTGGATTGCACTAGTCCTTTCCATCAGTTCGGACTTTTGGTTGCGCTGGCTAGTGCATGAAGCTTAACAACAAGCATAGTACTCCCTCCGTCCGAAAATACTTGTCATCAAAATGAATAAAGAAGATGTATCTAGAAATAAAATACATCTAGATACATCTCCTTTTATTCATTTTGATGACAAGTTTTTCCGGACGGAGGGAGTAATAAATCGTTGTGAGGTGCCCCCCTTCACAATCATGGTTATTGCTTAAAGTGCCGAACCACTTTATTTCATTTTTCGGTGATGCAGAACATGAAGCGGTTTGCAGAAATTTTAGAGAGCCCTCTGCAAACACTAACAGCAGAACGGGACTGACGAAATAGTTGGGTTTCTGAATTCCTGAAACTGTAATATATAGCCCAATCTGTCTATGAACGAACATTAACATTGAAAGACATCACTGCTTGAAGGCTGACTGAAGTTGCAAGGGGACATATTCAGAACAGATGTGTACCTCTGACACTGAGAAAAGAGAGCAGATGATGAATTTCCCAGACCCTTTAAAAGGTCACCTCCTGCTGCAGATGATGAATTTCGTAGCACCCAGTTCCAACTCAAGTAACAGCAGAGGCAAGAGTTTATGAAAGAAAAGAGCACATAATAATTGATCCTTCCATTTTCTTGGGGCAAGCTGCATTGTGTGAGCATTGGGTTGAAGAGAGAGACAAGGAATCCCTTTTGCTTTTGTTTGCATGGGCAGGGCATTCAAATTAAAGTATTGATGAATGATGATAGATTGGAACCAAGAGCATAATGAACGGAGTGGGCATCTTTCTTTTCTTGAGTCCAACTCCAAAGACATTCTATCTATCTATGCGTGTCGTGTCTGTCCATGAGATGAGATACTTATAGTGCTACTGTATATGTTAACTAAATGCTTAAAGGAAAGGAAAGCAGTGCCCCCTTCACAATCAAGCTAATTTCTTAAAGCAGTTGTCGAACCATTATATTTCATTTTGGACGAAGAAGATGAAGCAGGTTGTTGAAATTTATTTAAGAGCGCTTGGGACCCTCTGCAAACACGAAGAGCAGAATGTGGTGAAAGCCTGAAATGGTAAGAATCAGAAGCCAACCCGATCGATCAGTGTATTAACGAAGTTAACATCGGAAGACATGGCTGCTTGAAGGCTGACTGAAGGTGCAAGAAGATGTATTGAGAACAGATGCGTAGCGTAGATGACCATACAAAGAAAGTAAATAACAAATTTACTGCTGATATGATATCCCCGACATATTATATGCCCAATTAACATGCTTGTTCCCGGATCTTTCCTTTTAAAAAGTCACCAATCAATTTTGTCCTGCTGTTGCAGCTGATGAACTTCGTATTCCGTAGCAGATCCATCCATCTGAAAGAAATAAATCACTGAGAGGAGGAAACAAGTGGTTAGAACATGCAAGATTTAGTGCACATAGAACATGGAAACTATAGAACACAACATACATAAAAAGGATAGAAGAAGCAGGAAGAGGCCCCAAAGCTGTCTCCATAGCTTCCTTCCCACAGACGAATTGACAGAGGTGGCGCGTGTCGGCCGGGGCACCTCCGCAACCTCCGACCCCCGCCGCCCTCATCCCGATGGCATCCGGACCCATTCCGGTGCCGCCCGGAGTCGACGACCTCTTCCCACACTGGCCAGCGGCTCATCGAGCACCTCACAGAGCCCAGATCCAGGCCGCCGCCGCCGCCGCCGCCGCTGCGCAGCAGCTCTGTCCGCCGAGTAAGAGTTTTCCTGTTTGTCGAGCGACTCTCTTTTTTTTTCCTTTTCTTTCGAGGAAAAATAAATAACGTGACTCATATGTAGGAATATACTAATCTTTATGTGTTTTCTTAGATCAGCTCGTCCACGCACGACACTAGAGTGAAGCATAGTAGCTTCGTTCTTGCATAGAAAATGCTTACGAGTATATTTATGCCGCGAGTATTAATTCACCCTTCTTATAGAATTTGTGCACATTGGATGAGATCTACTATCTCCTTCTCTTCTTGCCCTTTTCAATAGCTAATTATTAATTGCCTGTTGGGTTTGATCATTGATTGGGCCAGAGCGGCAGATGAGCAAGATCGGCAAGAAGATTGAAGGTGTTCCAGAGCCTGATACCCAATTCCAACAAGGTCATGGCCTTTTTCTTTCTTTCTTTGTCCCTGAATTCGGGGTCGCTGAGTTCGTGTTTGTGATGATTTAATGGGCTATGTTTATGTTGGATTGCGGGATTACATGCTAACAAGTCATTGATGAGCCAATAAAGGATCTAATGTGGACAGGACCGGCAAGGGAATTGTGAAGCTGCATATGCAGTTCTTTGTGAGGTGCTTACTTGCTTCAACTTATACGAGAATGAAGGTTCCATAGTCTATGTTTCGTAGATAGTATATATGTAGAAGCTAAATATTGGATCACTGTGATTGACGAGGCCATCGAGTTTCAGAAGCAACTGCATCTCCGAGTACAGGTCAGTAAGCATGCCTGGATGCATATGGTTTGATGATGAGGTTAGTTTGAGGGAGATGGTAGTCTCATCGATGATGTATGCATGCAAGCTCAGTTTGATAGTACCAGTGCTTAATCAATTTCTCAAATGCTTGAATTGGTCGAATAAATATGAACCACGTCATAGTAGGAGGTGCTATGCTAGCATTAGTCGATGCAAATTGTTCAGTTCATATAAGATTCCAATGGTTTTACTTCCATATCACTGATTTTCCCAAACAAAAAGATATTAATAATGTGACATGTATACAGTGAGTATGGCTATTCATTTGTTCCAACTTCCATTTCCTTGCCAGCAAACAACACTCACATATCTACTACTCATTTCCTTTGCTATATTGATTTATATGTATAGAAATGAATTTTAACCTGTCATTTATGTGAACATTTCTTTTGGATAAATTGTGAAAGTCAGGACTTAAATTCAATACCTTAGGTTTTGATGCCATGTTAAGCTTGCACTAGCCAACGCAATAAAAGTTTGAACTTATGAAAACGGCTAGACAACCCACATATACATTTCAACACCCTCCCTCACGTGTGACACAGAAAGTTAACACGTGAATAGACTCAGAGGTATGGCTCAAGAGGGCACACAGAAGGGCAGCAACAACTTTTGGATGAATTGCAAAAACCAGGACTTGAACTCGAGACTTTAGGCTCTGATATCATGTTAAGCTTCATACACCAGACAATGCAACAAAAGTTCAAACTTAAAAGAAGCTAGGCGATCCACATATACACTTCAATATTACCGACCGATAGGATTCCTCCACAGTGACCTATATAGTACTACTCCCTCCATAACTTAGGGGCTGTTTGGGTTGAGCCAATGCTCGCCTTGCCAATCGTTGGCTCGCCGATTAATTGGCGAAGGAATCCGCCACCCACATCTCGCCAAAACTTTGGCTCAGATAATTTGGCAACCATCCAAAGGAGTGCCCAGGCTGAGTCAACGACCAATTTTTTGGCTTGGCACATGAGCGTGTCGATCCAAACAGCCTCTTAATGTAAGACTTTTTTTTAACATAGTCATATTGCCAAAAAAAAACGTCTTATACTAAGTTACATGAACCGGCTAGGTTTTTCCATCAATATTCTTAATAGACGATGATTAATATTTTTAAATAGCTAGAAACATTTTAATTAAGTGAAGATTATTTGACAATTTGCGAATATCTTTTTAAATACATGATAAAGTGTCCATTATTTGATAATGTGTGCATTCTTTTTTAGAATACATGTGTCTTCTTAAAATATACGTGAATACTTTTAAAAATTACATGAAAATTTAGAGATAAAAATGTAAGGACTATTTTTCTATATGTAACGAGCATTTTCTAAAATACGAGAACACATATTTAAAACTTACATCGATAAAATTTTGCATATTTTATGTTAACCATGTTTTGCTGCAATTTAACATGTTTTTCAAAATGCATATACATTTAGACCATTTCGAGATAGATATATATATATATATAATAGAAGAAAAAATAGAAATTGGAAAGCAACGTTGAACTGTCGGGCTTGTTCCATTTAGGGGCACGCATGTGCGTGCTCACCCTTCTACTTGCTGCTTGCTATATTGATAACCTGAAGTATCATGAAGCAGCCTTTATACAGCAACCAACTAGGATCGGATCGGTGATGCACACCTGGAACTGGCAGGCAACGGCCACATTAGCAAGTAAGTACACGGAAGTTAAAAGCACCGACACACAGATAAATTACATACATGAACGAATCGAGCATTGACAGAAAAGAAATGCCTGAGTTGAAAATAATAATCTTACTTACGGGGTGAAAGCTGATGGGGAATATAAAGCAGGGGTTCCTCTCGTCGACAGGCACAAGAACTCTTCCCCCATAAGACTACGCTCTTCTTGAGAATCCGCTTGGTCTGAAAGAAACTGTTCCTTGGAGTTGGCTGCTTCCTTGAGCTCTTCCTCTCTTTTTTTTTTCCCCATTCTGGAACAGCAATGTTAGCCTGCGCACATGATTGACTAAGTCATGTGGATGTCAGCTGGATATCATGGCACAATGAAAATTGCATGCTTGAAGAGAATTTTTTTTCAAGTTAAGTAAGCAGTAGAAACAGACAAGAGAATCAATAAGAACTTGTGCAGCCAAATAGCAACCATGAAAGGCAAGTCCCTTTTATTATTCTTCGATGCAAGTTCAATTTCTAAGTATTTAGAAGATTGGGTACAACTAAGACTGCATCTCATCTAAAAAAGATGACTGGACTTGAAAAAAGATGACTACAAATAAAAAATTTGCTAATGCATGGAGTAGAGAACCACTTGAAAAAGAAGGCTCCAAGTCGCTTACCTCCTCTGTACTGCAGCAGCAGCAGTAGCAGCAGCAGAGCAGCATCCAACACTTGTTGGCACAGCCAGAGCGACACCTCGTCCAAATCCAGCACCTCCCTCCTTGTGATGAGTATGAAGTATGGAGTTGAGCACCGCGCCACGATACTGGAAGGAGCTGCACACCTCCGCCTCGTCGTTGTCCAACCAAAGGGCAGAGGGGTTCAATAATTTCCACCGGCTCCTCTCCGACACCCAGCTCTTCATAAGTTTGTACAACGCGATCAGCGCGTTGCTTCACAGTGACTCCTTCAATGCCCGAATTGGACTTTGGGGATGTGACAAATCTTGTGGGCATCCTCCCCTTGGCACCTTGCAATCAGACTCGGACATCGAACAATGTCAAGTAGCTTCAAAGCCGGGAGACTCTGTATGCTTTCAGGCAAAGATGTCAGGCTGGGGCAATCTCCGATGAAAAGTTTTTCTAGAGAAGTGAACTGTCCCAACCATTCCGGTAATATTTCCAGGTCATTCAACGACAACAACCATAGTCGAGTGAGAGAGGTGAAGCATTGCATGACCTCTGGCAAAGTCCTAAAGCCACTGATGGAGTATACATAAAAGTTCTCAAGGGTGGGAAAGTGTTGAAGACTATCCCACTTGTCTTGAGAGAAACTACAGTTCTTTAGAACCATCTCATAAGGGCGAATGGAAGAGGAGAGCATTCCGAATCCTCGTTCTGGCCAAACTGTCTCGCTATTGCTCAAACCCCAATGCATACTTCTTGGGGGATATGGTAGGAACTTCAACTTTGGGCAGTCCACTACCAACAAAAGATGCAAATTAGGGATTAGAAACTCTTTGTTTTCTTTACTTGACTTTGTTGTCCACCATTCCACCAAATTCTCCATCAACTCCAATTGCAGAACTCTTAGTTTCATACAAGGTCCGCCCTCTCCATAGAATTCCTTACCGATTTTCCTAATGTTGGGAATGTTCTTCAGAGACAACATTCTTAAATTTGGCAGTGCCCCGAATGGAGGAAGACAATCACATACTTCCAAAGCATCAAGAGCAAGTTCGCTGAGAAAAGGGAGGTAAGACGACATGTGAAACAACCAGTTAGGGAAATCCTTGCTCGTAAACCCAACTAGCGAAAAGTTTTCAAGAGTCCGTGGAGGTACGAGCCTGTCCAGCACAGATTTACCTCCTTCGTTTTCCCATAGAAGTTTTAATACTCGAATATCTGATTTATCACGTAGTTTGACTCTTTCTGCATCTTCTGGATGCGTGACATTCTGAAGGCCTTCAAGTATCAGCTCTGAACAAGTCAATCCCCAAAGATCCACTATACTACTGCATCCTCTACTCTCTACCTCATGTACGTGATGTCTTACTGTGCTCACAAGATTTAGACGCTTTTGAATGGCTGGAATCTTTTTACGCAACTTAGAAGTTGCAATATCAATCACAAACTGGGTGAGACTAGTCATGTCACCAATGCTATCAGGGCAGTCATACATATATAGAAGGCCATTCATGTGCAGTATTTGAAGCTGAAGGTCACCAAATGAGGAGGGGAGCTCACGGAGCCTCAGACAGTATGACAAATGGAGACGCCTTAGCTTCGACAACTTGCATAGTGATTCGGGCAATTGTAGGAGCTTAGGACAACTTGTTAGGTTCAAATATTCAAGCTCGACGAGATGACCAAAATATTCAGGGAGTTTTTCAAGGTTGTGACAATCTGAAACATCTAGGTATTTCAAATGATTAAGTTGGCAAAACGATCCTGGCAGCATTGAAACCTTGTAGCAACCAGAGAGGTTCACAAACTCAAGTTTCTGAAGGTGAACGGAATCAATTGGTAGGTTTTCTAGCTCATGGCAACTCGATAGGTTCAGATGCTCTAAACACGGAAAGCTAATATTGTCAGGTAGTTTGGCTAGCTTTGAACAACTTGACAAGTTTAAGAATGAGAGTTTAAGAAGGCTACCAAAATTATCAGGGAGCTTTTGAAGAGCACAACAATCTGACATGTCTAGGTGCTGTAAGAATGTAAGCTCACAGACTGATTCAGGCAACTCTTGGAGTATACAACACCCGGACAGATTGAGGAAAAAGAGTTGAGAGAGCTCCCCTAGTGATGCAGGCAGCTTACTGAGCCTGCTACTGCCAGATAGGTCCAAATAGCAAAGTTTGCCGAGGCGACAAATACTATCAGGTAAGGTTTCAAGCAAGGAATTTGACAGAATAAGAGTTTCCATGTTTTGAAGTGCATGAAAATACTTTGGAAGTGATGTTATTGGCAAGCCTGTGGCATCAAGGTACCTAAGTAGCTTCAATTGATTTACAGAAGATGGCAGCATCATGCTACTTGGAGCAGATTGGCCTTTGGCTGAATGTCCACTTAGGTCCAAGACACGTATGTACTTGGACTGAGCAAATGCCTTTTTTGGTAGTTGCAATCCCCCGAAATCCCTAAGGTGGAGGGACCTCAGCTTGTCTGGAACATATTTGAAAACATCAGGATCATTATTGAAGTTGGTTAACTGTGCATGTCGGTAGTAATGAGGTCTGTTCCAGCTGGTGCTTTTGGTAGCATTCAGATCAATGAATTCATCAGCAACAATTTCTGATGCAAGATCGTGCACCAAATCATGCATGACGAGTTCTGGAAGAGATTTGCAATGCAATAGACTTGGGCTGGCCTGCAGAGGAAATTACTATCAATATATTATTGCAAAAAGAAATCTAAAACTCCTTGACAACAGAAAATGTATTATAATGGAGTTAAGAGAAGACACTAAGACACATTTAAAATTGCAATGTCCCGAAAATCTGTGGAGCCTTATACATAGCAATTATCCTACACACAATCTTTTACTAGAAACCATGGATTTTCATACAATGGTGGTGGGGGGGCCTCACATCCACAGTGCTCCGTGTGGAGGAAATGCATGGAGGGCAAACAGTGATCTTAGGGCTGGCGTGGTCTCTTCTTCGGGAGACGGTGCTCATGGCTTGGGTCCGACGGCACATATAACTCACGTTTTTATTGGTCAAATTGGTGGTCAAAGTTGAACGAAATATGTGAAGACCATGTAAATAGGGACCGAAGGAGGACAATAATTTTGAACAGTGCTACGTATGCACTTGGCCCATGGTGAAGTCATGGGCCAGATTCACATGAACCACATAAAGGAATATGATTGTCTCAAAAAAAAACATAAAGGAAGATTAACCATCTCTCGTCATTTATTCCTCTCGATACCGCCGCCAAGAGGGGCCTTGCATGTGGGACCACGATTGAAACCCGAAGGGCCTAAACCTGAATACCTTTCACGAAGTCTAGCCTTCCCTATTCCTACAACCCCTCCCAGCTGCCACCCTCTCTCCCTTCCGCATATTCTCCACGCAAGCACACCACAAGTCCACGCTGCCGCTGCCAACATCACCACTTCAGTAGCCGCTGTTTGCTAGCCTGCCACCGATGATGGTGCTCCGGTAGCCTCCACCTCGTCGATCCACCCTTCCTATAGCACGTAGCTCTCCCGTTCGGCTCCAGCTGGCGTAGCAACCACCGTCTACAGTGCTGCTGAGGGAGGGGGGGGGGCAGATTCCCTGATGGGCATCGTGGGCGAGGGATCCCTTACCTGATTGGCTATACACACAGACAAGATTTTTGAACGATGCTGAAGTTCACGCCATCTGATGCACCAACAGCACTGCTCCATAGTTTCTTGTTTTTTGTTTTTGATATAGCTTACCACTCATTCCAACACCGGCGGAGCTTCAGCAAGGCTGAAAGGGCCATGGCCCGCCCTTGGCTGGAGCAAAAACATGTTTTATATGAAGTCTAG
This sequence comes from Aegilops umbellulata, assembly GCA_032464435.1. Lineage (NCBI taxonomy): Eukaryota > Viridiplantae > Streptophyta > Magnoliopsida > Poales > Poaceae > Aegilops > Aegilops umbellulata. The sequence goes on from CP136057.1 coordinate 660,775,517, forward strand.
GCCATAATAATATTGATTTTTTACTTTGTTACCACTCTTTACACTATGCAGCCCGCCCAATATTATCTTGGTAGCTCCGCCACTGCATGCCAAGTGGTCACTGCTCCATAGTTTCAAAAAAAAAAAAACAGCACTGCTCCACTGTTTGATATAAGTGTTCGCTAGTATACCTTGGTAGTAATGTTAAGTTCTTAGCTCTAGAAATGACATCTTGTGGTTTGATGCTCTACTAAGTTAAGCTAGAGTTCAAAAGCCTATTTTCAAAAATTACTAAGTTAATATACAAGTAGGGGGGATGTATCTTCTTTTCCCAAAAATAAGTGGCAGGTTGCAAAAGGAATGCCGCAAATTTTCATGGGAAATGAATAGCACCATGCACATAATTTGATGGACTCTAACTAGGATTGAATCATGAATATGTCATATCATTGGAGAGATATATAATGGAGAGTCTATATATATTTAGATTGATAAATATATTTATATTTTGTGGCACATAATCTAGACATTAGATCCAGGAATTGAAGGACAAGAAATAATCTCAAACGAAAAAAAACAATATACAAACCGAACATAATCAAAACAACAGACCTAGTAAAGTACAAAACTGAACATAACAATGTTGATCTAAATTTAAATTTACAAATAGATATGTTAAATCATTAACAAAAATTAAATACCAGGTGTAGGGCCAAATCGTGAACCATAAAAGAGTATAATCTATGAAAGTGTGTTCTTGGCTATTCATACAGTAAGAAAAAAAATAGTAAAAGGGAACCAGCCATGCAATTAAAATGGTGTCTATAGGTACAAACCGAAGCGTATCCTGGAATCTGAAGAAAGGACATCCCCAAAAGGTAGTTGATGCACCTTTGACCATCATGCCTTGAATTAATGTATCCAAGTGCATTCCATTGCTGGATTAGATGATTATTGTACATGACAAAGCCCTTGGGGAAGGTTGCCAAGTATGTGAAACACATTCTGAATTCTATCTTCATGCAGTAATAACTCAGCATTAGCCTCTCTAATGTTTCTTTCTGATGTACTTCTCTCAAACCCAAATCGACCTTGATGTCTCTTATATGTTCCCATGCCGCAACAGTCCTTAGCTCTGACATTACTTGCCCAAGAGCATTTGCCACGAGCGGTAATCCTCCACACTTGGCTGCAATCTGCTTTCCAGTTTCTTCCAAGCCACTATGGTCATCATCAGGTCCAAATGCCCTTTGCTTCATTAATTCCCAACATTCTGTGGGTTCTAAAACACCCAAATCGATTATGTCGGACTCTGGAACTGGACAAATTTTCCTCTGATTTGCAAGAAAACCAGTGCGCAATTGTTGCACTACGCGTAGGTTTCGGGTAGTTACTATAACACGGCTGTCCTTTCGGCCATGCTGTAACATCTCCTTGAGCCTTTCAAGATTATTTCCATCTTCTTCCCAGAGATTATCCAGAAAAATCAAGTATCTTCTAGTAGCAAGTTCTTTTTTCAGATGAAACTGAAAATCACAGTTGTCAAGGTTGATAGTGTTATCCATCATTCTTTTCAGGATGACACTCGCAATTTTGTGCAAATCAAACTGCATGGACACATTAACCCATATTGAGATGTCAAAGACACTGATCCTCTTGTCTGCAAGAACTGATTCAGCCAATGTTGTCTTGCCTATGCCACCAAGGCCAACAACTGGAATGATGGAGATATCCTGGTTAGCTTCTTCACTTGTGAGTAGCAGGCTGATTATCTTCTCCTTCTCGATACCCCTGCCCACCATCCCTGTTTCCATTCCATTAGCATTCCAGTTGGCTGTAAGTGTTTCATTGTTTCCGCTCCCTTCTTCCCTTGCTTCGTGAGGCACAAGTTTGAGATCCCTACTGCCCTCCTTTTTAATCTGGTCTATTTTCTTCACCACCTTTTTCATCTTGTGGGGCATGATCATTCGCTGCAGGAGTTGATTGTTTCTCGAAAACCATAAGCTGGCCTGCAAAAATAGAAGTTGAAGTCAACTTGAGCCTCCAAGCACATCTGGAATGATGGAGGAGAAGGATATGCACGTTAGATACACAAAGACATTTGGTCCTAACAGGATAATCAAGCAATCGATATCATCTTATTTTAGATTCGGAGGGGCCGGGGGTACATGCAGGCAGGCAGAACTGAAGAAGCAGCCCCAAGAAAAATACTACTGGTATAAATTAGTCTCTGGAGGCCTCTGCGCAGACTGAAGAAGAAGAAGAACCCGTGGCCTCACCGGCTAGCAGGAGATGGGACAATAGTAGAGTTAGTTACCTTGGATTGTGTCTTGCTCATGAGCTCATCGGCGTCAAGCTCATCCAGCACGTCCTCGACGTCGTAGGCGACACGCTTAAACTTCATAAGCCACCGCTGAAACACTCTTCCGGCTTCTCCTCCTCGACGCAACCTCTCGTCGGCATCGCCCAGCACGGCCTCGATATCTTTCATCTTCTCCCCCATCTCCAGCACCTGCTCTCTGTACCTCCACTGCAGAGTGACTTCCGCCGCAGCGTACTCACCGCCGACAAATAGCTTGCTGACGATCTGCTTCGCCACGGCGACCGCAATCACACACCCAAGCCCGCTGATGACCATGGCTCCCCAGCCAGCAACGTACTGAACCCAGGACAGTGTTGATGTGTTTGTGGATTGTAAGAGGGCACAGTGAGTAGGCAACCTCTCGGACTCTTGGTGGGATTAGATTAGGTAGGTGCTTGGTTGCTGTGTTTGTGTGAGCATTGGGTTAAAGAGAAAAAGTGAGGCTTGGTAGCAACCTTTCTTGGTCCTTTTTTCTACATTTCAAATGAAAATATGAAAAGTGAGGCTTGCAACTTTGTTCCATTCAAACTAAAATATGGCGACACCATTAAGCTGCTCTGTACACATTGGTGCCTTCGCGGAAAATAGGTGAATGGGACTAAAGTTGCAAGACTCAGCAGCCTCACTTTTCACATTGGCATCTTTTTCTTCATCACAGGAAGCTTAAGAAAAGTGAGCTTCAACCTACTGTTGATAAGATTATCAAGAGAGGGGCTGGATGGAGGGGAAGACTTCTGTCTTCGGGCAAAAGACTCACATTAGTGAAAACTTGCTTATCCACTATTCCTAGTTATCTTATGGGGATTATTAAATTCCCAAATGGGCCATTAATCTGATAAATTCTCAACTAGCTCACTGCTTCTGGGATGATTATGAGGGTCATTTCAAATATCATCTTGCTGCCTGGGGTAATGTAACCTTACAAAAGCAGCATGGGGGTCTGGGCATTCCTAATATTGCCGATATGAATCTATGCCTTTTAGCCTCTTGGATCAGGAGATATTTCCTGGATGAGGGCAAAATTTGGAAACAAATCATTCATGCCAAGTATAAGACTCACAGCCCTAATATTTTTACTTACCCTGAAAATGGCGCCTCCCCATTTTGGAAAGGGATACTACGGGCTGCTAAAGCTGCCAATGTAGGATATTCCTGGATAGTGGGGAATGGCAGCAGTATTAGATTTTGGGAAGACCAGTGGCCGGGACATACTACCCTAGCGACCCAGTATTGGGAGTTATACTCTATTGCCAACGACCACAATGTTGCTGTTAGCGAGGTCTGGGATGGCACCAATCTAAAAATTACTTTTAGAAGGTGTTTCTCCCAGCAGCTTCTAGCAGAGTGGGACGATTTGTTCAGCCGCGTGGCTAATGTAAAATTGAATGACGTTGAAGACACCGTGCGCTGGAATTTTGAAGCCAAAGGTGTCTTTACTGTCAAATCTTTTTACAACTTTATCAACTTTAGGGGGATTGGTCCGCGCAACCTTACAATTATTTGGAAAATTAACATCCCCCTTAGGATCCAGATCTTTCTCTGGCTCGTGATCAAAAATAAACTTTTAACTAGAGACAATCTGCAAAAAAGACAGCATGTAGATGACGCTACCTGCCTTTTTTGCGGAGAATCTGAATCCATTGATCATCTATTTTTTGGCTATGTTGTTGCGATAGAGCTATGGAGAGGGATTTTTGACATATCAAAAAATATAGTTGGTATGTCCATTGAGGATATGCTAGCTTGGTGGTTTAATCACAAAAATCTCTCAGCAGACTGCATGTTACATTTTGCTGCCCTTTGGGCTCTGTGGAATCATCGCAATGACATTTGTTTCAAATATGTTCCCTGGCTCGGGATGCAGGTGTTGAGGAGGAAAACTGCTGCTATCCTAAGCAGCTGGATGGTCCGATGCTCAGGCGGTGCAAAAGAAAGAGGGATGTACTTGGCGAGAAAGATGGAGCAGGAAGCGCGTGCACCCCCCCTTCTGATGTGGCCAGACCCTGGCTAGGACTCCTTAAGTGCTCGGAGTTGCTGTTCGATTGCGGCAATGCATAAGCTCTGGGCGCGAGCACTTTTGTAGTTTTCTCTCTCTCCATTCGAGATGTTTAGTTTCTTCTATGTTTTGCTAGCGCTCAGTCTCTATCTCTGATAGCTGTTCTGTGGCACTTCTATGTAGAGGCTAGAACTTCTATCTTGCTGGGGCAGCGTGTGTTGCTGAATATCCCCCCCCCCCCCCCCGCGTGCTTGTAACAGGATGGCTGAATGCTGTGGTTTCATTTTGATAATACAAAATGGAGCCGGGCCGAAAAGCCCTTTTTCTCTAAAAAAAAACATTGGCATCTTTTGTTTCTTCAGTCCAAAGACATTCCAGAATGTGAGCATTGCTGCTCTCCTGTGTTTGAGAACTCTCAATGGGTGCGTGATCATTGGGTTGACGAGAGAGACAAGGAATCCCTTTTTGCTTTGCTTTGCCAGTGCATTCAAATTAGAATACTGATGGTGGAATGAAGGTTGCAACAAACCTCACTTTTTAAATCGTAATGAATGGAGTGGGAATCTTTCTTTCTTTTCTTCAGTCCAGAGACATTCTAGATCAAATGGGATCAGATCTGCACTGGCTGGTGTACGTAATGAAGGTGCAACCGATTATGTAAACTACCTGCCACTTGCCATGTTTGACGAATATACTGATAAATCAATGTGATTTGCCCCTTTCACAATCATGCTTATTTCATTTTCGAAATGATGCGGACATGAAGCAGTTTGTTGGAATATTAGAGAGCCCTCTGCAAACAAGCTGACAAAATATAACAGCGGGATGTGACCGACGAAATAGTTTGATTTCTTCCCTACTGAGCTGAAAGCCTGAAACGAAACTGAAAATTACTAGTAATCAAAAGTCTTGTGTGTAATCAAACTGCGTAACCAACATAAACATTGAAAGGCATCACTGCTTAATTGCAGACTGGATTTTATCCCCAATATATCTGCTCAACAGTTCCCAGATCCTCTAAATCACTGAGAGGCAACAAGTAGTTACGGAAGATTTTGCAGATAAAAACATGGGAACTAGCAGTAGTGCAGGTTGATCCTTTTTATTACTCCTAGATTTTTTTTTCTTGGGGCAAGCAATATATATCAGGCTATGAGTCAGTCCACCAGATCCGCTGCTGCCCAACAACTACAAGTCTGTCCACCGTTTCGAGGTTTTGGGAACCGGATTTTTTCTTTTCTTTCTTTATAAGCAAATGTTGGGCAATTTGAAAAAATGTTCAAAATTTTGGGAAATGGTCAGAATTACAAAACATGTCCGTGATTTCAAATTGTTCCCACATATTAAAAGATGCTTGGGAATTTTGCAAAATATTCAGAAAATATTTACCAGGAATTTAGAAAATATTCATGTTTTTTTAAATTGTATTTTAAAATTAGTCATGTTTTATTTATTTTAAATTTCAAAAAAACATCTTTGTTTTTTGAAAAAAAAATTAAATGGTTAAAAGAACTCGTGCTACAGTGCCTTTTTGAGCCGAACGTGCTACAGTACCGCTGGCCTGCTATAGTGTCGTCGAGCCTGTAAGTATACAACAAAAAGAAAAGAAGAATCGAAGCACTTGAATGTCGTTTAATGGGCTGGCCCGTTCGCCTGTGTGTCCTGGGACTCTGATCCATTTGATTCAAAATGCGAACAAAGCCCAACTCCCATCGAAAAAAACCAAAGACCAAGTCATGATAATGCTAAAGTCCTAAATTAAGCCGGCTGAACCTATGCATCAATTGATGCACTGGCCATGAGTTCAAGCATTATTTATTTTAAATAAAATTTAATATATTTAAAATAGCTGAACACATTTTCAATAAGTGAAAAATATTTGATAATTCATGAATATTTTTTAAAATACATGATAAAGTGAACATTATTTGATAATGATGAATATGTTGAAAAATACATGAACCTTTCGAAAACATACGTGACTTAAAAAGAAATAAGTGAATATTTAGAAACAAAAATTGTGAACACTTTTTATATATTTAACATTTCCTAAAATGGGAAAACACTTTAAAAACTTACATGGACAAAACTTTAACATGGTTATGTAAGATTTTAACATGTTCTTTTCAAAAGATATATACATTTAGAACATTTCAAATTATATAAAAGGGAAAAATTAAAAAGAATAAAAAAACTACGCTGCCACCCAACCTCGTTTTCAGGGCCAACGATGTTCTCTCCGCCCTGCCCGCCGCCACCTACCGCTTTGCTTGGCAAAGTTTCTCAACACCAAACTGGAGCTGTAAATAACCATGTAAAAACTGCTTGTTTCTACAGCATGGTAAATTACACAGCCATTGGTTTGGTGAGTGAGTTGTGTTGTCTTCCATTCCATGGGCGCCAGGCATGGTCATTAAGCAACTGACCAGCGGGGTCAGTGATGCCGTTCTTGTGTGGTGGTAGTTTTGCACAGGCAGGTGGAAGATGTGCGCTATCTGGAACTTGAAGACAATTAATAGCCACATTAACAAGTCTGATTTCTTCCCTCCTGAGCTGGAAGCCTGAAACGAAACTGAAAATTAGTAGTAATCAAAAGTCTTGTGTGTAATCAAACTGCGTAACCAACATAAACATTGAAAGGCATGATAAGAAACAGTTTACTAGGAATGAGGGCGACGGGGCGGGCGAACGGGCGCACGCCCGTGCGCGAGGCCGCGACGGCGCCAGCCGCTGCCGGTGATCAGCGGCGCGTCGGCGGGCGGTTTTGGGCGCTTGCCGATTCCGACGACGACGAGGCGGATGACGATGGGGATGCGTCCCCGGCGGAGTTGCCGCCCTCTCTGACTCCTTCGGATCTCATTTGTGATTTTTTTCACTCAGGTTACAATGAGGAGGAAGTAGCAACGACGATTGATCGAGTACTCCCTGCGGACGATCCGGCGCGCATCGGTCTTCACGCGAGCGAGAATAACGAGATGATCCGCCGGGTTGTTCATCGGAGGACGGCGGCGTCGGCGCTAAGACCTTGGAAGGGTCCCCTACCTAAGGTGAGTCTTCCGAATCTAACTCTTTTCGATTTGATTAGACCGGAATCGTGGATTACTGTGAAGAAGAAGAAAATCGCGAGGCGGATTGACCGTCGACGGGCACCGGCGGTGCCTGTGTTGGCCGCGCCGGCGACCGGGATCTCGGAGACGAGATCGATGCGTTTGAATTACCTGTTGGGCTGCGCTAGGCCGGCTCGGAAGGAGTCGGGGCCGCGAGGAGATGGGCCAGGGTCAGATGGGTATGAGGCCCATGCTGTACCGGTCCAGGATCCTGCCCGTATTGATGTTGCATGCACGATCGCAGACGATCGGGCTGATTTTCCTCGTGCGTCGTCTCCTGCTCGGCTTAGGGTTCATCGGTGCGGCACCCGTGGTTTCCCGAAGTGTGGTGCTCGCCGGGCTAGGAGAATCCGGCCGCTCCTGGGCATGACCGGACGCGGTGCTGCGGCGCAGCCGCCTCCCAAGAAGCTGGCGCCCTCCGCTACCGCTGGGCGTGGCGGGTCGGCTCCTTCCACTGTTGGACGTGGCGGGCCGGTTCCCTCTGCAGCTGGACGAGGCGGGACGGTTCCGCCGCTGGCGGAGAGCGCTGGGCGTGGCGGCCTGGCGCCGCTTGGCCAGAGGCCGGTGGCGGCCGGGACTGTGCTGCTGGACAACACAGGACGTGGCAGCAGCAATTCGGGCGTGCGGCCATCGGGGCATCTACCTGTGCAAACGCCGGCTGGTAGGGGCGGGCTGAGGCCTCCGGCGCCGGGCGCGGTACCAGCTGCTCAGATGCCCGCGGGTCGTGGTGGACCTCGGCCCCATGAGCCGGCCGGTGTGGTTGTTGCAGGCCGGGGCGGTGTTCCTCCTGGGAAAGCGCCGACTGCTTCGGGCGGTCAACCTCGGGCGCCTCCGCCTCACTTCGTCGCGAGGCCAGGTCAGAACCGGTCGGGACCGGCGCAGAATAAGCAGAATACTAGTGCCAATGAGTCGCATGCTCCGCCCCGAGGCCAGTGGGGAGATGATGGATATGATGCGTAAGGAGATGGACAACATCGTGGTTCCTCTTCCACGGGAGGAGGCCGTGGTTACGCCTGGCAGAGTGACGGGTCTACTGAGAGACCGTTCCTCGGTCCTCCCGGTGGATTTGTCGAAGGAGCCTCAGGTCCGGACAACCGCCAAAGAGGGGGCTACCGCGGACATCGTGGGGGTCGGGGTGGCCGTGGGAGGTATCACCGACAACCTCCGCCCCCGGCTGTGGTGACCACATGGCGGCGGCTGTGGAGATCGATCACGCTCAGTCTACGGACCTCACTACTCAGGCGATGGAGGTGGTGACGGCCCTGGCTAGTGTGGAGGTACCTGCATCCGGGATGGTGGCTGAGGTATCTGACAGGTCTGATTCTGAGAGGGCGGCCAAATGGGCCCGCAAGAAAGAAAGGATGCTTTGCTACCGTTGTGGTGAGTGAAGGAAATATGCCCTAGAGGCAATAATAAAGTTATTATTTATTTCCTTATTTCATTATAAATGTTTATTATTCATGCTAGAATTGTATTAACCGAAAACATAATACATGTGTGAATACATAGACAAACAGAGTGTCACTAGTATGCCTCTACTTGACTAGCTCATTAATCAAAGATGGTTATGTTTCCTAACCATAGACAAGGAGTTGTTATTTGATTGATGGGATCACATCATTAGGTGAATGATCTGATTGACTTGACCCATTCTGTTAGCTTAGCACTTGATCGTTTAGTTTGTTGCTATTGCTTTCTTCATGACTTATACATGTTCCTATGACTATGAGATTATGCAACTCCCGTTTACCGGAGGAACACTTTGTGTGCTACCAAACGTCACAACGTAACTGGGTGATTATAAAGGTGCTCTACAGGTGTCTCCGAAGGTACTTGTTGGGTTGGTGTATTTCGAGATTAGGATTTGTCACTCCGAGTGTCGGAGAGGTATCTCTGGGCCCTCTCGGTAATGCACATCACCTAAGCCTTGCAAGCATTGCAACTAATGAGTTAGCTGCGGGATGATGTATTACGGAATGAGTAAAGAGACTTGCCGGTAACGAGATTGAACTAGGTATTGAGATACCGACGATCGAATCTCGGGCAAGTAACATACCGATGACAAAGGGAACAACGCATGTTGTTATGCGGTCTGACCGATAAAGATCTTCATAGAATATGTAGGAACCAATATGAGCATCCAAGTTCCGCTATTGGTTATTGACCGGAGACGTGTCTCGGTCATGTCTACATTGTTCTCGAACCGTAGGGTCCACACGCTTAAAGTTACGATGACAGTTTCATTATGAGTTTATGTATTTCGATGTACCAAAGGTTGTTCGGAGTCCCGGATGTGATCATGGACATGACGAGGAGTCTCAAAATGGTCGAGACATAAAGATTGATATATTGGAAGCCTATATTTGGATATCGGAATCGTTCCGGGCAAAATCAGGATTTTACCGGAGTACCGGGGGGTTACCAGAACCCCCCCGGGGGTTATTGGGCCTACATGGGCCTTAAGGGAGAAGAGGAGGGCCGGCCAGGGCAGGCCACGCGCCCCCTCCCCCCTAGTCCGAATAGGACAAGGAAGGGGGGCGGCGCCCCCCTTTCCTCTTCCCCTTCCCCCTTTCCTTCTCCAACAAGGCAAGAGGGGGGAGTCCTACTCCCGGTGGGAGTAGGACTCCTCCAGGCGCACCCCAAAGGGGCCGGCCGCACCTCCCCCTCCCTCCTTTATATACGGGGGCAGGGGGGCACCCTAGAACACACAAGTTGATCTTCGTGGTCGTTCCTTAGCCTTGTGCGGTGCCCCCCTCCACGATATTACACCTCGATCATATTGTAGTGGTGCTTAGGCGAAGCCCTGCGACGGTTGAACATCAAGATCGTCACCACACTGTCATGCTGACAGAACTCCTCCCCGAAGCTTTGCTGGATCGGAGCCCGAGGAGCGTCATCGAGCTGAACGTGTGCCAAGAACTCGGAGGTGCCGGAGTAACGGTGCTTGGATCGGTTGGACCGGGAATATGTACGACTACTTCCTCTATGTTGCGTCAACGCTTTCGCTTCGGTCTACGAGGGTACGTAGACAACACTCTTCCCCCTCATTGCTATGCATCACCATGATCTTGCGTGTGCGTAGGAATTTTTTTGAAATTACTACGTTCCCCAACAGTGGCATCCGAGCCTAGGTTTTATGGTTTGATGTTATATGCACGAGTAGAACACAAGTGAGTTGTGGGTGATATAAGTCATACTGCTTACCAGCATGTCATACTTTGGTTCGGCGTTATTGTTGGATGAAGCGGCCCGGACCGACATTACGCGTACGCTTATGCGAGACTGGTTCTACCGCCGTGCTTTGCACACAGGTGGCTGGCGGGTGTCAGTTTCTCCAACTTTAGTTGAACCGAGTGTGGCCACGCCCGGTCCTTGCGAAGGTTAAAACAGCACCAACTTGACAAACTATCGTTGTGGTTTTGATGCGTAGGTAAGATTGGTTCTTGCTTAAGCCCGTATCAGCCACGTAAAATTTGCAACAACAAACTAGAGGACGTCTAACTTGTTTTTGCAGGGCACGTCGTGATGTGATATGGTCAAGACATGATGCTAAATTTTATTGTATGAGATGATCATGTTTTGTAACCGAGTTATCGGCAACTGGCAAGAGCCATATGGTTGTCACTTTATTGTATGCAATGCAATCGCCCTGTAATGCTTTACTTTATCACTAAGCGGTAGCGATAGTCGTAGAAGCATAAGATTGGCGAGACGACAACGATGCTACGATGGAGATCAAGGTGTCGCGCCGGTAACAATGGCAATCATGGAGGTGCTTCGGAGATGGAGATCACAAGCACAAGATGATGATGGCCATATCATATCACTTATATTGATTGCGTGTGATGTTTATCTTTTATGCATCTTATCTTGCTTTGATTGACGGTAGCATTATAAGATGATCCCTCACTAAATTATCATAGTAAAAGTGTTCTCCCTGAGTATGCACCGTTGCGAAAGTTCTTTGTGCTGAGACACCACGTGATGATCGGGTGTGATAGGCTCTACGTTCAAATACAACGGGTGCAAAAACAGTTGCACACGCGGAATACTCAGGTTTAACTTGACGAGCCTAGCATATAACAGATATGGCCTCGGAACACGGAGACCGAAAGGTCGAGCGTGAATCATATAGTAGATATGATCAACATACTGATGTTCACCATTGAAACTACTCCATCTCACGTGATGATCGGACATGGTTTAGTTGATATGGATCACGTGATCACTTAGAGGATTAGAGGGATGTCTATCTAAGTGGGAGTTCTTAAGTAATATGATTAACTGAACTTAAATTTATCATGAACTTAGTACCTGATAGTATCTTGCTTGTCTATGTTGATTGTAGATAGATGGCCCGTGCTGTTGCTCCGTTGAATTTTAATGTGTTCCTTGAGAAAGCAAAGTTGAAAGATGATGGTAGCAATTACGCGGACTGGGTCCGTAACTTGAGGATTACCCTCATTGCTGCACAGAAAAGTTACGTCCTGGAAGCACCGCTGGGTGCCAGGCCTGCTGCTGATGCAACTGATGACGTTAAGAACGTCTGGCAGAGCAAAGCTGATGACTACTCGATAGTTCAATGTGCCATGCTTTACGGCTTAGAACTGGGACTTCAACGACGTTTTGAACGTCATGGAGCATATGAGATGTTCCAGGAGTTGAAGTTAATATTCCAGAAGAATGCCCGGATTGAGGGATATGAAGTCTCCAATAAGTTCTATAGCTGCAAGATGGAGGAGAATAGTTCTGTCAGTGAGCATATACTCAAGATGTCTGGGTATTGTAATCACTTGATTCAACTGGGAGTTACTCTTCCGGATGATAGCGTCATTGACAGAATTCTCCAATCACTTCCACCTAGCTACAAGAGCTTCGTGATGAACTATAATATGCAAGGGATGGATAAGACAATTCCCGAGCTCTTCGCAATGCTAAAGGCTGCGGAGGTAGAAATCAAGAAGGAGCATCAAGTGTTGATGGTCAACAAGACCACTAGTTTCAAGAAAAAGGGCAAAGGAAAGAGAAAGGGGAACTTCAAGAAGAACAGCAAGCAAGTTGCTGCTCAGGAGAAGAAACCCAAGTCTGGACCTAAGCCTGAAACTGAGTGCTTCTACTGCAAGCAGACTGGTCACTGGAAGCGGAACTGCCCCAAGTATTTGGCGGATAAGAAGGATGGCAAGGTGAACAAAGGTATATGTGATATACATGTTATTGATGTGTACCTTACTAATGCTCGCAGTAGCACCTGGGTATTTGATACTGGTTTTGTTGCTAATATTTGCAACTCGAAACAGGGGTTACGGATTAAGCGAAGATTGGCTAAGGACGAGGTGACGATGCGCGTGGGAAATGGTTCCAAAGTCGATGTGATCGCGGTCGGCACGCTACCTCTACATCTATCTTCAGGATTAGTATTAGACCTAAATAATTGTTATTTGGTGCCAGCGTTGAGCATGAACATTATATCTGGATCTTATTTGATGCGAGACGGTTATTCATTTAAATCAGAGAATAATGGTTGTTCTATTTATATGAGTAATATCTTTTATGGTCATGCACCCTTGAAGAGTGGTCTATTTTTGATGAATCTCGATAGTAGTGATACACATATTCATAATGTTGAAGCCAAAAGATGCAGAGTTGATAATGATAGTGCAACTTACTTGTGGCACTGCCGTTTAGGTCATATCGGTGTAAAACGCATGAAGAAACTCCATATTGATGGACTTTTGGAACCACTTGATTATGAATCACTTGGTACTTGTGAACCGTGCCTCATGGGCAAGATGACTAAAACGCCGTTCTCCGGTACTATGGAGAGAGCAACAGATTTGTTGCAAATCATACATACAGATGTATGTGGTCCAATGAATGTTGAGGCTCGTGGCGGATATCGTTATTTTCTCACCTTCACAGATGATTTAAGCAGATATGGGTATATCTACTTAATAAAGCATAAGTCTAAAACGTTTGAAAAGTTCAAAGAATTTCAGAGTGAAGTTGAAAATCATCGTAACAAGAAAATAAAGTTTCTGCGATCTGATCGTGGAGGAGAATATTTGAGTTACGAGTTTGGTGTACATTTGAAACAAAGCGGAATAGTTTCGCAACTCACGCCACCCGGAACACCACAGCGTAATGGTGTGTCCGAACATCGTAATAGTACTTTACTTGATATGGTGCGATCTATGATGTCTCTTACAGATTTACCGCTATCGTTTTGGGGTTATGCTTTAGAGACGGCTGCATTCACATTAAATAGGGCACCATCAAAATCCGTTGAGACGACGCCTTATGAACTATGGTTTGGCAAGAAACCAAAGTTGTCGTTTCTTAAAGTTTGGGTCTGCGATGCTTATGTGAAAAAGCTTCAACCTGATAAGCTCGAACCCAAATCGGAGAAATGTGTCTTCATAGGATATCCAAAGGAGACTGTTGGATACACCTCCTATCACAGATCCGAAGGCAAGACTTTTGTTGCTAAATTCGGAAACTTTCTAGAGAAGGAGTTTCTCTCGAAAGAAGTGAGTGGGAGGAAAGTAGAACTTGATGAGGTAACTGTACCTGCTCCCTTGTTGGAAAATAGTACATTACAGGAACCGGTTTCTGTGACGTCAGAACCAATTAGTGAGGAAGTTAATGATGATGATCATAGAACTTCAGATCAAGTTGGTACAGAACCTCGTAGATCAAACAGAGTAAGATCCGCACCAGAGTGGTACAGTAATCCTATTCTGGAAGTCATGCTACTAGATCATGATGAACCTACGAACTATGAAGAAGCGATGGTGAGCCCAGATTCCGCAAAATGGCTTGAAGCCATGAAATCCGAGATGGGATCCATGTATGAGAACAAAGTGTGGACTTTGGTTGACTTGCCCGATGGTCGGCAAGCAATTGAGAATAAATGGATCTTCAAGAAGAAGACTGACGCTGATGGTAATGTTACTGTCTACAAAGCTCGACTTGTTGCAAAGGGTTTTCGACAAGTTCAAGGGATTGACTACGATGAGACCTTCTCACCCGTAGCGATGCTTAAGTCTGTCCGAATCATGTTAGCAATTGCCGCATTTTATGATTATGAAATTTGGCAAATGGATGTAAAAACTGTTGGGGAACGTAGTAATTTCAAAAAATTTCCTACGCACACGCAAGATCATGGTGATGCATAGCAACGAGAGGGGAGAGTGTTGTCTACGTACCCTCGTAGACCGAAGCGGAAGCGTTGACACAACGTAGAGGAAGTAGTCGTACGTTCTCCTCGCGATCCAACCGATCACAGCACCGTTACTCCGGCACCTCCGAGTTCTTGGCACACGTTCAGCTCGATGACGATCCCCGGGCTCCGATCCAGCAAAGCGTCGAGGAAGAGTTCCGTCAGCACGACGGCGTGGTGACGATCTTGATGTGTTACCGGCGCAGGGCTTCGCCTAAGCACTGCTACGATATGATCGAGGTGGAATTTGGTGGAAGGGGCACCGCACACGGCTAAGGAACGATCATGTTGATCAATTGTGTGTCTTTGGGGTGCCCCCTGCTCCCGTATATAAAGGAGCCAAGGGGGAGGGGCTGGCCGGCCAAGCCTGGCGCGCCAGAGAGTCCTACTCCCTCTGGGAGTAGGATCCCCCCCCCCCCCAATCCTAGTTGGACTAGGATTCTCCAAGGGGGGGAGAGAGAGAGGGGGGCGCCCACCTCTCCTAGTCCTAATAGGACTAGGGGAAGGGGGGAGGCGCACAGCCCATGAGGGCAGCCCTCTCACCTCTCCTCCAAGGCCCATGTTGGCCCATTATGCTCCCGGGGGGTTCCGGTAACCCTCCCGGTATTCCGGTAAAATCCTGATTTCACCTGGAATGCATCCGATGTCCAAACATAGGCTTCCAATATATAATTCTTTATGTCTCGACCATTTCGAGACTCCTCGTCACGTCCGTGATCACATCCGGGACTCCGAACTCCTTCGGTACATCAAAATGTATAAACTCATAATAACTGTCATCGTAACGTTAAGCGTGCGGACCCTACGGTTCGAGAATAATGTAGACATGACCGAGACACGTCTCCGGTCAATAACCAATAGCGGGACCTGGATGCCCATATTGGCTCCTACATATTCTACGAAGATCTTTATCGGTCAGACCGCATAACAACATACGTTGTTCCCTTTGTCATCGGTATGTTACTTGCCCGAGATTCGATCGTCGGTATCCAATACCTAGTTCAATCTCGTTACCGGCAAGTCTCTTTTCTCGTTCTGTAATACATCATCTCGCAACTAACTCATTGGTTGCAATGCTTGCAAGGCTTTATGTGATGTGCATTACCGAGAAGGCCCTGAGATACCTCTCCGACAATCGGAGTGACAAATCCTAATCTCGAAATATGCCAACTCAACATGTACCTTCGGAGACACTTGTAGAGCACCTTTATAATCACCCAGTTACGTTGTGACGTTTGGTAGCACACAAAGTGTCCCTACGGTAAATGGGAGTTGCATATTCTCATAGTTAAAGGAACATGTATAAGTCATGGATAAAAGCAATAGCAACATACTAAACGATCAGGTGCTATGCTAATGGAATGGGTCATGTCAATCAGATCATTCAACTAATGATGTGATCTCGTTAATCAAATAACAACTCTTTGTTCATGGTTAGGAAACATAACCATCTTTGATTAATGAGCTAGTCAAGTAGAGGCATACTAGTGACACTCTGTTTGTCTATGTATTCACACATGTATTATGTTTCCAGTTAATACAATTCTAGCATGAATAATAAACATTTATCATGATATAAGGAAATAAATAATAACTTTATTATTGCCTCTAGGGCATATTTCCTTCAGTCTCCCACTTGCACTAGAGTCAATAATCTAGATCACATCACCATGTGATTAACATCAATAGTTCACATCATCATGTGATTAACACCCATAGTTCACATCGCTATGTGACTGACACCCAAAAGGTTTACTAGATTCAGTAATCTAGTTCACATCGCTATGTGATTAACACCCAAAGAGTACTATGGTGTGATCATGTTTTGCTTGTGAGAGAAATTTAGTCAACGGGTCTGCCACATTCAGATCCGTTATGTATTTTGCAATTTTCTATGTCTACAATGCTCTGCACGGAGCTACTTTAGCTAATTGCTCCCACTTTCAATATGTATCTAGATTGAGACTTAGAGTCATCCAGATTAGTGTCAAAACTTGCATCGACGTAACCTTTTACGACGAACCTTTTTGTCACCTCCATAATCGAGAAACATATCCTTATTCCACTAAGGATAATTTTGACCGCCGTCCAGTGATCTACTCCTAGATCACTATTGTACTCCCGTGCCAATCTCAGGGTAGGGTATACAATAGGTCTGGTACACAGCATGGCATACTTTATAGAACCTATGGCTGAGGCATAGGGAATGACTTTCATTCTCTTTCTATCTTCTGCCGTGGTCGGGCTTTGAGTCTTACTCAATTTCACACCTTGTAATACAGGCAAGAAATCTTTCTTTGACTGTTCCATTTTGAACTACTTCAAAATCTTTTCAAGGTATGTATTTATTGAAAAACTTATCAAGCGTCTTGATCTATCTCTTATAGATCTTGATGCTCAATATGTAAGCAGCTTCACCGAGGTCCTTCTTCGAAAAACTCCTTTCAAATACTCCTTTATGCTTCACAGAATAATTCTACATTATTTCCGATCAATAATATATCATTTACATATACTTATCAGAAATGTTGTAGTGCTCCCACTCACTTTCTTGTAAATACAGGTTTCACCGCAAGTCTGTATAAAACTATATGCTTTGATCAACTCATCAAAGCGTATATTCCAACTCCAAGATGCTTGCACCAGTCCATACATGGATCGCTGGAGCTTGCATATTTTGTTAACACCTTCAGGATCGACAAAACCTTCTAGTTGCATCATATACAACTCTCCATTAAGGAATGCAGTTTTGTTTATCCATTTGCCAGATTTCATAAAATGCGGCAATTGCTAACATGATTCGGACAGACTTAAGCATAGATACGAGTGAGAAACTCTCATCGTAGTCAATACTTTGAACTTGTCGAAAAACCTTTTTCGACAATTCTAGCTTTGTAGATAGTAACACTACTATCAGTGTCCGTCTTCCTCTTGAAGATCCATTTATTCTTAATTGCTTGCCGATCATCGGGCAAGGCAACCAAAGTCCAAACTTTGTTCTCATACATGGATCATATCTCAGATTTCATGGCCTCTAACCATTTTGCGTAATCTGGGCTCATCATCGCTTCTTCATAGTTCGCAAGTTCGTCATGGTCTAGTAACATGATTTCCAGAACAGGATTACCGTACCACTCTGGTGCGGATCTCACTCTGGTTTACTTACGAGATTCGGTAGTAACTTGATCTTGAAGTTACATGATCATCATCATTAGCTTCCTTACTAATTGGTGTAGTAGTCTCAAGAACAAATTTCTGTGAGGAACTACTTTCCAATAAGGGAGAAGGTACAATTACCTTATCAAGTTTTCTACTTTCCTCCCACTCACTTCTTTCGAAAGAAACTCTTTCTCTAGAAAGTTTCCGAACTTAGCAACAAAAGTCTTGCCTTCGGATCTGTGATAGAAGGTGTATCCAACAGTTTCCTTTGGATATCCTATGAAGACACATTTCTCCGATTTGGGTTCGAGCTTATCAGGTTGAACCTTTTTCACATAAGCATCGCAGCCCCAAACTTTAAGAAACGACAGCTTAGATTTATTGCTAAACCATAGTTCATACGGTGTCGTCTCAACGGATTTAGATGGTGCCCTATTTAGTGTGAATGCAGCTGTCTCTAATGCATAATCCCAAAAACGATAGTGGTAGATCGGTAAGATACATCATAAATTGTACTATATAAAGTACGGTTATGACGTTCGGACGCACCATTATGCTGCGGTGTTCCAGGTGGCATGAGTTTTGTGAAACTATTCCACATTGTTTTAATTGAAGACCAAACTCGTAACTCAAATATTCGTCTCTGCGATCAGATCGTAGAAACTTTATTTTCTTGTTACGATGATTTTCCACTTCACCCTAAAATTCTTTGAACTTTTCAAATGTTTCAGACTTATGTTTCATCAAGTAGATATACCCATATCTGCTCAAATCATCTGTGAAGGTCAGAAAATAATGATACTTGTCGCGAGCCTTAATATTCATCGGACCATATACATCAGTATGTATGATTTCCAACAAATCTGTTGCTTGCTCCATTGTTCCGGAGAACGGCGTTTTTAGTCATCTTGCCCAAGAGGCATGGTTCGCAAGCATCAAGTGATTCATAATCAAGTGATTCCAAAATCCCATCAGCAAGGAGTTTCTTCATGCGCTTTACACCAATATGACCTAAACGGCAGTGCCACAAATAGGTTGCACTTTCATTATTAACTTCACATCCTTTTGGTTTCAATATCATGAATATGTGTATCACTGCGATCGAGATCCAATGAACTATTTTCATTGGTGTGTATGACCATAGAAGGTTTTATTCATGTAAACAGAACAACAATTGTTCTCTAACTTAAATGAATAACTGTATTGCAATTAACATGATCAAATCATATTCATGCTCAACGCAAACACCAAATAACACTTATTTAGTTTCAACACTAATCCCGAAAGTATAGGGAGTGTGTGATGATGATCATATCAATCTTGGAACCACTTCCAACACACATCGTCACCTTGCCCTTTAACTAGTCTTTGTTCATTCTGCAACTCCCGTTTCGAGTTACTAATCTTAGCAACTTGAACTAGTACCAAATACTGAGGGGTTGCTATGAACACTAGTAAAGTACACATCATTAACATGTATATCAAATATACTTATGTTCACTTTGCCATCCTTCTTATCCGCCAATCACTTGGGGTAGTTCCGCTTCCAGTGACCAGTCCCTTTGCAGTAGAAGCACTTAGTCTCAGGCTTAGGACCATACTTGGGTTTTTTCACTTGAGCAGCAACTTGCTTGCCGTTCTTCTTGAAGTTCCCCTTCTTTCCTTTTGCCCTTTTCTTGAAACTAGTGATCTTGTCAACCATCAACACTTGATGTTTTTCTTTGATTTCTACCTTCGCTGATTTTAGCATCGCGAAGAGCTTGGGAATATTTTCCGTTGTCCCTTGCATATTATAGTTCATCACGAAGTTCTACTAACTTGGTGATGGTGACTAGAGAATTCTGTCAATCACTATCTTATCTGGAAGATTAACTCCCACTTGATTCAAGCGATTGTAGTACCCAGACAATCTGAGCACATGCTCACTAGTTGAGCGATTCTCCTCCATCTTTTAGCTATAGAACTTGTCGGAGACTTCATATCTCTCAACTCGGGTATTTGCTTGAAATATTAACTTCAATTCCTGGAACATCTCATATGGTCCATGATGTTCAAAACGTCTTTGAAGTCCCGATTCTAAGCTGTTTAAGCATGGTGCACTAAACTATTAAGTAGTCATCATATTGAGCTAGCATAACGTTCATAACGTCTGCATCTGATCCTGCAATAGGTCCGTCACCTAGCGGTGCATCAAGGACATAATTCTTCTGTGCAGCAATGAGGATAAACCTCAGATCACGGATCCAATCCGCATCATTGCTACTAACATTTTTCAACACAATTTTCTCTAGGAACATATCAAAATAAACACAGGGAAGCAACAATGCGAGCTATTGATCTACAACATAGATATGCTAATACTACCAGGACTAAGTTCATGATAAATTAAAGTTCAATTAATCATATTACTTAAGAACTCCCACTTAGATAGACATCTCTCTAATCCTCTAAGTGATCACGTGATCCAAATCAACTAAACCATGTCCGATCATCACGTGAGATGGAGTAGTTTCAATGGTGAACATCACTATGTTGATCATATCTACTATATGATTCACGCTCAACCTTTCGGTCTCTGTGTTCCGAGGCCATATCTGTATATGCTAGGCTCGTCAAGTTAAACCTGAGTATTCCGCGTGTGCAACTGTTTTGCACCCGTTGTATTTGAACGTAGAGCCTATCACACCCGATCATCACGTGGTGTCTCAGCACGAAGAACTTTCGCAACGGTGCATACTCAGGGAGAACACTTCTTGATAATTTAGTGAGAGATCATCTTATAATGCTACCGTCAATCAAAGCAAGATAAGATGCATAAAAGGATAAACATCACATGCAATCAATATAAGTGATATGATATGGCCATCATCATCTTGTGCTTGTGATCTCCATCTTCGAAGCACCGTTATGATCACCATCGTCACCGGCGCGACACCTTGATCTTCATCGCAGCATCGTTGTCGTCTCGCCAATCTTATGCTTCTACGACTATCACTACCGCTTAGTAATAAAGTAAAGCATTACATCGCGATTGCATTGCATACAATAAAGCGACAACCATATGGCTCCTGCCAGTTGCCGATAACTCGGTTACAAAACATGATCATCTCATACAATAAAATTTAGCATCACGTCTTGACCATATCACATCACAACATGCCCTGCAAAAACAAGTTAGACGTCCTCTACTTTGTTGTTGCAAGTTTTACGTGGCTGCTACGGGCTTTAAGCAAGAACTCATCTTACCTACGCATCAAAACCACAACGATAGTTTGTCAAATAGACTCCGTTTTAACCTTCTCAAGGACCGGGCGTAGCCACACTCGGTTCAACTAAAGTTGGAGAGACAGTCTTCCGCAAGCCATCTATGTGCAAAGCACGTCGAGGGAACCGGTCTCGCGTAAGCGTACGCGTAAGGTTGGTCCGGATCGTCTCGTCCAACAATACCGCTGAACCAAAGTATGACATGCTGGTAGGCAGTATGACTTGTATCGTCCACAACTCACTTGTGTTCTACTCGTGCAAATAACATCAAACCATAAAACCTAGGCTCTGATACCACTGTTGGGGAACGTAGTAATTTCAAAAAATTTCCTACGCACACGCAAGATCATGGTGATGCATAGCAACGAGAGGGGAGAGTGTTGTCTACGTACCCTCGTAGACCGAAGCGGAAGCGTTGACACAACGTAGAGGAAGTAGTCGTACGTTCTCCTCGCGATCCAACCGATCACAGCACCGTTACTCCGGCACCTCCGAGTTCTTGGCACACGTTCAGCTCGATGACGATCCCCGGGCTCCGATCCAGCAAAGCGTCGAGGAAGAGTTCCGTCAGCACGACGGCGTGGTGACGATCTTGATGTGTTACCGGCGCAGGGCTTCGCCTAAGCACTGCTACGATATGATCGAGGTGGAATTTGGTGGAAGGGGGCACCGCACACGGCTAAGGAACGATCATGTTGATCAATTGTGTGTCTTTGGGGTGCCCCCTGCCCCCGTATATAAAGGAGCCAAGGGGGAGGGCTTGGCCGGCCAAGCCTGGCGCGCCAGAGAGTCCTACTCCCTCTGGGAGTAGGATTCCCCCCCCCCCCCAATCCTAGTTGGACTAGGATTCTCCAAGGGGGAGAGAGAGAGGGGGGCGCCCACCTCTCCTAGTCCTAATAGGACTAGGGGAAGGGGGGAGGCGCACAGCCCATGAGGGCAGCCCTCTCACCTCTCCTCCAAGGCCCATGTTGGCCCATTATGCTCCCGGGGGGTTCCGGTAACCCTCCCGGTATTCCGGTAAAATCCTGATTTCACCTGGAATGCATCCGATGTCCAAACATAGGCTTCCAATATATAATTCTTTATGTCTCGACCATTTCGAGACTCCTCGTCACGTCCGTGATCACATCCGGGACTCCGAACTCCTTCGGTACATCAAAATGTATAAACTCATAATAACTGTCATCGTAACGTTAAGCGTGCGGACCCTACGGTTCGAGAATAATGTAGACATGACCGAGACACGTCTCCGGTCAATAACCAATAGAGGGACCTGGATGCCCATATTGGCTCCTACATATTCTACGAAGATCTTTATCGGTCAGACCGCATAACAACATACGTTGTTCCCTTTGTCATCGGTATGTTACTTGCCCGAGATTCGATCGTCGGTATCCAATACCTAGTTCAATCTCGTTACCGGCAAGTCTCTTTTCTCGTTCTGTAATACATCATCTCGCAACTAACTCATTGGTTGCAATGCTTGCAAGGCTTTATGTGATGTGCATTACCGAGAAGGCCCTGAGATACCTCTCCGACAATCGGAGTGACAAATCCTAATCTCGAAATATGCCAACTCAACATGTACCTTCGGAGACACTTGTAGAGCACCTTTATAATCACCCAGTTACGTTGTGACGTTTGGTAGCACACAAAGTGTCCCTACGGTAAATGGGAGTTGCATATTCTCATAGTTAAAGGAACATGTATAAGTCATGGATAAAAGCAATAGCAACATACTAAACGATCAGGTGCTATGCTAATGGAATGGGTCATGTCAATCAGATCATTCAACTAATGATGTGATCTCGTTAATCAAATAACAACTCTTTGTTCATGGTTAGGAAACATAACCATCTTTGATTAATGAGCTAGTCAAGTAGAGGCATACTAGTGACACTCTGTTTGTCTATGTATTCACACATGTATTATGTTTCCAGTTAATACAATTCTAGCATGAATAATAAACATTTATCATGATATAAGGAAATAAATAATAACTTTATTATTGCCTCTAGGGCATATTTCCTTCAGTCTCCCACTTGCACTAGAGTCAATAATCTAGATCACATCACCATGTGATTAACATCAATAGTTCACATCATCATGTGATTAACACCCATAGTTCACATCGCTATGTGACCGACACCCAAAAGGTTTACTAGATTCAGTAATCTAGTTCACATCGCTATGTGATTAACACCCAAAGAGTACTATGGTGTGATCATGTTTTGCTTGTGAGAGAAATTTAGTCAACGGGTCTGCCACATTTAGATCCGTTATGTATTTTGCAATTTTCTATGTCTACAATGCTCTGCACGGAGCTACTTTAGCTAATTGCTCCCACTTTCAATATGTATCTAGATTGAGACTTAGCCCCTGAACCAGGCTTCAATGACGACGAGTCCGGCGCGCAGATTGTCTTCGGCATTGCAAGGTGGGTTCCTCCTCCAAGTCCTTCATAGAAGATTGTAAACACAAAAAAATAGTGTCTGGCTCTGCAAAACAAGTTTCCACATATTGCCATAGAGAGAATAACATTAACACAAATCAAATCTGCTGACGTATTCCGCAGTGCGTCATAACACTGCGGCCAAGCTCTTTATACAAATTGTTTTCACTTTTCCACCTCAGCGCGTTTAGCGAGGCGGTTTCCTTGGCATGTCTTGTCAAAGCAGAGATCGTGTGCCCCTTTTAACGGGATTCTCATCAATACGGACGTGGGTAACCCAATCGTGCCCGTTAGCACGTTTCCTTGATTAAAGGCGAGTCCAAAACGGTTACGGGGAGGGCTCTTGGTATTCAGCCTCTTATAAAGAGACCAAGGCCTCGCTCGTTTTCTTAATCTCAAACGAGTTCGCCTATCGCCTCGAGTTCCAACACCCCCAGCTTTAGATTCCAGGCGCTTTGGACTTTCGACAATGTCCGGTTCTAACCTTCAAGGCCGATGGACGCCTTCCTCCGTCACGAAGGAGGACATATTAAGGTTGAGGGAGGCTAAGTTCCTGACCGGCGAGATTTCGCATAGGTTGCCTGCTCAAGGACAGGTTATTCCCAGTCCCCGGCCCGGCGAGAGCGTGGTGTTCATGTCTCACTTCCTCCGAGGGTTAGGCTTCCCCATGGATCCCTTTGTGAGGGGACTGTTGTTTTATTACGGGCTGGATTTTCATGACTTAGCTCCGGAGTCCATCCTCCATATCTCCTCATTTATCGTTGTGTGTGAAGCGTTCCTCCATGTTACCCCTCACTTCGGATTATGGCTCAAGACCTTCAAAGTGGAGCCGAAGATGATCGAGGGGCGACACGCAGAGTGCGGAGGCGCTGTCATAAGAAGAAATGCCGATGCTCCATGGCCCGAGGGCTCTTTTCAAGAGGATCTTGGCTTGTGGCAACGAGAGTGGTTTTATATCACCGCTCCTCGGGGCACCACATGGGTGGCGCCTCCTGCCTTTCGCTCGGGTCCCCCACCACGGCTAGCATCGTGGATCAACATAGGGTTAGATCGGGGCTTACCCAAAGACATACCCTTGCTGCAGGGCCGCATTAAGGATCTCTTGGAAGGAGACCTCAACCTGGTCAAGGTGACACAGGTCATGCTGATTCGCCGGACACTGCCCGGCAAACGTCGCCCCCTTCGCCTGTGGGAGTTCAATCTAGAAGGACCACGAGCTCTTCGGGATTTTATGAGCGCGACGCCCGCGGAGATGTATAAACTATTCTTCGGATCACAAGAAGTGTGTACGGATTTGACCGAGGACGCAGGCCTAAGCCGCAATCGCCCGGATACTCAAGTAAGTAACCTTGTGCCCGGACCTTCTATCCGCATAATTAACTTGCCCTTAACAGAGCTCTCCTTTTAAACAGGAGTGGATAGCGAAGGCGAAGCTGATCAGGTGTCCGGCTCCCCTTCCCGAAACCAGGCCGGATCCCGTGCTAGTCAGGATGCTGGAGGTAGTGCCTTTGGAGGGAAGCAAGGGGGAGGACAAGGAAACCACGGCCTCCTCGAAGGAGGCTGTTCCGAAGGGAGGAACCGACGATTCCTCTCCTAGGGAAAAGAAGAGAGCCGCCTCTGATGATCCGAAGACCGTGGTCTCGAAGCGGGGGAAAAGAACCTCGTCAGAGGGTCCAGCGCCGGGGAGTTCCTCGGCCGGACTGCGTACTCAAGGAGATCAGCCCTCCAGCGAGCCGTAAGTAGAGAAAGATTTTCCTTTCGAGGGATGAGAGAAATCCATGATTTATATCTGAGAATTTTAACTGAGTTTTTACCTTGTAGTTCGGACCTTAGCCCTTCTCAGCAGAGCTCGTCTTCGGGGGATCTTCTTCCGGAGATGATGGAGAGTGGGACGCCTCCTTCTGCCGGGCCGCCTAGCGAGGCGGGCGACCCTGAGGTGTCGTCACGGAGGGTTTCTCTGAGTTCGGCAGGGGCGGAAGATAGCGATGGGGCCCCTCGAAGTTCTCCGCGTCCGGCCTTCGAAAGAGGTCATGGGACGAGTCCGGCACCTTCTGGTGCTCGGCCGGAGGAGCACTAGGGCGAGCTTCTATTTCAGAGGAGCACCATGCATTAATGGGCACGGTGGTTGAAAGGATTTCGTCCGCAGAGAGCGGACTGCGTGAGGCCGTCGAAAGTTTATTGACGGGTTTTGAGGTACATTAGATAATGTGTACTTTTGTTAGTTGCACATAAATAAGATGCGCCCTATGTAGATGGTAGCCCATGAGACTCTGCATGTCGTCAAGAAATGACGGCACGCGGAGGATCATAATCCCAGGTCTAAAATGTCGCCTTTTAATGTAGGCTGCAGGGTGTCCGGAATCAAGCCAAACTGTTGGTTTTGCCGAACTAAAGCGGCAACTTGACGTGGCAGATGCCGACATCGCGCTTGTCAACAAGCGGCTGGATGAGGCTCAAGGTATATGATTCCTCGGGCAGCATTAGGTAAGAAGAGTTTTATGCCAGCGTCTTACGATATGTGTGCTTGACGCAGATGGTGCGGCCGCCGTGGAGAATCTTAGGGCAGAACTTGCCCGAGCTAAAGATGAAGCCAGGAGAAGTGATGCGGCTGCCAAGAAGGCCCTTGAAGAGCTGAGAGCCGAACAGGCTGCTCATTGCCGAAGCAAGGAAGAGATGGCCACTATGGCCGAAAAGTTAAAGAGCACTGCAGACCGTTGTCGACTTCTTGAGAAAGAAGACCAGGCGAGACAGGCGGTCCTAGAAAAGGCCATTGCTGATGCCAAGGATGTGCGCTCTGCAATGAGAGCTGCGAAGGAGGAGCTGCGTCAGGCCGAACAGATTGCGGATGGAAAGCCCTTCATGCTGCGGAGAAAATTTTGCGATCCGAAGTTTGCTCCGTTGGACCGGATGTGGAGTGTGGAGGACACCTATCTGGATCTGGCAGCGAGTGCTGCTGATGCGACCGAACACTTCCGAGATCTGGAAGATCGTGAAATGGAAAAACTGTTTTGGTCGCAATTTCACAATCCAGAGCGTCCACTAGCAGTGGACGATCGTTTGGCTCAATGGGCCGAACTTAACAGGTTGCCCGGGCTCGCCATGAAGTATTTCATGGGTCATCTGTGGCTAGGGAGGTCGGAGCCGAAGAGTTATTTTAGCTTGGTGCAGCAATTCCCTGACGCAGTGCCGCGCATTAATGCAATGAAGAGGTCGGCGTGTATAGAGGGTGCAAGGATGGCTCTTGCCCGTGTCAAGACATACTGGGCAGAGATGGAGACCACCGTTATTGCGTCCCAAGATTCGGAGAAAAGCCGAGTATCCTCCGAGCACTATTTTCAGGAAGTCCTTGAAGGCGCTCGTGTAATAGAGTCGCAGTGCTCGAAGGATGCTATGTTATTATAGCATATGTAATGATGAAGTAATATTTTTATAAACTGTAGTGGCCTTTTTATACTTGTGCCTTCAAGTATTGTGAACACCTCCTGTGCGGCCGTTTAATATATATGTATAAAATCTGAAAGATTGCAGTCGTTGGCTTCAACCCCCACGCATATAGTACGGGGGTGCTCGCAGAAGACGCATTTTCACACTTAACCCAACGTCTTGGTCCTACAAAGGAGGTGATAGCGCAACGGGCCAGGCAACCACACTATAATGCTTTAACACTTTCACTTAGCCATAGGAGCTTGACAGTGGGACTATTTAGGTAGCCCATTGGTGGCGACTGCGCTCGCCCGAGTTCGGGGCGCGTATGTGCCTGACCGGGAAGCGGCCCTTCGTTAACGCGGAGGAATCCGATAGATTCCAATAGGTCATCGAGTGGCTGACCAGTCTCACGCTACATCATGACAGTCAGTTTTCGGCTTTCTCTACTGAGGTGCTCGCCCGCCCGAACCGGGGCACAATCGCAGTAGTTCTCCTGGTGCTACCTTAGCCGATAGAGCGGAACATAAGGTATCCGAACTCAGGAGCCGGGCAACCCAACATTTGACCAAAGACATGATTCGGAGCTGATGCATATAATGCCAAAACTCGCGACGCCGAACACTCCCTAAGGTGTTCGGTCTTTATGAGTGTGGGCTAAACAACACTCTTTGCTAAAAAAAGCCCCTAGTGTCCAGGTACGTGCAAAAAATTCTGACGTGACCACATGCCAAGACGCCAGCCTCCTCCTTGGTTATGTCGGAAAGAACCAGTGGATGTATTGCAACAAGAGACAGTAAAAAAAGGTTTACGCAGGGTCTTAATCTGAAAAGAATCCTTTAGGACGGGTCCCTACTGCACGTCTGCGTCTGTGTCTCCGTTGTGCCGTATCCTGGACGGGCGCCGCACGACGTTCATCTGTAAAAGAGAGGAACTAAACTGAAAACGGGTCGTGCCGAACAAAAGGTTTTAAAATAAATGTAGTATAAGGTAAAATGTAAAATTGAGCTTTATTGTCTCTGCGTATAGCCCCTAGTACGGGGGTATATGGCCTCTAAGCCTGCGTTGATGATGGACTTGTGTCGAACTCGTCTATTCCGGGTCTGTGGCCTTTAATGACCTATGTCGAAAAGTCTTTTGGCTGGTGAGGCCATTTTATTGTGCGGCTGTCTAAGCGGCCGCACAGTCCTCCATTTGGGGGAGGCGCACTCTAGTGCGTCCCCTTCAAAGAGGTGATGCCTCGTGGACCGGGCATCTTAAGCGTGAGAGATGCATAGTGCGGTATTGCGTTAAAGCGAGCGAAAGCTCCGCGTCCCAGTAGTGCTTGATAGCGACTTGAAAACGGGACGACATGGAAGGTCAGCTTTTCGCGACGGAAGTTATCGGCAGAGCCGAATATAACTTCGAGCCGGAGAAAACCCATACAATGGGTGTCCGGGCCAGGTGCTACCCCTTGAAAGGAGGTTTTGCTGCGGCGGATTCTTGCTGGGCTTATCCCCATGCGATGGATTGTATCATGATACATCATGTTTAGTCCACTTCCGCCGTCCATAAGGACATTTGTAAACTGGAATCCGCCAATTATTGGATCGAGTATCAGGGCAGTCTAGCCTGCGTTTTTGATATTTCTAGAATAGTCTAGCTGATCGAAAGTGATTGGTTTTAATAACCAGTGGCGGGACCCCTTAGGGATAGGTTGTATTGTGCGTACCTTTATGGGTACCACACGTTTTGTTACGTGAAGTAAGTTCACTGTTTTTACTTCTTGTGGGAAGTTCTTTTGTTTCCTGGTGCTCTGCTTCTAGGGTTCGTCCTCGTCTTCGCTTGGTGTGTCGAGCCCCTTGTGTTCGGCGTTGAGTCTTCCGGATTGTTTAAAAACCCAACAATCTCTGTGGGTATGGTTAGCAGGCTTCCAAGGAGTACTGTGTATCTGACATATCCTGTCCAGGATTCTGTTTAAGTTGGACGGATCATCCCTATTATCCTGGAGGGGTGGTTTTGTCTGATTTTGTCGCGAGCCTTTGAATCCGTCATTGACTGTCGTGCTCTTCGGACTTTTTTCTTTAGTTCGGCGATGATCCTTGTTGCGTCGCGGTTTTCCATTTCCATCCCTGATTTCGGATGTACTTGGGTCGCTGGGGCTGCATCTTGCCAACCAGCTGTCCTCTCCTGCGCAAAAGCGGGTCATGAGGCTTGTGAGTGCGGACATTGTTCTTGGCTTTTCCTGGCCGAGGTGTCTGGCGAGCCATTCGTCTCGGACATATGCCTGAAAGCTGCTTAGCCTTCGGCGTCCGGACAATCCACTATCTGATTCTTTTTAGTAAGGAATCTATTCCAGAACTGCCGAGCTGATTCTCCGAGCTGTTGAGTTATGTGACTGAGATCGTCTGCATCCGGGGGCGGACATAGGTCCCTTGAAAATTTGCTCGGAAAGCATCCTCGAGCTCTTCCCAACTTCCAATTGTGTTTTCGGGAAGGCTTTTAAGCCGGTGCCGGGCTGGTCCTTTAAGCTTAAGGGGTAAATATTTGATGGCGTGAAGATCATCTCCTCTAGCCATATGTATGTGGAGGATATAATCCTCAATCCAGACTCCGGGGTCTGTTGTTCCATCATACGCCTCTATGTTGACGGGTTTGAATCCCTCTGGAAATTCATAGTCCAGAACCTCATCGGTGAAGCATAGGGGGTGTGCGGCACCCCTGTATTTGGGTGTGCCGGATTCTGATGATGGCTTTTTTATATTGCGTGCAAGAGCTTTCTTTCTTGGCCCATAAATGGACCTGGCTGGGCCATGATGCGACTCCTTAGGTGGGTCGCATACCGATTTGAGTGTGATGCCACTTGCCGCCTTATTGGGTCGTCTATCCGACCGTATGGCTTTTTTATTTTTTTGAGTGCGAGGGCTCTAGGGCCTCTTCGTCGAATTCGGGCAGTAGCTTTCTCTTTGGATAGCTTTGAGTACGGCGACCGTTGCCGTATTTGTCTGCGGTGTTGATTACTTTGTTCAATTTAATACGGAGTGCATCTTCTGCTGTCTAGAGCTTCTGCTTCTGCTTTTTCAGGCTTCGTGCAATTGCAACGATCCTCTTGTGGAGACTTTTCTTCTCCATGGATTTATCCGGCGTAAGGTTGTCCGGAATGCCGTTTTCGCCGGGGGAGGGAGTTTCGGTTTCTCTATCCGTGTTGCCCTGTTCGGACGGCTGCTCTAAGGCTTGCTCGTCGCCTACCGGCTTGTCCTGCTCTATGGTTGTGTTTTTATCGAGGCGGGGCTTGGGTCGGCGTTTATGCCGACGCTTTGATTGCTTTCCGGGGGGTCTATCTCCCGTTCCATCCCCTTTTTTCTCGTTATTGTTTCCCTTAGGGGTATCCACCATGTACACATCGTGAGATGCGGTGGATTTCCAGTGCCCTATGAGCGTTGGTTCATTGGTATCTCCTGCATCGTCATCCATGCTATCGATGTCTGCGGAGTCGAAGTTGAGCACGTCGATTAGGCTGTCGACGGTGGCTACAAAGTGGGTGGTGGGCGGGGTTTGAATTTCCTCATCGTCGGTATCCCATCCTCGCTGACCGTAACTTGGCCAGGGCTCTTCTGATACAGAGAGAGACTTGAGAGAGTTCAAGATGTCGCCAAGAGGCGAGTGCTGAAAGATGTCCGTGGCGGTGAACTCTATTATGGGTGCCCAATCAGATTCGATTGGCAGGGGCACGGGGGGTTCGGAGTCCGAATAGGAGTCCGGACCCTTGGAGTCGCGGGTCATGCGAAGTGCGGGGCTGGCGTTCGGCTTGATTGCCTTTGAGATCGCAGCCCCCGAGGTGATGTCCAACCGCTCATCCTCGATTGGTGTAATAGGCTCCGAGTCTAGGGTCGGAACCGGTGCATGTGCGGCCTCCAGGGCACTATTCGGAGGCAGAGCTAGATCATGCCCCTCGAGATAGTGCGGCGTGCTTGGCTGTGGCTCGAACCCGTCGAAGATCAAGTCTCCGCGGATATCAGCCGTGTAGTTTAAGCTTCCAAACCTGACTTGATGGCCAGGGGCGTAGCTTTCGATCTGCTCCAGATGACCAAGCGAATTGGCCCGCAGAGCAAAGCCGCCGAAGACGAAGATCTGTCCGGGGAAAAAAGTCTCACCCTGGACCTCATCATTGTTGATGATCAAAGGAGCCATCGGGCCTAAAGGTGACGACATAGAGGAACTCTCAATGAAAGCACCAATGTCGGTGTCAAAACCGGCGGATCTCGGGTAGGGGGTCCCGAACTGTGCGTCAAGGTCGGATGGTAATAGGAGATAAGGGACACGATGTTTACCCAGGTTCGGGCCCTCTCGATGGAGGTAAAACCCTACTCCAGCTTGATTAATATTGATGATATGGGTAGTACAAGAGTAGATCTACCACGAGATCAAGGAGGCTAAACCCTAGAAGCTAGCCTATGGTATGATTGTGTATGATGATGGTTGGCCTACGGACTACAACCCTCCGGTTTATATAGACACCGGATAGGGTTAGGGTTACACAGAGTCGGTTACAATGGTAGGAGATCTTGAGTATCCGCATCACCTAGCTTGCCTTCCACACCAAGGAAAGTTCCTTCTGGACACGGGACGAAGTCTTCAATCTTGTATCTTCATGGTCCTGGAGTCCGGCGAAGGTATAGTCCGGCTACCCGAACACCCCCTAATCCAGGACTCCCTCAGTGATCAAAGCATTCGGTTTTATACAGACTTTTGGAGAAGCCTGTATTTACAAGAAAGTGAGTGGGAGCTCTGTAGCATTTCTAATATTATATGTGGTTGACATATTACTGATTGGAAATGATATAGAATTTCTGGATAGCATAAAGGGATACTTGAATAAGAGTTTTTCAATGAAAGACCTCGGTGAAGCTGCTTACATATTGGGCATTAAGATCTATAGAGATAGATCAAGATGCTTAATTGGACTTTCACAAAGCACATACCTTGACAAAGTTTTGAAGAAGTTCAAAATGGATCAAGCAAAGAAAGGGTTCTTGCCTGTGTTGCAAGGTGTGAAGTTGAGTAAGACTCAAAGCCCGACTACTGCAGAAGATAGAGAGAAAATGAAAGATGTTCCCTATGCTTCAGCCATAGGCTCTATCATGTATGCAATGCTGTGTACCAGACCTGATGTGTGCCTTGCTATAAGTCTAGCAGGGAGGTACCAAAGTAATCCAGGAGTGGATCACTGGACAGCGGTCAAGAACATCCTGAAATACCTGAAAAGGACTAAGGATATGTTTCTCATATATGGAGGTGACAAAGAGCTCATCGTAAATGGTTACATTGATGCAAGCTTTGACACTGATCCGGACGATTCTAAATCGCAAACCGGATACGTGTTTACTTTAAACGGTGGAGCTGTGAGTTGGTGCAGTTCTAAACATAGCGTCGTGGCGGGATCTATGTCTGAAGCAGAATATATAGCTGCTTCGGAAGCAGCAAATGAAGGATTCTGGATGAAGGAGTTCATATCCGATATAGGTGTCATACCTAGTGCATCGGGTCCAATGAAAATCTTTTGTGACAATACTGGAGCAATTGCCTTAGCGAAGGAATCCAAATTTCACAAGAGAACCAAGCACATCAAGAGACGCTTCAATTCCATCCGGGATCTAGTCCAGGTGGGAGACATAGAAATTTGCAAGATACATACGGATCTGAATGTTGCAGACCCGTTGACTAAGCCTCTTCCACGAGCAAAACATGATCAGCACCAAGACTCCATGGGTGTTAGAATCATTACTGTGTAATCTAGATTATTGACTCTAGTGCAAGTGGGAGACTGAAGGAAATATGCCCTAGAGGCAATAATAAAGTTATTATTTATTTCCTTATTTCATGATAAATGTTTATTATTCATGCTAGAATTGTATTAACCGGAAACATAATACATGTGTGAACACATAGACAAACAGAGTGTCACTAGTATGCCTCTACTTGACTAGCTCATTAATCAAAGATGGTTATGTTTCCTAACCATAGACAAGGAGTTGTTATTTGATTAATGGGATCACATCATTAGGTGAATGATCTGATTGACTTGACCCATTCCGTTAGCTTAGCACTTGATCGTTTAGTTTGTTGCTATTGCTTTCTTCATGACTTATACATGTTCCTATGACTATGAGATTATGCAACTCCCGTTTACCGGAGGAACACTTTGTGTGCTACCAAACGTCACAACGTAACTGGGTGATTATAAAGGTGCTCTATAGGTGTCTCCGAAGGTACTTGTTGGGTTGGCGTATTTCGAGATTAGGATTTGTCACTCCGAGTGTCGGAGAGGTATCTCTGGGCCCTCTCGGTAATGCACATCACTTAAGCCTTGCAAGCATTGCAACTAATGAGTTAGTTGCGGGATGATGTATTACGAAACGAGTAAAGAGACTTGCCGGTAATGAGATTGAACTAGGTATTGAGATACCGACGATCGAATCTCGGGCAAGTAACATACCGATGACAAAGGGAACAACGTATGTTGTTATGGGGTCTGACCGATAAAGATCTTCATAGAATATGTAGGAACCAATATGAGCATCCAGGTTCCGCTATTGGTTATTGACCGGAGACGTGTCTCGGTCATGTCTACATTGTTATCGAACCGTAGGGTCCGCACGCTTAACGTTACAATGACAGTTTCATTATGAGTTTATGTATTTTGATGTACCGAAGGTTGTTCGGAGTCCCGGATGTGATCATGGACATGACGAGGAGTCTCGAAATGGTCGAGACATAAAGATTGATATATTGGAAGCCTATATTTGGATATCGGAATCGTTCCGGATAAAATCGGGATTTTACCGGAGTACCGGGGGGTTACCGGAACCCCCCCCCCCCCCGATGGTTATTGGGCCTACATGGGCCTTAAGGGAGAAGAGGAGGGCCGGCCAGGGCAGGCCGCGCGCCCCCTCCCCTCTAGTCCGAATAGGACAAGGAAGGGGGAGCGCCCCCCTTTCCTCTTCCCCTTCCCCCTTTCCTTCTCCAACAAGGCAAGAGGGGGGAGTCCTACTCCCGGTGGGAGTAGGACTCCTCCAGGCGCACCCCAAAGGGGCCGGCCGCACCTCCCCCTCCCTCCTTTATATAGGGGGGCAGGGGCACCCTAGAACACACAAGTTGATCTTCGTGATCGTTCCTTAGCCGTGTGCGGTGCCCCCCTCCACGATATTACATCTCGATCATATTGTAGCGGTGCTTAGGCGAAGCCCTGCGATGGTTGAACATCAAGATCGTCACCACACCGTCGTACTGACGGAACTCCTCCCCGAAGCTTTGCTGGATCGGAGCCCGGGGAGCGTCATCGAGCTGAACGTGTGCCAAGAACTCGGAGGTGCCGGAGTAACGGTGCTTGGATCGGTTGGACCGGGAAGACGTACGACTACTTCCTCTACGTTGCGTCAACGCTTCCGCTTTGGTCTACGAGGGTACGTAGACAACACTCTCCCCCTCGTTGCTATGCATCACCATGATCTTGCGTGTGCGTAGGAATTTTTTTGAAATTACTACGTTCCCCAACAGTGAGAAGGGCCACTTCATTGCTGAGTGTGTGGCGGAGCTATGTGAGTCGTGCGGCAAGCCAGCACATACATCTGGGGATTACCTGTTTTTGCGTGACCAGGCTCCGGCTTTGACAATGTATGGAGTATATTGTGCGGAGCTGATGTTCTTTGAGTCCCCGGCAGCGAGAGAGATTCCGGAGGAAACACAGATCATGACCACCGGGATTGTTAAAGCGACCAAGGGTGAGGTGACTGAGGCTCAGATTGTGCGGAGACTTCAAGAATTGGCACCGGGTGAGTTCTAGTGGGAGTTGGTTGCTCTCGAGGACAATGTCTTTAGGGTGGATTTCCCCTCTGTGGATGATTTGTAGAGACTGCTGAGCTTCGGGTTGTGTAGGGTTCCTGGCACTAAGTGCATCCTGGAGTTTCACGAGTGGAAGAAGGTGGAGCCTAAGGGAAAACCACTTATGCAGGTCTGGTTGAGGTTTTTGGGAGCCCCGTCCAAACCGTTGCAGGATGTTCGTGTTGTGGCCAGTATGGGTATTATGGTTGGGAAGACGGAAAGAGTAGATATGGCTTTTACTCGAGCTCGTGGAGTAGCCCAGCTTCTAGTGAGTGTTCTGGATATTGAGTTTGTACCGGATAAGGTCAACTGGACTTATAGGGGAGAGGTTTTCCCACTCGAGATTGAGTTTGAGGACACTGATCTGTTTGCTGAGGCCATTAATGGGAATGACGTGGATATGCACAAGGGCGACGACAGTGCGGGTGCTAGGGGTGCACCGACTGATGAGTCTTCGAGGGAGGGGACTAACGGTTCTGGCCCCAGTGCTCAGTTACCCGGGGTTGGGTCCGGGGTTGAGCCGGCACCTTCACCTCTCGTGCCTATGACTTCGTTGAGGTTTGGGTTCTTCGAGCCAGCCTCTGCCCCTCCCAGACTTTGGAGCGACAGGGTGGATTCTGATGATGTGCTCGAGCATACGCTCCCTCTGTTGGAGTTTGAGGGAGCTGTCGGGTCTTTGCCTGGACCTATGGCGACGGCATCGTCGCCGAGGACTTTGGTTGGAGCTGGGGACGTTGAGCCCGTGGTCGCTTCTCCTCTCCCTGCCTCACCTATGGTCGAGGTTCCAGAGATGATGTCTACGCCCAAGTTGGGGCTTCGGGGAGGGGAGTCGGGGCAGGTGGCCTTGACAACTCCCATCTCTTTACCGTCGCCGGTGATCCAAGTCTTGGAGGCGTCGGCGGGTGCTGCGACAGGTGGTCCGAGGCAGGTGGCCTCGGCTATTTCATCCCCGGTTGCGGCGACGGCGCACGCGACTTCTGTGGCGCTGGGGGGATGGGTTCGGGGCAGGGGGCCCTGACTCCTCTTTCTTCTGCGGCGGTCAGGAGGACCGTCTTGCCGACGACGCCGGCGCGCTACTCGGCACCGAGGGATGGGGCAGGAGGAGGGAGCGGGCAGGTGGCCCCAGCTGTCCTGTCTCTTGTCCTACCCGTGGGGCACTTGTCCGAGGGGCTTGGGAGCCCGCAGCCGCCTCCTCTGTTTACTAGAGAGGAGGTTGTGGCTTTTGGCGGGATCCCGGACCCGGTCTCGACGGGGAGACGGATGAGTGCTCGCGTTCAGGAGCTTCCGGAGGTGGATGATGTGCAGCAGCGGTGCGTTATGAGGGCGGCCAAGCTTCACGATGCTGTGATATCTTCTGGTATGTCCGTCAACATATCTAATTCTTTATTGCATTTTTCTCATGAGGATATTATTAATAATGCAAACCAATTAGGAGTTACACTAGGTGTTACTGATAGTGAGATCTCCAATTCGGTGAATGATATGTTAGATTTGGAGGCGGAGCGTGCCTTAGAGACTATTCGTAATCTTGCAGCGGTTAGACCCATGAATGATGAGGAGATTGATGCGTTAGGGGTTATAGTGCTAGATAATCTGTGTGCGGATCTAGCACCTTCTAATCATGAGTCTGAGGACGTTGATGTGCCCCTAGATGCTGCAGCTATTAGTTCCGTTGAGCCCGATTATGAGGACCGGGCGACAGAGCCCACTAAGCCAAAGCGTAAGTGGAAACGGAAGATTTATCCCGATTTTGCAGTTCGTAGAAGTGCTAGGATTCGGATTTATAAAAAATTTCATGACGAAATATGAAAGGATTCTTTTGGAATAGCAGAGGTCTGAAAGACTTGGCTAAAAGAAGGTTTCTTGCTGAGGCGTCTCTGGAACATCGGTTAGATTTTATTGCTCTATCGGAAACCGGTAGAGATAATTTTACGCCGCAGTTTCTATCCTCTCTTGTGGGTGGTATTGATTTCGATTGGCATTGCCTCCCTCCACGAGGAAGATCGGGAGGTATCTTACTGGGTGTGAGATGTGATTCCCTTGAAGTCCGGAGTGTAGTAATGGGCGACTTTGCGGTAAAGTTTCGAGTTAGGTCTAAAGTTGATGGGTTCAACTGGGCTTTGGTGGCAGTTTATGGTGCCGCACAGCCCGAGCTTAAATCGGTGTTTTTGGCAGACCTTGTTTGAATATGTGGGTCCGAGCAGCTTCCGATTTTGGTCGGGGGTGATTTCAATATCATTAGGAGAAGACAGGAGAAGAATAATGATAACTTTGACGGCAGGTGGTCGTTTATGTTCAATACCATTATTGAAAGCTTCGATCTGAGGGAGATAGAGCTTTCTGGTAGAAACTTTACCTGGGCCAATACTCTGCCAAAACCGACATATGAAAAGCTTGATCGCGTTCTCGCGAGCGTGGAGTGGGAACAGAAGTTCCCTCTTGTTACAGTGCAAGCTCTCACGCGGGGAGTTTTCGATCATACACCATTGTTCATCGACTCAGGGGAGCCGAACCATATGGGAAACAAAAACACCTTCTCATTCGAGATGGCCTGGTTCGAACGCGAGGGGTTCTTGGACCTCATAACCAGGGAATGGGCTAAGGGTGTAGGAGGTAGGACAGCGGTCGAGCGTTGGCAGAATAAAATTAGGCATTTGAGAAGTTTCTTACGGGGTTGGGCTAAGCACCTCAGTGGGGTGTATAAGATCGAGAAGGATAGGCTCATTTCTCTTGTACAGGCCCTGGACATAAAAGCCGAATCCGCAATTTTTCTGCCTCCTGAGCTCCAGGTTAAAAATGAGGCGGATAAGAGGTTGAAAGAACTTCTCCGCGAAGAAGAATTGAAGTGGGCTTTGCGAGCTAAGGTCCGCAAAGTGGTACAAGGGGACACGAATACTCAATTCTTTCACCTCATTGCTAATGGTAAGCAAAGAAAGAAGCGGATCTTTCAACTTGAACAGGATGAGGGTACTATTTTAGGTCAGGGTAATCTCAAAACCTATATTACCGATTATTATAGACAGTTATTTGAACTTCTTAGTAAGTGGTTGTGGAAGCTTTCTTCCGGGACTGAGGCCATGTGGGCACAGATCCTCCGCAGCAAGTACCTCCAGACTAAAACATTGTCCCAGGTCACAGTCAGGCCGACTGATTCGCCTTTCTGGAAAGGACTAATGAAAGTCAAACAATTAATGTTCAATAGGACGAGGTTTGTTATTGGAAACGGTGCAAGTACACGTTTCCAGGGCCGGCCCTGGGGCATGGGCGACGGGGCGACGGCCCAGGGCCCAGGCGAGAGGGGGCACATGATGAAGTATATACATATGCTATAGCCCAGCAAAAAGCAAGTAAAAATTACAAAAGAATTAAAGAAAAGAAATAGGATGGGCTAAGCGGCCCAGATATAGCTAGCTAGCGATCGCTGATGGATACGCGTAGGCGAGCGGCGCCGTGACTCATGTTCGTTTCGACGTTTCCTTCGTAGGTTCGTCGGCCTTCTCTCTCGCTCGCTCGGCGCCTTGCCCCTTGGCTCTTGCCGCGTCGCCCTCGCTTTGCCGGCTCGCCGGCGCCGCCACACAGCAGTCCGGCAGGCAAGCGGCAGCCCGGCCAATCGGCCATCTGGCATCCGGCACCGCGGCAATACGGCAATACCTGTACAAGTACGCATCCGACTGGAAGTCAAGAAGTACGCATCCATGTTCCTGTCCATCCCCAAACCTCAATTTGACAATCTTAGTAGTTTATTTATTCTTTATTTAGTATGTACGTATTGTAATCCAATCTATCAATTTTTTGTCATTCTATGTAACATGTCTAGGGTTTCAATCATCCGATCTATAAATTCCTAATTTTTTATATGCTCTTTTGATATTTTTTTCATGATACCGAATTTGGTTATTATTGTTCTCGATGGAGTCATTTGAATTATTATACTCATATTTTAAACTAAAGATGTATGATTGAAAGTTACTTTTAATAAGTTATATATATATATATATATATATATATATATATATATATATAACGTATACATATATATTGTCTTAGGACTTAGGGGTCCATGTCGTCGAGTTCGCCTAGGGCCTCCGGAAACACAGCGCCGGCCCTGCACGTTTCTGGGAGGATACTTGGCTTGGCAACTCACCTTTAGCCATTCAATATCCGTCTTTATATTGGATTGCTCAAAGACGTGAGGTTTTTGTGGCAACAGTATTTCAATCTATCCCCCTTAATATTCAGTTTAGACGGTCGCTAGCGGGCAATCGTTGGGAAGAATGGCTCCATCTAGTCAGGAGACTGATTGAGGTTCAATTTTCTCACCAACCCGATGAATTACGCTGGAAGTTGACTAGATCTGGAGTATTTACAGTTAAACCAATGTATATTGATGTTATTAATTCGAACTCCATTCCAACTTCCAAGTATGTCTGGGCTGTCAAAGTTCCTTTAAAAATTAAAGTGTTTATGTGGTTTGTCCATAAACAAGTTATTTTAACAAAGGACAACTTGATAAAGCGTAATTGGACAGGACCTACTAGGTGTAGTTTCTGTGATCGGGATGAGACAATTAAGCATCTATTCTTTGATTGCCCGTTGGCCAAAGTTCTTTGGCGGACGGTCCATATTGCTTTTAATATTACTCCATCGACTTCTGTCAATGTATTATTTGGGACTTGGCTTAACGGGGTTGAGCCTGACTTAGCAAGACATATTCGGGTTGGAGTTTGCGCTTTGTTGTGGACTATCTGGAATTGCAGAAATGATTTGGTTTTAACAAAACATCACAGATTCATTTTTTGCAGGTTATTTTTCGAGCTACAGCAGTGATCCGTTCGTGGTCGCTACTCACTCCGATGGAGGCCAGGGAGCATATGGTTACTGGATCTATCCGTTGGGAGATGGTAGCTCGGATATCTTCAACCGGTTTGAGTGGCGGTCATTTAATAGGATAGGCAATTAGTTTACCTATCTATTTTTAGCCAGCCGGTTGTGGCGTCTTTTCCTGGCTAGTTTGTGTATCTAGCCTTTTAGGCTTTGTGTGAGCTGTCTTTTTCTCTTTTCGTTTGAATACTTTGGAACCTTGTTGGCACTTTTTGTTATTTGGTTAATAAGATGGCCGTATGCATCACTCTGATGCAGAGGCCGGGAACCCCCTTTTTGAAAAAGAAACATTGAAAGGCATCACTGCTTAATT
The DNA here is from genome assembly GCA_032464435.1 of Aegilops umbellulata. Lineage (NCBI taxonomy): Eukaryota > Viridiplantae > Streptophyta > Magnoliopsida > Poales > Poaceae > Aegilops > Aegilops umbellulata. The sequence continues at coordinate 660,815,532 of CP136057.1, forward strand.
GCAGACTGGATTTTATCCCCAATATATCTGCTCAACAGTTCCCAGATCCTCTAAATCACTGAGAGGCAACAAGTAGTTACGGAAGATTTTGCAGATAAAAACATGGGAACTAGCAGTAGTGCAGGTTGATCCTTTTTATTACTCCTAGATTTTTTTTTCTTGGGGCAAGCAATATATATCAGGCTATGAGTCAGTCCACCAGATCCGCTGCTGCCCAACAACTACAAGTCTGTCCACCGTTTCGAGGTTTTGGGAACCGGATTTTTTCTTTTCTTTCTTTATAAGCAAATGTTGGGCAATTTGAAAAAATGTTCAAAATTTTGGGAAATGGTCAGAATTACAAAACATGTCCGTGATTTCAAATTGTTCCCACATATTAAAAGATGCTTGGGAATTTTGCAAAATATTCAGAAAATATTTACCAGGAATTTAGAAAATATTCATGTTTTTTTTAAATTGTATTTTAAAATTAGTCATGTTTTATTTATTTTAAATTTCAAAAAAACATCTTTTTTTTTTGAAAAAAAAATTAAATGGTTAAAAGAACTCGTGCTACAGTGCCTTTTTGAGCCGAACGTGCTACAGTACCGCTGGCCTGCTATAGTGTCGTCGAGCCTGTAAGTATACAACAAAAAGAAAAGAAGAATCGAAGCACTTGAATGTCGTTTAATGGGCTGGCCCGTTCGCCTGTGTGTCCTGGGACTCTGATCCATTTGATTCAAAATGCGAACAAAGCCCAACTCCCATCGAAAAAAACCAAAGACCAAGTCATGATAATGCTAAAGTCCTAAATTAAGCCGGCTGAACCTATGCATCAATTGATGCACTGGCCATGAGTTCAAGCATTATTTATTTTAAATAAAATTTAATATATTTAAAATAGCTGAACACATTTTCAATAAGTGAAAAATATTTGATAATTCATGAATATTTTTTAAAATACATGATAAAGTGAACATTATTTGATAATGATGAATATGTTGAAAAATACATGAACCTTTCGAAAACATACGTGACTTAAAAAGAAATAAGTGAATATTTAGAAACAAAAATTGTGAACACTTTTTATATATTTAACATTTCCTAAAATGGGAAAACACTTTAAAAACTTACATGGACAAAACTTTAACATGGTTATGTAAGATTTTAACATGTTCTTTTCAAAAGATATATACATTTAGAACATTTCAAATTATATAAAAGGGAAAAATTAAAAAGAATAAAAAAACTACGCTGCCACCCAACCTCGTTTTCAGGGCCAACGATGTTCTCTCCGCCCTGCCCGCCGCCACCTACCGCTTTGCTTGGCAAAGTTTCTCAACACCAAACTGGAGCTGTAAATAACCATGTAAAAACTGCTTGTTTCTACAGCATGGTAAATTACACAGCCATTGGTTTGGTGAGTGAGTTGTGTTGTCTTCCATTCCATGGGCGCCAGGCATGGTCATTAAGCAACTGACCAGCGGGGTCAGTGATGCCGTTCTTGTGTGGTGGTAGTTTTGCACAGGCAGGTGGAAGATGTGCGCTATCTGGAACTTGAAGACAATTAATAGCCACATTAACAAGTCTGATTTCTTCCCTCCTGAGCTGGAAGCCTGAAACGAAACTGAAAATTAGTAGTAATCAAAAGTCTTGTGTGTAATCAAACTGCGTAACCAACATAAACATTGAAAGGCATGATAAGAAACAGTTTACTAGGAATGAGGGCGACGGGGCGGGCGAACGGGCGCACGCCCGTGCGCGAGGCCGCGACGGCGCCAGCCGCTGCCGGTGATCAGCGGCGCGTCGGCGGGCGGTTTTGGGCGCTTGCCGATTCCGACGACGACGAGGCGGATGACGATGGGGATGCGTCCCCGGCGGAGTTGCCGCCCTCTCTGACTCCTTCGGATCTCATTTGTGATTTTTTTCACTCAGGTTACAATGAGGAGGAAGTAGCAACGACGATTGATCGAGTACTCCCTGCGGACGATCCGGCGCGCATCGGTCTTCACGCGAGCGAGAATAACGAGATGATCCGCCGGGTTGTTCATCGGAGGACGGCGGCGTCGGCGCTAAGACCTTGGAAGGGTCCCCTACCTAAGGTGAGTCTTCCGAATCTAACTCTTTTCGATTTGATTAGACCGGAATCGTGGATTACTGTGAAGAAGAAGAAAATCGCGAGGCGGATTGACCGTCGACGGGCACCGGCGGTGCCTGTGTTGGCCGCGCCGGCGACCGGGATCTCGGAGACGAGATCGATGCGTTTGAATTACCTGTTGGGCTGCGCTAGGCCGGCTCGGAAGGAGTCGGGGCCGCGAGGAGATGGGCCAGGGTCAGATGGGTATGAGGCCCATGCTGTACCGGTCCAGGATCCTGCCCGTATTGATGTTGCATGCACGATCGCAGACGATCGGGCTGATTTTCCTCGTGCGTCGTCTCCTGCTCGGCTTAGGGTTCATCGGTGCGGCACCCGTGGTTTCCCGAAGTGTGGTGCTCGCCGGGCTAGGAGAATCCGGCCGCTCCTGGGCATGACCGGACGCGGTGCTGCGGCGCAGCCGCCTCCCAAGAAGCTGGCGCCCTCCGCTACCGCTGGGCGTGGCGGGTCGGCTCCTTCCACTGTTGGACGTGGCGGGCCGGTTCCCTCTGCAGCTGGACGAGGCGGGACGGTTCCGCCGCTGGCGGAGAGCGCTGGGCGTGGCGGCCTGGCGCCGCTTGGCCAGAGGCCGGTGGCGGCCGGGACTGTGCTGCTGGACAACACAGGACGTGGCAGCAGCAATTCGGGCGTGCGGCCATCGGGGCATCTACCTGTGCAAACGCCGGCTGGTAGGGGCGGGCTGAGGCCTCCGGCGCCGGGCGCGGTACCAGCTGCTCAGATGCCCGCGGGTCGTGGTGGACCTCGGCCCCATGAGCCGGCCGGTGTGGTTGTTGCAGGCCGGGGCGGTGTTCCTCCTGGGAAAGCGCCGACTGCTTCGGGCGGTCAACCTCGGGCGCCTCCGCCTCACTTCGTCGCGAGGCCAGGTCAGAACCGGTCGGGACCGGCGCAGAATAAGCAGAATACTAGTGCCAATGAGTCGCATGCTCCGCCCCGAGGCCAGTGGGGAGATGATGGATATGATGCGTAAGGAGATGGACAACATCGTGGTTCCTCTTCCACGGGAGGAGGCCGTGGTTACGCCTGGCAGAGTGACGGGTCTACTGAGAGACCGTTCCTCGGTCCTCCCGGTGGATTTGTCGAAGGAGCCTCAGGTCCGGACAACCGCCAAAGAGGGGGCTACCGCGGACATCGTGGGGGTCGGGGTGGCCGTGGGAGGTATCACCGACAACCTCCGCCCCCGGCTGTGGTGACCACATGGCGGCGGCTGTGGAGATCGATCACGCTCAGTCTACGGACCTCACTACTCAGGCGATGGAGGTGGTGACGGCCCTGGCTAGTGTGGAGGTACCTGCATCCGGGATGGTGGCTGAGGTATCTGACAGGTCTGATTCTGAGAGGGCGGCCAAATGGGCCCGCAAGAAAGAAAGGATGCTTTGCTACCGTTGTGGTGAGTGAAGGAAATATGCCCTAGAGGCAATAATAAAGTTATTATTTATTTCCTTATTTCATTATAAATGTTTATTATTCATGCTAGAATTGTATTAACCGAAAACATAATACATGTGTGAATACATAGACAAACAGAGTGTCACTAGTATGCCTCTACTTGACTAGCTCATTAATCAAAGATGGTTATGTTTCCTAACCATAGACAAGGAGTTGTTATTTGATTGATGGGATCACATCATTAGGTGAATGATCTGATTGACTTGACCCATTCTGTTAGCTTAGCACTTGATCGTTTAGTTTGTTGCTATTGCTTTCTTCATGACTTATACATGTTCCTATGACTATGAGATTATGCAACTCCCGTTTACCGGAGGAACACTTTGTGTGCTACCAAACGTCACAACGTAACTGGGTGATTATAAAGGTGCTCTACAGGTGTCTCCGAAGGTACTTGTTGGGTTGGTGTATTTCGAGATTAGGATTTGTCACTCCGAGTGTCGGAGAGGTATCTCTGGGCCCTCTCGGTAATGCACATCACCTAAGCCTTGCAAGCATTGCAACTAATGAGTTAGCTGCGGGATGATGTATTACGGAATGAGTAAAGAGACTTGCCGGTAACGAGATTGAACTAGGTATTGAGATACCGACGATCGAATCTCGGGCAAGTAACATACCGATGACAAAGGGAACAACGCATGTTGTTATGCGGTCTGACCGATAAAGATCTTCATAGAATATGTAGGAACCAATATGAGCATCCAAGTTCCGCTATTGGTTATTGACCGGAGACGTGTCTCGGTCATGTCTACATTGTTCTCGAACCGTAGGGTCCACACGCTTAAAGTTACGATGACAGTTTCATTATGAGTTTATGTATTTCGATGTACCAAAGGTTGTTCGGAGTCCCGGATGTGATCATGGACATGACGAGGAGTCTCAAAATGGTCGAGACATAAAGATTGATATATTGGAAGCCTATATTTGGATATCGGAATCGTTCCGGGCAAAATCAGGATTTTACCGGAGTACCGGGGGGTTACCAGAACCCCCCCGGGGGTTATTGGGCCTACATGGGCCTTAAGGGAGAAGAGGAGGGCCGGCCAGGGCAGGCCACGCGCCCCCTCCCCCCTAGTCCGAATAGGACAAGGAAGGGGGGCGGCGCCCCCCTTTCCTCTTCCCCTTCCCCCTTTCCTTCTCCAACAAGGCAAGAGGGGGGAGTCCTACTCCCGGTGGGAGTAGGACTCCTCCAGGCGCACCCCAAAGGGGCCGGCCGCACCTCCCCCTCCCTCCTTTATATACGGGGGCAGGGGGGCACCCTAGAACACACAAGTTGATCTTCGTGGTCGTTCCTTAGCCTTGTGCGGTGCCCCCCTCCACGATATTACACCTCGATCATATTGTAGTGGTGCTTAGGCGAAGCCCTGCGACGGTTGAACATCAAGATCGTCACCACACTGTCATGCTGACAGAACTCCTCCCCGAAGCTTTGCTGGATCGGAGCCCGAGGAGCGTCATCGAGCTGAACGTGTGCCAAGAACTCGGAGGTGCCGGAGTAACGGTGCTTGGATCGGTTGGACCGGGAATATGTACGACTACTTCCTCTATGTTGCGTCAACGCTTTCGCTTCGGTCTACGAGGGTACGTAGACAACACTCTTCCCCCTCATTGCTATGCATCACCATGATCTTGCGTGTGCGTAGGAATTTTTTTGAAATTACTACGTTCCCCAACAGTGGCATCCGAGCCTAGGTTTTATGGTTTGATGTTATATGCACGAGTAGAACACAAGTGAGTTGTGGGTGATATAAGTCATACTGCTTACCAGCATGTCATACTTTGGTTCGGCGTTATTGTTGGATGAAGCGGCCCGGACCGACATTACGCGTACGCTTATGCGAGACTGGTTCTACCGCCGTGCTTTGCACACAGGTGGCTGGCGGGTGTCAGTTTCTCCAACTTTAGTTGAACCGAGTGTGGCCACGCCCGGTCCTTGCGAAGGTTAAAACAGCACCAACTTGACAAACTATCGTTGTGGTTTTGATGCGTAGGTAAGATTGGTTCTTGCTTAAGCCCGTATCAGCCACGTAAAATTTGCAACAACAAACTAGAGGACGTCTAACTTGTTTTTGCAGGGCACGTCGTGATGTGATATGGTCAAGACATGATGCTAAATTTTATTGTATGAGATGATCATGTTTTGTAACCGAGTTATCGGCAACTGGCAAGAGCCATATGGTTGTCACTTTATTGTATGCAATGCAATCGCCCTGTAATGCTTTACTTTATCACTAAGCGGTAGCGATAGTCGTAGAAGCATAAGATTGGCGAGACGACAACGATGCTACGATGGAGATCAAGGTGTCGCGCCGGTAACAATGGCAATCATGGAGGTGCTTCGGAGATGGAGATCACAAGCACAAGATGATGATGGCCATATCATATCACTTATATTGATTGCGTGTGATGTTTATCTTTTATGCATCTTATCTTGCTTTGATTGACGGTAGCATTATAAGATGATCCCTCACTAAATTATCATAGTAAAAGTGTTCTCCCTGAGTATGCACCGTTGCGAAAGTTCTTTGTGCTGAGACACCACGTGATGATCGGGTGTGATAGGCTCTACGTTCAAATACAACGGGTGCAAAAACAGTTGCACACGCGGAATACTCAGGTTTAACTTGACGAGCCTAGCATATAACAGATATGGCCTCGGAACACGGAGACCGAAAGGTCGAGCGTGAATCATATAGTAGATATGATCAACATACTGATGTTCACCATTGAAACTACTCCATCTCACGTGATGATCGGACATGGTTTAGTTGATATGGATCACGTGATCACTTAGAGGATTAGAGGGATGTCTATCTAAGTGGGAGTTCTTAAGTAATATGATTAACTGAACTTAAATTTATCATGAACTTAGTACCTGATAGTATCTTGCTTGTCTATGTTGATTGTAGATAGATGGCCCGTGCTGTTGCTCCGTTGAATTTTAATGTGTTCCTTGAGAAAGCAAAGTTGAAAGATGATGGTAGCAATTACGCGGACTGGGTCCGTAACTTGAGGATTACCCTCATTGCTGCACAGAAAAGTTACGTCCTGGAAGCACCGCTGGGTGCCAGGCCTGCTGCTGATGCAACTGATGACGTTAAGAACGTCTGGCAGAGCAAAGCTGATGACTACTCGATAGTTCAATGTGCCATGCTTTACGGCTTAGAACTGGGACTTCAACGACGTTTTGAACGTCATGGAGCATATGAGATGTTCCAGGAGTTGAAGTTAATATTCCAGAAGAATGCCCGGATTGAGGGATATGAAGTCTCCAATAAGTTCTATAGCTGCAAGATGGAGGAGAATAGTTCTGTCAGTGAGCATATACTCAAGATGTCTGGGTATTGTAATCACTTGATTCAACTGGGAGTTACTCTTCCGGATGATAGCGTCATTGACAGAATTCTCCAATCACTTCCACCTAGCTACAAGAGCTTCGTGATGAACTATAATATGCAAGGGATGGATAAGACAATTCCCGAGCTCTTCGCAATGCTAAAGGCTGCGGAGGTAGAAATCAAGAAGGAGCATCAAGTGTTGATGGTCAACAAGACCACTAGTTTCAAGAAAAAGGGCAAAGGAAAGAGAAAGGGGAACTTCAAGAAGAACAGCAAGCAAGTTGCTGCTCAGGAGAAGAAACCCAAGTCTGGACCTAAGCCTGAAACTGAGTGCTTCTACTGCAAGCAGACTGGTCACTGGAAGCGGAACTGCCCCAAGTATTTGGCGGATAAGAAGGATGGCAAGGTGAACAAAGGTATATGTGATATACATGTTATTGATGTGTACCTTACTAATGCTCGCAGTAGCACCTGGGTATTTGATACTGGTTTTGTTGCTAATATTTGCAACTCGAAACAGGGGTTACGGATTAAGCGAAGATTGGCTAAGGACGAGGTGACGATGCGCGTGGGAAATGGTTCCAAAGTCGATGTGATCGCGGTCGGCACGCTACCTCTACATCTATCTTCAGGATTAGTATTAGACCTAAATAATTGTTATTTGGTGCCAGCGTTGAGCATGAACATTATATCTGGATCTTATTTGATGCGAGACGGTTATTCATTTAAATCAGAGAATAATGGTTGTTCTATTTATATGAGTAATATCTTTTATGGTCATGCACCCTTGAAGAGTGGTCTATTTTTGATGAATCTCGATAGTAGTGATACACATATTCATAATGTTGAAGCCAAAAGATGCAGAGTTGATAATGATAGTGCAACTTACTTGTGGCACTGCCGTTTAGGTCATATCGGTGTAAAACGCATGAAGAAACTCCATATTGATGGACTTTTGGAACCACTTGATTATGAATCACTTGGTACTTGTGAACCGTGCCTCATGGGCAAGATGACTAAAACGCCGTTCTCCGGTACTATGGAGAGAGCAACAGATTTGTTGCAAATCATACATACAGATGTATGTGGTCCAATGAATGTTGAGGCTCGTGGCGGATATCGTTATTTTCTCACCTTCACAGATGATTTAAGCAGATATGGGTATATCTACTTAATAAAGCATAAGTCTAAAACGTTTGAAAAGTTCAAAGAATTTCAGAGTGAAGTTGAAAATCATCGTAACAAGAAAATAAAGTTTCTGCGATCTGATCGTGGAGGAGAATATTTGAGTTACGAGTTTGGTGTACATTTGAAACAAAGCGGAATAGTTTCGCAACTCACGCCACCCGGAACACCACAGCGTAATGGTGTGTCCGAACATCGTAATAGTACTTTACTTGATATGGTGCGATCTATGATGTCTCTTACAGATTTACCGCTATCGTTTTGGGGTTATGCTTTAGAGACGGCTGCATTCACATTAAATAGGGCACCATCAAAATCCGTTGAGACGACGCCTTATGAACTATGGTTTGGCAAGAAACCAAAGTTGTCGTTTCTTAAAGTTTGGGTCTGCGATGCTTATGTGAAAAAGCTTCAACCTGATAAGCTCGAACCCAAATCGGAGAAATGTGTCTTCATAGGATATCCAAAGGAGACTGTTGGATACACCTCCTATCACAGATCCGAAGGCAAGACTTTTGTTGCTAAATTCGGAAACTTTCTAGAGAAGGAGTTTCTCTCGAAAGAAGTGAGTGGGAGGAAAGTAGAACTTGATGAGGTAACTGTACCTGCTCCCTTGTTGGAAAATAGTACATTACAGGAACCGGTTTCTGTGACGTCAGAACCAATTAGTGAGGAAGTTAATGATGATGATCATAGAACTTCAGATCAAGTTGGTACAGAACCTCGTAGATCAAACAGAGTAAGATCCGCACCAGAGTGGTACAGTAATCCTATTCTGGAAGTCATGCTACTAGATCATGATGAACCTACGAACTATGAAGAAGCGATGGTGAGCCCAGATTCCGCAAAATGGCTTGAAGCCATGAAATCCGAGATGGGATCCATGTATGAGAACAAAGTGTGGACTTTGGTTGACTTGCCCGATGGTCGGCAAGCAATTGAGAATAAATGGATCTTCAAGAAGAAGACTGACGCTGATGGTAATGTTACTGTCTACAAAGCTCGACTTGTTGCAAAGGGTTTTCGACAAGTTCAAGGGATTGACTACGATGAGACCTTCTCACCCGTAGCGATGCTTAAGTCTGTCCGAATCATGTTAGCAATTGCCGCATTTTATGATTATGAAATTTGGCAAATGGATGTAAAAACTGTTGGGGAACGTAGTAATTTCAAAAAATTTCCTACGCACACGCAAGATCATGGTGATGCATAGCAACGAGAGGGGAGAGTGTTGTCTACGTACCCTCGTAGACCGAAGCGGAAGCGTTGACACAACGTAGAGGAAGTAGTCGTACGTTCTCCTCGCGATCCAACCGATCACAGCACCGTTACTCCGGCACCTCCGAGTTCTTGGCACACGTTCAGCTCGATGACGATCCCCGGGCTCCGATCCAGCAAAGCGTCGAGGAAGAGTTCCGTCAGCACGACGGCGTGGTGACGATCTTGATGTGTTACCGGCGCAGGGCTTCGCCTAAGCACTGCTACGATATGATCGAGGTGGAATTTGGTGGAAGGGGCACCGCACACGGCTAAGGAACGATCATGTTGATCAATTGTGTGTCTTTGGGGTGCCCCCTGCTCCCGTATATAAAGGAGCCAAGGGGGAGGGGCTGGCCGGCCAAGCCTGGCGCGCCAGAGAGTCCTACTCCCTCTGGGAGTAGGATCCCCCCCCCCCCCAATCCTAGTTGGACTAGGATTCTCCAAGGGGGGGAGAGAGAGAGGGGGGCGCCCACCTCTCCTAGTCCTAATAGGACTAGGGGAAGGGGGGAGGCGCACAGCCCATGAGGGCAGCCCTCTCACCTCTCCTCCAAGGCCCATGTTGGCCCATTATGCTCCCGGGGGGTTCCGGTAACCCTCCCGGTATTCCGGTAAAATCCTGATTTCACCTGGAATGCATCCGATGTCCAAACATAGGCTTCCAATATATAATTCTTTATGTCTCGACCATTTCGAGACTCCTCGTCACGTCCGTGATCACATCCGGGACTCCGAACTCCTTCGGTACATCAAAATGTATAAACTCATAATAACTGTCATCGTAACGTTAAGCGTGCGGACCCTACGGTTCGAGAATAATGTAGACATGACCGAGACACGTCTCCGGTCAATAACCAATAGCGGGACCTGGATGCCCATATTGGCTCCTACATATTCTACGAAGATCTTTATCGGTCAGACCGCATAACAACATACGTTGTTCCCTTTGTCATCGGTATGTTACTTGCCCGAGATTCGATCGTCGGTATCCAATACCTAGTTCAATCTCGTTACCGGCAAGTCTCTTTTCTCGTTCTGTAATACATCATCTCGCAACTAACTCATTGGTTGCAATGCTTGCAAGGCTTTATGTGATGTGCATTACCGAGAAGGCCCTGAGATACCTCTCCGACAATCGGAGTGACAAATCCTAATCTCGAAATATGCCAACTCAACATGTACCTTCGGAGACACTTGTAGAGCACCTTTATAATCACCCAGTTACGTTGTGACGTTTGGTAGCACACAAAGTGTCCCTACGGTAAATGGGAGTTGCATATTCTCATAGTTAAAGGAACATGTATAAGTCATGGATAAAAGCAATAGCAACATACTAAACGATCAGGTGCTATGCTAATGGAATGGGTCATGTCAATCAGATCATTCAACTAATGATGTGATCTCGTTAATCAAATAACAACTCTTTGTTCATGGTTAGGAAACATAACCATCTTTGATTAATGAGCTAGTCAAGTAGAGGCATACTAGTGACACTCTGTTTGTCTATGTATTCACACATGTATTATGTTTCCAGTTAATACAATTCTAGCATGAATAATAAACATTTATCATGATATAAGGAAATAAATAATAACTTTATTATTGCCTCTAGGGCATATTTCCTTCAGTCTCCCACTTGCACTAGAGTCAATAATCTAGATCACATCACCATGTGATTAACATCAATAGTTCACATCATCATGTGATTAACACCCATAGTTCACATCGCTATGTGACTGACACCCAAAAGGTTTACTAGATTCAGTAATCTAGTTCACATCGCTATGTGATTAACACCCAAAGAGTACTATGGTGTGATCATGTTTTGCTTGTGAGAGAAATTTAGTCAACGGGTCTGCCACATTCAGATCCGTTATGTATTTTGCAATTTTCTATGTCTACAATGCTCTGCACGGAGCTACTTTAGCTAATTGCTCCCACTTTCAATATGTATCTAGATTGAGACTTAGAGTCATCCAGATTAGTGTCAAAACTTGCATCGACGTAACCTTTTACGACGAACCTTTTTGTCACCTCCATAATCGAGAAACATATCCTTATTCCACTAAGGATAATTTTGACCGCCGTCCAGTGATCTACTCCTAGATCACTATTGTACTCCCGTGCCAATCTCAGGGTAGGGTATACAATAGGTCTGGTACACAGCATGGCATACTTTATAGAACCTATGGCTGAGGCATAGGGAATGACTTTCATTCTCTTTCTATCTTCTGCCGTGGTCGGGCTTTGAGTCTTACTCAATTTCACACCTTGTAATACAGGCAAGAAATCTTTCTTTGACTGTTCCATTTTGAACTACTTCAAAATCTTTTCAAGGTATGTATTTATTGAAAAACTTATCAAGCGTCTTGATCTATCTCTTATAGATCTTGATGCTCAATATGTAAGCAGCTTCACCGAGGTCCTTCTTCGAAAAACTCCTTTCAAATACTCCTTTATGCTTCACAGAATAATTCTACATTATTTCCGATCAATAATATATCATTTACATATACTTATCAGAAATGTTGTAGTGCTCCCACTCACTTTCTTGTAAATACAGGTTTCACCGCAAGTCTGTATAAAACTATATGCTTTGATCAACTCATCAAAGCGTATATTCCAACTCCAAGATGCTTGCACCAGTCCATACATGGATCGCTGGAGCTTGCATATTTTGTTAACACCTTCAGGATCGACAAAACCTTCTAGTTGCATCATATACAACTCTCCATTAAGGAATGCAGTTTTGTTTATCCATTTGCCAGATTTCATAAAATGCGGCAATTGCTAACATGATTCGGACAGACTTAAGCATAGATACGAGTGAGAAACTCTCATCGTAGTCAATACTTTGAACTTGTCGAAAAACCTTTTTCGACAATTCTAGCTTTGTAGATAGTAACACTACTATCAGTGTCCGTCTTCCTCTTGAAGATCCATTTATTCTTAATTGCTTGCCGATCATCGGGCAAGGCAACCAAAGTCCAAACTTTGTTCTCATACATGGATCATATCTCAGATTTCATGGCCTCTAACCATTTTGCGTAATCTGGGCTCATCATCGCTTCTTCATAGTTCGCAAGTTCGTCATGGTCTAGTAACATGATTTCCAGAACAGGATTACCGTACCACTCTGGTGCGGATCTCACTCTGGTTTACTTACGAGATTCGGTAGTAACTTGATCTTGAAGTTACATGATCATCATCATTAGCTTCCTTACTAATTGGTGTAGTAGTCTCAAGAACAAATTTCTGTGAGGAACTACTTTCCAATAAGGGAGAAGGTACAATTACCTTATCAAGTTTTCTACTTTCCTCCCACTCACTTCTTTCGAAAGAAACTCTTTCTCTAGAAAGTTTCCGAACTTAGCAACAAAAGTCTTGCCTTCGGATCTGTGATAGAAGGTGTATCCAACAGTTTCCTTTGGATATCCTATGAAGACACATTTCTCCGATTTGGGTTCGAGCTTATCAGGTTGAACCTTTTTCACATAAGCATCGCAGCCCCAAACTTTAAGAAACGACAGCTTAGATTTATTGCTAAACCATAGTTCATACGGTGTCGTCTCAACGGATTTAGATGGTGCCCTATTTAGTGTGAATGCAGCTGTCTCTAATGCATAATCCCAAAAACGATAGTGGTAGATCGGTAAGATACATCATAAATTGTACTATATAAAGTACGGTTATGACGTTCGGACGCACCATTATGCTGCGGTGTTCCAGGTGGCATGAGTTTTGTGAAACTATTCCACATTGTTTTAATTGAAGACCAAACTCGTAACTCAAATATTCGTCTCTGCGATCAGATCGTAGAAACTTTATTTTCTTGTTACGATGATTTTCCACTTCACCCTAAAATTCTTTGAACTTTTCAAATGTTTCAGACTTATGTTTCATCAAGTAGATATACCCATATCTGCTCAAATCATCTGTGAAGGTCAGAAAATAATGATACTTGTCGCGAGCCTTAATATTCATCGGACCATATACATCAGTATGTATGATTTCCAACAAATCTGTTGCTTGCTCCATTGTTCCGGAGAACGGCGTTTTTAGTCATCTTGCCCAAGAGGCATGGTTCGCAAGCATCAAGTGATTCATAATCAAGTGATTCCAAAATCCCATCAGCAAGGAGTTTCTTCATGCGCTTTACACCAATATGACCTAAACGGCAGTGCCACAAATAGGTTGCACTTTCATTATTAACTTCACATCCTTTTGGTTTCAATATCATGAATATGTGTATCACTGCGATCGAGATCCAATGAACTATTTTCATTGGTGTGTATGACCATAGAAGGTTTTATTCATGTAAACAGAACAACAATTGTTCTCTAACTTAAATGAATAACTGTATTGCAATTAACATGATCAAATCATATTCATGCTCAACGCAAACACCAAATAACACTTATTTAGTTTCAACACTAATCCCGAAAGTATAGGGAGTGTGTGATGATGATCATATCAATCTTGGAACCACTTCCAACACACATCGTCACCTTGCCCTTTAACTAGTCTTTGTTCATTCTGCAACTCCCGTTTCGAGTTACTAATCTTAGCAACTTGAACTAGTACCAAATACTGAGGGGTTGCTATGAACACTAGTAAAGTACACATCATTAACATGTATATCAAATATACTTATGTTCACTTTGCCATCCTTCTTATCCGCCAATCACTTGGGGTAGTTCCGCTTCCAGTGACCAGTCCCTTTGCAGTAGAAGCACTTAGTCTCAGGCTTAGGACCATACTTGGGTTTTTTCACTTGAGCAGCAACTTGCTTGCCGTTCTTCTTGAAGTTCCCCTTCTTTCCTTTTGCCCTTTTCTTGAAACTAGTGATCTTGTCAACCATCAACACTTGATGTTTTTCTTTGATTTCTACCTTCGCTGATTTTAGCATCGCGAAGAGCTTGGGAATATTTTCCGTTGTCCCTTGCATATTATAGTTCATCACGAAGTTCTACTAACTTGGTGATGGTGACTAGAGAATTCTGTCAATCACTATCTTATCTGGAAGATTAACTCCCACTTGATTCAAGCGATTGTAGTACCCAGACAATCTGAGCACATGCTCACTAGTTGAGCGATTCTCCTCCATCTTTTAGCTATAGAACTTGTCGGAGACTTCATATCTCTCAACTCGGGTATTTGCTTGAAATATTAACTTCAATTCCTGGAACATCTCATATGGTCCATGATGTTCAAAACGTCTTTGAAGTCCCGATTCTAAGCTGTTTAAGCATGGTGCACTAAACTATTAAGTAGTCATCATATTGAGCTAGCATAACGTTCATAACGTCTGCATCTGATCCTGCAATAGGTCCGTCACCTAGCGGTGCATCAAGGACATAATTCTTCTGTGCAGCAATGAGGATAAACCTCAGATCACGGATCCAATCCGCATCATTGCTACTAACATTTTTCAACACAATTTTCTCTAGGAACATATCAAAATAAACACAGGGAAGCAACAATGCGAGCTATTGATCTACAACATAGATATGCTAATACTACCAGGACTAAGTTCATGATAAATTAAAGTTCAATTAATCATATTACTTAAGAACTCCCACTTAGATAGACATCTCTCTAATCCTCTAAGTGATCACGTGATCCAAATCAACTAAACCATGTCCGATCATCACGTGAGATGGAGTAGTTTCAATGGTGAACATCACTATGTTGATCATATCTACTATATGATTCACGCTCAACCTTTCGGTCTCTGTGTTCCGAGGCCATATCTGTATATGCTAGGCTCGTCAAGTTAAACCTGAGTATTCCGCGTGTGCAACTGTTTTGCACCCGTTGTATTTGAACGTAGAGCCTATCACACCCGATCATCACGTGGTGTCTCAGCACGAAGAACTTTCGCAACGGTGCATACTCAGGGAGAACACTTCTTGATAATTTAGTGAGAGATCATCTTATAATGCTACCGTCAATCAAAGCAAGATAAGATGCATAAAAGGATAAACATCACATGCAATCAATATAAGTGATATGATATGGCCATCATCATCTTGTGCTTGTGATCTCCATCTTCGAAGCACCGTTATGATCACCATCGTCACCGGCGCGACACCTTGATCTTCATCGCAGCATCGTTGTCGTCTCGCCAATCTTATGCTTCTACGACTATCACTACCGCTTAGTAATAAAGTAAAGCATTACATCGCGATTGCATTGCATACAATAAAGCGACAACCATATGGCTCCTGCCAGTTGCCGATAACTCGGTTACAAAACATGATCATCTCATACAATAAAATTTAGCATCACGTCTTGACCATATCACATCACAACATGCCCTGCAAAAACAAGTTAGACGTCCTCTACTTTGTTGTTGCAAGTTTTACGTGGCTGCTACGGGCTTTAAGCAAGAACTCATCTTACCTACGCATCAAAACCACAACGATAGTTTGTCAAATAGACTCCGTTTTAACCTTCTCAAGGACCGGGCGTAGCCACACTCGGTTCAACTAAAGTTGGAGAGACAGTCTTCCGCAAGCCATCTATGTGCAAAGCACGTCGAGGGAACCGGTCTCGCGTAAGCGTACGCGTAAGGTTGGTCCGGATCGTCTCGTCCAACAATACCGCTGAACCAAAGTATGACATGCTGGTAGGCAGTATGACTTGTATCGTCCACAACTCACTTGTGTTCTACTCGTGCAAATAACATCAAACCATAAAACCTAGGCTCTGATACCACTGTTGGGGAACGTAGTAATTTCAAAAAATTTCCTACGCACACGCAAGATCATGGTGATGCATAGCAACGAGAGGGGAGAGTGTTGTCTACGTACCCTCGTAGACCGAAGCGGAAGCGTTGACACAACGTAGAGGAAGTAGTCGTACGTTCTCCTCGCGATCCAACCGATCACAGCACCGTTACTCCGGCACCTCCGAGTTCTTGGCACACGTTCAGCTCGATGACGATCCCCGGGCTCCGATCCAGCAAAGCGTCGAGGAAGAGTTCCGTCAGCACGACGGCGTGGTGACGATCTTGATGTGTTACCGGCGCAGGGCTTCGCCTAAGCACTGCTACGATATGATCGAGGTGGAATTTGGTGGAAGGGGGCACCGCACACGGCTAAGGAACGATCATGTTGATCAATTGTGTGTCTTTGGGGTGCCCCCTGCCCCCGTATATAAAGGAGCCAAGGGGGAGGGCTTGGCCGGCCAAGCCTGGCGCGCCAGAGAGTCCTACTCCCTCTGGGAGTAGGATTCCCCCCCCCCCCCAATCCTAGTTGGACTAGGATTCTCCAAGGGGGAGAGAGAGAGGGGGGCGCCCACCTCTCCTAGTCCTAATAGGACTAGGGGAAGGGGGGAGGCGCACAGCCCATGAGGGCAGCCCTCTCACCTCTCCTCCAAGGCCCATGTTGGCCCATTATGCTCCCGGGGGGTTCCGGTAACCCTCCCGGTATTCCGGTAAAATCCTGATTTCACCTGGAATGCATCCGATGTCCAAACATAGGCTTCCAATATATAATTCTTTATGTCTCGACCATTTCGAGACTCCTCGTCACGTCCGTGATCACATCCGGGACTCCGAACTCCTTCGGTACATCAAAATGTATAAACTCATAATAACTGTCATCGTAACGTTAAGCGTGCGGACCCTACGGTTCGAGAATAATGTAGACATGACCGAGACACGTCTCCGGTCAATAACCAATAGAGGGACCTGGATGCCCATATTGGCTCCTACATATTCTACGAAGATCTTTATCGGTCAGACCGCATAACAACATACGTTGTTCCCTTTGTCATCGGTATGTTACTTGCCCGAGATTCGATCGTCGGTATCCAATACCTAGTTCAATCTCGTTACCGGCAAGTCTCTTTTCTCGTTCTGTAATACATCATCTCGCAACTAACTCATTGGTTGCAATGCTTGCAAGGCTTTATGTGATGTGCATTACCGAGAAGGCCCTGAGATACCTCTCCGACAATCGGAGTGACAAATCCTAATCTCGAAATATGCCAACTCAACATGTACCTTCGGAGACACTTGTAGAGCACCTTTATAATCACCCAGTTACGTTGTGACGTTTGGTAGCACACAAAGTGTCCCTACGGTAAATGGGAGTTGCATATTCTCATAGTTAAAGGAACATGTATAAGTCATGGATAAAAGCAATAGCAACATACTAAACGATCAGGTGCTATGCTAATGGAATGGGTCATGTCAATCAGATCATTCAACTAATGATGTGATCTCGTTAATCAAATAACAACTCTTTGTTCATGGTTAGGAAACATAACCATCTTTGATTAATGAGCTAGTCAAGTAGAGGCATACTAGTGACACTCTGTTTGTCTATGTATTCACACATGTATTATGTTTCCAGTTAATACAATTCTAGCATGAATAATAAACATTTATCATGATATAAGGAAATAAATAATAACTTTATTATTGCCTCTAGGGCATATTTCCTTCAGTCTCCCACTTGCACTAGAGTCAATAATCTAGATCACATCACCATGTGATTAACATCAATAGTTCACATCATCATGTGATTAACACCCATAGTTCACATCGCTATGTGACCGACACCCAAAAGGTTTACTAGATTCAGTAATCTAGTTCACATCGCTATGTGATTAACACCCAAAGAGTACTATGGTGTGATCATGTTTTGCTTGTGAGAGAAATTTAGTCAACGGGTCTGCCACATTTAGATCCGTTATGTATTTTGCAATTTTCTATGTCTACAATGCTCTGCACGGAGCTACTTTAGCTAATTGCTCCCACTTTCAATATGTATCTAGATTGAGACTTAGCCCCTGAACCAGGCTTCAATGACGACGAGTCCGGCGCGCAGATTGTCTTCGGCATTGCAAGGTGGGTTCCTCCTCCAAGTCCTTCATAGAAGATTGTAAACACAAAAAAATAGTGTCTGGCTCTGCAAAACAAGTTTCCACATATTGCCATAGAGAGAATAACATTAACACAAATCAAATCTGCTGACGTATTCCGCAGTGCGTCATAACACTGCGGCCAAGCTCTTTATACAAATTGTTTTCACTTTTCCACCTCAGCGCGTTTAGCGAGGCGGTTTCCTTGGCATGTCTTGTCAAAGCAGAGATCGTGTGCCCCTTTTAACGGGATTCTCATCAATACGGACGTGGGTAACCCAATCGTGCCCGTTAGCACGTTTCCTTGATTAAAGGCGAGTCCAAAACGGTTACGGGGAGGGCTCTTGGTATTCAGCCTCTTATAAAGAGACCAAGGCCTCGCTCGTTTTCTTAATCTCAAACGAGTTCGCCTATCGCCTCGAGTTCCAACACCCCCAGCTTTAGATTCCAGGCGCTTTGGACTTTCGACAATGTCCGGTTCTAACCTTCAAGGCCGATGGACGCCTTCCTCCGTCACGAAGGAGGACATATTAAGGTTGAGGGAGGCTAAGTTCCTGACCGGCGAGATTTCGCATAGGTTGCCTGCTCAAGGACAGGTTATTCCCAGTCCCCGGCCCGGCGAGAGCGTGGTGTTCATGTCTCACTTCCTCCGAGGGTTAGGCTTCCCCATGGATCCCTTTGTGAGGGGACTGTTGTTTTATTACGGGCTGGATTTTCATGACTTAGCTCCGGAGTCCATCCTCCATATCTCCTCATTTATCGTTGTGTGTGAAGCGTTCCTCCATGTTACCCCTCACTTCGGATTATGGCTCAAGACCTTCAAAGTGGAGCCGAAGATGATCGAGGGGCGACACGCAGAGTGCGGAGGCGCTGTCATAAGAAGAAATGCCGATGCTCCATGGCCCGAGGGCTCTTTTCAAGAGGATCTTGGCTTGTGGCAACGAGAGTGGTTTTATATCACCGCTCCTCGGGGCACCACATGGGTGGCGCCTCCTGCCTTTCGCTCGGGTCCCCCACCACGGCTAGCATCGTGGATCAACATAGGGTTAGATCGGGGCTTACCCAAAGACATACCCTTGCTGCAGGGCCGCATTAAGGATCTCTTGGAAGGAGACCTCAACCTGGTCAAGGTGACACAGGTCATGCTGATTCGCCGGACACTGCCCGGCAAACGTCGCCCCCTTCGCCTGTGGGAGTTCAATCTAGAAGGACCACGAGCTCTTCGGGATTTTATGAGCGCGACGCCCGCGGAGATGTATAAACTATTCTTCGGATCACAAGAAGTGTGTACGGATTTGACCGAGGACGCAGGCCTAAGCCGCAATCGCCCGGATACTCAAGTAAGTAACCTTGTGCCCGGACCTTCTATCCGCATAATTAACTTGCCCTTAACAGAGCTCTCCTTTTAAACAGGAGTGGATAGCGAAGGCGAAGCTGATCAGGTGTCCGGCTCCCCTTCCCGAAACCAGGCCGGATCCCGTGCTAGTCAGGATGCTGGAGGTAGTGCCTTTGGAGGGAAGCAAGGGGGAGGACAAGGAAACCACGGCCTCCTCGAAGGAGGCTGTTCCGAAGGGAGGAACCGACGATTCCTCTCCTAGGGAAAAGAAGAGAGCCGCCTCTGATGATCCGAAGACCGTGGTCTCGAAGCGGGGGAAAAGAACCTCGTCAGAGGGTCCAGCGCCGGGGAGTTCCTCGGCCGGACTGCGTACTCAAGGAGATCAGCCCTCCAGCGAGCCGTAAGTAGAGAAAGATTTTCCTTTCGAGGGATGAGAGAAATCCATGATTTATATCTGAGAATTTTAACTGAGTTTTTACCTTGTAGTTCGGACCTTAGCCCTTCTCAGCAGAGCTCGTCTTCGGGGGATCTTCTTCCGGAGATGATGGAGAGTGGGACGCCTCCTTCTGCCGGGCCGCCTAGCGAGGCGGGCGACCCTGAGGTGTCGTCACGGAGGGTTTCTCTGAGTTCGGCAGGGGCGGAAGATAGCGATGGGGCCCCTCGAAGTTCTCCGCGTCCGGCCTTCGAAAGAGGTCATGGGACGAGTCCGGCACCTTCTGGTGCTCGGCCGGAGGAGCACTAGGGCGAGCTTCTATTTCAGAGGAGCACCATGCATTAATGGGCACGGTGGTTGAAAGGATTTCGTCCGCAGAGAGCGGACTGCGTGAGGCCGTCGAAAGTTTATTGACGGGTTTTGAGGTACATTAGATAATGTGTACTTTTGTTAGTTGCACATAAATAAGATGCGCCCTATGTAGATGGTAGCCCATGAGACTCTGCATGTCGTCAAGAAATGACGGCACGCGGAGGATCATAATCCCAGGTCTAAAATGTCGCCTTTTAATGTAGGCTGCAGGGTGTCCGGAATCAAGCCAAACTGTTGGTTTTGCCGAACTAAAGCGGCAACTTGACGTGGCAGATGCCGACATCGCGCTTGTCAACAAGCGGCTGGATGAGGCTCAAGGTATATGATTCCTCGGGCAGCATTAGGTAAGAAGAGTTTTATGCCAGCGTCTTACGATATGTGTGCTTGACGCAGATGGTGCGGCCGCCGTGGAGAATCTTAGGGCAGAACTTGCCCGAGCTAAAGATGAAGCCAGGAGAAGTGATGCGGCTGCCAAGAAGGCCCTTGAAGAGCTGAGAGCCGAACAGGCTGCTCATTGCCGAAGCAAGGAAGAGATGGCCACTATGGCCGAAAAGTTAAAGAGCACTGCAGACCGTTGTCGACTTCTTGAGAAAGAAGACCAGGCGAGACAGGCGGTCCTAGAAAAGGCCATTGCTGATGCCAAGGATGTGCGCTCTGCAATGAGAGCTGCGAAGGAGGAGCTGCGTCAGGCCGAACAGATTGCGGATGGAAAGCCCTTCATGCTGCGGAGAAAATTTTGCGATCCGAAGTTTGCTCCGTTGGACCGGATGTGGAGTGTGGAGGACACCTATCTGGATCTGGCAGCGAGTGCTGCTGATGCGACCGAACACTTCCGAGATCTGGAAGATCGTGAAATGGAAAAACTGTTTTGGTCGCAATTTCACAATCCAGAGCGTCCACTAGCAGTGGACGATCGTTTGGCTCAATGGGCCGAACTTAACAGGTTGCCCGGGCTCGCCATGAAGTATTTCATGGGTCATCTGTGGCTAGGGAGGTCGGAGCCGAAGAGTTATTTTAGCTTGGTGCAGCAATTCCCTGACGCAGTGCCGCGCATTAATGCAATGAAGAGGTCGGCGTGTATAGAGGGTGCAAGGATGGCTCTTGCCCGTGTCAAGACATACTGGGCAGAGATGGAGACCACCGTTATTGCGTCCCAAGATTCGGAGAAAAGCCGAGTATCCTCCGAGCACTATTTTCAGGAAGTCCTTGAAGGCGCTCGTGTAATAGAGTCGCAGTGCTCGAAGGATGCTATGTTATTATAGCATATGTAATGATGAAGTAATATTTTTATAAACTGTAGTGGCCTTTTTATACTTGTGCCTTCAAGTATTGTGAACACCTCCTGTGCGGCCGTTTAATATATATGTATAAAATCTGAAAGATTGCAGTCGTTGGCTTCAACCCCCACGCATATAGTACGGGGGTGCTCGCAGAAGACGCATTTTCACACTTAACCCAACGTCTTGGTCCTACAAAGGAGGTGATAGCGCAACGGGCCAGGCAACCACACTATAATGCTTTAACACTTTCACTTAGCCATAGGAGCTTGACAGTGGGACTATTTAGGTAGCCCATTGGTGGCGACTGCGCTCGCCCGAGTTCGGGGCGCGTATGTGCCTGACCGGGAAGCGGCCCTTCGTTAACGCGGAGGAATCCGATAGATTCCAATAGGTCATCGAGTGGCTGACCAGTCTCACGCTACATCATGACAGTCAGTTTTCGGCTTTCTCTACTGAGGTGCTCGCCCGCCCGAACCGGGGCACAATCGCAGTAGTTCTCCTGGTGCTACCTTAGCCGATAGAGCGGAACATAAGGTATCCGAACTCAGGAGCCGGGCAACCCAACATTTGACCAAAGACATGATTCGGAGCTGATGCATATAATGCCAAAACTCGCGACGCCGAACACTCCCTAAGGTGTTCGGTCTTTATGAGTGTGGGCTAAACAACACTCTTTGCTAAAAAAAGCCCCTAGTGTCCAGGTACGTGCAAAAAATTCTGACGTGACCACATGCCAAGACGCCAGCCTCCTCCTTGGTTATGTCGGAAAGAACCAGTGGATGTATTGCAACAAGAGACAGTAAAAAAAGGTTTACGCAGGGTCTTAATCTGAAAAGAATCCTTTAGGACGGGTCCCTACTGCACGTCTGCGTCTGTGTCTCCGTTGTGCCGTATCCTGGACGGGCGCCGCACGACGTTCATCTGTAAAAGAGAGGAACTAAACTGAAAACGGGTCGTGCCGAACAAAAGGTTTTAAAATAAATGTAGTATAAGGTAAAATGTAAAATTGAGCTTTATTGTCTCTGCGTATAGCCCCTAGTACGGGGGTATATGGCCTCTAAGCCTGCGTTGATGATGGACTTGTGTCGAACTCGTCTATTCCGGGTCTGTGGCCTTTAATGACCTATGTCGAAAAGTCTTTTGGCTGGTGAGGCCATTTTATTGTGCGGCTGTCTAAGCGGCCGCACAGTCCTCCATTTGGGGGAGGCGCACTCTAGTGCGTCCCCTTCAAAGAGGTGATGCCTCGTGGACCGGGCATCTTAAGCGTGAGAGATGCATAGTGCGGTATTGCGTTAAAGCGAGCGAAAGCTCCGCGTCCCAGTAGTGCTTGATAGCGACTTGAAAACGGGACGACATGGAAGGTCAGCTTTTCGCGACGGAAGTTATCGGCAGAGCCGAATATAACTTCGAGCCGGAGAAAACCCATACAATGGGTGTCCGGGCCAGGTGCTACCCCTTGAAAGGAGGTTTTGCTGCGGCGGATTCTTGCTGGGCTTATCCCCATGCGATGGATTGTATCATGATACATCATGTTTAGTCCACTTCCGCCGTCCATAAGGACATTTGTAAACTGGAATCCGCCAATTATTGGATCGAGTATCAGGGCAGTCTAGCCTGCGTTTTTGATATTTCTAGAATAGTCTAGCTGATCGAAAGTGATTGGTTTTAATAACCAGTGGCGGGACCCCTTAGGGATAGGTTGTATTGTGCGTACCTTTATGGGTACCACACGTTTTGTTACGTGAAGTAAGTTCACTGTTTTTACTTCTTGTGGGAAGTTCTTTTGTTTCCTGGTGCTCTGCTTCTAGGGTTCGTCCTCGTCTTCGCTTGGTGTGTCGAGCCCCTTGTGTTCGGCGTTGAGTCTTCCGGATTGTTTAAAAACCCAACAATCTCTGTGGGTATGGTTAGCAGGCTTCCAAGGAGTACTGTGTATCTGACATATCCTGTCCAGGATTCTGTTTAAGTTGGACGGATCATCCCTATTATCCTGGAGGGGTGGTTTTGTCTGATTTTGTCGCGAGCCTTTGAATCCGTCATTGACTGTCGTGCTCTTCGGACTTTTTTCTTTAGTTCGGCGATGATCCTTGTTGCGTCGCGGTTTTCCATTTCCATCCCTGATTTCGGATGTACTTGGGTCGCTGGGGCTGCATCTTGCCAACCAGCTGTCCTCTCCTGCGCAAAAGCGGGTCATGAGGCTTGTGAGTGCGGACATTGTTCTTGGCTTTTCCTGGCCGAGGTGTCTGGCGAGCCATTCGTCTCGGACATATGCCTGAAAGCTGCTTAGCCTTCGGCGTCCGGACAATCCACTATCTGATTCTTTTTAGTAAGGAATCTATTCCAGAACTGCCGAGCTGATTCTCCGAGCTGTTGAGTTATGTGACTGAGATCGTCTGCATCCGGGGGCGGACATAGGTCCCTTGAAAATTTGCTCGGAAAGCATCCTCGAGCTCTTCCCAACTTCCAATTGTGTTTTCGGGAAGGCTTTTAAGCCGGTGCCGGGCTGGTCCTTTAAGCTTAAGGGGTAAATATTTGATGGCGTGAAGATCATCTCCTCTAGCCATATGTATGTGGAGGATATAATCCTCAATCCAGACTCCGGGGTCTGTTGTTCCATCATACGCCTCTATGTTGACGGGTTTGAATCCCTCTGGAAATTCATAGTCCAGAACCTCATCGGTGAAGCATAGGGGGTGTGCGGCACCCCTGTATTTGGGTGTGCCGGATTCTGATGATGGCTTTTTTATATTGCGTGCAAGAGCTTTCTTTCTTGGCCCATAAATGGACCTGGCTGGGCCATGATGCGACTCCTTAGGTGGGTCGCATACCGATTTGAGTGTGATGCCACTTGCCGCCTTATTGGGTCGTCTATCCGACCGTATGGCTTTTTTATTTTTTTGAGTGCGAGGGCTCTAGGGCCTCTTCGTCGAATTCGGGCAGTAGCTTTCTCTTTGGATAGCTTTGAGTACGGCGACCGTTGCCGTATTTGTCTGCGGTGTTGATTACTTTGTTCAATTTAATACGGAGTGCATCTTCTGCTGTCTAGAGCTTCTGCTTCTGCTTTTTCAGGCTTCGTGCAATTGCAACGATCCTCTTGTGGAGACTTTTCTTCTCCATGGATTTATCCGGCGTAAGGTTGTCCGGAATGCCGTTTTCGCCGGGGGAGGGAGTTTCGGTTTCTCTATCCGTGTTGCCCTGTTCGGACGGCTGCTCTAAGGCTTGCTCGTCGCCTACCGGCTTGTCCTGCTCTATGGTTGTGTTTTTATCGAGGCGGGGCTTGGGTCGGCGTTTATGCCGACGCTTTGATTGCTTTCCGGGGGGTCTATCTCCCGTTCCATCCCCTTTTTTCTCGTTATTGTTTCCCTTAGGGGTATCCACCATGTACACATCGTGAGATGCGGTGGATTTCCAGTGCCCTATGAGCGTTGGTTCATTGGTATCTCCTGCATCGTCATCCATGCTATCGATGTCTGCGGAGTCGAAGTTGAGCACGTCGATTAGGCTGTCGACGGTGGCTACAAAGTGGGTGGTGGGCGGGGTTTGAATTTCCTCATCGTCGGTATCCCATCCTCGCTGACCGTAACTTGGCCAGGGCTCTTCTGATACAGAGAGAGACTTGAGAGAGTTCAAGATGTCGCCAAGAGGCGAGTGCTGAAAGATGTCCGTGGCGGTGAACTCTATTATGGGTGCCCAATCAGATTCGATTGGCAGGGGCACGGGGGGTTCGGAGTCCGAATAGGAGTCCGGACCCTTGGAGTCGCGGGTCATGCGAAGTGCGGGGCTGGCGTTCGGCTTGATTGCCTTTGAGATCGCAGCCCCCGAGGTGATGTCCAACCGCTCATCCTCGATTGGTGTAATAGGCTCCGAGTCTAGGGTCGGAACCGGTGCATGTGCGGCCTCCAGGGCACTATTCGGAGGCAGAGCTAGATCATGCCCCTCGAGATAGTGCGGCGTGCTTGGCTGTGGCTCGAACCCGTCGAAGATCAAGTCTCCGCGGATATCAGCCGTGTAGTTTAAGCTTCCAAACCTGACTTGATGGCCAGGGGCGTAGCTTTCGATCTGCTCCAGATGACCAAGCGAATTGGCCCGCAGAGCAAAGCCGCCGAAGACGAAGATCTGTCCGGGGAAAAAAGTCTCACCCTGGACCTCATCATTGTTGATGATCAAAGGAGCCATCGGGCCTAAAGGTGACGACATAGAGGAACTCTCAATGAAAGCACCAATGTCGGTGTCAAAACCGGCGGATCTCGGGTAGGGGGTCCCGAACTGTGCGTCAAGGTCGGATGGTAATAGGAGATAAGGGACACGATGTTTACCCAGGTTCGGGCCCTCTCGATGGAGGTAAAACCCTACTCCAGCTTGATTAATATTGATGATATGGGTAGTACAAGAGTAGATCTACCACGAGATCAAGGAGGCTAAACCCTAGAAGCTAGCCTATGGTATGATTGTGTATGATGATGGTTGGCCTACGGACTACAACCCTCCGGTTTATATAGACACCGGATAGGGTTAGGGTTACACAGAGTCGGTTACAATGGTAGGAGATCTTGAGTATCCGCATCACCTAGCTTGCCTTCCACACCAAGGAAAGTTCCTTCTGGACACGGGACGAAGTCTTCAATCTTGTATCTTCATGGTCCTGGAGTCCGGCGAAGGTATAGTCCGGCTACCCGAACACCCCCTAATCCAGGACTCCCTCAGTGATCAAAGCATTCGGTTTTATACAGACTTTTGGAGAAGCCTGTATTTACAAGAAAGTGAGTGGGAGCTCTGTAGCATTTCTAATATTATATGTGGTTGACATATTACTGATTGGAAATGATATAGAATTTCTGGATAGCATAAAGGGATACTTGAATAAGAGTTTTTCAATGAAAGACCTCGGTGAAGCTGCTTACATATTGGGCATTAAGATCTATAGAGATAGATCAAGATGCTTAATTGGACTTTCACAAAGCACATACCTTGACAAAGTTTTGAAGAAGTTCAAAATGGATCAAGCAAAGAAAGGGTTCTTGCCTGTGTTGCAAGGTGTGAAGTTGAGTAAGACTCAAAGCCCGACTACTGCAGAAGATAGAGAGAAAATGAAAGATGTTCCCTATGCTTCAGCCATAGGCTCTATCATGTATGCAATGCTGTGTACCAGACCTGATGTGTGCCTTGCTATAAGTCTAGCAGGGAGGTACCAAAGTAATCCAGGAGTGGATCACTGGACAGCGGTCAAGAACATCCTGAAATACCTGAAAAGGACTAAGGATATGTTTCTCATATATGGAGGTGACAAAGAGCTCATCGTAAATGGTTACATTGATGCAAGCTTTGACACTGATCCGGACGATTCTAAATCGCAAACCGGATACGTGTTTACTTTAAACGGTGGAGCTGTGAGTTGGTGCAGTTCTAAACATAGCGTCGTGGCGGGATCTATGTCTGAAGCAGAATATATAGCTGCTTCGGAAGCAGCAAATGAAGGATTCTGGATGAAGGAGTTCATATCCGATATAGGTGTCATACCTAGTGCATCGGGTCCAATGAAAATCTTTTGTGACAATACTGGAGCAATTGCCTTAGCGAAGGAATCCAAATTTCACAAGAGAACCAAGCACATCAAGAGACGCTTCAATTCCATCCGGGATCTAGTCCAGGTGGGAGACATAGAAATTTGCAAGATACATACGGATCTGAATGTTGCAGACCCGTTGACTAAGCCTCTTCCACGAGCAAAACATGATCAGCACCAAGACTCCATGGGTGTTAGAATCATTACTGTGTAATCTAGATTATTGACTCTAGTGCAAGTGGGAGACTGAAGGAAATATGCCCTAGAGGCAATAATAAAGTTATTATTTATTTCCTTATTTCATGATAAATGTTTATTATTCATGCTAGAATTGTATTAACCGGAAACATAATACATGTGTGAACACATAGACAAACAGAGTGTCACTAGTATGCCTCTACTTGACTAGCTCATTAATCAAAGATGGTTATGTTTCCTAACCATAGACAAGGAGTTGTTATTTGATTAATGGGATCACATCATTAGGTGAATGATCTGATTGACTTGACCCATTCCGTTAGCTTAGCACTTGATCGTTTAGTTTGTTGCTATTGCTTTCTTCATGACTTATACATGTTCCTATGACTATGAGATTATGCAACTCCCGTTTACCGGAGGAACACTTTGTGTGCTACCAAACGTCACAACGTAACTGGGTGATTATAAAGGTGCTCTATAGGTGTCTCCGAAGGTACTTGTTGGGTTGGCGTATTTCGAGATTAGGATTTGTCACTCCGAGTGTCGGAGAGGTATCTCTGGGCCCTCTCGGTAATGCACATCACTTAAGCCTTGCAAGCATTGCAACTAATGAGTTAGTTGCGGGATGATGTATTACGAAACGAGTAAAGAGACTTGCCGGTAATGAGATTGAACTAGGTATTGAGATACCGACGATCGAATCTCGGGCAAGTAACATACCGATGACAAAGGGAACAACGTATGTTGTTATGGGGTCTGACCGATAAAGATCTTCATAGAATATGTAGGAACCAATATGAGCATCCAGGTTCCGCTATTGGTTATTGACCGGAGACGTGTCTCGGTCATGTCTACATTGTTATCGAACCGTAGGGTCCGCACGCTTAACGTTACAATGACAGTTTCATTATGAGTTTATGTATTTTGATGTACCGAAGGTTGTTCGGAGTCCCGGATGTGATCATGGACATGACGAGGAGTCTCGAAATGGTCGAGACATAAAGATTGATATATTGGAAGCCTATATTTGGATATCGGAATCGTTCCGGATAAAATCGGGATTTTACCGGAGTACCGGGGGGTTACCGGAACCCCCCCCCCCCCCCGATGGTTATTGGGCCTACATGGGCCTTAAGGGAGAAGAGGAGGGCCGGCCAGGGCAGGCCGCGCGCCCCCTCCCCTCTAGTCCGAATAGGACAAGGAAGGGGGAGCGCCCCCCTTTCCTCTTCCCCTTCCCCCTTTCCTTCTCCAACAAGGCAAGAGGGGGGAGTCCTACTCCCGGTGGGAGTAGGACTCCTCCAGGCGCACCCCAAAGGGGCCGGCCGCACCTCCCCCTCCCTCCTTTATATAGGGGGGCAGGGGCACCCTAGAACACACAAGTTGATCTTCGTGATCGTTCCTTAGCCGTGTGCGGTGCCCCCCTCCACGATATTACATCTCGATCATATTGTAGCGGTGCTTAGGCGAAGCCCTGCGATGGTTGAACATCAAGATCGTCACCACACCGTCGTACTGACGGAACTCCTCCCCGAAGCTTTGCTGGATCGGAGCCCGGGGAGCGTCATCGAGCTGAACGTGTGCCAAGAACTCGGAGGTGCCGGAGTAACGGTGCTTGGATCGGTTGGACCGGGAAGACGTACGACTACTTCCTCTACGTTGCGTCAACGCTTCCGCTTTGGTCTACGAGGGTACGTAGACAACACTCTCCCCCTCGTTGCTATGCATCACCATGATCTTGCGTGTGCGTAGGAATTTTTTTGAAATTACTACGTTCCCCAACAGTGAGAAGGGCCACTTCATTGCTGAGTGTGTGGCGGAGCTATGTGAGTCGTGCGGCAAGCCAGCACATACATCTGGGGATTACCTGTTTTTGCGTGACCAGGCTCCGGCTTTGACAATGTATGGAGTATATTGTGCGGAGCTGATGTTCTTTGAGTCCCCGGCAGCGAGAGAGATTCCGGAGGAAACACAGATCATGACCACCGGGATTGTTAAAGCGACCAAGGGTGAGGTGACTGAGGCTCAGATTGTGCGGAGACTTCAAGAATTGGCACCGGGTGAGTTCTAGTGGGAGTTGGTTGCTCTCGAGGACAATGTCTTTAGGGTGGATTTCCCCTCTGTGGATGATTTGTAGAGACTGCTGAGCTTCGGGTTGTGTAGGGTTCCTGGCACTAAGTGCATCCTGGAGTTTCACGAGTGGAAGAAGGTGGAGCCTAAGGGAAAACCACTTATGCAGGTCTGGTTGAGGTTTTTGGGAGCCCCGTCCAAACCGTTGCAGGATGTTCGTGTTGTGGCCAGTATGGGTATTATGGTTGGGAAGACGGAAAGAGTAGATATGGCTTTTACTCGAGCTCGTGGAGTAGCCCAGCTTCTAGTGAGTGTTCTGGATATTGAGTTTGTACCGGATAAGGTCAACTGGACTTATAGGGGAGAGGTTTTCCCACTCGAGATTGAGTTTGAGGACACTGATCTGTTTGCTGAGGCCATTAATGGGAATGACGTGGATATGCACAAGGGCGACGACAGTGCGGGTGCTAGGGGTGCACCGACTGATGAGTCTTCGAGGGAGGGGACTAACGGTTCTGGCCCCAGTGCTCAGTTACCCGGGGTTGGGTCCGGGGTTGAGCCGGCACCTTCACCTCTCGTGCCTATGACTTCGTTGAGGTTTGGGTTCTTCGAGCCAGCCTCTGCCCCTCCCAGACTTTGGAGCGACAGGGTGGATTCTGATGATGTGCTCGAGCATACGCTCCCTCTGTTGGAGTTTGAGGGAGCTGTCGGGTCTTTGCCTGGACCTATGGCGACGGCATCGTCGCCGAGGACTTTGGTTGGAGCTGGGGACGTTGAGCCCGTGGTCGCTTCTCCTCTCCCTGCCTCACCTATGGTCGAGGTTCCAGAGATGATGTCTACGCCCAAGTTGGGGCTTCGGGGAGGGGAGTCGGGGCAGGTGGCCTTGACAACTCCCATCTCTTTACCGTCGCCGGTGATCCAAGTCTTGGAGGCGTCGGCGGGTGCTGCGACAGGTGGTCCGAGGCAGGTGGCCTCGGCTATTTCATCCCCGGTTGCGGCGACGGCGCACGCGACTTCTGTGGCGCTGGGGGGATGGGTTCGGGGCAGGGGGCCCTGACTCCTCTTTCTTCTGCGGCGGTCAGGAGGACCGTCTTGCCGACGACGCCGGCGCGCTACTCGGCACCGAGGGATGGGGCAGGAGGAGGGAGCGGGCAGGTGGCCCCAGCTGTCCTGTCTCTTGTCCTACCCGTGGGGCACTTGTCCGAGGGGCTTGGGAGCCCGCAGCCGCCTCCTCTGTTTACTAGAGAGGAGGTTGTGGCTTTTGGCGGGATCCCGGACCCGGTCTCGACGGGGAGACGGATGAGTGCTCGCGTTCAGGAGCTTCCGGAGGTGGATGATGTGCAGCAGCGGTGCGTTATGAGGGCGGCCAAGCTTCACGATGCTGTGATATCTTCTGGTATGTCCGTCAACATATCTAATTCTTTATTGCATTTTTCTCATGAGGATATTATTAATAATGCAAACCAATTAGGAGTTACACTAGGTGTTACTGATAGTGAGATCTCCAATTCGGTGAATGATATGTTAGATTTGGAGGCGGAGCGTGCCTTAGAGACTATTCGTAATCTTGCAGCGGTTAGACCCATGAATGATGAGGAGATTGATGCGTTAGGGGTTATAGTGCTAGATAATCTGTGTGCGGATCTAGCACCTTCTAATCATGAGTCTGAGGACGTTGATGTGCCCCTAGATGCTGCAGCTATTAGTTCCGTTGAGCCCGATTATGAGGACCGGGCGACAGAGCCCACTAAGCCAAAGCGTAAGTGGAAACGGAAGATTTATCCCGATTTTGCAGTTCGTAGAAGTGCTAGGATTCGGATTTATAAAAAATTTCATGACGAAATATGAAAGGATTCTTTTGGAATAGCAGAGGTCTGAAAGACTTGGCTAAAAGAAGGTTTCTTGCTGAGGCGTCTCTGGAACATCGGTTAGATTTTATTGCTCTATCGGAAACCGGTAGAGATAATTTTACGCCGCAGTTTCTATCCTCTCTTGTGGGTGGTATTGATTTCGATTGGCATTGCCTCCCTCCACGAGGAAGATCGGGAGGTATCTTACTGGGTGTGAGATGTGATTCCCTTGAAGTCCGGAGTGTAGTAATGGGCGACTTTGCGGTAAAGTTTCGAGTTAGGTCTAAAGTTGATGGGTTCAACTGGGCTTTGGTGGCAGTTTATGGTGCCGCACAGCCCGAGCTTAAATCGGTGTTTTTGGCAGACCTTGTTTGAATATGTGGGTCCGAGCAGCTTCCGATTTTGGTCGGGGGTGATTTCAATATCATTAGGAGAAGACAGGAGAAGAATAATGATAACTTTGACGGCAGGTGGTCGTTTATGTTCAATACCATTATTGAAAGCTTCGATCTGAGGGAGATAGAGCTTTCTGGTAGAAACTTTACCTGGGCCAATACTCTGCCAAAACCGACATATGAAAAGCTTGATCGCGTTCTCGCGAGCGTGGAGTGGGAACAGAAGTTCCCTCTTGTTACAGTGCAAGCTCTCACGCGGGGAGTTTTCGATCATACACCATTGTTCATCGACTCAGGGGAGCCGAACCATATGGGAAACAAAAACACCTTCTCATTCGAGATGGCCTGGTTCGAACGCGAGGGGTTCTTGGACCTCATAACCAGGGAATGGGCTAAGGGTGTAGGAGGTAGGACAGCGGTCGAGCGTTGGCAGAATAAAATTAGGCATTTGAGAAGTTTCTTACGGGGTTGGGCTAAGCACCTCAGTGGGGTGTATAAGATCGAGAAGGATAGGCTCATTTCTCTTGTACAGGCCCTGGACATAAAAGCCGAATCCGCAATTTTTCTGCCTCCTGAGCTCCAGGTTAAAAATGAGGCGGATAAGAGGTTGAAAGAACTTCTCCGCGAAGAAGAATTGAAGTGGGCTTTGCGAGCTAAGGTCCGCAAAGTGGTACAAGGGGACACGAATACTCAATTCTTTCACCTCATTGCTAATGGTAAGCAAAGAAAGAAGCGGATCTTTCAACTTGAACAGGATGAGGGTACTATTTTAGGTCAGGGTAATCTCAAAACCTATATTACCGATTATTATAGACAGTTATTTGAACTTCTTAGTAAGTGGTTGTGGAAGCTTTCTTCCGGGACTGAGGCCATGTGGGCACAGATCCTCCGCAGCAAGTACCTCCAGACTAAAACATTGTCCCAGGTCACAGTCAGGCCGACTGATTCGCCTTTCTGGAAAGGACTAATGAAAGTCAAACAATTAATGTTCAATAGGACGAGGTTTGTTATTGGAAACGGTGCAAGTACACGTTTCCAGGGCCGGCCCTGGGGCATGGGCGACGGGGCGACGGCCCAGGGCCCAGGCGAGAGGGGGCACATGATGAAGTATATACATATGCTATAGCCCAGCAAAAAGCAAGTAAAAATTACAAAAGAATTAAAGAAAAGAAATAGGATGGGCTAAGCGGCCCAGATATAGCTAGCTAGCGATCGCTGATGGATACGCGTAGGCGAGCGGCGCCGTGACTCATGTTCGTTTCGACGTTTCCTTCGTAGGTTCGTCGGCCTTCTCTCTCGCTCGCTCGGCGCCTTGCCCCTTGGCTCTTGCCGCGTCGCCCTCGCTTTGCCGGCTCGCCGGCGCCGCCACACAGCAGTCCGGCAGGCAAGCGGCAGCCCGGCCAATCGGCCATCTGGCATCCGGCACCGCGGCAATACGGCAATACCTGTACAAGTACGCATCCGACTGGAAGTCAAGAAGTACGCATCCATGTTCCTGTCCATCCCCAAACCTCAATTTGACAATCTTAGTAGTTTATTTATTCTTTATTTAGTATGTACGTATTGTAATCCAATCTATCAATTTTTTGTCATTCTATGTAACATGTCTAGGGTTTCAATCATCCGATCTATAAATTCCTAATTTTTTATATGCTCTTTTGATATTTTTTTCATGATACCGAATTTGGTTATTATTGTTCTCGATGGAGTCATTTGAATTATTATACTCATATTTTAAACTAAAGATGTATGATTGAAAGTTACTTTTAATAAGTTATATATATATATATATATATATATATATATATATATATATAACGTATACATATATATTGTCTTAGGACTTAGGGGTCCATGTCGTCGAGTTCGCCTAGGGCCTCCGGAAACACAGCGCCGGCCCTGCACGTTTCTGGGAGGATACTTGGCTTGGCAACTCACCTTTAGCCATTCAATATCCGTCTTTATATTGGATTGCTCAAAGACGTGAGGTTTTTGTGGCAACAGTATTTCAATCTATCCCCCTTAATATTCAGTTTAGACGGTCGCTAGCGGGCAATCGTTGGGAAGAATGGCTCCATCTAGTCAGGAGACTGATTGAGGTTCAATTTTCTCACCAACCCGATGAATTACGCTGGAAGTTGACTAGATCTGGAGTATTTACAGTTAAACCAATGTATATTGATGTTATTAATTCGAACTCCATTCCAACTTCCAAGTATGTCTGGGCTGTCAAAGTTCCTTTAAAAATTAAAGTGTTTATGTGGTTTGTCCATAAACAAGTTATTTTAACAAAGGACAACTTGATAAAGCGTAATTGGACAGGACCTACTAGGTGTAGTTTCTGTGATCGGGATGAGACAATTAAGCATCTATTCTTTGATTGCCCGTTGGCCAAAGTTCTTTGGCGGACGGTCCATATTGCTTTTAATATTACTCCATCGACTTCTGTCAATGTATTATTTGGGACTTGGCTTAACGGGGTTGAGCCTGACTTAGCAAGACATATTCGGGTTGGAGTTTGCGCTTTGTTGTGGACTATCTGGAATTGCAGAAATGATTTGGTTTTAACAAAACATCACAGATTCATTTTTTGCAGGTTATTTTTCGAGCTACAGCAGTGATCCGTTCGTGGTCGCTACTCACTCCGATGGAGGCCAGGGAGCATATGGTTACTGGATCTATCCGTTGGGAGATGGTAGCTCGGATATCTTCAACCGGTTTGAGTGGCGGTCATTTAATAGGATAGGCAATTAGTTTACCTATCTATTTTTAGCCAGCCGGTTGTGGCGTCTTTTCCTGGCTAGTTTGTGTATCTAGCCTTTTAGGCTTTGTGTGAGCTGTCTTTTTCTCTTTTCGTTTGAATACTTTGGAACCTTGTTGGCACTTTTTGTTATTTGGTTAATAAGATGGCCGTATGCATCACTCTGATGCAGAGGCCGGGAACCCCCTTTTTGAAAAAGAAACATTGAAAGGCATCACTGCTTAATTGCAGACTGGATTTTATCCCCAATATATCTGCTCAACAGTTCCCAGATCCTCTAAATCACTGAGAGGCAACAAGTAGTTACGGAAGATTTTGCAGATAAAAACATGGGAACTAGCAGTAGTGCAGGTTGATCCTTTTTATTACTCCTAGATTTTTTTTTCTTGGGGCAAGCAATATATATCAGGCTATGAGTCAGTCCACCAGATCCGCTGCTGCCCAACAACTACAAGTCTGTCCACCGTTTCGAGGTTTTGGGAACCGGATTTTTTCTTTTCTTTCTTTATAAGCAAATGTTGGGCAATTTGAAAAAATGTTCAAAATTTTGGGAAATGGTCAGAATTACAAAACATGTCCGTGATTTCAAATTGTTCCCACATATTAAAAGATGCTTGGGAATTTTGCAAAATATTCAGAAAATATTTACCAGGAATTTAGAAAATATTCATGTTTTTTTTAAATTGTATTTTAAAATTAGTCATGTTTTATTTATTTTAAATTTCAAAAAAACATCTTTTTTTTTTGAAAAAAAAATTAAATGGTTAAAAGAACTCGTGCTACAGTGCCTTTTTGAGCCGAACGTGCTACAGTACCGCTGGCCTGCTATAGTGTCGTCGACCTCGAGCCTGTAAGTATACAAGAAAAAAAGAAGAAGAACCGAAGCACTTGAATGTCGTTTAATGGGCTGGCCCGTTCGCCTGTGTGTTGTCCTGGGACTCTGAGCCACCAGGAGGATGGAGAGGTGGCTGGGCTGGGAGACGATGGCCTCAGAGAACGACCTCTGCATAAGAGACCAACAATTTTGTACAACCGCTTAGCTGAATTCAACTCTGGGGATGTGACAAATCTTGTGGGCATCCTCCCCTTGGCACCTCGCTGTCAGACTTGAACATCCAACAATATCGACTAGCTTCAAAGCACAGAGACTACGTATACTTTCAGGCAAACATGTCACGTTGGTGTAATATCTGATACACTTTTTCTTCGGTACAACCCTTTAGATACATTGACGGATCAAATCTGCCCGTACCCCATCATAGGGTTGGGGGGGGGGGGGTATGACGGTGCTTTTCCAGACCGTACAACAGCGAGCAGTAAACTGGGCCGGCCCAGCAGCAAATGATGTGTGTAGTGGACGTGTAGTAAAACTGCTGTGTAGTGGACATGAAGTGCAACGGTGGAAAGTCCGAGAGCAACTAGTTAACGAGCGCTCCTTCGGAAGCCTCGCAACGATCAGCGCCATTTGGCGCGGTCTTAGCCACCCGCCATGTATCACGCTCTGAGCGCTTTCTTCAGATTTTTTTTTCACACACGTTTTCGGCTTTTTAAACGTTTTTTTTTTCAACAAAAATCGACGTTTCGGTTTTTCACCGGTTTTCCTTAGCTTTTGGGTAAAGAAATTTGCTTGAAAAAACACATTTTTTCTTTCTTTTATGAGAGTCACGGTTTTGCTTCCGCGAAAGGCACGGTTGTGTTTTCGCGAGAGGCTCGGCCGTGTCTATCGGAAACGAAAAAAACGCGTGAGGTGCTCCGTCGTTAGGTGCTTAGACTCCCTGATACCAAGTTGGAGCGTCATCACATTCTTGGGCAACGGCGCCTCGCGTCCGTCTTCCACGAGGTCAGCGGCCAGGGATGACGTCACAAAGAGCTGCTCCTCCACGTCTAACATCGCAGACATGCGGGAGCCACAATAGGTGCGGGAGAAACCAGCCGCTGTCGCCCCTTGCGCGCCTTGTTGCATCTCCTGGCGTGCGACCCGCGCCTCCGATTTCGGACGTCCTTCTCCATAGACTTGGCAGAGCAGGGACGAGGACCCAACGCTAGTCAGTGGGAGCAGGGGATGGGGGTGCGGGAGGGCGCGGCGGATCTAGACCGGTGTGTACAACTACAGGCCAGTGTCGTCAGCCGCATTACGCCGCTGGGAGATTGGAGATGGTGCGGAGCTCGAGCTTCGGCCCCTGTCCACGCGCGATCATTGTAGTGCGACGCGGAGGGCGAGGATCTTGTAGTCTTTCTCCGACCCCTCATGCACCAAGACGTCCCAATCGATGGGGTCTGCCTCGCCAGCGAATGTGTTGCTAGAGTTCAACATAAAAAGAGAACACACCTCTGATACGTCCATTTTGCATCATTCTTTTATACTGATATTTATTATATTATGGACTGTTATTACACATTATATCACAATACTTATGCATATTCTTCCTTATTTTACAAGTGTTAAAGAAAGAGAGAGAATGCCGGCAGCTGAAATTCTAGACTGGAAAAGGAGCAAATATTAGAGACATATTCTGCACAACTCCAGAAGTTCTGAAACTTCACGAGCTTATTTTTGGAATATATAAAAAATCTTGGGCGAAAAAAGAACCAGAGGGGGCCACCAGCCAGCCACAAGGGCCCCCTAGCAGGCCTCCGGTGCCCATCTTTGACTATATGGTGTCTTTTACCATGGACAAAATCAAGAAGAAGCTTTCAGGACGAAGCGCCACCGTCTCGAGGCGGAACTCGGGCAGCACCAATCTAGGACTCCGGCGGAGCTGTTCTGCCGGGGAAATATCCATCCAGGAGGCGGAAATCGTCATCATCGTCATCACCATTGATCCTCTCATCGAGGAAGGGTCAATCTCCATCAACATCTTCACCAGCACCATCTCCTCTCAAACCCTAGTTCATCTCTTGTATTCGATCTTGGCCCCAAAACTTCATATTGGTATCTGTGGGTTACTAGTAGTGTTGATTACTCCTTGTAGTTAATGCTAGTTGGTTTATTCGGTGGAAGATCATATGTTCAGATTCTTAATGATAATGAATACTCCTCTGATTATGATTATGAATATGCTTTATGAGTAGTTACGTTTGTTCCTGAGGACATGGGAGAAGTCTTGTTATAAGTAATCATGTGAATTTGATATTCGTTCGATACTTTGATGAGATGTATGTTGTCTCTCCTCTAGAGGTGTTTTGTGAACGTCGACTACATGACACTTCACCATTATTTGGGTCTAGGGGAAGGCATTGGAAAGTAATAAGTAGATGATTGATTGCTAGAGTGACAGAAGGTTAAACTTTAGTTTATGTGTTGCTTCGTAAGGGGCTGATTTGGATCCATATGTTTCTTGCTATGGTTAGGTTTATCATAATTCTTCTTTCGTAGTTACGGATGCTTGCGAGAGGGGTTAATCATTAGTGGGAGGCTTGTCCAAGGAAGGGTAGCACCCAAGCACCGGTCCACCCACATACTAAATTATTAAAGTAACGAACGCGAATCATATGAGCATGATAAAAACGAACTTGACAATAATTCTCATGTGTCCTCGGGAGCGCTTTACTTTATATAAGAGTTTGTACAGGCTTATCCTTTGTTACAAAAAGGATTGAGCCACCTTGCTGCACCTTAATTACTTTATTTACTTGTTACCCGTTACGATTTATCTTATCATAAAACTATATGTCATCGATAATTTCAGTGTTTGCAGAGAATACCTTGCTGAAAACCACTTGTCATTTCCTTCTGCTCCTCGTTGGGTTTGACACTCTTACATATCGAAAGGATTACGATAGATCCCCTATACTTATGGGTCATCAAGCTCAAGGAAGAGCAGAACATTCATGGACATAAGGTATGTCCTACGACTTCTGTCTTTTGAACTTGAAATGATTAGTATAAATGTAATAGTTATGTGTGTGATGTATTCAAGCCAAGTAACTCTTAGTAGTTAAAACAAAAGTTAATTTCATTTTGGAGAAAATGGTTAAGTAGCCTTTGTTCTGTTTTATCTAGATAACCAAGACTTGTCGTGAGATTAATTAAAATAAAGAAAATGATGATAACAAAGATAATCATATATAAGAGAAAGTCTCTAGAAATACTTAGTGTTGAGAAAATTTGTTAAAAATGATATTATAGATACTTAACCTCATAGTATTTACTTTGATGAACTCAATCGGGCTTGTTGATAGAATTGTCAGTTGGAAGTGACTGAGATTATGCCAAAGTCAGTTTTGCAATATATAATATATTGTTTTATGCGTCTTCCTGTCGCTCAATATTGCTTGATGCCTATTTTTGCACCGATTAGTTCAACATAGCATTGCAAGTTTCCGTGTCCAATAATCACCGTCACCTCCTGAGCCGCCACCTCGCTCGTCGCCACAATCGTCCTTCCTTTCTCCACTCGGCATCATCGTCCATGAACACCCTCATAAAACCTAAAACATCGCCCATGAACAAAGAGTTACACCATGTCACCATCGTACATGAACACCCTCGCAAAAAGGAAAAACATCCTCCGTGAACAAAGAGTCACACCGTGTCAATGTGTGCCTGGTCCATGAGCATGATCCTCAAAGCTCGTATAGTGCTCGACGCTAAACGAGTAAGAGGAGTTTTCCTAGAGCTCCTATTTGCCACCTGCGGGCAGCAAATAATCGAGCCTTCGCTGAAGGCAGCCACAAATGGGCCAACCTATTTTTCAATGAGCTGTTTGGTGTTTAGTCATTTTCGAGGAAAATCAAAATTTTATTTTTGTGAGCTAGATATTTAAGACCCTATTAAAAGTAGGAACATATATTTCAGAAACGAATTCATTATTTGTTTTAAAACAAATGTATTGTATATCAAAAAAGTACACCGTGTATTAAAACCTGTTCAAAGTGTATTAAAGAAATGTTCAATGTATACAATAATAATGTTCATCATATATTAAAATATGTTTGATGTATACAATTTTATTTCATCATATATACTTTTAAAAACAGCGTATAATAAAATAGTTCACCATGTATTAAAAAACGGTTCAATGTGTTTAAAAAATTCTGTATATGCACCAAAAATGTTCATCGTATATTATAAAAAAGTTCAGTGTGTATATCCAAAATGTTCACAGTATGCTAAAAATGCTTATTTTATGTTTGAGAAAAATTACTGTATATTAGGGAAAAAATTCACCGTATATTGCAAAAGGGATAGAAATACAAAAAGAAAGAATAAACAGAAAAAATAATGAAAAATGCCAGGGAATAAGGATACTTGGGCCGGCCCATTCCTACTTACCCTTTAGCAAAGGCTCGGCTGTTTGCCGCCCGCGGGCGGCAAATTGAATCTGCCGAGTTATCCTGTTTGCCGCTCTTGTCGGTGATTCGCACAGACGCAACCATGAGGGAATACTCGTCTGTTTGCGTAGGTGCGACGGGCCATATTTGTGTATGTTTCGACCCAACCGGACACGCACAAACAGTTTGTGTCGGCGTGTTGGAGTTTCCCTAATGCTCATGGCTAGAGCCCCGTAGGCAGGCAACTCCGTGACGAGAGCTCCATATGCGGAGCGCGCGGTGAGGCAGCAGGCAAGGTATGGTCGCTTGCAATGCCGGTCGCCGCTCCGCGTTCGCCAAGAGCGACGTGGCGCCGAATTGGGTCCGCAACGACCATGATCTCGTCACCACGTGGGCGCTCGAACACTCCATGACAAACGCGGAGATGGCCACCAGACGGCGCCGCCTTGATGGCGAACTCGCCAAGATCAGCGAGGAGTAGTCACTTAGCAACTGCTCTGCCAACGCCAGTCGTGGCAAGGCCACCGCCAAGGCTTCGAAGCAACACCGGCAGTGGCCGCGGCGGCACTCCGCACCACGCCGCAGGAGGCGGAGCGACTCCTCCGCGAGCAGCAGGCAACCATTGGACAAGGTTGCCGCGACCCTCCGATACCGTTCCACCGCTGGAGGGAGCATGATGAAGACAACCACGATGACGACACCGACAGCGACGGCCGCGCGGCAGGGCAAGGCGGCCACACATACGAGGTGGTCGTCCAGTATAGGTTTTAGATTTTTTTTTCATAGTTTTTTTTGTTAAATGGTTGAAATATTGACCTTTTTATGTAAATTATAACTGAACTTGAATGAAATCCGCCATGTTTGAATGAATTTCGTCCGGTTAGTTTGAATTGTTGGCCATATGTATGCGGGCAACGTTGGATGGCTCTCTCCCATATCCATATCTATGGACTGGCCCCCTCTTGGCCACGGACAGACGCGGGAGCAAATTTGCGGGTCACCTAGTCCACAAACATGGCTCTCCAAACTCATATGTTGCTATACATATTTGATGCCTGAGAGCGTCTAATAGATGACCCAACGCCTGAAGCGAGGTGCAAATGGGCCCACCAAGGCGCCAACGCTGCATGCTCATTTGAGTGGGTTTAGTTTTTCTTTTTCTCTGCAGTTTTAAAGGCGCTTTTTAATAAACAATTTTTGGATTTTTGAAAGACCTAAAATATTTTGAAACTAATATATAAATATATATTAGAAAAACGTTTGTAGTTTTTTAAAAGTAGAGTCTATATTTAAAAAGTTCACTGTACATTATAAAAAAAGTTCATGGTACATTAAAAAAGTTAACTGTATATAAAAGAAGTTCACCATACACTTAGTAAAATCTTGAGTTTGTATTTATGAAAATTTCACCCTCTATTGGAAGAAAATTCAGCATATAATAAAAAATATTCACCTTACACTGGAACAATTTAAAACTGCAAAATAGAAAAACCCCAGAGGAAACAAAGCCAAAATAAAGAAACTGAGAAATGAGAAATAAAATTAAAATAAAGAAATAAAAACAGAATGAAAATTAATAAAAAAATAGAAAACCAAAAAATGTAAAGAAAAAACAGAAACTAAAAAAGACAGCACTAGGCCGGCCCATTGCGTCTCAGCTGGTAGGGTTGTGTCGTTGGAGGCTCCACCCAGGTTTGTGGGCCAAATAGGGATTGTGGATCTATTGGAAATCCGTTGGTGATTTTTGATGATCGAAATGTGCATGTCTATGTCCGTTTGGTGATCTACGTAGTGCTTTAGTGTGGCTATAAAGTATTGGATATGAGATACACAGATGTGAATGACATGATTTAAGGATTCCGGTCAGTGCCCGCAAACGGATCCGCGGACGTTTGAGGAGCAGGATTTGGTGACCGCGCATGTAGATGCTCTTATACCTACATTGTTTTAAATATGAAAGGCACACGTTTTGTGTTATATACTCTCTTGATAGCTGCCCGAAATCTTTCGACTCGTGTTAACCCTAATCTATCAAGAGCTTTTACTTGTCTCCATTAGAAAAGAGCAAGTTTTGAGCAACCCGGGCACGCAGGCTTTTACTTGTCTCCATTAGAAAAGAGCAAGTTTTGAGCAACCCGGGCATGCATGCATGCAAGTTTTGAGCAACCCGGGCATGCATGCATGCATGCATGGATGCAACCCGG
This sequence comes from Aegilops umbellulata, assembly GCA_032464435.1. Classification (NCBI taxonomy): domain Eukaryota; kingdom Viridiplantae; phylum Streptophyta; class Magnoliopsida; order Poales; family Poaceae; genus Aegilops; species Aegilops umbellulata. The sequence goes on from CP136057.1 coordinate 660,857,496, forward strand.
GCTGCTCGTTCGTACGTACACCGGCACTGCCGACTAAAGTTAAACATTTTACAGTAGATTAGGTTTTGTTCTTGTTCCCCGGGAAACCCATGCATGTGACCAACTATGTACGTAAGCATAGGCATGCAACAAAAAATTTAGGAGGTAGAGATCGAGATCCAGAAAGCAATGTCTTCCTTGCATGTGCATGTGTATGGTCCCGACCGGTCGACCACACCACACGGTATTGTTTGTAAAAATCAGGGGAGAGAGATACTACTATACTGCAGCATTTTGTCGCCCTCGATATATATGAATCATCTGACACCATTCATTCCGGTTCAAATTCAATTAGCCGGCAGCTAGATTTGTCCATATGTGAGTTATTTACCCAGAACCACCACACTTGGGGCTAGGGTAACAGCTCAGTACCAGATTTAAGACAAGTCACAAAAAACCACCAACTCTGGGCCTAATCGGTAACGCGGAGCACTGACAGGCCGATTTGGCCGCGAAAACAGCGAAACCGACAGGTGGGACCCACAGGTGGGACCCACCTGTCGGGCCGACGTGGCGCGGGCTGACGGACGACGTTAGACGGGGGTTGACGGCCGTTACCGCGCACGTGTATCAGTGGGCCATGCGGGTCGCTGGTCGGACCAGACCGCACCAGAGCACATCCGACCCCTCTGTCTCGACCTCGACGACCGCCGCCGCCGCCACCGTCGTCTCGCCGCCGTCCGCCGGTCCTCCATGGTTTCTTGGAGCGAGGGGTCAAGCTCTTCTTCTTCGGACGACGAGTCGGTGACTAGCCAGGTACGTGCATTTGGGGATTCCAGCATTTAGGGTTAGGGTTCTTGAGTTGGGGATTTCTTAGAGTCAACTCGCTGATTTCTTCAATCTCTTTGGTTTTAAGCTTCCTAGGACTATCCCATGCTATGAATGGAGTGGCATTGCTCATGAGCTCTCCTCCCGCTGTCTGCATCGCGAGCCTTGCCTCAGGCTAGTAGCATTTGAATCTACGAACACTGGCCGACGTTTTCTTGCTTGCGCTGAGGAGAAGGTATGTTGTTGGTTAGTACTGTATTTAGTTAACCTTAGTTAGTTTTTGCTCCATTCAAATGCCAGAAGGAAATTTTGCTCTGCTTCTTAGTGTGAACAATTGTCACTGCCCACAGTTGGATTTAATTATGCTGTGACAGTAGGAAATTATGATATGCCAGTGTAATTTGCTCCAAATAATTAAGTAGTGTACAACATTGTTAGTGCCAGTAGGAAATTATGCTATGGCAGTGTAATTTGCTCAAATAATTAATTAGTGTACAACTAGTGTACAACATTGTTAGTGCCAGTACTAATTTTTGTTGTTATAATGACAACATATATTTAGTTTATATGCTGTTAAAAGTGACAAAAATATCTTATTGACAACACATATTAATTTGATAGGCTGTTAAAAGTGACAACAATTTCTTACTGAGAACATCTCTTGTGCACTATGATTGACAATAGTTTTTCTGAATTATAGCCTGAACTAAAGTGCAACTATTTGGAGTGGATAGACCCTGAGTGGTCAGTGGCTTTGCAGTTCTGCCTAACTGAATTGTGGAGCATGTATGACAAAGAAAACAAGGACAGGCTGAGAGAGAATGTTCAGCAAGCTGAACACAATTACAAAGTAGTTGGAGAAAAGAGGAAGATGGAAGAAGAGCTGAGATTTTTCAAACTTGATTTTGCAAAAATGGTGGCTGACAAGGAGGATGCTATTACTGAGCTGGGCAAAACTAGGTTGGCTCTCAATGATCTGAAAGAGGAGATGGACAAGAAGAAGCTGGCAGACCATGGTTGCACAAACCTACATCAGTTAGTCAGGGCAAAGGCAGAGAAGGAGAGGGACCAGCTTCTGGTAGAGAGAGACCAAGTGCTCACAGAGAGAGACCAACTAAAGGCAGAGAAGAAAAAGCTAGAGTACATCATCTCTGATTTGCTGAAACAGAAGCATGGCTACAAGGACAAGATCAAGAAGTTGAAGGAGATCTGTGATGAATTTTAATTATGTAATGTGGCATTGTACTGGTGTAGTTGTGCTCTGTTGCACTGAATAATCATCCCTACTAGAAGTGCACTGTACTGTTGTAATGGTTAAATTTGTACTGAATTATGCAGTTTATCTGCAAGTCTAGAATTTGAACTTATGGCATGAATTTGGACTTAATTTGTAGTGCTATCTCTTGTATCATATTGAGTACTCTATTATATTTACTTCACTCCAGGTGAAACTGGTGTGATAGTTTGATTATTGTGCACAGAAAAATTTGAAATACTAGCATGACTATACCAGGAACTTCACTCCAGGTGAAACTTATGGCATGAGTATACCAGGAACTTTCTGGCATTATTATTATGCACATAATGTGATTATCAGGGTGCAAACAGCATAGCAGTACAGAGTAAATGTAGCAGTGCAAGCACATAATTATAGATAGGTACATGATGATTGAAGCAAGCCAACATAGCAGTACACAAGAATAATAGATAGCAGTTCCTCATAGCATAAAACCAAGATCCATACATAGGTTTAGCATAGCATTACACAACAGTAGTTCATAGTGGCACACATAGGTTCAACACAAGATTACATAAGTTCAAATTTAGTCTTGGCATAGATAAATTGCTCTAGTGCCTGATGGAGCACACATGCACTTGGATACATAGTAAAACAAGAACTCTCAGTAGTTCCCACTGGCATAGAAGTACCCCTCCATCCTTGTGCTCATGTATCTTGCCCTTTTAGGCCTATTTCCTGTTGGCTGGCTAGTTGAAGCTTCTGCAGTAGTTCTTGGAGGATTGAAGCTTCTTGCACCTGTTTTTGCACCTCTCCTTGCAGCAGCAGTACCAGCACCAGAAGGAGAAGAATTTGCAGCTCTAGCAGATGAACCAGCAGCTCTAGCAGATGTAGCAGCAGCTCTAGTAGATTTGCCCTTTGAAGCACCAGCAGCAGATCCCCTTGAAGCAGATGTAGAGCTTGCACCCCTAGGAGTTGTTGTACTAGATGTTGAGCTTCCACCTTGCTGCCATGCAGGGGCTGTCCTGTTTTCCTGCAATTATTTATGTTGGATAAATTTCAGTGATACTTAATGAGTGATGAGACAGAGAAGGAAGTCAAAAAAAACATACCATGTGCTTGTTCTTCCTGATTTGCAGATCTGGCCTCAATGGCTTTGCACAACTTGTGTATTTGTGGCCCTGCAACTTGCAGTTACTACAAGTTATTGTAGCCATCCTTGATGTCTGCTTTGCTTGAGGAGGCTCAAATCTGCCTTTCTTCCTTTTCTCTTCTGCTGGTCCCTTCTTGTCCTCCTTGAACTGAGGTGGGTCAATGTCAGGAGTTGCAGTTTTCACCCAACAATCAGGACCAGGAACTGGGTAAATGATAGGCTTGTATGACTCCAAGTACATAGCCTTTTTGAAGAAAACATTTACATGGTCCTCTGGTAGTTGTTTGGACCTGTAGATGGCAGAACAAGCATGGTTGCAAGGAATTCCAGAGATGTCCCACTTCTTACAACCACATGTTTTCAGATTAGTGTCAACAGAGTAGATCTTATCCCCACTACTCACTTGGAAAAGACCTGGTCCAGCTATCAATGATTTGCAGTCCCTTGCATATCTCTTGTTCACCTCTAACCTCTCAACATAAGTTGGTGCAATTTCCCATCTTGCAACTAGTCCACCCTCTCTCTTTTGCTGATACCTTACCAGAAGTTTGTCCTTGATCCCATTGATCATGGTGACAATTGGCTTGTTCCTTACATCAAGTATGTACTTATTAAAAACTTCACTTAAGTTATTGACAACTAGACCAGTTTTGCAGTTAGTATCCATTGCATGTCTTGACCAAGCTTTTGGAGGAATCCTTGACATCCACTCCCAAGCTCCCTTGCACTCAGCCTTCATGCTCTCCATTCCCAACTGAAAGTCATGTTCAGTGTAAGCATATGCAGCTGCATCCATGCATTTCTTCAAGTCTTCCCCTCTGAATCCTGCTCTCTGAAAGTTGGCATAAATGTGCCTCAAGCAGTACCTATGAGGGCAGTTGGGAAAGACTGCTGTGGCTGCATTCAACAGACCCTGAAAAGGATTTTGAATTCGTTAACATGAAAGAAATTTATTTCAATTTAATGTAGGTGGGCTCAAATTAAGGTTGGTTAGGCTATGGTGGGCTCAAACAACATAATGAACTAATTATACTAAGTGCTGAACTAATGTAGATGAACTCACCTTCTGTCTATCAGACATGAATGTGTACTTCCCAAATTTTCCCTCTTCAGTCCCTCCTAGGGCATACTTCAGTTGAGTCAAAAACCAGGACCAATTTGGTGTGTCTTCAACTCCAACCACTCCAAATGCTATGGGATACATATTGTTGTTTGCATCCCTTCCAGTAGCAGCTAGTATTTGTGCCCCACTAGTTAACTTAATGAAACAACCATCTAGGCCTATGAATGGTCTGCATCCATTCAAAAATCCCTCAACACATGCATTCAAACAGAAAAAAAGACCATGAAACCTTGGTCCTGCAGTTGGGTTTTCTCTTGTTTTTTCACTCACAGTAGCAACAATGCATCTTGATCCAGGATTTGTAGCTTTCACAGTCTCCAAATAATCTCTCAGCCTCTTGTATTGCCTCTTGTGATCTCCAAGCACAATGTCCTTTGCTTTCCTCTTTGCTCTCCATGCCATCATCTTGGGCACCTCAACACCAAACTTCCTCTTAACCTTGTCAACTATAGCAGGTACAGTAGTGTTGGGGTCTGATCTGATAGTTTCAAGCATTTTGTTGCCAAGCCACTTTGAGCTAATCCTTGTCTTCTCAGATTGGGTGGGACATGTGTGCTCCAATATCATCTTCTTAATGCAGAAAGTGGGCTCATTAGTGATCTTTGCTGCAACCATGTGGAACTGACAGCCCTCTCCATCATAACACACTATTACCCTATCACTGCAGTTTCTGTGATATTTGTATCTTCTAAGTTGCTTCACATGCAAATTCACAAGAGCCTCTCTAAATTGGTACACATCTCTGAAACAGAGCCTGAGCTGGAATTGCTGCTCTGGATGCAGCCTGTTCTCATCATACCAGACCCTGGGTGGTCTTTTCTTAGCTCTGCTCATTCTACCAGAGGGGATTATGAAGGACATTGGTTCATTCCCAACATCATCAGCTTCAAAGCCTGTATCATCCTCTTCTGAAGATGTATACCAGTCCTCATTCATGCTTCTGTTAGCACTAGAGTGGGACCTACTAGTAGGCCCAGGCCTCTTTATCTTCTTCTCAACAGGCTCAGGAACAGGTATCTCTTGACACTCATCATCCTCTTCCTCCATTTCTATGTCATACAAATCTTCAGGGTCTGTGTCCCCTTCACAGTGTGTACTGCTCATGTATTGAGCTCTCTTCCTCTTAATGTCAGCTATTGTGTCTTTCAAATCACTGTCCACCTTCCTCCTCTGTTCTTCTTCTCTAGCTACATTATCTTCTTCTTCATAGTCCATGGAATCTGAATGTGAATCTGCATCTGGGAGGTCTTCATGAGCTACAAAGTCTTCATCAAATACTGAGTCATCATCTTCATCAGATGTGTCCTCATTTCCTGCATGCTCCTCCTCATCTGTATCAAACTGGAAATCTGCATAATTAACACTAACTTGAGTGTTAACCTGTTGCAATGCATTGTTTTCCTCATCTGCATCTAGCATCTCTTGCTCAATTGGGTGATCTTCTGTCCCAAGCAGTAACTGGCATGGTGGAGGAACTGATTTTATTGGCATATAGTTCACACTTTCTTGTGTACCAACATAATCATCTATTGTTTTATGCACAACACCTGACTCATTAACAGCTAATACAACTGGTGGGTCCACTTTTAAATCTTCAATTGTTTCATCTGGGTCCACTTCTTCATCTTCTGCACTTTTGTAAACTGGTGCTTGCTTTATATCTAATTTCCCCTCTTTAACATACAAACAAAGTGTCTGACTGCTTTTAAACTGCTTTATCATCTCATCAATTTCAGTGTTGTTTCTGATGAAAGTAATCCCTTGCAGCCATGTGCCATACTTCCTCAAGTAGCAAATACTGTCATCACTTCCATATCCATTTCTGACCATCACATTAAGCAAACTGCCATAAGTGATGTCTCTCTCATACATCTTCACAAGGGCATATTTTTTGGCAGCATCTTTAGAAGGAAACTGAAAATATAATGACCATGGCTCCTCAGGCCTACAGAACACAAAACATATTAAAACATAGTAATGAACATGACATTTGCAGTAACATTTTCAGGCCTACAGAACACAAATCAAATTCAGGACCATGACATTTTGAGTGCCACAACAAAAACTATGACATATTCACATGTAAAGGAAAGTAACAACAATAAGATCTATGCCACAAGAGCCAACAAATGCAGAATAAACTATGATACATTTAGTAATTCAGAAAAAAAACAAAGGAAAAACTTCAATTTCATCTAGGCATAGGAGCTTCCTCCATGAACGAAGCACTATTGCTACAAGTAACCCTAGGTATCCTAACTAAGCGAGTACTCTAACTAAGCAGTATTGCTAGAACCCTAACCCTAGGTTTTTTGCACTGAGATTTACCTGGGTGGAGATGGATGCCCGAGGGGTACTTCCTGCCCCAACGAATCAGCTGCCGTCGCCGCCTTCTCTGCGTCCGCAGCAGCCTTCTCTGCCTCCTCCGCATACTGCGACGGCGGCGGCAGGACAACTTTTCCCCAATCCGCCGACGAGTACGAATCGCCATCGGGGTTGGGGCCCAACTTGCCAACGGGGTCGCATTGCGGCCGGCGCCCACCGGAAGAACGACCACCGCCGCCGGAGCCGTCGAGACCTTCTCCGCCATCGCCGCCGCCAGAGCTGGTCGCCATGAGCAGAGCGGGAGGAACGCGCGGGAGGGAAACTGAATCGAGGATTGGAGGATGAAACGGCGGGGCGTGACCTAATACACGTGCGCGGAAACGGCCGTCAACCCCCGTCTAACGTCGTCCGTCAGCCCGCGCCACGTCGGCCCGACAGGTGGGTCCCACCTGTCGGTTTCGCTGTTTTCGCGGCCAAATCGGCCCGTCAGTGATCCGCGTTACCGATTAGGCCCAGAGTTGGTGGTTTTTTGTAACTTGTCTTAAGTCTGGTACTGAGCTGTTACCCTAGCCCCAAGTGTGGTGGTTCTGGGTAAATAACTCTTCATATGTTTTCACACCGGCCGCCGGTCTCGATCACACTACTGCTGCTGCACAACTACGGCCCTTCATTGTGCTTGTTCCCCGGGCAACCCAGGCACGTGAGCAGCATCCAGTGAATTTCAGCCATGGGTAAGACTACAAAAATTCTACTCCCACCTACTAGTTATCCAGAAACTTGACGCACTGTGTGAGGAGGAATAACCACAAAAATTAACCATCGACATATCGATCTAATAATGTGTAAGATTTTTGTTAAATTGTTACTCCCGATTCCATACCTGTGACATAATCAATCCCCTACTAATCACATAAATTGTTTCTTCATTTCCTAGTTCTTTGGGTGTACTTGTGACACCTGGGTGTGGGGGCGCAATCACACTTTTCTGCGGCATGATTTGGAAACATGTTTGGCCTTTGCATATGTTTTAATCCTTAATTAATTTAGATGGGTTCCATGCATGCAACATTTGGCATATGCCACACATCTCACCTCCCATGTTTTTCTTTTAACTTTTGAATTTGAATCTATTATATCTTTTGAAACGAAAGTGCAATTTATGCTTGTTTTGGATATCCATGTTCCTTGTGACGAGAGCTTTGAAACAAGAACAACCTTGAATAAGCTTTGACAAAATTAAAGAATTTCAGCAAGTTACAGCTATTAAAACTCGATAACCATAAACCCTAAGTAGGAAATGAAACATGGTAAAACATGGTAGGAGTATGTACTCCCAACATCTACACGACATGGATGGGATAAGCAGAGATAATTAAGACTAGTGAGATTGCGTGAAAGAAGGAACAATGGTAGGAGTAGTACCGTCGACGATGATGCGTGCATGATTGTTTTTGCATGTAGCTGCATGCATGGCCTTGTCTGGGCCACTGAGTCTGTCTGCCTCTCCGAGGAAGAAGCTAATCTATGTACTGTGGAGCGCAGTGCACATACGTTGACACCTCGACTGGTCCAGCTAGACACGTACGCTCATGCAACGCCACGAAACAAAGCACTAGTAGTAAACTGTCAAATACTAGGAGAATTACTATGCATTGCACGCAAGGTAGTTAATTTGGTGCCATGTATATGTATGGTCTGACACTAGCTCATAAATGCACCCAACAAATTCAGATTCAATTCAAAATTTGTCCATATTCACAAACGCTGCCGGCAGTAGTACCACCTGCATGTCTAGTGCTACGTGGTACGGTTGTCACTGCCCCCTGCTGCCTTGTGCGGTCCATATTTCATGCATGTATGCATGCATCTTTTTACTCTCCCCGTATGGCATGCATGTACATGCAGATGCGGATCCGATGCTTGATGCGTATAAATGACGTAAATTACATAGAAACACTACTGTTTGACATATACAGGGTTTGAGAAAAACCATTTGATGTATTAGTTTCAAGTTTAATTTTTGGGTTTTAAATTAAAACTACACAGGAAACTTTGCAAGATTCCCGTAAAGCGGAAGTAATTAATTTAGTGACGACCGACCAACCTGGTCAAATTTCATCCGAAATAGACAAAGGGTTTGAAAATAATGTTTTAGGTTCAACATCAAATCTTGTGTTCTAACTCAAACGAAATGGACAAATTTGAATTTTTGCAGTAGATTAGCAATCATTTAATGTAAAATGTCAAAGTACAAGGAGAGTGAACAGAGATGATCGTGACATAGAGAAAGAAAACATGTGACGTGACACTGCTGATTGGAAAAAAAAACCCGGAGCCAAAACCAATGAAATGTAGAATAGAGAGGGTTGCAATGTGAAAGGTTTCAAAATTCAGGAACAAATGTGAAGTCTGGAAAGCAAAAGGTTTCAAAAATCATGGGAAGTAACATTTTGGTTTCTCTCACTAACAGTCATCGCATGCATGGGGTGAATCCAACACTGTAAACCACTGTAACTAGCAACCACTGTAAACCCAACACATGCAGTACAATACATACGTTCAGTAACACAACATATACTAATAATTAACCATCGATTTTAAAAGCCACACGGTGGATCCATCCATAATGTGGATCTCAACTCATCAACTACTAGTACATATGGAACGCATCAATGGATGGATGGATGGATGGATGGAAGTAGCTAGACGGCGGCATCGTAGTTGGACCGGAAGATGGAGCTGTTCCTAAGGATGTACTGGTGGTACACCATGGCCATGGCGGCGCCGACGAACGGGCCAACCCAGAAGATCCACTGGTCGTCCCAAGCCTTCCCGCCGTTGTACACCACGGCGGCGCCAAAGCTCCTCGCCGGGTTGATACCAGTGCCGGTGACGGGGATGGTGGCGAGGTGCGCCATGAGCACGGCGAACCCGATGAGCAGCGGCGCCAGCACCGGGACGTGCGGGTCCCGGGCGATGCGCTTCGGGTCGGTCGCCGAGAACACGGTGTAGACGAGCACGAAGGTGCCGGCGATCTCGGCGATGAGCCCCGCCGTCCTGGAGTAGCCCGGCGCGAGCTCGTTGGCGCCGCCCCCGTAGAGCGTGTAGTGGTGGCCGCCGTGCACGGCCCTCACCAACGCCGCGCCGCAGATGGCGCCCACGCACTGCGCCACCATGTAGAGAAAAGCTCGGGGAAGGGAGACCTTGCGCGCCAGCAGCAGCCCGAACGTCACCGCGGGGTTGATGTGGCCGCCGGAGATGCCGGCGGTGCAGTAGACAAGGACGGCGATCGTGCCGCCGAAGGCCCACGCGATGCCCAGCACGCCGGCGCCGCTGCACGCCTGGGCGTCGGTCTGGCGCTTGTGGCCGACCACGGTGGCCACGGCGACGTAGACGAAGAGCAGCGTGGCCGTGAACTCGGCGATGACGGCGCGGTAGAGCGACCACTTTCCCAGCTCGCCGGCGTCCACCAGCGGCGCCGGGGGAGGGTCCAGGTAGTCCTTGGCGCTGCCGCTGCTTATGACTTCGTGGTCTATGGCCTCCGGACTCAGCTTGCCTTGTGCTGCTGCCATAGGCTCTCGGCTGATTAATCAAGGATCAATCGGCAATGATGGATGGAGATTGGGTGTCCATAACACGGCAAGGATGCATGTATATATAGAGAGCATGGCCAGCATCACCGACCAGTGCCACGCGCCATTTACATATTTTTTACTACGACGAGTGCCGTCTACTTTTTTGAGGATTCACGTGCCATTTACTGATTTTCAAGCCATGCATCTCTTTTTTAATGCCGCGCGCGGCAGCGTTTTTGCAGGAGTGATTATCTTAACATAGATGTGTACAAAACAGTAGTTGCCATGTGTGTTTACCTAGTTGCCACGTGTGGTTCAACCATAGTTGCCATGTATTGTTAATCACAGTTGCCATGTGTGTTTATCTGGTTGCCACGTACGCGCAATTGCAGTTGCCGTGTAGCAAAGAATCACAGTTGCCATGTGTGTGTACCGAGTTGCCACGTTTGCGTAACTGCACTTGCCGTGTAGCAAAGAATCACAGTTGTCATGTGTGTGTACCGAGTTGCCACGTTCGCGTAACTGCAGTTGCCATCCACAAGGTAGGAGTGTCGTGTGGGCGAAAAGCAGTTCGCCCACACACGCATGACCTACTTGGTGGCTGTGTGGGCGAAAAGCAGTTCGCCCACACAACGCAGCTGGCAAACAGCGTGGTGCGGGCGTGTGGGCAAACTCTCCAACGCCTACACACCAACCCCGTCCTACGTGGCATACCAAATCCACCTTTTCGTGTCAAGATTCGTGCAAAAGACAGTGAACGACGACCCAGGCGTGTGGGCGAGTTGGGTAACGCCCACATGTGTGGACGTTAGTGTTTTTGTTATGGGTCATGCTAACTGCCACACGTGTGGCAGGAAGGGAGACGCACCACATGTCTCTAATTTAAATAGATTGCCACATCATCGCATGCATGCATGTAGGAATCTTTTTGGATTTTCAGTTTTTAAAATGTTTTATCTCTTAAACGAAAAATCCGATTGAAAATCCGTTTTCACCATTAAATCCCTTGCGATGAGATCTTCGAAACTAGATCCCATGTTGATATGTTTTGATGAAATTTTTTTGGATTAAAAGTTGCCATGTCTATTGCATATGAATTGCCATGATGTTTGCACTGAAGTTGCCATGTACTGTTTCAGCTATTTTTTCTACATTTAAAAGTAATTTTTGACATTTATAAAACGGGGAATTAAGAAACTAGACTTGCTATGAATCATAAACTAAAATTGCCATGATACATGCATGTAAAATTGCCATGGTTCATACAAAAAATAATTTTCATGGTCAAAGTACTGGAGTTGCCATCATCAAAATACTAAAATTGCCATGATCTACAAACTAAAATTGCCACATGACAACTTTAGTTTAAGCCCTATGGCAACTGCAGTGTAAACATCATGACAACTTCTGGCAAAAAAAAATTCGTCAAAACATATCAACATGGGGTCTAGTTTTGAAGATCTCGTCGAGACGGATTTAATGGTGAAAACGGATTTTTAGTTCGCTTTTTTATTTAGGAGATACAACATTTTTAAGCCGAAAACCAAAAAAAAACTGCTAATGTCATCTATTCATACGTGGCAAAATGAGTGGTGATGGAGGCGTGTGGGCGATGTGCAAACGCCCACACGTGTGGGCGTTAACATTTCCGTTCGTTATTTGTTTACTGATTTTTTGACTAGCTATGACTCTGATGAAGACTGCGTACAAACCCGGCAAAAAGAAAAAAAAGAAGACTGCCTACAAAGATGTCGTTGGAGATTATAGGCCAGGGGATGAAGAGAAGGAACAAGCCACCAAATTAGGAAGAGAATTCGACAATACAAAGAAGAGGGGCCGGAGTAGTGCGGGAGATAGGGATATTGAAAGGATCAAGATGGACCTAAAGAGTGTTGCGTTTCACTCTGTTCTGTCGTCAAAGACAAACAACTATTGCTCCTTGGCAACTGGAACCCTAGCCGCCGCCAGGAGAGGCCTTCTTTCAGCGCCGTCCTTCGGCGGTGGCTCCCCTCTGGCGGCGACCTCGGTCGTCGGTGGTGAAGGGAGTCGCCGGATCCGCGCGCGTGGATCATTTTTACTCCTGTGTAGTCTAGATTTTTAAGCTGTTCATCGTCTTCGCTTCGGCGGCAACGATGACAACACTGAATAAAGATTCTTCGGGTCTTTCCCTGACGAGGCCATCGGTTTTGTGGTTGGGGATAGATTTGGAAACCAGTCTGTTCAAATAAGGATGGCGTGGCGGCGGCGGCATCCTCGTGGTGGACCTGTGTCCTCGGACTCCGCCGTTGCGACGACGTTTTCTCCAGCGTCGGCGTGGAGCTTGGGAGGTAGTCCAGGAGCGGATGCAGATTGTGGTCTGCATCGACGACATCTGGAAGACGGAACGTGTGCTGGGTTCGTGGTTCATTGATGGCAGGTATGGTTTCCTCTTTCGGCGTCTTAGTCGTGATGGGGTGCCAGATCTGGAGTTCGATGGCATGTCCGGGGTGTTGCTCCGGTCTGATTCGTTCAACGGCAATGGTTTCACTTTTGGTGAGCCACCTTGGAGGTCCGCAAAGCTGCATATCAGCGATGGAGCCGCGTTGAGCTCGGGTGAGGAGGTGATCCGTCATTATTTTCTTCAGTGGCTGCTGTGCTGGTGCCGGAGGCAGGTGACGGGCGTTGATGTCAAGCTCAGAGAAGTTCTGCTATCTTTTCAGTTTTGTCATGTCGGTTCTTACATGACTTATACTTTGTTCTTTATGATATGAATGAGACACGTATTACCATGCAAAAAAAGATGGACCTAAAGAAGGTGAATAGGGACAACTATAAATTTACTTTGATTATTAGCAAGTTTAGGCTGCGTGTAATATAAAGTGTGGGCCAAAACAATGCTTGGTGAAATATACAACTACATGATGCATGCAAGGTCAAGTGAGCAAAGTAAACCACAAGTAAATGAGTTAGGGTTAGGAACAACCAAACACAACGCACACGAAGATGTATTTCGATGTTCACTTACTTGAAAGGAAACTTGTCATCTTTAGAGGCGTAGGTGTTACCATGAAGGCTTACCCTCTTATCCTTGCGATATAACCATGAAGGAAATTCTCAATCACTGATGGTAGAGCTTGAGACGGACTCCAAACTTTTATAAATGACGGGGGTAAGTCACAAGTTGATTCCTCTCCTAGGACTCCAACCGCCTAGGAGTCTCGAGAGAAAAACGTGACAAAAAAGCGTTTTCGCCACTTGAGATGTTAGAAGGTGCATGTTAAGGGCAGTTTCTATTATAGCACTAGAAATATGTGCCATTAGTCTCAGCTCAAACAGAGGTTTAGCCCCCCAAGAGTAACAATTACTCAGTAAACTCAAAGGCGAACCCAAATTCCTTCATTGAAAATATAGATCGGGGGCTTGTCTCTCTTCTCCCTCAAAAGAGTACTCCATCCGTCACGGTTTAGAAGACACGTTTGGAAATTCTCTCGGACCTAGGTGGTTACCTATTGGTTGTGAGATGGGCTAAAAAATAGCATTCACACTACGCATGCATATAGAAATAGTATATCGGAGTACTAATTAGCTATTAGAAATAAATACAATGCACCCTAAACCTTGTCTATTGTGAAAACGCACACAAAATTAATTGTGCCTTCTAAACCGTGACGGAGGGAGTACAATGATTTGACCAAGGGATACAGAGGTTATGAAGCTTTTGCGCTTTGGAAAATGGGGTATGGGAGAGTAAATAGCTGTTTAAATTATAGCTAGTCAAAAAATCAATAAATAAATACAAAAGGTGGAGCATAAGCGAATATATCAAAATAGTTCATCAACGGGTACAAGCCGTGACATAATTAACCTCCTTGTATTAATCCTACGCATTGTCTTTTGATTCCCTGCTCATGGATCTGATTCATCAGATGATTTGTGTTGAGACTATTTTCCTTTAGTGGTACTATGCATGTGATGATCCTTTATTCCAGCCAGCTTTTGGGTATTTATTTACTTACTATCTGGCTAACCAGGTGGTGAAAGTGAAACTTCATTCCGGGCAATCGAGCAAGGACATTGCAGGATTGTAGATGGGAAGGACCAGACACGTACGCTGCCGACTAAAACCACACCAATGTGACGAGAATGCCCTCGGTCAGATCATTAAGCTGGTTGTACCAACAAAAATGAAGGAAGAAAGGAGGTGCGGCACCAATGTGACCACACCAATGAAGGATGATGCATATATTCGATCTCCTCGAATGAACTTACGTACTCTCGGCTACTAGTAATTAATTAGCAATGATTAGCTAGATGAGATAATTACTATACTAGTGGCCTGGTGTACTACGATTTGAACAGCATGGATGGATGTGAACGCCAAAACCTGCATGCATGCAGCTGCCGGCACTATGCCTATGCCTTCCCGTGTTGTCTTGTCAATTCTGTCCTCTGGATGAACATGACTCGCCCATTCATGCGTGTTTTGCCACCTAAATATCCAACAGTTGCTTTTTTTCTTCTTCTTCTTCTTCCATCAACGGCTGCTGAGCTGCTAGTTTCCTTTTCGTTTTGATGATCGCCATACGTGTTTTTCGTGGAATGGCGCCCTCAAATGTGACTTTGCCGCCGTGCTAGCCGATCATCGACAAGGTGAGGATTACAACAAGTTGGGGCAACCACTGCTCAAAGCCTCAAATTTGCTCTTTTGGGTGAAATCACATGATCTGACCTCCTAAGCCGCACATACATCATTTCATTTTCAGAGGCATCGCTTTTGGAGAAAATTTATCGTAGTTTGGGTGCTGCTATAAGGGTGGTCAATGTTGCTACATGACTATTGGGGCCACGTCAATTTTTTTCATTTTCCTTTTTTTCAATAATTTACATGTGTGCAACATTGATGTCTCGACTAGCTCTTGATCAGCGTGCCAAGTCGCAGAGGCGGGGTGTACTCTTGATATTAATATGTTATTGTTTATCGGGAGGAAACGAGCAACGGTAACCACCAGACACAGGGTGGAGAACATGGTGATCAAGGTAGGATTTGTTGGCATACGCCTATGAAAAGAGTGGTGACGATGATTGTTGGCATGCCGAGTGTTGTATTTTGTGAGGACTATTTTATTAATCATTAACTCCTTTGTATGAGCCATATTCACTGGTATTGGTCATTGGTGCCCTTTTCCTTGGATCAGATCATGAGCCATGTCTTTCTCTCCCTTTCAAATTTTCGGCCGGTCCAAACCCTATAGTACTAGTATTTTCCACTTGTAGTTGTGTAATCTCCAGATTGGGTTCTCTCTAACCATCTTTGGCTATAAATAGACTTGTATATTTGTTCATAAAATAATCATGTTTAAATCATTTACTTGGTCATTTAATATTGGGTTCAAGCTCTAGAGCAAACAACCGACCTAGTAAAAGATGAACCCAAAAGCTCGAGGGAGGGTTTTCATAATATAGATCTCCGTACTTGTGGGTGTTATAAAAAGGCATGGCCCGTGTGCCAAGTAAGTGACTAAGTTGATCCCTCCCAATAATAAATTTTTTGTTCACCATGATACAATGTCAACATGGTACGATTAGTGCATACACAAATGAAGATAATGCATACGTGCCACGATTAACCTAGACATAAGGATTTGGATATGATGATCTAGAAATTCAACAAGCAAGGACAAAGGAATTTATTTTCATTATATAGACTAATTCAATCGTTTGCCACAAGAGCAAGTGTAATACCAGCTGTATAGCCCACTTACGTTGCACTTTTGTCTATGTGGTGGAGATAGACATGGGAAAAAATAGGGGAGTTGGCTCTCATATGCAAGAACATGACTCTGCACATGCATCTACGCAAATACAATAAATATGATGAAAGAGAAAAGAGAGGGTGCAAAAAGTATTTGTTGTATAATCAATCTTAAAGCCAACTTGAACCGTTAGCCACTGCGTACCTGTATTCTCCCTCCATACATAACCAAATGCTATGGTTAGTCATATAGTGCAAGATGGTGTCGAACTTGGCTTGTAACCGACTAACTCTATTTCTTCCCGTGAGCTTTTGGCATTGAACTCTTTGTTGCAGGTTGTTTGCCTCTGTACGCGTTACAACAAGATGTCTATGTTGGATGACTCATCCTTCAACCCTCACGTCGCCTAACCGCATGCTCTTGGCTAAAATGCAAGACACAGTGTGCACAAGATATGGAACTATTGGCTCACCTCCAAAGTAAACATCTCCGGATGGATGCTCATCTTGGAACGATTAAACACAAGGAAAATCTACACAGGAAAACCATTATATCCGGTCAATCTTGCCCCCCTTGTGACGCTCCTATGGAGGATTGGCACAATTTGTTATTTGGATGGCACATGCAGCTGTTGTATGGTAGTTTATCGGTTTCAGCGCAGCAAAGACCACAATTGACACGATCTGGAATGCGGCACCAGCTGCTGGCCTCCCAACCTCGACACTACACTTGGTGGTCTTCATCATATACCGGAAACTATGGGACGTTAGAAAAGCGAAGGTGTTTAGACTCTTGGATCATAGCAAATACTCTGTAAAAAAACATCAATGACGATATAGGTCTTTGGCTACATAGGTTACCCTTGGCCCGGTATGTGGTGTGATCATATCTCCCATCACTAGTATTGTACTCTAGTATCAAAGCATGCCATCTCGACGACTCTTTTGAAATGCAGTTGAGTGGGGAGACCCCCCCTCCCCCCTCCCCGCGCGAATGCTTGAATAGTCACTATAAATGATATCTTTTATAGGACATGGCAATAACATATAGCCACCAACAGGCTATACTATTAGAGATGCTCTAATGTTGATGTAGCTATATGTTTTACATGTTGGGGTAGCTACGCTTATTTTGTACTCCCTTCGTCACGAATTACTTGTACATAAATGGATGTATCTAGAACTAAAAATACGTCTAGATACATCCATTTTTATGATAAGTAATTCAGGATGAAGAGAGTATTAGTTAAATTAGTTATTGCGGGCATAGATGTACCTCTAGTATGGTGTTGTGCAGCATGGATGGATGGTTAGTTTACTCCCTCGGTGTTGCTAAGGTAGGAGCATGTAGTCCTCTCCACATCTACATGACATGGATGGGATGAGAAAAGACAATTTATGGAGTAGTGATTGATTGCTTGGAACGTTGTCATTGGTGCGCGTGAATGATGGAATGATGGATGGAGAATAAGGATAAGCATATACATCTCCATGGATGGAGGATCGATGATTCATCATGAATGGATGATTGGTTTTGTATATAGCTGCATGCATGGCCTGCTCTGGTCACACACACACCGAGACAGAAGAAAATTTTCAGATTTGTAGACTTGTAAAGGCCCAGCCCCAGGCATGCAACCTCAGCCCCAGGCCTCAGCCCATATAAAGCCCAAGACGCCGTCAGTGTTTCATCGTCTCGTTCGATCCCTCAGAGAAAAAGATCTCGCTCACGCTCCGCCACCTGTGACTGCTCGACTCGACAGATCCGGACGTCCGCGGCTGGGCTCGTAGCGACGTAGCCTCGGATCATCCGGACTCACCGGAGCAAACACTTCCAGCCCTTTTGTTCCGCTGGCAGACTCCTGTTCTGACTAGTGGGTACTACATTACGCACTTGCCCCTTGAATCTTTACCAAAGCGATCCTCCATGTGAAGCGTTGAACCGAGGGTGTGGAGCTGCACAATTTCACTTCTTCCCTAGATGTTTCTCACATGTATACTATTTGTTCCTGCATGAATTGACAACAAGTCTTATCCATTTTACTCTTCAGATTATTATTTCTGTCCTAGTAATGTTCAAGAAGATGTCATGATTGCAGATGTGCTAAAATCGACTCAGGGCTAGTAGCACAGAGGTCCTGATTGACGTAGAACCTTCCAAAGACAGATCAAGACTATTTTTTGGTGGTTAAGTAGTTCTGTTCCATCTCCACAACCGGTAATACTTCCTCCATTTTTTTAGTCTGCATATAAGATTTGGTCAAAGTCAAACTTTGTAAAGTTTAACCAACTTTGCAGAAAGAAATATCAACATCTACAATACTAAAGCTATATGGTATGGAAACTAATTTCATGATGCATCTAACAATATTGATTTCATATTGTGAATCTCCATATTTTTTCTATACACTTAGTCAAAATTAAGAAAGTTTGATTTTGACCAAATCTTATATGCAGACTAAAAAGAAACGGAGGGTACCTAGTTTCTTGTATCATATGTATTTTTTTCTAGTTCCTTGTATGCACCAAAATAATATTAAATTTTGTAGAATTCTATTACGTTCCCCCTAATTTTTTGTTACTACTTTAGTCAATTGAGATTAATTGCTAATTGTGAACATGATTTGTTTTAGAAATCTGACATGAAGAGGGCCCGGAAAATTATATAGCATCTCAAGAAAAAGCTTACATGCACTAGTATGTGTGGTATTTGTGTTATTTATAGCTGCTTAGTTTAGCCATAGGCTTTGAGAAATTCTGGCTCCGCCACTGTATCCATGTACTGTATGTACATATCTCAGAGAACGGCGATAGAGAGGACGGGCGGGCGCTCCTGGTACGTGGCCCAATAGGGCAGGATCAAAACAATGGGCCTCTTCCGGGTGGACGTATACGTACAGACGAGAGTAGTGTGATACGTACGGGGCGACGTCCACGTCCCGCAGTGACGACGGCGCATGTGAAGTGTACTGTTGGTACATAAGATGAATCATGGTACGTGACGGAGATGGACAAAAGTTCCCTCCAGACAACGGCCTACATAGCGGAGGAAAATAAATGCCAGCTCGGGGCCACCACAAAGGCCGAGCCCCCAACCCCCACCCTGCCCCTTCATTTCGACTGATCTGAAGCGCCATCAGCAAAGACGAGAGGTCATGGCGACGGCGGAGGAGGTCGGCAATGGACTGGAGTTCTTATCAGATTCAGTGGATAGGTATGGTTGCTAGTTAATCACGTGCGACATACTTACTCTGAATCTTTTGCGGCAACCTACTCAAGGATGCGTGGGGCGATTTGCAAAATTGCAAGTTCCCCTTGCTGGATCTTGCATCAAGCGATTTCAATCCAGCGGGTGAGCCAGATACTTGTGTTACACAGTCAGCTGTTGAATAGAGCATGGGAGATATTGGCGACGCGCCACTTACAATCCAGGTCGCCGGGAACAACGGTTGCGAAGGACTGAGCTTGTCGGCGGCGGATTCACAACAATGCAACAGGAAAAGATGACCCTCAGGCCCCCGGGTGGACAAAAAGGTACCCCTCTGTTCGTCTTGTTCAGTCTGAACTCAGAAAACAAGTAGGCCGAAACATATCTGAAAAATTTAGAACTCTGACAGTAAAACTGTATTTGCATGGGACTCCTTTGAGAACACTGCAGTCTTCATCGGGGAGAGTTGGGGGAGTGGGAGGGGGGGGGGGGGGGGGGTTGTGAGGGAAACGACAACCATAATTTTGTAGCTGTTCATGGTCAACTATGAAGCTAGTACGCTAAAGATTTTTCTGGACATTTTAGATCTCTGACATGGCTGTTCATGGTCAACTATGATACTGTAAAAATGTATTTGCAAGTTGCTCCACATACCTGACGAAAAAGAAGGCAAACGTCAGTTTGTCTCTGTACATACTCGACTCTGAAGCTAGTATTGTACCACATAACTGAATAATTTAAAATCTCCAAATGTATAGATTACAAGTTGCTCACTTGCAAAATTTGCATTATTTAGTAAAAGGAAGGCAACCCTTTACCCTCAAGATTGATTCAGTGTTAGTGATGCAGGGTTCGTATTGGGCGAGCCCCTCTCGAGCGTCCACCTTGTGCTGGAAGAGTATGTGCCCTTGAGAAAACATTAAGAGGATATGCGGAAAAGAGACCAGATACTGTTGTAGTACCAGCCTTTGGATACAAACTTCGATTCATCGGGAGAGGCGTACGACTTCTATAACCTATATTCGTGGGAAATTGGATTCGGAATAAGATACGGAAAAAGTAGGCTCAACGTCGAGAGAATCAAATGTATGCAAGAGATAGTATGTGGATGCTCGGTGAGTTCGAAATAGATTTATTATCCAGTTTGCTGCAATGGTTTCGTGAAAATGCACTGAACAATTTAAAAGGATATGTGCCAGTAAGCTACCACATGCACATATTCATAAGGCAATATATGAGGCTTATTTTCGATCGAGAGGCGAATGAGAACTATGAACAGCGACGAACAAAGATAGTGAGTTGCTTCGTTACTGCATTTAATATTAGTACTTGTAATTTAAGCTTTACGATTCTTGCTAGAAACTACTAACAATTTTTTTTTATGTGCAGACATTACAAGCTATGAAGGTGAACACACCACTGGAGTTCCACGCTAGCAAGATCTACACTCGAGCTATGTTTGAGAAATTTGGTGAGATCCTGTATGAAGCAGGACAATACAGATGTGAAGTTGAAAATGGTTCGAAATATTACATACACCGGTACCACCCAGAGAGATACAAGAAGTGCTGCAGAGTATTGAGACAAAAATTGTAGGATCAGTGTTCAGGCTTGCTTCAAAAAACCGTATATACTCAACAATTTAAAATTGTATTGCAGGTTCTTGATTTCTTGGGTATAGACAAAATTCAGCATATCCTCAAAAGGTGGACAAAAGATGCAAGAGTTATACTTCCAACCCACTTGTCACACCTCCAAAGAGACAAGATTTCAGCCAACTCCGTAACATTCAGACATTCAAATTTGTATACACATGCTTTAGAGGTTGTAAAACTTGGTGATGCAAATCCAATTGCATATGATTGTGCGATGGAACTTCTTAGGGCAGCAATGAATAAACTGACCCCTTTAGCTGCTGAGCATGATGGTTTGGGTTTGCAACACATAATTGAAATGAAGAAGACAAAAGGTACAAAATTAACTCTTTCCAAGGAGCAGTGGAGCACAACATGGACACATGAGCGATGATGAAGGTAGCGACGTCGGAAATTTCATTGGAGTATCAGCTCTAGTATGGAAACGCAGGGCCGGTCGACCAATAAACAGCAGAGACAAGCCTCCATATGATGACCGGTCTGCAAAGAGCAAAAAAATTAAGGTCACATCACAAGTTGATACAGGTATTGGATGCAGTACAAGCAAACGAACACGGTTTTGCGCTATATGTCGTGGCCCTGGTCACAAGAGCACAACGTGTTCGCAAAGAGGGGACACTCCTCAAAAGAAAAGGAAAGAATCAAAATGCTCAGTCTGCGGAGTGGGAGGGCATCGAAAGAACACCTGCAACAATCCTAAGATTGTGCCGCATGTTGCTGAGCAACCTACTCATGATCCTGCTATCAAACCATGAGTAATCTATACAAGCAGCTAGCATTTTTACCCTGTATCCTGACTGCTCTCTGCCATGTACCTGAAATACATTATGTACTGTCATCTTAGTAATATGTATTTGCGTGAACCCCTGAGCTGTCTAGATGTGTTGTTTAAAACTAACCATGGTTCATGGTCCTGTAACAAATATCTCAGATTAATCTCCTTGTGCGACTGATGACATATTCATTTACTATCCATTACATGCACATATGCCTCCATTTTTAATTCCTGTTTTAATGGTAAAATCCCCTGAAATGTCGCCCTGTCATTCATCTATGCAAGTACCAATCATTTCAAGTATCGCTGGATTTTCGCTATTTTCTCCTTGTATCCTGGAAGCTCACTTGCAGTGCTCGATAGCTAAATTATGTTCTGTATTCGTCGGATGCCCTGAATATGCGGATGTACTGTTGAAATGTAATTTGAAGGCGATGTAACAAAAAATTCAGATTAATCCTTGTATGCCAATCATGACATAATCAGGTGCTACTCCCTGGACTCACTAACTTATCTTATTTTTCCCTGGTGTATATTCCTGGAAGAACTGTGCAGACAGAGACGGAGAGGCTGGGTCGGTCCGATAATAAATGGGCTAGCTGGCCCGCACAAGCACCACTCAGGCTAGCCATAGTGGGAGTAACTTAGCTAGTAACATAACGCATCCCAATACAAATGTGCTTATGTGGCAAAGAGTTAATGAGGAGAGAGGTGTTTGTGGTAACATAATATGTTACTGTAACATAACGCACCCCAATGCAAAATGTGTCTACAACCTAATAAATGAAGGCTTGCATGAAACTAAACTTATGTTACTACCCACTATGAAGGTAGTAATATAGACTAGTAACATATACTCCCTCCGTTCCTAAATACTTGTCTTTCTAGAGATTTCAACAAGTGACCACATACGAAGCAAAATGAATGAACCTACACTCTAAAATATGTCTATATACATCCGTATGTTGTAACCATTTGAGATGGCTAGAAAGACAAGTATTTGGGAACGGAGGGAGTACATGTTACTACTCTAAGTTACTTTCCACTATGACTAGCCTCATAAACGGGATCAACTGCACGCTGTTACCCCTGTTGCTGTTCCACTGGCACATCTTGGCACATAACCGATCCCCGCATCAGGACCAAATGCCCGTCTAACCCCACCTCCGATACGTACGTATGCCAATTCGTAACTCCATGTATGCCCTGCATGTACCACCGAAAACCATATAATATAGAGTACAACCCGCATCCCCACATCAGGTTCAATGGTGGGAGATAACTGGAGCGTGCGCGCTCGTCCTCTCCTATCAATTTTCGCATATTTCATTGATATTATATATTGAGGGAGGGGACTTTACTTAATGTACGTACGTTGTACTTACATGCATGAATAATACAGCTAGCGGCAGCATCGCTAGTCTGCCGACATCGACATGCACTCACATGGCGTACATACGTGGAGCTGGCCATGCATGTAAGTGGGCCTCACCACAAAAACCTTACGTGCAATGCGAACACCAGAACAGTGAAGGCAAAGAGAGATCTGATCAAATTTCCCGCAGCAAAGAGCTTGATCACTGTCATGTCACGGCCACTGCATCTACACTAGTAATTGTTCATCCGTCACACCAATCGTTGCTTCATTCAAAACTTCAATACCATATCTGCATCAATACAAATTAAGAGTATCTCCAACCAGAGATGGCGAATGTGCTTTAAAAAAAATCCTTTTGCATCGTGGCATTTTGGAAAAAACACCTCCAAGAACAACTTGTCGGTCCAAAACTATCTAGAGAAGCTAGCTAGGGCCTTGGGCTGTAACCCATTCATGGTCGAAATAATTTGTCCTAGTTTCACATATAAAAGAAGTCCTACGTATTTATTTTGCCAATTTAGAACAAAATAAAATTTACAATGTGTATGGGCGCTCTTTCCCCTACTGCTCCCTGACCTAGGCGACGTGCGGAGGCAACTGATCTTCCCTACTCTCTGGTGAGTCCAAGGGCCCATCCTCTTATGACTGTCACTCGTTAGGGCTGTCACGAGATCATGGTGTCGGCGTCAGTGTGGAATAAGGTCTCTCGGCGTCTTCTTCCTTCTAGTGATAGTTCTTCGCATCTTCGGAAGACGTTCGCAACATGGTGTGCCCTAGATCTAGTTCTTCTGGATTGGCATTTTTTCCGAATGCTTGTCTTGGTTGTGCAGCAGGCGGAGCGGGCGACGTGGTTTTGTCTCTTGATTCTCTGTCTCGAGTTCCAAGTTTGTACCGACGAAGGGTGCCTAGCCACGGCCTTGCTGGGAAGATTGTGAGATTTATGTTCCCCAACTCCGTTTTGCCGAAACTAGGGCATTTAGCATGTGTTCACTTCTTTGGGGCAAATATTTGATGCACAAATCATGTTGTCAAAGCTTTATGGTCTACATCGATGACTTTCCGGTTACTGCTTCTACCAACTATTTGGTTTAAACAAGTTTGCTCTGCTGAAACGGAGGCCCGGAGGTGGCAATGCTTTGCCCACTGTGCGTTACAGGAAGAAGACTTCGACACACTAAAGGATATTTAATATTATTTCTAAATTTATGTATGGGTGTTTTTGCAAGGGTTTATGCTACTTAATTTATGAACTATGGCTTTTTCACAAGAAAAATAACTAAATTATATTTGAGGAACATGTTACACAGTAGTGAGTACAAAAACGGGATGGCCGGGCATGGATGGAGGCAGGCGTAGGTGTGGGTGTGGGAAGGAAGGACCAGCAAGCTGCACGTACGTACAGTGGAGTAGTGCCGACTTAAAAAGCGCTCTAACGCGACGAGAATGTCATGTCACTCTCACAGCTACCAGCTGGACGTAGTAAGTTCAAAAAAATTCATCAAGGCAATATAATCTGCAAAAGTTGATGTGAAAAGCAGTGCATGCAGCTCAGGTGCCACCTTTGTAGTATGTGGGTGTTGTCAGTATGGTCTGCCTTGCCAATTGCCTTGTGACTGGTGATGTAGCTACTTCCTCCGTTTCAAAATAGATGACCTAATTTTATATTAACTTTATAACTTCTAAATCATGGATGATGTATGCCTGCGTGCACGATTGGTTTTGTTGACTTGTGGAGCGTTAGGCGTCAACTGCACCTGCGTTTGGCGTCAGCATGCAACGTCTTAACGAAATACCACAGCACCCAGTGTTCCCTCAACAGTCGCTGTAGGTAACTGTAGAAGATCGAGATCGAGATCGAGATCGAGATCGGGATGGAGAAAGCAATGCCTGCCTGACTTCATGCGTACGTGTACACATAGTACTCCCTCCATTCCACAATGTAGTGCTTCCTCTATCCACGTGCTTCAACTTTGACCATAAATTTAACTATCAAGACCGATTGCGGCGGGAGCAAATATTATATCAATGAATTCATATTCGAAAGAAGTTTTCAATTATATAATTTTTTCTCCCGCCGCAGTTGGTCTCGTTGGTTAAATTTATGATCAAAGTTGAACCTCGGGAAGCACGGGCGCACTATATTTTGGAATGGAGGGAGTATGTAGTATAAGCATGTTCATGGTCCCGGCCGATCGATCGACCACACGATATTATATGTAGGGCCGCATGCACACGTCCTGAACACGCCACTACGCGGCAGCGTTTTGATTTGTCGCCATCGCCCATCGATATACCGTAATTTGTGGTCAGCAAATTTGACACCATTCATCGCCTCGGCCCCCCTCGACCTCCCTCCACCGCCGTGTTGGCCGCCGCCTCAGCCATCCCTTTAAGCCGCGTATTACACACACCCTCATCCCTAAGAGAGATAATGGATTGCTACTTCTCCATGAGTACTCCTTCCGTTTCAAAATAGATGATTTAAATGAAGGGAGTATAAGATAGATGATGAGGCTGCTGCTTCTCCTAAAATAGATAGGGAGGCTGCTTCTTCTTCGGTGAGGTTTCCGATCTATCCAGAAAAATGGCTTGACGCATGGTAGGATAATCAGATGCCTGAGAAATAGTAAAACCGAATTCAACTAGCTCTCCTCCGATCCATATAAATTCACACCGGCCGGCCAGTCTCGATGACACTTCTGCGTGTAGCTACGTACAGGCTCTTCATTGTTCTTGTTCCCCGGCAAACCCATGCACATGTCACCAACTAGGTACTATCTGTGAAGTGAATTTCATCCGTCGACCATGGGTATCCTAAAACTATCTATTCCATCTCTTAGTTATTTGTGAATGTTTTTCAAGGATGGAATAAGTGAATTTGAAGCGTCATGGTCGTAAAATTTTGTCTCCGGCAAGAGAGAGTAAGATTATCTCCAGCTGATACCCTAAATCCGGTTAGAGGCGTAAAAACTATGGTTTACTTCTATAAACCGGACCTAGCCGATCTCCTAAAACATATAGTGGAGTAAAAATTACTCCGAGCAGCCGCCGAGGAGTAAATATACTCATCCCCTTGGCCTCGGAGTAAAAAAAGATTCTCTCACCCTGCCACCCACTCCACCTTCTCTCCCGCCACACTCCGCCGCCCGTCCGCAGCGCCCCGTCAGCGATATGGCTGGATCCGGCTGCCGTCGCCGCTCCCCGCCGCCCATCCGAAGTGAGTGGCCGGCATGTTGGCATCATGGCACCACCACCTCCTTCTCCCTCGCTTCCTCTTCACGTGGCGTCGCCACCTCCTTCTCCCACGGCTCTTCTTCCCATGGCGCCGCCGACCTCCCACCGCCGCTGCCGCTGCTGCCAAACTACCACGGCATGCGGCAGCGGCAGTGTGGAACTTGGGTGGCGAAGATCTACGACCGCGACACCGAAAAGCGCCACAGGTCCAGTTCTTTCCATACGACGAAGACAGTGGTGCGTGCATACAACATAAAGTCGGTGCATCTCTACGACACTGCCGCCCGTCGTAATTTTCTAGATGGCTATCTGCCACTTCCGGAGCCGCCAGTGGACCGCCTCGTTGCCAATGCTCGCCAGATGCGAGGGGATCGGGTGGCCCGCAAGCTGCTTGCGGCTGAGGCCTAGATGACTGAGCTCTACCGCCGCTGCCCGAAGCGTGTCCAGGCTGAGCGCCGCATGTATGAGCAGTACGCCACGGGCCGTACCAAGGTGATTGACTCATCGAACGATGAGGAAGGCGGCAGCAAACGACAACGATGGCAGCAATGGAGGTGGTGGTAGCAACTCTGATTATGACATCAGCCCAGACCCTGCGGTCTGTAGTCTCTCCAGAGCCAAGTGGAAGGAGGTCGCCGAATCATCCGATGGCGATTGGATTTAGTAAGTTTTAGGTAAATTTCGGTTAAATTTGTAAGTTTTGGTGAATGGCATTGTAAGACATTGCACCGAATTTCGGTTTAGTATGGTTTAAGTAGTTGTTTGAATCAGATTTGTATTCATTTGCTTAAAATTCAGTTTTTACTCGGCTAAATTTAAGACATCGGCTAGGTCCGACCAAACAAAACTAGTCCACTAAGGTTTATTTGGGTGTTTACTCCATTATTTTCTAGGGAGACCGGCTAGAGGTACTCGAAGTACCTGTTTTGCTGCATGCACATGGATGGCAACGGATGCATGGGTCGGACTTTGCCGAGCTGGGACCAAATTAACACCTCTATATACACGGCCGACAAATACAACACTAATTTCACGAGAATACCCCGAGTTAGATTCACGTACAAAGATGATGTAAACAAAACAAAAGATTCACATACAAATAAAGCGGTAAGCTAATTAGGCGGGCAATGTACCGCACACATACCCTATGCACTTATGCAAGATATGTAGCACTAAAATTATTGAAAATTAAATTTAAATATATAAAAATAATAAGACTAGTGAGAGGCTGTGGTATAATAGTGAACAAAAGAAAGGAATGATGGATAGAGAGTAAGGACTACAGTAGTAAACAGATCGCGGGTCGAGGATAAAGCATCATGCATGATTGATTATGCATGTAGCTGCATGCATGGCCTTGTCCGTCCGGGCCACTGAATCCATGTACCGTGGAGCGCAGCGCACGTACTCGACCGTGGAGTGGAGCATAGTAAACCCATCATGCATGCTAATCATGGGCGTACGTGTCGCAATCATGCTATATATAACAGACCTTGTTTGATAGGCTGTATTTGAGCTTAATTTTGTGAACTTTTCTCTTCCATTGTCAATCATTTCAGTTGGATCTGAATCATTCCATGGACAAAGAGAACAAACATGTAAAACAAGTCTGAACTGAAATCTGAACCAAACTCAATTTTCAATTTTATTTGAAAACTGAACTAAAACAAGTCTAAACTGAAAACTGAAATTTGAACACGTAAAACAAGCCCGAACATGCCCGTACGTCGCCACTGATGAAACTATGTACCTAGGGTAGGGGCATGGACCTGTCCTAAGTGCCCTACCCAAGGACATCCCTAGAAGAAGTCACCTTTCAATCGACTTCAAGGTATCCCACTCGACGGATTCAAGACACTCGACCATGACGCTATCACTCGACCACGAAGCCAAGCACTCGACTGCAAGGAGTTCTACAGTCACTCCGCGCACAAACGATCAGTCATTAAGTAGCTCTTATGGTCATTATAGCACTTTATTAGGGGCGTTACCAGTAACGCCCAACCTTAATGTACTTTAAACCCTGCATTACTGAGGGCTGGAGGGGTCTGGCGAACTCTATATAAGCCACCCCCCTCCTCAGTATCAAGGGTTCGCACCCCTGTTATCCTTACACACATAATTCAATCGACCGCCTCCGGGCACCGAGACGTAGGGCTGTTACTTCCTCCAAGAAGGGCCTGAACTCGTAATCGTCGTGTGTTTACAACTCCTGCATAGCTAAGATCTACCCTCTCCATACTTACCCCCCTACATCACTGTCAGACTTAGAACCACGACAGTTGGCGCCCACCGTGGGGCTGGAATCTTAGCGCTTAATTGTAGAAGTTGCGATTTTTCCGATCTCCTTGATCATGGTTTCGGGTGGAGTTTTGGTGGAGGGTCGCGAGATCCGTCTCGGCGCGCTCACGTTCATCGCCGACGACTCCGCTTGGCTTCAAGAGGCTCCACTCGACATCGACGCGCTCCCCGTCCGCGGGGCAACGCACTTTCGCGCATGTGTTCGTGCCGTCCTCCTGCGGCAGCCGTCGACCCAATATCGGTCGGCTCCCGTGCCATCTCCCCACCTTGTCTCTCGCCGGCGCAAGCACTCTGGTCGATCGAGACTTCAGAGGTGGGTGAGGCATGCGGTGGCTCGCCAGTCGGCCACCCCACAAGTCGCGGCGATCGAGCCCGACGAATCTCTCTACGGCCTGTTCGACCTGTCGACTGGCTCCACAGAGACCGCATCCGAATGCGACAGTAGTGACCCCGCGGAGGAGGTTCTGGCAATTGATGGGACACGCAACCCTCCTGGTTTTCCCCGTACCGACGGAGGCGCGGGCGGGTGCGACCCGCCGCATCCCCACGAAGAGTATCTCCCCGACCCTCTCACGTCGTTGCAGCGAGAGGAGCTTCGCCGCCGGAACATGGATGCACTCCACACTCCTATCGTTGGAGAAACCCCCGAGGCCCGGGCCTTGGAGGACGCACGCTTGGCTAACTTGGCCGAGCGCACTCGACTGGAGAATCTCCAGCGGATACTCGACGAGCGAGCGCGTCAGCGGGCTCCTGAGTCCAGCCGACGTCAGCTCTTCCCGCCTACGCAGGTATATCGAACTCCAGTTCAGAATTTGGCAGCTGCGACCCGTATAGCAGAATCGATTCAACCCTCGTAGTCAGAGGCTGGCAGGGGCTTGGAGCAAATCAGAGCGTTGCTCCGGGAAGCGGGAAACCAGAATTCCGATGTTTCTCAGTCGCGGAATATGATCCACAGTCGATCCGCTTCAGCGGATACAGTGCAGTCGGCCCACAGCCCAAGATCGCCCCCGAGGCGTGAGGGACGTGTAGACCGGCACAGTCAGTACAGAAGAAATGAGCAGTATGATCACCCATTCGATCGTGATGATCGACGTCGGGTGCCAACCCCTCCCCCGAGGAGTGGGTCATACGCGCCTCGACAGCAAGATGACAGACGCCCTCATAGTGTTGGGCGGAGGCTTCCAGTCGAACCCAGAGAACCAGGCTTCGATGCGAGATCCATCCTCGTTCAAGGTTTGGTCGACAGGAACAGAGCTCACCGAGAAGGCCACGACAGAGATGCGCCTACCAGCAGCAGAGTACATGTTTCAGGGCCAGAGTGTTTCAGTCAAGCCATCAGGGCCGCAGTTATTCCTCCCAACTTCAGGTTGGCGACTGGAGTCAGCAAGTTCACTGGTGAGTCTAAGCCTGATACTTGGCTCGAAGATTACCGAGTGGCTGTCCAACTTGGGGGTGGCAATGATGAGGTGGCTATGAAGCATTTGCCTCTCATGTTAGAAGGCTTAGCCAGAGCGTGGCTGAATCAGTTAGCACCCAGCAGCATCTACACTTGGGAGGACCTCTCCCGAGTGTTTGTCACAACCTTTGAAGGAACATGCAAACGACCTGCAGGCCTTACGGAATTGCGGTCTTGCGTGCAGAAACCGAATGAAACTCTGAGGGATTACATCCAGAGGTGGATCACATTACATCACACAGTTGAGAATGTACCAGATCATCAAGCAGTTTGTGCCTTTAAAGAAGGCGTTAAGAACAGAGAATTGAATATGAAGTTCGGTCGAACCGGAGATATGTCTCTGAATCGGATGATGGAGATCGCCACCAAATACGCTAATGGTGAAGATGAGGAGCGACTCCGGAGCGGCAAGCACAAGGCATACGCCCAGGAAACTGGAGGCAATTCCAGTCGGAAACAAAAGCGGAAGGCCGAGCCAGCCGCTCCTGGGGAGGCCCTGGCCGTGAGAGGGAAAGTCTAAGGGAAAACCCAAAGGGCCTTGGAATCCCAAGAAAGTTAAAGACCAAGATGGAAATGATGTTTTGGATCTGCCGTGTCACATTCATACCAAGAAAGATGAAGAGGGTAAACTCATTTACCCAAAGCATAGCACTCAACAGTGTCGGCTCCTGATCCAGCAGTTTCAGGGCAAACAATCCAAAGATAAGGAAAAAGAGTCGGACAAAGTTGAGGACAAGGAAGATAGTGACGATGGATACCCTCAAGTCAATTCTACCTTGATGATTTTTGCTGATGTTGAAAGCAAAAGTCGACTGAAAGTCATTAACCGAGAAGTGAATATGGTTGCCCCGGCAACATCCAGTTATCTGAAGTGGTCTCAGACTGCCATCACATTCGACCAGTCTGATCACCCTACGCACATTGCCACCCCTGGGAGGCAAGCTTTGGTGGTCGACCCAGTTGTCGAAGGCACTTGACTGACCAAAGTCCTGATGGATGGCGGCAGCGGCCTGAACATATTGTATGCGGAAACATTGAAAGGGATGGGCATTCCGATGTCCAGGCTCAGTACCAGTAACATGAGCTTCCATGGAGTCATTCCTGGGAAGAAAGCCGAGTCACTCGGCCAGATTGCTCTTGATGTGGTTTTCGGTGATTCAAAGAATTACCGCAAGGAAAAGTTGGCATTCGAAGTTGTGGACTTCCAGAGTGCTTATCATGCTATTTTGGGCAGGCCAGCTTATGCACGCTTCATGGCTCGATCGTGTTATGTGTATCTCAAATTGAAGATGCCTGGCCCCAAAGGTGTGATCACTGTTACATGCAATCGGAAGAAAGCAGAAGAGTGTTTTCAGAAAGGTTCAAAGATTGCTGACGCTCAGATGGCAGTGGTCGAGCTGCAAGAGTACCAGAGGACTGCTGATCCGAGTGAATTGCTACGAGCCAAGAAGCCTGCTTCAGAATCAGCTTTTCAGTCGTCCCGTGAAATGAAGCCAGTCCACATTCACCCGACCGACCCCAATGCTGCTCCGACTCACATCTCAACGACGCTCGACTCCAAATAGGAAGAAGCGCTCATCCAGTTCCTCCGTGAGAACTGGGACATCTTCGCATGGAAGCCTTCTGACATGCCTGGAGTTCCCAGGGGACTGGCTGAGCACCGTCTACGAGTCGACCCAAAATTTAAGCCTGTGAAAGAACATCTTCGACGGTCCGCCGTCCAGAAGAGGAAAGCTATTGGCGAAGAGGTGGCTCGGCTCTTAGCAGCAGAGTTCATCCGAGAGATTTACCACTCCGAGTGGCTCGCCAATGTTGTCATGGTCCCCAAGAAGGACAAGTCGCTTCACATGTGCATTGACTTTAAACATATCAATCAGGCCTGCCCGAAAGACCATTTTCCTCTCCCCCGCATCGACCAAATAGTCGACTCGACCGCGGGGTGTGAGCGATTGTCTTTTCTAGACACCTACTCCGGGTACCATCAGATCCGTCTGTATGGGCCCGATGAGATTAAAACAGCTTTCATCACTCCATTCGGGTGCTTCTGTTATGTCACCATGCCATTCGGCCTCAAGAACGCCGGATCCACGTTCATGAGGATGATTCAGAAGTGTTTACTCACTCAAATCAGTCGGAATGTGGAGGCATACATGGACGATATTGTGGTTAAGTCACGGAAAGGTTCCGACCTGCTGACTGACCTTGTTGAAACCTTTGCCAACCTCAGGAGGTATGATATCAAACTCAATCCATCAAAGTGCACATTTGGAGTTCCAGGTGGAAAGTTACTCGGTTTTCTCGTTTCCGAACGAGGAATCGACGCCAATCCCGAAAAAGTTGGCACCATACTCCGGATGAAGCGTCCTGTGCATGTGCACGATGTTCAGAAGCTTACAGGTTGCTTGGCCGCTCTAAGTCGATTCATTTCTCGTCTCGATGAAAAGGCGTTGCCTCTTTACCGACGGATGAATAAGTCTGACAAGTTTGAGTGGACTCCAGAAGCTGATGCAGCGTTTGCAGACCTCAATGCTCTGCTATCCACCCAGCCGGTGCTTGCTGCCCCAATCAGTAAAGAGCCTCTGCTGCTTTACATTGCAGCCACGGGACAAGTTGTCAGTACAGTACTTACGGTCGAGCGGGAAGAAGAAGGAAAGGCCTTCAGAGTTCAGCGCCCAGTATATTATGTGTCTGAAGTTTTGACTCCTTCAAAACAAAGATACCGTCATTACCAGAAGCTTGTATATGGGATTTATATAACCACGAAGAAGGTTGCACATTACTTCTCTGACCACTCCATTACAGTCATCAGTGACGCCCCACTGTCAGAGATTCTGCACAACAGAGATGCAACTGGTCGAGTGGCAAAGTGGGCGATTGAACTCCCTCCCTTAGATGTCAAGTTTGAGGCAAAGATGGCTATCAAGTCCCAAGCAATTGCAGATTTCGTCGCCGAGTGGATTGAACAACAACTTCCGACTCAAGTTCACTCAGAGCACTGGACCATGTTCTTCGATGGATCTAAGATGCTGAATGGTTCCGGTGCTGGGGTAGTATTGGTCTCCCCCCGAGGAGATAAGCTCAGATATGTTCTCCAGATTCACTTCGATTCCTCCAATAATGAAGCAGAATATGAAGCACTTTTGTATGGGTTGCGCATGGCCATTTCACTTGGCGTCCATCGCCTCATGGTCTATGACGACTCAGATTTGGTGGTTAATCAAGTGATGAAGGAGTGGGACGTCAGAAGTCCAGCTATGACAGGTTACTGTAATGCGGTGAGAAAGTTAGAAAAGAAATTCGAGGGGTTAGAGCTTCATCACATCCCCCGACTGAAAAATCAAGCAGCTGATGATTTGGCAAAGATAGGCTCCAAGAGAGAAACCATTCCCAGCAATGTGTTTTTGGAGCACATCCACTCACCGTCGGTTAAGGAGGATCCTTTTACAGAAGAAGCCTTGCAGCCGAAAAGTGCCACAGATCCGACTGAAGTCGAAATTCCTGTTGTGCTCGAGTTAATCATGGAAGTCTTGGTAATCACTCCCGACTGGACGATACCGTACATCGCGTATATCTTAAGGAAAGAACTCCCGGAGGACGAAGAAGAGGCTCGGCAGATCGTCCGTCGATCCAAAGCCTTCACAGTCATAAAGGGACAGTTGTATAGAGAAAGCGCAACTGGAATCGGTCAGAAGTGTATAACACCAGAAGAAGGTCAGATAATACTTGATGATATCCACTCGGGGACCTGTGGTCACCATGCGTCCTCTTGGACCATCGTGGCTAAAGCATACCGAGCGGGATTTTACTGGCTGAGAGCAAATGAAATGGCAAAGGAAATAGTCGACAAGTGTGAGGGGTGTCAGTTCTACTCCAACATGTCGCACAAGCCTGCATCAGCCCTGAAGACCATTCCACTCATCTGGCCCTTTACTGTATGGGGCCTAGATATGGTTGGTCCACTGAGAACAGGCAGGAGCGGCTTCACACATGTGCTTGTTGCAGTCGACAAGTTTACCAAATGGATTGAAGCTAAACCTATTAAGAATCTTGATGCTAGCACTACTATCAGTTTCATCAGGGAGTTAACATTCAGATATGGAGTCCCGCATAGCATCATCACTGACAAGGGGTCAAACTTTGATTCAGACAAGTTCAGAGCTTTCTACGCCTCTCAGGGCACACGGGTCGACTACGCGTCGGTTGCACACCCCCAGTCGAATGGGCAAGCTGAAAGGGCGAATGGTCTGATCCTCAAAGGACTAAAACCCCGACTGATGCGTGATCTCAGGCACGCAACGGGTGCATGGGTCGACGAGCTTCGGTCAGTTCTGTGGGGATTAAGGACCACCTCGAATCGGTCGACTAGAAGAACTCCGTTCTTTCTGGTCTACAGAGCCGAAGCAGTCCTACCGAGTGATCTACTTCACAACGCACCCCGAGTTGAGCTCTACACCAAAGACGAAGCCGAACAAGCCCGGCAAGACGCAGTCGACCTCCTGGAAGAAGAAAGAGAAATGGCAATGATCCGATCGACCATTTATCAGCAAGACTTGCGTCGATTCCATGCCAGAAACGTGAAGAGCCGAGATTTCCAAGAAGGAGATTTGGTCCTCCGAGTGGATCAACAGAAACCGCACAAGCTTGATCCTACTTGGGAAGGCCCCTTCATCGTCACCAGAGTCCTCCACAATGGAGCGTATCACCTTTACAATGTCGATCGTCAGATCGATGAGCCACGAGCTTGGAATACGGAGCTACTCCGCCCCTTTTACACTTGAATTCTCACTCGGATGAGATGTAATAAGAAAAACTTCTGTAGTTCATATATCAAAGACAAGAGTGTTATAATTGTTCCTATAGTTGTTGTCGCTTTTGTTTACGTGTGAAAACCCCAGTGGGTGGCTTAGCTGCGAATCCGTTTCCCCTAAGTTTGTAAAAAAAATCCTACCGAGTGGTGAGCCAGCCTCCCACTCGGGGGCTTAGCTGCAGCTCAGTGCTCGCCTAAGTTTGAAAAAATCATATCGAGTGGAGAGAAAACCTCCCACTCGGGGGCTTAGCTGCAGCCCAGTGCTCGCCTAAGTGTTTAAAAATCCTACCGAGTGGAGAGCAAACCTCCCACTCGGGGGCTTAGCTGCAGCCCAATGCTCGCTTAAGTGTTTAAAAACCCTACCGAGTGGAGTCCAAACCTCCCACTCGGGGGCTTAGCTGCAGCTCAGTGCTCGCCTAAGTTTGAAAAAATCCTACCGAGTGGAGAGCAAACCTCCCACTCGGGGGCTTAGCTGCAGCCCAGTGCTCGCCTAAGTGTTTGAAATCCTACCGAGTGGTGAGCCAGACTCCCACTCGGAGGCTTAGCTGCAGCCCAATGCTCGCCTAAGTTTGAAAAAATCCTACCGAGTGGAGAGCAAACCTCCCACTCGGAGGCTTAGCTGCAGCCCAGTGCTCGCCTAAGTTTGAAAAAATCCTACCGAGTGGAGAGCAAACCTCCCACTCGGGGGCTTAGCTGCAGCCCAGTGCTCGCCTAAATTTGAAAAAATCCTACCAAGTGGAGAGCAAACCTCCCACTCGGGGGCTTAGCTGCAGCCCAGTGCTCGCCTAAGTTTGAAAAAATCCTACCGAGTGGAGAGCAAACCTCCCACTCGGGGGCTTAGCTGCAGCCCAGTGCTCGCCTAAGTTTGAAAAAATCCTACCAAGTGGAGAGCAAACCTCCCACTCGGGGGCTTAGCTGCAGCCCAGTGCTCGCCTAAGCGTTTAAAATCCTACCAAGTGGAGAGCAAACCTCCCGCTCGGGGGCTTAGCTGCAGCCCAGTGCTCGCCTAAGTTTGAAAAAATCCTGCCGAGTGGAGAGCAAACCTCCCACTCGGGGGCTTAGCTGCAGACCAGCGCTCGCCTAAGTACGGAATGCAACCCAATCCGCTAGGACGACGAGGTGTGAATCGACTGCTACCTTCTGCTTCGGAGATGCAAAACAAATACGAGGTTATTTCAAGTGAAGATCAAGTTCCACTCGACGGATAATCCAGGAAGATATTCAACGATAAATCAAATCCACATAATACCTAAAGGTCCCGGACCTCAGATCAAAGTACTCGAGCCCTCGGCTCGACAGAGTTTAACGGTTACAAAATCCACTCGGCATCCCGAGGCAAATTTAAAGTGAGGCATGAAAGTTTTTATTCCTCAGGCGGAGGACTGGAAGGGGCAACGAACTCGTCCAAGTCGATCCCGTCTGCAATACGGGTGGCAGCAGCAATGAAAGTCTCCATGAAGTCTTGAAAGCTGAGCTTCCTGGTATTGGCAACTTGGATGGCAGCTAGCTTCTCCTCTCGCACCTCTTTGCAGTGGACGCGAACCAGAGACAGAGCAACATCAGCACCACACCTTGCGGAGGACTTTTCTTCCATTCCGCCACTCGACCAGGAACGTCATTTAGTCGAGTCATCAGAGACTCGAGGTTATTCGGAAGAGTCATCCTGGGCTAGAGCGACGTGTCGATCCGCGACACTGCAACCTTCAGTCGTGCTAGATAATCAACCACGCTGGCAACTCGAGACTCCAGTCGGAGCACGTTCATGGCAGCCTCATCCTTCACAAGAGAGTTTGCGGGGTCCAAGCCTGGCTCCACTCGACTGGTCTCCTCTTCGAAGTTCTGGCAGAATTCTGTAAAAACGCTTCAAGTATAAGACAGTAACTCTACGCGAGTTTGGTAACTGCAAGACAGTCGGGCTGGAGTAATTACCCTCGAGCATGACGAACAGCTTCTTGGCGAGTCCACCAAGATAAGCCTCCAGATCGTTCTTCTTCCCCGCCAGTTCGCTTGTCTTGTCATTCAGAGCAATCTTGTCGTTCTTCAGACGGCTGATCTCCTAATTAGCTGCGTCGAGAGCAGCTTTCAGTCTGGAGTTCTCCTGTTCATTCAAGAGTACCGACTGATGCCAGCTTTTCTTTAGCAAGCTTCGTTTTGTTCAAGGCCTCCTTCTGCGCTTCGGCAAGATCTTGATCCTTCTTCTTCAGAGCTTCTTCCAGTTTATCTACAGCACGTCGAGTGAAATTAGCATCAAGAACAGACAAGAAAGAAAAGTCACTCGTCAAAAATAGAGAACCTCACCAGCCATACCTTTTTCTTCTTCTCGCGCCTTCTGCAAGTTCTCTTGAGCAAGCTTCAAGTCAAGGTTGAGCTGGATTTGCTTATTCTCCAACTCAGTGTAGCGAGCTACAAGTTCGCAGGATTTCTGCAAAAATTAGTCGACAGACGACCAGGATAAGTTACTTCCGAGTAACTAAGAGACAATGATGGCGTTTCTAAGACTACAGCCGAATCAAAAACATTCAACAGTAGTCTCGGGGACTACACCCAGTGGGTGCACTCAGCGTGCCCCCACTGTTTTAAAAAAAATATCGACTGCCCGCAGTCGACCGGATACAGTTCCATTCGACATGGCCTGACCAGACCGAGTGAAGAAGTACAACTACAACAACACAATACAAAGACTACAGTCGACTGCCAGCAGTCCACCGTAGTCTCGGGGACTACAGCCAGTGGGTGCACTTAGCGTGCCCCCACTCGACCAAGAATTGACAGACACACCCAGTGGGCGTACAGATATAAAGATCTTCAGAAAAGAGATTCTTCAAACAGCATATCTTAACAGAACAAGTGTTGAGTCGACTGACCTGGACGTTGCTCTGAAGAGCTGAACTCGCGTCATAAGCTGCTTGGCTGGCTTCCCGAACCACCTTCACTTGCTCCATCATGATTCTCGCCTGGCGTATAGCCTCTTTTGCGGCACCCACTTGGTCCTCAGGGACGGGGTATGTGGCAAAAAGCGAAGGCGGATTCGCAGTCGACGTCGAAGGCCACACGCTCGTCAGAGGAGAAGCGAAAGTCACGGAAGTCTGAGTGGTATCACCACCATCACAAGCTTCGGCCTCTGGCGCCGGGGTAGTCTGTGGGGTCTTGCCAGTCAGAGCCCTCCTGTTTCTTCTCGCCCTCAGCGGCACATCGTCGTCGTCATCAGGGAGGTCAATGACATGAGGAGGAGCTACAGGAAAAATTCAATCGACCAGAGTTATAAGAAATATTCAGTCGACCCAAGGCAGGACATCAGTAATCATACCAGGGTTGGAAGTAACATCATCTTCCATCTCTTGATCACCGTCCTTGGCGGAGATTTCAGAAGTAGCAGCACTGCAAATTTCGGAAGTCAGTCAGCTGGCCCAATGAATCGACCAAGGATCTGTCCATAGTGGACAAAGGAAAACAAGTTCTATTATTACCCAGAAATGGTGGGGACAATCATCTTCATCCTGGGCAGAGCCTTGGACGGCTTGGACGACGCCGTGCGCGGATGCTTGGGAGCTTTTTCAGTCGGCGCTGGAGAAGAGGTCCGAGGGCGCTTCGACGACTGCCCAACGGGATCAGTCGCCTTACCACATTCCCGCGCAGGGTCGTGTGTAAGCTTAGATCGCCTTTCCGAGCGGGGAGGTTCAGCTTCCTCCTCCTTCTCTTCTTCGTCGGAGTCGACGTCGTCGTCCCCCTCTCCTTTGCCGTCAGATTCCCACTCTCCTTGTTCGTCCCCGCTTTCGCCTCCGCTCGCCTCTCCTTCCTTGGCCTGCTCCTGCGCTCCATTGGGTGTCGAGTACATCTCTGTAGTTGCCTGGAGAACAGCAGACAAGACGAAAGTCAGTCGATCGATTCAAAGAGAGCAAATGAAAAAGAAAGGCAAGATCTCAGTCAAGATCACAAGGTCAGACCTGGTCCACTTCGTATGTGTTGTCGAGTGGAGGAACCCTCCTGGCTCCTTGGGGGTTGTCTTTGTTCCCTGTGATGCTCGACAGCCACCCTTCCAGCGCCTCGTCAGTGACCTCCTCTGGGTGAACCCGAGTGGTGTCCTCGAGACCCGAGTACAGCCACATCGGGTGGTCACGAGCTTGGAGCGGTTGGATGCGCCTCCGAAGG
Organism: Aegilops umbellulata; assembly: GCA_032464435.1. NCBI lineage: Eukaryota > Viridiplantae > Streptophyta > Magnoliopsida > Poales > Poaceae > Aegilops > Aegilops umbellulata. Next base: position 660,896,410 of record CP136057.1, read on the forward strand.
AAGACCTCCAGCAAGTCCATGCTGGTCACGCCATCTCGGACAAGCTGAACCACTCGACCAACCAGCACTTTGACTTGCGCTCTTTCCTCCGGCAACACTTTCAGAGAGGCAGGTTTTTGAGCTCGGTTCAGAGAAAAAGGGGGAATCCCATGTTGGAAATATGCCCTAGAGGCAATAATAAAAGCATTATTATTATATTTTCTTGTTCATGATAATTGTCTTTTATTCATGCTATAATTGTGTTATCCGGAAATCATAATACATGTGTGAATAGTTAGACACCAACATGTCCCTAGTAAGCCTCTAGTTGATTAGCTCGTTGATCAATAGATAGTCATGGTTTCCTGGCTCTGGACATTGGATGTCACTGATAACGAGATCACATCATTAGGAGAATGATGTGATGGACAAGACCCAATCCTAAGCATAGCACAAGATCATGTAGTTCGTTTTGCTAGACCCAATCTACACACTTAAGGTTCGGTGACGCTAGGGTTGTATGAATATGAGTATGCAGCAAACCGAATGTTGTTTGGAGTTCCGGATGAGATCCCGGACGTCACGAGGAGTTTCGGAATGGTCCGAAGGTAAATAATTATATATAGGAAGTGTTGTTTCGGCCATCGGGAAAGTTTCAGGGTCACCCGGTATTGTACCGGGACCACCGGAAGTGTCCCGGGGGTCCACCGGGTGGGGCCACCCATCCCGGAGGGCCCCATGGGCTGAAGTGGGGAGGGGAACGAGCCCTTAGTGGGCTGGTGCGCCCCCCTAGGCCCACTCCTTGCGCCTAGGGTTGAAACCCTAGGGTGGGGGGCGCCCCACTTGCCTTGGGGGGCACTCCACCCCCTTGGCCGCCGCCCCCCCTTGGAGATTGGATCTCCAGGGGGGCGGCGCCCTCCAGGGGCCTATATAAAGGGAAGAGGGAGGGGGCAGCCGCACCCTTGAGCCTTGGTGCCTCCCTCCCCCTGCTACACCTCCTCCTCCCACAGTTGCTTGACGAAGCCCTGCCGGAGTTCTGCTCCATCCACCACCACGCTGTCGTGCTGCTGGATCATCATCAACCTCTCCTTCCCCCTTGCTGGATCAAGACGAAGGAGACGTCACGCTGACCGTACGTGTGTTGAACGCGGAGGTGCCGTCCGTTCGGCGCTAGGATCTCCGGTGATAGGATCACGACGAGAAGAACTACCTCAACCCCGTTCTTTTGAACGCTTCCGCTCGTGATCTACAAAGTGGTATGTAGATGCATCTCTCCTTTCACTTGTTGCTTAGATGAACTCATAGATGGATCTTGGTGAAACCGTAGGAAAATTTTTATTTTCTGCAACGTTCCCCAACAGTGGCATCATGAGCTAGGTCTATGCGTAGTTCTCTTTGCACGAGTAGAACACAATCTGTTGTGGGCGTAGATTTTGTCAACTTTCTTGCCGCTACTAGTCTTATCTTGCTTCAGCGGTATTGTGGGATGAAGCGGCCCGGACCAACCTTACACGTACGCTTACGTGAGACCAGTTCCGCCGACTGACATGCACTAGTTGCATAAGGTGGCTGGCGGATGTCTGTCTCTCCCACTTTAGTTGGAGCGGATTCGATGAAAAGGGTCCTTATGAAGGGTAAATAGAAGTTGACAAATCACGTTGTGGCTTTCACTTAGGTAAGAAAACGTTCTTGCTAGAACCCTAATGCAGCCACGTAAAACTTGCAACAACAATTAGAGGACGTCTAACTTGTTTTTGCAGCAAGTGTTTCCTGATGTGATATGGCCAAAGTTGTGATGAGTGATGAATGATATATGTGATGTATGAGATCATGTTCTTGTAATAGGAATCACGACTTGCATGTCGATGAGTATGACAACCGGCAGGAGCCATAGGAGTTGTCTTTATTTTTTGTATGACCTGCGTGTCATTGAAGAACGCCATGTAAATTACTTTACTTTATTGCTAAACGTGTTAGCCATGGAAGTAGAAGTAGTCGTTGGCGTGACAACTTCATGAAGACACGATGATGGAGATCATGGTGTCATGCCGGTGACAAGATGATCATGGAGCCCCGAAGATGGAGATCAAAGGAGCTATATGATATTGGCCATATCATGTCACTATTATATAATTGCATGTGATGTTTGTTATGTTTATGCATCTTGTTTACTTAGAACGACGGTAGTAAATAAGATGATCCCTTGTAACAATTTCAAGAAGTGTTCTCCCCTAACTGTGCACCGTTGCTAAAGTTCATCGTTTCGAAGCACCACGTGATGATCGGGTGTGATAGATTCTTACATTCACATACAACGGGTGTAAGACAGTTTTACACATGCAAAACACTTAGGGTCAACTTGACGAGCCTAGCATGTACAGACATGGCCTCGGAACACAGAGACCGAAAGGTCGAACATGAGTCATATGGAAGATACGATCAACATGGAGATGTTCACCGACGATGACTAGTCCGTCTCACGTGATGATCGGACACGGCCTAGTCGACTCGGATCATGTAACACTTAGATGACTAGAGGGATGTCTAATCTGAGTGGGAGTTCATTGAAATAATTTGATTAAGATGAACTTAATTATCATGAACTTAGTCTAAAACCTTTGCAAATATGTCTTGTAGATCAAATGGCCGCCGCAAATGTCAACATGAACTTCAACGCATTCCTAGAGAAAACCAAGCTGAAAAATGATGGCAGCAACTATACGGACTGGGTCTGGAACCTGAGGATCATCCTCATAGCTGCCAGGAAATAATATGTCCTAGAAGCACCGCTAGGTGAAGCACCCATCCCAGAGAACCAAGATGTTATGAACGCTTGGCAGTAGCGTGCTGATGACTACTCCCTCGTTCAGTGCGGCATGCTTTACAGCTTAGAACCGGGGCTCCAAAAGCATTTTGAGCAACACAGAGCATATGAGATGTTCGAAGAGCAGAAAATGGTTTTCCAAGCTCATGCCCGGGTCGAGAGATATGAAGTCTCCGACAAGTTCTACAGTTGTAAGATGGAGGAAAATAGTTCTGTCAGTGAACACATACTCAAGATGTCTGGGTTGCACAACCGCTTGACTCAGCTGGAGATTAACCTCCCAGACGAGGCGGTCATTGACAGAATCGTTCAGTCGCTCCAACCTAGCTACAAGAGCTTTGTGATGAACTTCAATATGCAGGGGATGGAAAAGACCATTCCTAAATTATTTGCAATGCTGAAAACAGCAGAGGTTGAAATCAAGAAAGAACATCAAGTGTTGATGGTCAATAAGACCCCACTAAGTTCAAGAAGGGCAAGGGTAAGAAGAACTTCAAGAAGGACGGCAAGGATGTTGCCATGCCCGGTAAGCCAGTTGCCGGGAAGAAGTCAAAGAATGGACCCAAGCCTGAGACTGAGTGCTTTTATTGCAAGGGGAAGGGTCACTTGAAGCGGAACTGCCCCAAATACTTAGCGGACAAGAAGGCCGGCAACACTAAAGGTATATATGATATACATGTAATTGATGTGTACCTTACTAGTACTCGTAGTAACTCCTGGGTATTTGATACCGGTGCCGTTGCTCATATTTGTAACTCACAGCAGGAGCTGCGGAATAAGAGAAGACTGGCGAAGGACGAGGTGACGATGCGCGTCGGGAATGGTTCCAAGGTCGATGTGATCGCCGTCGGCATGCTACCTCTACATTTACCTACGGGATTAGTTTTAAACCTTAATAATTGTTATTTAGTGCCAAGTTTGAGCATGAACATTGTATCAGGATCTCGTTTAATACAAGATGGCTACTCATTTAAATCTGAGAATAATGGTTGTTCTATTTATATGAGAGATATGTTTTATGGTCATGCTCCGATGGTCAATGGTTTATTCTTAATGAATCTCGAGCGTAATGTTACACATATTCATAGTGTGAATACCAAAAGAATTAAAGTTGATAACGATAGTCCCACATACTTGTGGCACTGCCGCCTTGGTCACATTGGTGTCAAGCGCATGAAGAAGCTCCATGCTGATGGACTTTTAGAGTCTCTCGATTATGAATCATTTGACACATGCGAACCATGCCTCATGGGCAAAATAACCAAGACTCTGTTCTCTGGAACAATGGAGCGAGCAACCAACTTATTGGAAATCATACATACTGATGTGTGCGGTCCAATGAGCGTTGAGGCTCGCGGAGGATATCGTTATGTTCTCACTCTCACTGATGACTTGAGTAGGTATGGGTATGTCTACTTGATGAAACACAAGTCTGAGACCTTTGAAAAGTTCAAGGAATTTCAGAATGAGGTAGAGAATCAACGTGACCGAAAGATAAAGTTTCTACGATCAGATCGTGGAGGAGAATATTTAAGTCACGAATTTGGTACGCACTTAAAGAAATGTGGAATCGTTTCACAACTCACACCGCCTGGAACACCTCAACGAAACGGTGTGTCCGAACGTCGTAATCGCACTCTATTGGATATGGTGCGGTCTATGATGTCTCTTACCGATTTACCGCTATCATTTTGGGGATACGCTCTAGAGACAGCTACATTCACTTAAGTAGGGCACCGTCTAAATCCGTTGAGACGACACCGTATGAATTATGGTTTGGGAAGAAACCAAAGCTATCGTTTCTAAAAGTTTGGGGATGCGATGCTTATGTCAAGAAACTTCAACCTGAAAAGCTCGAACCCAAGTCGGAAAAATGCGTCTTCATAGGATACCCTAAGGAAACCATTGGGTATACCTTCTACTTAAGATCTGAAGGCAAGATCTTTGTTGCCAAGAACGGATCCTTTCTGGAAAAAGAGTTTCTCTCGAAAGAAGTAAGTGGGAGGAAAGTAGAACTCGACGAAGTACTACCTCTTGAACCGGAAAGTAGTGCAGCTCATGAAAATGTTCCTATGGTGCCTACATCCACTGAAGAGGAAATTAATGATGATGATCAAGTTACTTCGAATCAAGTTGCTACTGAAATTCGTAGGTCCACAAGGACACGTTCCACACCAGAGTGGTACGGCAACCCTGTCTTGGAAATCATGTTGTTAGACAACGGTGAACCTTCAAACTATGAAGAAGCGATGGCAGGCCCAGATTCCAACCTTGAGGCCATGAAATCCGAGATAGGATCCATGTATGAAAACAAAGTGTGGACTTTGACATACTTGCCCGATGATCGGCGAGCGATAGAAAACAAATGGATCTTTAAGAAGAAGACGGACGCGGATGGTAATGTCACCATCTATAAAGCTCGACTTGTCGCTAAGGGTTATCGGCAAGTTCAAGGGGTTGACTACGATGAGACTTTCTCTCCCGTAGCGAAGCTAAAGTCTGTCCGAATCATGTTAGCAATTGCCGCATACTATGATTATGAGATATGACAAATGGACGTCAAAACAGCATTCCTTAACGGTTATCTTAAGGAAGAACTGTATATGATGCAGCCGGAAGGTTTTGTCGACCCTGAGAATGCTAACAAGGTGTGCAAGCTCCAGCGATCCATTTATGGGCTGGTGCAAGCATCTCGGAGTTGGAACATTCGCTTTGATGAGATGATCAAAGCGTTTGAGTTTATGCAGACTTATGGAGAAGCCTGCGTTTACAAGAAAGTGAGTGGGAGCTCTGTAGCAATTCTCATATTATATGTAGATGACATACTCTTGATGGGAAATGATATAGAACTTTTGGACAGCATTAAGGCCTACTTGAATAAGAGTTTTTCAATGAAGGACCTTGGAGAAGCTGCTTATATATTAGGCATCAAGATCTATAGAGATAGATCAAGACGCCTCATAGGTCTTTCATAAAGCACATACCTTGATAAGTTTTGGAAGAAGTTCAAAATGGATCAGTCCAAGAGAGGGTTCTTGCCTGTATTGCAAGGTGCGAAATTGAGCTCGGCTCAATGCCCCACCACAACAAAGGATAAAGAAGAGATGAGTGTCATCCCCTATGCTTCAGCCATAGGATCCATTATGTATGCCATGTTGTGTAGCAGACCCGATGTAAACCTTGCCATAAGTTTGGTAGGTAGGTACCAAAGTAACCCCGAGAAGGAACACTGGACAGCGGTCAAGAATATCCTGAAGTACCTGAAAAGGACTAAGGACATGTTTCTCGTTTATGGGGGTGATGAAGAGCTCGTCGTAAAGGGTTATGTTGACGCTAGCTTCGACACAGATCTGGATGACTCTAAGTCACAAACCGAATACGTGTATATGTTGAATGGTGGAGCAGTAAGCTGGTGCAGCTGCAAGCAGAGCATCGTGGCGGGATCTACATGTGAAGCGGAGTACATGGCAGCCTCGGAGGCAGCACATGAAGCAATTTGGGTGAAGGAGTTCATCACCGACCTAGGAGTCATACCCAATGCGTCGGGGTTGATCAAACTCTTCTGTGACAACACTGGAGCTATTGCACTTGCCATGGAGCCCAGGTTTCACAAGAAGACAAGTCACATCAAGCGTCGCTTCAACTCCATTCGTGAAAATGTTCAAGATGGAGACATAGAAATTTGCAAAGTGCATACAGATCTGTATGTCGCAGATCCGTTGACTAAACCTCTTCCGCGAGCAAAACATGATCAGCACCAGAACTCTATGGGTGTTCGATTCATCACAATGTAACTAGATTATTGACTCTAGTGCAAGTGGGAGACAGTTGGAAATATTCCCTAGAGGCAATAATAAAAGCATTGTTATTATATTTCCTTGTTCATGATAATTGTCTTTTATTCATGCTATAATTGTGTTATCCGGAAATCGTAATACATGTGTGAATATTTAGACACCAACATGTCCCTAGTAAGCCTCTAGTTGACTAGCTCGTTGATCAATAGATAGTCATGGTTTCCTGGCTATGGACATTGGATGTCACTGATAACGAGATCACATCATTAGGAGAATGATGTGATGGACAAGACCCAATCCTAAGCATAGCACAAGATCGTGTAGTTCGTTTTGCTAGAGCTTTTCAATGTCAAGTATCTTTTCCTTAGACCATGAGATCGTGTAACTCCCGGATACCGTAGGAGTGCTTTGGGTGTACCAAACGTCACAACGTAACTAGGTGACTATAAAGGTGCACTACAGGTATCTCCGAAAGTGTCTGTTGGGTTGACACGGATCGAGACTGGGATTTGTCACTTCGTATGACGGAGAGGTATCACCGAGCCCACTCGGTAATGCATCATCATATTGAGCTCAATGTGACCAAGTGTCTGGTCACGGGATCATGCATTACGGCACGAGTAAAGTGACTTGTCGGTAATGAGACTCGATGGGATACCGATGATCGAGTCTCGGGAAAGTAACGTAACGCTTGACAAAGGGAATTGCATACGGGGTTGCTTGAATCCTCGACATCATGGTTCATCCGATGAGATCATCGAGGAGCATGTGGGAGCCAACATGGGTATCCAGATCCCGCTGCTGGTTATTGCCCGAGAGCCGTCTCGGTCATGTCTACGTATCTCCCAAACCCGTAGGGTCTACACACTTAAGGTTCGGTGACGCTAGGGTTGTATGAATATGAGTATGCAGCAAACCGAATGTTGTTCGGAGTCCCGGATGAGATCCCGGACGTCACGAGGAGTTTCGAAATGGTCCGGAGGTAAATAATTATATATAGGAAGTGCTATTTCGGCCATCGGGAAAGTTTCGGGGTCACCCGGTATTGTACCGAGACCACCGGAAGTGTCTCGGGGGTCCACCGGGTGGGGCCACCCATCCCGGAGGGCCCCATGGGCTGAAGTGGGGAGGGGAACGAGCCCTTAGTGGGCTGGTGCGCCCCCCTAGGCCCACCCCCTGTGCCTAGGGTTGAAACCCTAGGGTGGGGGGGGCGCCCCACTTGCCTTGGGGGGCACTCCACCCCCTTGGCCGCCGCCCCCCCTTGGAGATTGGATCTCCAGGGGCCTATATAAAGGGGAGAGGGAGGGGGCAGCCGCACCCTTGAGCCTTGGCGCCTCCCTCCCCCTGCTACACCTCCTCCTCCTCCCACAGTTGCTTGGCGAAGCCCTGCCGGAGTTCTGCTGCATCCACCACCACGCTGTCGTGTTGCTGGATCATCATCAACCTCTCCTTCCCCCTTGCTGGATCAAGACGAAGGAGACGTCACGCTGACAGTACGTGTGTTGAACGCGGAGGTGCCGTCCGTTCGGCGCTAGGATCTCCGGTGATAGGATCACGACGAGAACAACTACCTCAACCCCGTTCTTTTGAACGCTTCCACTCGCGATCTACAAAGTGGTATGTAGATGCATCTCTCCTTTACTCGTTGCTTAGATGAACTCATAGATGGATCTTGGTGAAACCGTAGGAAAATTTTTATTTTCTGCAACGTTCCCCAACAGCCCAGTCGACTGCCCTGGGGTCGCCTGGTCTTGGCAATAAAACCAGGTCGACTGCCAACCACGGACCGACTCGGAAAAAGTGATAGACGGAAAAGAACTTTTTCCCCTCGTCTGAATCGCCAGGCCCCCACACAGCTGGATCACTTGTGTCCGTTCATCACTCGACTTGGCCTTCTTTACCGATTGGGAGCGGCAAGTGAAGATGTGTTTAAAGAGTCCCCAATGGGGGCGGCAACCCAAGAAACTTTCACACAAGGAAACGAAAGCAGCAAGATACACGATGGAATTGGGAGTGAAGTGATGGAGCTGCGCTCCGAAGAAGTTCATAAAGCTCCGGAAGAAAGGATGAGGAGGCAGAGAAAACCCGCGATCGATATGGGTGGCGAGGAGGACGCACTCACCATCAAGAGGCTGGGGTTCGATTTCTTTCCCCGCGAGACGCGCAACTTCATGGGGAATGACTCCCCCCCTCGACCATATCATCAAGATCCTCCTGCCGAATCACCGACGGCATCCAATCGCCCTGGATCCAACCTTTGGGCAGAGCAGTCCTCGAGGAAGATCCGCCCCGAGCGGACTTATTCCCCTTCCCCTGCACCGCCGCCTTCTTCGCGCGCTCCAAAGCCGACGTCTTATCCTTCACCATTGTCGCCGACGAGGCTCGAACGGACCTACGGCGCTAGGGTAAGAGCGGAGGTGGTGGAGGGATTTGGGAAGGGAGAAGGAAAGCTAAGGGCGCACTGTTCGGAGGCCCCGAACCGGCAACTTATAAGAGGTCGCTTCCGAGTGGCTGACTGGTAGGCCCAGGCAATCCCGTCAAATCCCGCAATAGGCGCGCGCGGTACGTGGCGAAAAAGGTGGCGCGGAGATCGAGGAGCCTCCATCTTATCTTGTCCGATTCCTGCGGCCGCTCCCGTCCCGCGCGCTTCTCGAAATTCAAATCCCGCAAAATCCGCGAGGTGTAGGGCAATTCGTCAAACAGAAGATCCCTTTCACACCATCACCCGGAACTTCACAAGTGAGGAGATTCACTCGACCAAAGGGTTGGAATGGATCAAGGCGACCGAAAGAGGTTGACGACATCATCCGTGACGATTGATCCAAAACAAGGCGCTCATGTAGCACAGAGAACCAGCCGGAAGGGTCCCCAACCCCTTCCCACTCAAACCTCTATCCATTCGGGGGCTAATGATGAAACTATGTACCTAGGGTAGGGGCATGGACCTGTCCTAAGTGCCCTACCCAAGGACATCCCTAGAAGAAGTCACCTTTCCAACTGACTTCAAGGTATCCCACTCGACGGATTCAAGACACTCGACCATGACGCTATCACTCGACCACAAAGCCAAGCACTCGACTGCAAGGAGTTCTACATTCACTCCGCGCACAAACGGTCGGTCATTAAGTAGCTCTTATGGTCATTATAGCACTTTATTAGGGGCGTTACCAGTAACGCCCAACCTTAATGTACTTAAAACCCTGCATTACTGAGGGCTGGAGGGGTCTAGCGAACTCTATATAAGCCACCTCCCTCCTCAGTATCAAGGGTTCGCACCCCTGTTATCCTTACACACATAATTCAATCGACCGCCTCCGGGCACCGAGACGTAGGGCTGTTACTTCCTCCGAGAAGGGCCTGAACTCATAATCCTCGTGTGTTTACAACTCTTGCATAGCTAAGATCTAGCCTCTCCATACTTACCCCCCTACATCACTGTCAGACTTAGAACCACGACAGCCACCTTCTCAAAGATCTCGTTTGCGTGTGGCCCTATACAAGCATGGTCACATGTAGCCTGTACGTTGAGATTCCGGGAGGATCTGAACTGAAAATTGAACTAAAAAAAGTCTGAATTGAAAACTAAAAGTTGAACTAGTGTGTGTTTCAATTGTCCCTCTGGATCAGTTCTGGGAGGATATGCCGACGGCAAGATTGGACTGCGGCTCGCCAGAAGGATTGGGAGCTGTGGCGCCCGTTGCGGCTGGCAGCGCGCAAGTGCTCCCCTCACCCCTTCTTCCTCTCGATTAGTGGCGGTCAGCATGGGAGGTTGGGTGCTCGATCCAATCTGACACGGTAGGGAGAGAGAGAGAGGGAAAGGAGACGAGAGGCGCGGATGCAGGCGCGGGCCTGGCTCGGCCGATTCATGCGTTCCCCTCGGGCTGGTTGAGAGGCATTATTTTGCATGGGTCGGGACAGGCTGAGGAGGCCGCACAGGGCACCAAACACACTGAATTTTGCATGGCGGGGTGCGAGCCAGATGCCACCCAGAAAATCAAACACATCTTAAGGGCTTCTCCAACATGAACACTTAAAACGTCCACAAATATTTGGACCGACATGCCCCATCGAACGGCCGCGTGTTTGAGTTCAAACAAACCAGAGGCGACTGAATTCAAACAAACCAGAGGGGTTTGCGGGAGTCCTAACGTGAGCACAGAGGCGACTGATAGGTGGGTCCCACCCAAAAACCACTCTGCGCGAAACGGTTGTCATGTGAAGGTAGAGCCACTGTCACCACCTCACAGCTGGTACGCCCGCATCAACGAGCCGGCGTCACCGACTGGCCTCGTATGGCATGGAAAGACCATGAAAGAGGAGGTTCCCACAACAATCACGTAGGCGTGCGGGCGTGCCCTCCGCTACCTTTGCAGCAGCAACGCCTCTTTTTCGCGAAGCTTGCCTGCGGGCGGAGAGGGCGGCCATGGAGGTGTTTTGAAGGAGCGCCGCAACACGGTGCGCCTTGCGGCGTGCGCAATATATTTTTATTAACATTTCAATTCTTGAATAACTATTGAAATTTAGTAACATTTTTATAATTTCTAAACATTTTCAAATGCATGAATATTGTATCTTATTGATGTGTCATTTTTAGATTCACGCACAATTTTGAATCATTGATTATTTTTAAAATTTGCGACAATTTCTAAAAATTCGTAATTGCTTTTATAACTTGTGACCCTTTTAAAATTCATGGATATTTTTTTGAGTAATGAATATTTTTTTCATATTTGTGAATAATTTTTAAATATATGAAAAATGTTGAAACTCATCAATATTTTTAAAAATAGTCTAAATTCGCAAAAACTCAAAATTCATGAATATGTATATGAACATTTAACAGTTTCAACAGAAAAATAAATGAAATAAAAATATGGCTGAAAACCGAACAGAAAAAATCGCCAACATAGTACGCACATAACGCTACATGGGACATGGTCCTGCGCATTGACTCACAATCCTTATTATTTTAGAAAAAGTTGGAAAGTACTTTAATAATAAAACAACCAAAATAAAATTTCGGCTGATTAACCGGCGAGGAGAAGAGTCGCCAACACAATATGCGCATGCATAGCGCTACATGGGCTCGGCAGTGTACATGGCGCTACACGCGGAGTCCACTTCAATGAAAAATATTGGAGCTCTTCTAGACCTCTCTTTCTAGGGATAGATCTGGGATGAGTGAGTTATATATTTGACGGATTAAGAGATGGACCGATCTAGCTAACTATCTAGAAAAAAAAATGCTATCTATCTAGAAATGTGTGCCTACATTACCTAGGCCTTGTACAATACATGATGCTTAGGGGAGATGCTTACAGAAATAAACTGATTTATTTTAAAGCACCAATGCTTATTTGTAGTTGATACACTTAAGAAAAAACTCATTTCATTCTCCTAAGCATCTCTCTAAGCATTTTGCATTTAGAAGGTCTTAGACGTGCACTCCACGCGTATATGTTGAGATAGGAGATATGTACGTAAGCATAAGCATGCAACAAAATATTTAGGAGCTAGAGAGGGGAAATATCAGGTGCTATCAAGGTTTAGATGATACCATGATACAGACTCTTGAGAGTCATTGGATCTCAGATCAAACGGCTACCGGGAGCTTTTGAACATTTTGCAGAAAATTCATTCAAGAGTCTTAAAATTGTGCGCAGGTACAACAGCTCCTCAGATGCCGTTCAATCTGAAATCTAACGGTCCAGAAGCCCGTATCACGGTAGCATATGAAGTCTAGTATCACCTAAAATTTTCCCGAGCTAGAGATCGAGATCCAGAAAGCCAAGCCCATATTTGTCCATATGACTTTCAGTTTGTATGCGCATCTGCATGGTCCCGGCCGGGCCGATCGACCACACCACACGATATTATTTGTGATCAGGAGAGAGAGAGAGAGAGAGAGAGAGAGAGAGAGAGAGAGAGAGAGAGAGAGAGAGAGAGAGAGAGAGAGTGCATGCGCATCCTGAAAACGATACTAGTGCACTGCATATATGACTCACCTGACATGTACCATTTATTCAAATTCAATTAAGCCAACACCTAAATTTGTCCATATATATTCACACCGGCCGGTCTCGGTCACACTACTGCTGCTGCCCGACTACGGCACTGCATTGTTCTTGTCCCCTGGGAAAACCATGCACGTGACTAGTTGCGTACTGTCTGTGGCATCATATCCAGTGAATTTCATACATGGGTAAGACTACAGAAATCCTACTCCTACTTACTAGTTTTGCAGAAACTTTACGTACTGTGTGAGGGGGGAATAACAACCAAAATGAACCGTCGCCATAGCACACTCATAATGCGTAAGATTTTTGTTAAGCTGTTACGTGCAATTATATACGTCCCGATTCATGATTTGGAAACTCGTTTTGCCATTGTATGTGATTTAGCCCTTTATTAATTTAGATGGGATCCATGCATGCAGCAATTCGCAGAGATGGCATACGCCAGCCATCACACCTTTCTTTTTTCCTTTTGTCTTTAAAATTTGAATATGTTGTATCTTTTGAACCAAAAGTGCAATCTATGTTTCGTTTGCGTACTCGTGTTCCTTGTGACGAGAGCTTTGAAACAAGACCAGTCTTCAACATGCTTTGACAAATTTTAAAAACTTCAGCAAGTTACAGCTATTACAACTTGATAAGAAGAGATAACTAAGACTAGTGAGATTGCGTGAAAAAAGGAATGGTACTGTTGACGATGATGCATGCATGATTGATTTTGCATGTAGCTGCATGCATGGCCTTGTCTGGGCCTCTCTTCGAGTCTGTCTGTCTCTCCGAGGAAGAAGCTAATCTAGGGACTGTGGAGCGCAGCGCACATACCTCGACTGGTCCAGCTAGACACGTACGCCCATGCATGCAACGCCGCGAAAGAAAGCACTAGCAGGAGTAGTAAACTGTGAAAGAGGAGAACTACTATGCATTGCACGCATAGTAATTCAGAGTTATTTGGCACCATGTATATATATGGTCTGACACACATTAAACATCAAATTGAGATTCAATTCAAAATTTGGCCATATACACAACCCTGCGGGCAGTAGTACCACCTGCATGCATGTCCAGTGCCTCGTGCGGTCCATATTGCATCCATTCATGGCATGCATGTACATGCAGATGCGGATCCGATGCTTGACGCTGATGAATGAACTAAATTACATAGAAACACTACTGTTTGACATGTATATGGTTTGCGAGAAACCACTTGATGTATTGGTTTCAAGTTAAAAAAAACAATGGGTTTTAAATTAAAACTACACAGAAAATTTTGAAAGATTCCCGTAAAGCGGAAGTAATTTAGTGACGGACCAATCTGGTTAAATTTCATACGAAATGGACATATGGTTTGAAAGGAATTTAATGTTTTAGTTTTACCTTCAAATCATGTGTTCAAACTCAAAGGACGTAGACAAATTTGAATTTTACTGCAGTCTGCAGTAGACTAGCAATAATTCTGTGTAAAATGTCAACTAACATCGAATTACAAGGAGAGTGAACAGAGGTGGCGTGAAATAGAGAAACAAAACATGTAGAGAATGTGACACTGCTGATGAGGAACGTAGCCAAAGCCCATAAAATGAAGAATAAAAAGGGTTGCAGAGTCAAAGGTTTCAAAATTCAGGGAGAACACAAGCACAAAAATCATTGGAAGTAATATTTTGGTTTCTCTCACTAGATAGATAGCCATCTCTTGCAGTAAACCCAACAACAACATACAATGCAATACATACGTTCAGTAACACAACAACATACTAATTAACCATCAATTTTAACAGCCACACGGTGGATCCATCCATAATGTGGATCTCAACTCATCAACAAGTAGATATGGAACGCGTCAATGGATGGATGAATGGGAGTAGCTAGACTGCGGCATCGTAGTTGGACCGGAAGATGGAGCTGTTCCTGAGGATGTACTGGTGGTACACCATGGCCATGGCGGCGCCGACGAACGGGCCAACCCAGAAGATCCACTGGTCGTCCCAAGCCTTCCCGCCGTTGTACACCACGGCAGCGCCAAAGCTCCTTGCTGGGTTGATCCCGGTTCCGGTGACGGGGATGGTGGCAAGGTGCGCCATGAGCACGGCGAACCCGATGAGCAGCGGCGCCAGCACCGGGACGTGCGGGTCCCGGGCGATGCGCTTCGGGTCGGTCGCCGAGAACACGGTGTACACGAGCACGAAGGTGCCGGCGATCTCGGCGATGAGCCCCGCCGTCCTGGAGTATCCCGGCGCGAGCTCGTTGGCGCCGCCCCCGTAGAGCGTGTAGTGGTGGCCGCCGTGCACGGCCCTCACCAGCGCGGCGCCGCAGATGGCGCCCACGCACTGCGCCACCATGTAGAGGAAGGCTCTGGGAAGGGACACCTTGCGCGCCAGCAGCAGCCCGAACGTCACCGCGGGGTTGATGTGGCCGCCGGAGATGCCGGCGGTGCAGTACACGAGGACGGCGATCATGCCGCCGAAGGCCCACGCGATGCCCAGCACGCCGGCGCCGCTGCACGCCTGGGCGTCGGTCTGGCGCTTGTGGCCGACCACGGTGGCCACGGCGACGTAGACGAAGAGCAGCGTGGCGGTGAACTCGGCGATGACGGCACGGTACAAAGACCACTTACCCAGCTCGCCGGCGTCCACCAGCGGCGCCGGAGGAGGGTCGAGGTAGTCCTTGGCGCTGCCGTTGCTGATGACTTCGTTGTCCATGATGGCCTCCGGACTCAGCTTCCCTTGTGCTGCTGCCGTAGGCATGATCGATCTCGGGCTCTCGGCTGATTAATCAAGGATCAATCGGCAATAATGGATGGAGATTGGATGTCCATAACCCGGCAAGGATGCATGTATATACAGAGCATGGCCAGCCTCAATGAGCATATATGTTTGCCCTGGCATGATGGCACCCACCATTTCCATACTTTTACTGCGACAAGTACCATTTACTGATTTACAAGTCATACCTCTCTTTTCTAGTGCCGCGGCACCGTTTTTGCAGAAGTGGACATAGATTTGTACATTGTACAATTATTTTCTTACCAAGACCTAAATAGAAACATACAGGTTGTATCCCCCCCCCCCACCCACCCACCCACCGGGTCAGCATGGATTGTTGACAACCTTTTGTAATTGTAATTCTTTGTTTATTGATCTTTTGACTACCTATGACTCTGATGAAGACTGCCTAGATGTCCTTGGAAATTAAGATTATAAGCCAGGGTATCAAGAGAAAGAAGGAGCCACAAAATGAGGAGAGATCAACATTATGAACACCCCGCCCTCCCCCCATTAATCCTACGCATTGTGTTTTCATCCCCTGATCATGGACCTGATTACTCAAGTGACTAGATGATACCCCGCGCGTTTCTGCAGTAGTTTTATAAAAAAATGCGTAGGTAGTTGCTAAAAATAAATAAATCGAATGAAATAAAAATATAAGCTTGAAAATCAATAAAAAAAGTCTCTAAAATATAAAGTAAACTTTTGAATTCCCGTTAAAATATCATTTCGAACGAAAATGTGAAAAATGACTAATGCATGTATGATGTGGCAGCGTCACATGCATAGACTAATGCAAAAATGATTGTAATTTATAAGTTCGCTTATGTGGCAGATTTTGCGTGGCTTAGTGGGAGAGAAGACTTAAATGCATGGCCTTAGTGGGGACGTTCGATTATGTGGCAGATTTTGCATGTCTTGATGGGAGAGAAGACTTAAATGCATGGCCTTAGACATTGAGATGGACACTTCGCGTGTTAAGAGAATTAGGGCCAGCTTCTTAAGAAAGTAAGATTTGTGTTAAGACTATTTTCCTTTAGCGGTATGAATGTGATGATCCTACATTCCAGCTATGCCAGCCAGCTTTTGGGTATATATTTACTTAGTATCTGGCTCACCGGTGGTGAAAGTTAACTACGTCCCCGGCAATCGAGCAATGACATATTGCAGGGCATCGCTCGACATTGCATGCAGGATTGTAGATGGGAAGGACCAGACACGTACGCTGCCGACTAAAAGATCACTAATCTGACGAAAATGCCCCCTTGGTCAGATCATTTAGCTGGTTGCACAAATGAAAGGACAAAAGCACCCGCGAAATATGAAGGACGAAAGGATTACAGGAGCAGCTGAGCTTATATTCGATTTCCTCGGATGTACTTACTCATTCTTGGCTACCAAATACTCCCTCTATAAAAAATAATGAGAGCGTTTAAGAGCAAGTACAATAGAGCTGACTCAGCCGGCTATAAGGATTAAATTAGTATATTTCTGCTTAGTTGGAGGAAAGAGAAGAGGAGAGAGAAGGTAAGCGGGCTCTTCGTGAAGAGCCAGCTCTAGCACGTGCTCCTAGGCATTTTGTGAGAATAAAAGGTGGGCCACATAATAAAAAAGTAGTACACTCTTTTAATGTATTGTTGCACATGTTGGCTATAAGATGGACTGCAAAGTGACATGGCACTGGCTTATAGCCAGCAGCTGGCTATACTATTAACCATGCTCTAAGGAGTACTAATGAATTAGCAGTGACTAGCTAGGTGAGATAATTACTGTACTACTTGCCTGGTGTACGTCTTTGGTGCAAGCACGCGCGGACAACTTTTTCCATGTGAACGCAGAAACCTGCATGCATGCAGCTGCCGGCACTATGCCTATGCCTTCCCGTGTTGTGTTGCCAATCTGTCCTCCCCCTGGATGAACATGACTCGCCCATTCATGAGTGTTTTGACACATAAATATCTAACGGTTGCTCTTTTTTTCTTCATCCAACGGTCGAGTTTTTTGTCTGACGTCCAGCTGTGAGGCTGGTCATAGTGGGGAGTAACTTAGACTAGTAACATGCATATGTTATTAGTCTATGTTACTATCATCATAGTGGGCAGTAACATAAGTGTAGAGTCATGCAAGCCTTCATTTATTATGTTGTAGACTCATTTTGCATTGAGGTGCGTTATGTTATGATAACATATTATGTTACCACAAGCACCTCTCTCATCATTAACTTCATGCCACATAAGCATATATGTTTTGGGGTGCGTTATGTTACTACCTAAGTTACTCCCACTATGGCTAGCCTGAGCTGCTGAGCTGCTAGCTTCCTTTTCGTTTTCGTGATCACCATACGTGTTTTTCGAGGAATTGCGCCTTCAAATGTGACTTTGTCAACATGCTAGTCAATCATCGACAAGGAGCCACAGGATTACAACAAGTTGGGCCAACCATCGCTCAAAGCCTCAAATTTGCTCTTCGGGGTGAAATCACATGAGCTGACCTTCTTAGTCACACGTGCATCATTTCATTTCGAGAGGCGTCGCTTTTGGAGAAAGTTTCTCTCAGTTCGGGTGTTGCCACCAGGGTGGTTCATGTTGCTACATGATTATGGGGTTCTTGCCAATTGTTTTTCGTTTCTTTTCTTTTTGAATAATTAGAGGTGTGCATCATTGAGGTCACCACTAGCTCTTGACACACTAGTAGAAAAGGGGGCTATGGTCCAGGCGGGTCAGCCCATTAGTCCCGGTTCAATCTAGAATCGGGACTAATGGGGGCATTGGACCCGGTTCGTGAGCCCAGGGGGCCGGCCGGGCCACGTGGGCCATTGGTCCCAGTCCGTCTGAACCTTTTGGTCCCGGTTGGTGGGACGAACCGGGACCAATGGGCCTGGCTCCTGGCCCACCACCATTGGTCTGGGGTCGTGGCATGAACCGGGACCAAAGGCTCCCCTTTAGTCCCGGTTCATCCCACGAACCAGGACTAAATGGTCGGTCCTCGTTGCGATTCATAGTTTAGTCCCACCTCGCCAACCGAAGGGCGCCCACACTGGTTTATAAGCCCGTCCCTCTATGCATTGTTGAGCTCCTCTCAAAATGAAAATAGATGCCCCTATACAGGAAATTTGACCTAAATTCATAATGAATTTCTCTGGAATTCATGGAAATTGATTATGAATTTAGGTTGAATTTTCTCTATAGGCGCATCTATGTTCATTTTTTAGTAATTTTAATCACAAACTTGAGATTCACTCAAATTTTAAAAAATTCTAATTTAAACTATTCAAATTTTAAAGCTAATGGCACTAATAGAAAGTTTATAATTTTTGTGACCTAAAAGAAAAAAGAAATCACTAAAAAACTATAAGTAGTTAGTTCTAAGTAGAAACGAAAAACTAATGGCACTAGTAAAGTTAATCACAAACTAGCGATTCACACAAATTTCAAAGAATTCAAATTTTAACTATTCTAATTTGAAAGCTAATGGCACTAACAGAAAGTTTATAATTTTTGTGACCTAAAAGAAAAAAGAAATCACTAAAAAAACTGTAAGTATTTAGTTCTAAGTAGAAACGAAAAAATAATGGCACTAGTAAAGTTAATCACAAACTTGAGATTCACACAAATTTTAAAAAATTCAAATTAAAACTATTCAAATTTTAAAGCTAATGGCACTAACAGAAAGTTTATAATTTTTGTGACCTAAAAGAAAAAAGAAATCACTAAAAAACTATAAATATTTAGTTCTAAGTAGAAATGAAACTTTAATAGCAAAAAGAATTATCATAAATATTTCTTTTGTTACAAACTAGTGATTCACATAAATTTCAAAGAATTCAAATTTAAACAATTCAAATTGGAAAATTATTGGCACTAACAGAAAGTTTATAATTTTTATTACCTAAAACCAAAAATAATAACTGAAAAACTAGTAAGTATTTTGCTGTTTGTAAAAAAACAAAAAACTTGATTTTTTTAAATGCCGCCTACTGGGCCACCACAGCCTGCATACGACTAGAAACCCGCTTGTTGGGCCAGGATGCAGGCCCACAGTAGGCCCAGTAGGCCCACGGGCAAAGAGAGTGGATTTAGGCCAGTAAGCCTGTAGTAGAGAGGAGCTCGAAGTGGTCGGCTCCGCAGGGCTTATAAACCACTCCGAGCCCCTCTCGGCTAGCGAGGTGGGACTAAACATCCCAACGCACCGCGACAGTTGCAGTACACGCCTTTGGTCCCGGTTGGTGGCATCAACCGGGATGAAAGAGTGCCTTTGGTCCCGGTTCATGGCACCAACCGGGACTAAAGGCCGCCGCTTCCCGCCCTTTGGGCTGCCGAAAAGTGGCCTTTGGTCCCGGTTCATGGCACAAACCGGGACTAAAGGGGTGCATTGGTCCCGGTTTGTGCCACGAACCAGTACCAATGGCTTTGCTATATAAGCAAAGACTTGGGAAATTTTCACATTTCCCTCGCAGTTGCCCCCGACGACGCCGAGCACATCGACGCCGCCAGGCTGTCCCGACGTCGTCCGCCGCCCCTGCCGTCGCCCCCGACCGCGCCGTCGCCGTCGCCGCCCCGTGCCCCCCTGCCTCTTCGCCGCCGACGCCGTGCCCCTCACCGTCGCCGTCCGCCACCCCTGTCGTCGCCCCCGACCGCGCCGTCGCCGTCGCCGCCCCGTGCCCCCCTGCCTCCTCATATGCATATGCCTTGCATAGTGCTCTCCAATTTGAGCATTCAATAAGAAAAATCGAATCACAAAATAAAGTAGTATTCAAATTAGGATGCCTTCAATTACAAGAAAAACTACATCATCTCCATGTGTCCGTACGTCCAATATTATCACTAATACACGTCAAATACTATATATCATACATATCGCCAGTACAGCTAGAACCGTAGCGCCCGACGGGTATCGGCGCGGGCGGTGGACACCCAAAGGGAAGGAACCATCACAGGATCATAGCTCCAGTGAGATCCCTGAAGAACCTGCCAGGTATTCTCGAACCTGCCCTCCAACGCAACCATGTAGCGACGGACGTGCTCGTCCTCCTCGCTGACACGGTGACGTACCACCTCCGCGGTGTCCGGAAGCCTCGGCACCGTCACTGGCCCACGCGACCGCCACCAAACAAGGATCGGGTCAACGACGGGCTGTCTCCTCACCAAGCTACGCCCCCCCCCGAAGGTAGCGCCTCCCAGTACCACCCCGGCGGAGCCCAGTCCCGGACATGGCCCATCTGGTCAAGCAGGTGTCGTCCTCCGCCGACTCGACGACGAGGATGCGGGATAGGCATCGTCCACGTCGATGCGGGAATAATTGCTTTTACTAAAAAAATAAACTAGTTCTATTAATTTTCTTGCTAAAAATAAACTACTTCAACTAGTTCAACTACTAAGCACTTACTATAAATAGAATAATTACTAAAAGTTATCGGGGAGGGGGGTATATATATCGACAACGACATACCCGATAACAAAAATAAGAAGAGCAAGAAGAAGAAAAAAGAGGAGAAGAAGAAATAAATAAGAAGATGAAAAAGAAGAAAAAAAAGGAGAAGAAGAAGGAATAATAGAGGAGGAGAAGAATTCTTCTTCTTATTCTTCTTCTTCTCCTCCTTCTTCCTCTTCTTATTTTCCTTTTTTATCTCCTTCTTTTTCTTCCAAATATGAACATAATAAAAATTCTATGAACAAAATTACAACAACAAAATTCATAAAAATTCTATGAAAAAATTGACATATTCATTGCATATATATGAACACACAAACTTTTGCGTATGCAACAATAATATCACCAACAGTAAAAAGTTCTAACTTTTGCATCTAAACTATACATCTAAATTAACTACAACAATTCAATTAACTATACATCTAAACTACGCATCTAAATTAACTACACACTAAATTAACAACTCAATTAACTCTACATAGTGCTCTCCAACCGGGACTAATGCCCCCTTTTAGTCCCGGTTGGTGCCACATCAACCGGGACCAAAGGCCACTTTTCGGCAGCCCAAAGGGTGGGAAGCGGAGGCCTTTGGTCCCGGTTGGTGGCACCAACCGGGACTAAAAGGTGGCATTAGTCCCGGTTTCTGTCACAAACCGGGACCAATTTCCCCCTTTAGTCCCGGTTGGTGCCACCAACCAGGACCAATGGCCTTATGCTGGCGCGGTGGTGGGAGTTTAGTCCCACCTCGCTAGTTGAGAGCGACCGGCACCTTTTTATAAGCTCCGCTGCCTCTTCCCTCTCGAACTCCTCTGAAATGCAGGCTTATGGGCCTAATTAGACACTGCAATGCCTGTGGGCCTACTGGGCCTATTGCGGGCCTGAATCCTGGCCCATGGTTGGGTTTCTAGTCGTATTCAGGCCGTGCTGGCCCAGTAGGTGGCATTTTTTTTTCTTTTTTTCTGTTTATTTTTTCGTTTCTACTTAGAACTAAATACTTATAGTTTTTTAGTGATTTCTTTTTTATTTTAGGTCACAAAAATTATAAACTTTCAGTTAATGCCATTAGTTTTCAAATTAAAATAGTTAAAATTTGAATTCTTTGAAATTTGTGTGAATCTCAAGTTTGTGATTAACTTTACTAATGCCATTAGTGTCAAATTAGAATAGTTAAAATTGATTTTTGAGTCAATCTTTTTCCTGCTATTTAATAGTAGGTGGCACTTTTTTTGTCTTGTAGTGATTTCTTTTTTATTTTAGGTCACAAAAATTATAAACTTTCTGTTAGTGCCATTAGTTTTCAAATTAAAATAGTTAAAATTTGAATTCTTTGAAATTTGTGTGAATCTCAAGTTTGTGATTAACTTTACTAGTGCCATTAGTGTTAAATTAGAATAGTTAAAATTGATTTTTGAGTCAATCTTTTTCCTGCTATTTAATAGTAGGTGGCACTTTTTTTTGTCTTGTAGTGATTTCTTTTTTATTTTAGGTCACAAAAATTATAAACTTTCAGTTAGTGCCATTAGTTTTAAAATTTGAATTCTTTGAAATTTGTGTGAATCTCAAGTTTGTGATTAACTTTACTAGTGCCATTAGTGTCAAATAAGAATAATTAAAATTGATTTTTGAGTCAATCTTTTTCCTGTTATTTGATAGTAGGTGGCACTTTTTTTTGTCTTGTAGTGATTTCTTTTTTATTTTAGGTCACAAAAATTATAAACTTTCAGTTAGTGCCATTAGTTTTCAAATTAAAATAGTTAAAACTTGAATTCTTTGAAATTTGTGTGAATCTCAAGTTTGTGATTAACTTTACTAGTGCCATTAGTGTCAAATTAGAATAGTTAAAATTGATTTTTGAGTCAATCTTTTTCCTGCTATTTAATAGTAGGTGGCACTTTTTTTGCCTTGTAGTGATTTTTTTTTATTTTAGGTCACAAAAATTATAAACTTTCTGTTAGTACCATTAGTTTTAAAATTTGAATAGTTTAAATTTGAATTTTTTTAAAATTTGTGTGAATCACTAGTTTATGAATAACTTTACAAATATTATAGGCATTTTTTTCTTTTTTGCTATTTATTTTTTCATTTCTACTTAGAACTAAATACTTATAGTTTTTTAGTGATTTCTTTTTTCTTTTAGGTCACAAAAAATAAAAACTTCTCTGTTAGTGAACATAGATGCACTTATAGAGAAAATTAAACATTAATTCATAATTCAGTTCTACTTATGAATTTAGGTCCAATTTTCCTCTGTAGGTGCATCTATTTTCACTTTGAGAGGAGCTCAATAATGCAGAGAGGGACAAGCTTATAAGCAGGTGTGGGCGCCCTTCGGTTGGCGAGGTGGGACTAAACTATGGGTAAAACGAGGGCGAACCCTTTAGTCCCGGTTCGTGGCACGAACCGGGACTAAAGGGGAGCCTGTGGTCCCGGTTCATGCCACGAACCGGGACCAATGGTGGTGGGCCAGGAGCCAGGCCTATTAGTCCCGGTTCGTCCCACCAACCGGGATCAAAAGGTTCAGACGAACCGGGACCAATGGCCCACGTGGCCCGGCCGGCCCCCTGGGCTCACGAACCGGGTCCAATGCCCCCATTGGTCCCGGTTCTAGATTGAACCGGGACTAATGGGCTGACCCGACCTGGACCGTTGCCCCCTTTTCTACTAGTGGACTAATCAAAAAAGACTCTCCAATAGAGTCTTTTTTTAGTCCCTGTAGAAAAAGTCCCTTCCGTTTGGTTCCTATGGACTTTTTAGGGACTTATTCTAGTCTCTGGGACTGAAAAGTCCCTGAACCAAGCACCCCCTAAGGATAAGCATATACGCATCTTCTTCTTTTTTGCGAACGAAGCATATGCACATCTGTATGGATGGTCGATGTTTCATCATGAATGAATGATTGGTTTTGTATGTAGCTGCACACACACACAGAAAGAGAGAGAGGCTGGAGCGTTAGGCACGCACTGCACTATAGTGGACTGTGCGTACGCTGATAGACGAAGGAGACAGGTACACATGCAGCAACACACAATAATCTTAACTCATATGTACGGGCATACTATACGGACTGTACACTGAAATGTACGTATATGTACGCATGCTAGCTAGGTGGGTAGCTGAAGCGTGAATCGATCTGGTCGGCATCGATCTATATGACCCTAACGGTCCCCCTCTCCCCATGCATGTGATGTGAGTGAGTCACCACGGCCCGGCCACACCACCTACGTACATACTACGTGTTCCCAACTGCAGCTGCAGATCGATCCAGGGGAAGGAGTCTCCTTGCCGTGTACAAAACGGACAATGCATCTACCCATGCATGTACTGTATATACATAATATCTCACTGATATGATATATAGAGGGAGGGCACTTTACTTACTGTACGTACGTTGTTGTAGAGTAGCTGGCATACACGCATGAATAATGCAACCAGCGGCAGCACCTAGTTGGTCTGCCGACATCGACATTTGCATACTTACGTGGCGTGCGTACATGGAGCTGGCCATGCATGTATGTGGGCCCCACCACAAAACCCTCACCTGCAATATAAACATTCAGAAAAGCGATGGCACAGAGAGATCTGCCCAAATTTCCGGCAGCAAAGAGGTTGATCACTGTTATGTCGCTGCCACTGCATCTCCACTAATGATTGTTCATCCGCCACTCCAATATAATCGTTCCTTCATTCAAAACTTCAATCTAATCTCCGCATCATTTCGAATTAAGAGCATCTCCGACTAGAGATAGCGAATGTGCCTACAAAATTCCATCTGCGTCGTGGCATTTCCAGAAAACGCCTCCAAGAATAACTTTGAGGTCCACAACTATCTACAAGGGCCAACTTGGAGGAAGAAGACTCCGCCACTTTCAAGAAAACTAACTACTTACTTTATGAACTTTGGCCTTTTCACAAGAAAACTAACTAAATAAAATTGAAGGAACATTTTACACAGTAGTGAGTACAAAAACCGGCTGGCCGGGCATGCATGGAGGCAGGACCAGCAAGCTCATGTAGTGGAGTAGTGCCGACTTAAAAAAGCGCTGTAATAACGCGACGATCGAGAATGCCCTGTCACTCTCACAGCTACTATAGCTGCTGCCGGTTAATTGCATTTGCATGCACGTAGTAAGTTCAAAATAATTCATCAAGGCAACAGAGGAATTAATTAAGGACAGAAGTATTGATGGAACGATAGACGTACGTCCGTTAGTTCGTGATATAATCTGCAAAGTTGATTTGAAGAACAGCGCATGCATGCATGCAGCTCAGGTGCCACCTTTGTCTGTGGGTGTTGTCAGTATATACATGGTCTGCCTTGCCAATTGCCTTTGAAAAGCTTTTCTTTTAGATGTAAAACAAAACTTCTAAATCATGGATGAGTATGCATGCACAATTGGTTATTTTTCTTCTGAACACAGTACATACGCAAGCGCTCATACATACGCACATACACTCATCAATATAAACGCACACATGCACAACCTACCGCTATGAGCATCTTTAAGAAACTGAGCCGGCATATCATCTTGAATCCTGATGGGTTGGGGATATCACTATCCATTTAACCATCCAATCACATTTGTTTCGTTGTACGATTGGTTGTTGACTTGTGGAGATTTAGGCGTCAACTGCACCTACCTACTACGCTTGTAGGTACGTTGACACGTACCTAGGCATGCATGCAACGGGTCAGCGAAATACGCGTGTAGAAGCTGAGCTGCTAGCGTTCCAAAAACAGTCCACGCAAGTACCCAGTAACTGTAATTGTAAAAGATGGACATCGAAATCGAGATTGAGATCGGGATGGAGAAAGCAATACCTGCATGCCTGCCTTCATGCGAGGTGTAGTCGGGGTAGACATAGTTTGTAGTAGTATATGCATGTTCATGGTCCCGGCCGATCGATCGACCAAACGATATTATTTGTGGCCAGCAAAGATCAAGAGAGACCGCATGCACACGTCCTGAAAACACTACTATGCTGCAGCGTTTTGTTTTGTCGCCATCGCCCATCAATATATCGTAATTTCTTGCCACGGCCCCCACCGGCGCCTCAGCCATTCTCTAGGCCCCCTATGATGATTAGTGAACAACTCCGGCGTGAAGCGCCTCATGCACACACACCCACTTGGCCACTTGTAAGATAGATAATTGAATTGGCTACTTCCACTTAAGATAGATAGTGTGGCTGCTCTTTCTTCTGAGATAGATAATGAGGCTGCTTCTTCTCCCATGAAGTTTCTTCTTCTTGGGCGAGGTCCGGCTGGTCTCGATCACACTACTGCTACGTACTGCTGCCGCTTTTGCGTCTAACCATGCGCATGTGACCAACTACGTACTATCTGTGCAGGGAATTTCAACCAGATCCACAGACCATGGGTATCCTAAAACTATCTATCTCATCTCTTAGTAATTTGTGAATTTTTTCTAAAGATGGAATAAGTGAATTTGAAGCGTCGGGGTGGTAAAATTTTGACTCCAGCAAGAGAAAGTAAGTACTCACGTGGCTGGCAAAGGGATGCATGGATCGGACTTCGCAGAGCTGGGACCAAATTAACACCTCTATATACACGCTCGACTAACAACACTAATTTGACGAGAATACCCCGAGTCAGATTCACGCACAAATACGGTGCAAAAAAAATCACATATAAATAAAGCACAAAAGGGAGGGTAACCTAATTAGATGGGTTCATTAGACGGAGAATGTACCGCACGCATGCCCTATGCACTGATGCAAGATTTCTAGCACTAAAATTATTGAAAATGAAATTTAAATATATAAAAGTAAGGACCCCAATAAATCTCAAACGTTCAGATTTTAAGCACGTCATCCCGAATGTTTTTCATGGCAAGTTTAGTTGACGTGAGTTGGCAAGTTTAGTTGTTAAAACATGGCAACTTTGACCCAGTTTGTTTTTGTCAAAAAATTGCCATCTTTGCGTGAAATAAAGTTGTCATGAAAAATGTTCGGGTTGCCATGCTAAAAATTCCAACATTGATTTATCATTTGATGAGAAAAATAATAAGACTATTGAGAGGCTGTGGTAGATATATTGCGTGAACAAAGGAAAGGAATACTGGATGGAGAATAAGGACCAGTAAATATACTGACCGACGGTCGACGATGACGCATGCATATGATTGATTTTGCATGTAGCTGCATGCATGGCCTTGTCCGGGCCACTGACTCCATGTACCGTGGAGCACAGCGCACGTACTCGACCGTGGAGTGGAGCATAGTAAACCGATCATGCATGCTAATCATGGACGTACGTGTTGCGATCATTCTAATCTTTGACGTACCTTACGCTCATGCAACACCGCAACAGCACTAAGGGCATCTCCAACACAAACTCTCAAAGGTGGCATGCCTGCATCGATGGGCTGGCTTCACCGACGGCCCCGTATGGCACGGCAAGGCCATGAGGGAGGAGGTGCCAATAGCAATCGCGAAGGCAAACGGGTGTGCCCTCTACCTTGGCAGTGGCGGCGCCTCTTCATCGCGAAGCTTGCCCGCGGCCATGGAGGAGCCTTGGAGGGAGCGGCGCAACGCGGTGCGCCTGGCGGCGTTCATGAAGTTCGACCTCACGCTGGACTAGGTTTGCACGGATCCCAACCTACCTAAGGCATGTGCCGCCTGGATGGCGACCTCGCCAAGATTGGGAAGAAATGGTCGCTGAGCGATCCCTGGTGAGGGGCGGCGTTGGCCAATGCGGCCCTGTGCACGACACAGGAGGAGGAAGCCGAGCGGCTCCTCCGCTAGCGCCATGCGGCGGCCAGCAGAGCAACCAAATCTCCGCGACTTTTTGCATCTGGGAGGACCCCAGCGATGTCTTCGATGGCATCAACGTCACCTTAGTTTAGACTTTTTAAGTTTTAGTTCAACAGACGTACTATCGTCCGGTTTATGTAAATTGTATCAAATTTTATGTCTATTTGCATGAATCTGTCGTGTTCGCATGATATTTGTCCGTCTAATTTGATTTTGGTTTTAGTTGCGGGCGAAGGTTTGAGACAGGGCTTAGATGTCTATTTTGTATCACTGTCCGCTGGCGCATCTGTGGATAAATACTATGTCCACTTTGAGGGCTGATGTTGGTGATAAAATTCAGATAAACTCTGAACTGGACCGCAAAAGAAAAAGATAAACTGTGAACTTTCTATTTCGGTGGCCGGTGTTTTTTAGGGGCCTGCGTTTGGGGGGCCAAGCAGTAGTCGTGTCTCGTGTGTAGTAAACTGTATACAGTATATACAGTATATGGTCTGCCTGACACCCATTAATACACACGTCAAATTCAGATCCAATTCAAAATTTGTCCATATTCACAACCCTGCAGGGGCAGTAGTACAGCACTGCTTGTCCAGTGCTACGCAGTACGGTGGTCACTGTCCCCTGCCTCGCGCCATCCATGCATGCTTCCCCAGGAAACCCATGCATGCATGATTTTTACTCCCTGGATGGGGATGGCTGATGCAGATTCAATGCTTGATTTTGATGAATGACGTAAATTACATACAACCACGACTTTTTCGGGCAAATGTCTTTCAGAATAATCAGCTTACGAAATATAGGCGGGTTCGAGAGAAACTTGATGTTTTAGTTTCAAGTCTAATTTCTCGGTTTAATATTCAAACTACAAAGGAAATTTGAAATATTTTCATCTCAGCCAAGGATGAGGTTGACTTGCTCACTGCGCTTGCTTTAGCTGCTATTTTCTGGGGATTCGATGCGCCACTTCTTGCAGCAATCCTCTTTTCCCTCTCTTGCATGAGCCTTTCCAGCCGTTTCATCTGCTTCACTTCCTGAAAATATTTATTTATAAGGAGAAAAAAATCATGAGAGGTTTGAGCAATCATGCTGAAAACTGCAATTCTGCTGATGCAAACAAATGACATTCTCCAGTCTCCACCACATTATTTTCCCTATTATTTGCTTGTAGGTAGTGGTGTTCTACTCTAGAGACACATATTAAAAATATACGGTTAACAGGGGTAGCAAACAATGATGCAAAAATGACATGAATACTTTTATTTTATTTCTTTTTTACTATTTTATATTTACATGAACAATTTCATTTTTTATTTCTTTATTTTTTCCTTATTTTATTTTTTACATGAACATTTAAAGAACACTTTTTTAATGACATGTATTTTTTTAAAACACATGATGAACAAATTTTAATACACAATACTATTTTTAAAAATAGTTAGACATTTGCACTACTTCAAAAACAATATTTTATAAGGAAAAAATTTGAAAAGAATGTGTTCCATCGCTAGGCCTTGGTCATTTAAGGCTGCGTGTGGGAGCCCTCCTATTATGCTACTGGCGATGGGCCAGCCATATTTGCCGTGCGGGTTGCTGGGTAACGAACAAACGCATACCCCAATGAAATCATTAATTAAGAAGTACTCCTTCCAAAGGTCACTCCAGCACCAGATCACTGGCGGAGCGTAGTGGAGATCAAACTGGGCTACGACCCCCCCCCCCCCTTTCCAAAGTGAATTTTTTTACTAGGTATGCTTGCGATCTGGCCCAGCCCATCAGGAGATATGTCCACTGTCCAGAAGCCGCAGCCCATTTACAGCACGGTTCGACAGCACAGATCGAGACACCAACGCCCCATTGTTAGTCAACGAGTCGTTCCCCAAATCCCCAATCCCCACCCTGCTGCCTCCCTGCCTCCGCGTCCGGCGTCGCCGCGTCGGCGACCTAATTCCTCGACGACGGCGGTCGGCGGCGGCAACTGACGACGGCAGTCGGCGGCGTTCCCCTTCTCAGTCGGCTGCTCAAGCGGCCGCACCCGCGAGCGGCGCGCCCAGCGGCCAGCGGCCACACGCCCACCGGCCCACACCCAGTTCGCCTACGTGCACAGCGGCTCCTCCTCCTCTGCTCGTCTAGTTCACAGCGCCTACTCATCCGCTTCTTGCTATTGCTAGGTACGGTGACTGATTTAGGGCTTCTGTTGATTAATTGGATGCAAATCAACTGCTGCTACTCACTGCTTCTGTTAATTCCGACGAGTTGAGATTTTGTGGTAACTTTGATGTCTACCCAATTGATTATTTGATAGCAAATTTGATGTTGTATAAATATTTGTTTAGGTAGCAATGGTGAAACAACAGAAGATGCAGTCTTTTTTTAAAAGAAAAGGGGATGAGGGAATAGCTCCAGATGCTCTAGCATTGGTGCCATATATGGATGGAAGACATGCTGAAGATGCACAAGAAGGTCAAATGGAAGATGATAATGTGCAGGAAAATCAGATGCAAGATGATGATGTGCCGGATGTAGAACAAAGAGCAAACGAACATGTCACTTTTCGAGGCATTGAGTTGTTGGAGCGAGATCCTGCACTACGTCCACAAATTTGGCAGTACCCCCCAAACCAAAGAGATGAAGTACGAAGAGCTTACTTGAGGCTGGGTCCCAATCAACCTAAACGAAAGAAATATAAAGCTATTGGAAAACCAGGACACAAAAGACGTTTTCAGTACAGCTATTTTCGTGATTTTCCATCATGGCTGGAGTATTCATTGACCTCTCATTGTGCATATTGTCTGTATTGCTTTCTCTTTAGCAAAAATAGAAAGAAAAGAGGTGGGTTTGATGTCTTCACAACACAAGGTTTTAATAATTGGAAGAAAGTTCATGATGGACAGAAGTGTGCACTTTTAGTTCACATGGGATCAAGTCCTTGCTCACAACATAACAATGCAGTGAGATGGCCATGCTTTATTGGATCAGTCAAACCATTTGGCAAATATCTTTGAGGTGAAGACCATGGGGGATAAAGAAAAGGATCGTTTAAGGCTGAGAACTACGATTGCGGTTGTAAAGTGGCTCACATTTCAGTCTTGTGCTTTAAGAGGCCATGATGAGAGGCCGGAATCAAGAAACGGAGGTAACTTTCTTGAGATGTTGAAGCTTCTTGCAGAATTCTGCCCTGATGTTCAAGCTGTATTTCTTGGCAATGCTCCACAAGTTTGCAAATACACATCACACGAAATTCAAAATGAGATCTTGAGCATTTATGCTATGAAAGTCAGGGAGCATATTCGAGCAGAAATTGGGGACTCAAAGTACTCTAATCTTGTGGATGAAACATGTGATGTGTCCAAAAGAGAGCAAATGGCACTACTTTTCAGATTTGTTGATAAAGATGGTTATTCCCAAGAAAGATTCTTTCATCTCATACATGTAGCCAACACAAAAGCACTGACACTAAAGATGGAGTTGTGTAAAGTATTATCCAAGCATGGCTTTGATGTACAAAATCTTCGAGGCCAGGGGTACGATGGGGCAAGCAACATGAGGGGAGAGTTAAATGGACTGCAAGCTCTATTCATTAAAGATTGCCCCTATGCATATTATGTTCATTGCTATGCTCATCGGTTGCAACTCTCCCTTGTTGGTGCAGCAAGAGATGTGGTTCCAATCACCCAATTTTTTCAGAAACTTCACTTTGTTATAAACACAGTTGACTCCTCTTCAAAGCGACATGATGAGTTGCATGACGCCCAGGTGGTTGAGATTGCACGCTTGCTTGCTATCGATCAGATTGAAACAGGCAAAGGAGCCAATCAAATACGCTCATTGAAGCGACCAGGAGAGACTAGATGGGGTTCCCACTTAGGTTCGATTTCTAGTCTTATGCATATGTTCAATCCAGTGAGAGTTGTTCTAGAAAATCTAGCCGCAGATTCATCAGCTGGAGCAAACCGGGCTGATGGTGATACTTCTTTCACTTACCTGACCTCTTTTGAGTTCGTATTTATCCTATGCATGATGAAAGAAATATTGGAAACTAGCGAAGATCTTGGGAAGGCTTTATAGAAGAAAGCACAAGACATAGTAAATGCAGCTCGTCTAGTGCATTCCACAAAAGTACTTCTAGAAGAGATGAGATCAGATGAAGGATGGGAGTTGTTCATTGGAAATGTTGTTGAGTTCTGTGTGGAGCATGATATAGATATTCCAGACATGGAAGAACTATACATTCTGCGTGGT
This sequence comes from Aegilops umbellulata, assembly GCA_032464435.1. NCBI lineage: Eukaryota > Viridiplantae > Streptophyta > Magnoliopsida > Poales > Poaceae > Aegilops > Aegilops umbellulata. The sequence continues at coordinate 660,928,229 of CP136057.1, forward strand.
GGGCGTGCTCGTCGTGAACCTGATCACTTTACTAGAGAAAGGTATCTACGAGTGGAGATATTTCGAGCAACAATTGACAACCAACTAAATGAATTGAATCTTAGGTTCAATGAGAAAGTGATGGATCTCTTATCCATTAGTGTTACATTGATTCCAAGAAATGGATTTACATCATTCAACGCTAAGGGAATATGTTCAATGGTAGAGAAATATTATCCGGCTGATTTTACACAACAAGAGAGATATGGGTTGGAGATTCAGCTCAACCATTTTGTTGCAGATGCTAAAAACAGTGGAGACTTGAAGAAGCCCATCACCATAACTTCTCTATGCCGATGCCTTGTTGAGACAGGACGAGATAGAATTTACAATTTGCTTGATAGGTTGCTTCGATTGCTTGTTACTCTCCCGGTTTCCACTGCAAGTGCTGAGCGTGCTTTCTCGAGCTTGAAGATTATCAAGTCAAGGCTACGTAATCGAATGGAAGATGATTTTCTTGCAGACAGTTTGTTGCTACAAATTGAACGAGAAATTGCATAAAAAATTCCTTGTGAAGATATAATTGCTGATTTCAAAAGTAGGAAGAATAGGAGATCGTATCTTTAGTTGGCAGTAGTGCTAGTTGGTTGGCAGTAGTGCTAGTTGGTTCTGTTTATTTGTCTTTTGGTCATTTGGTGTGGTCTGTTCTTTTGGAGCACCAAAATTTACCTATCAACAATGCTCAGGTATGTGTGAACCTGCTTGTGAACCTGCTGTATTTGTGTGTACAAGTACAATATAGATATATATATAGTCCTCTAATTGTCCTTGCATATGTTCTACAACTTAGTAGTTTTTTATGCATATGATGTGTTCTTATATGAAATCGGCCCCCTCTTGAGATTTGGTCACGCTCCGCCACTGCACCAGATTGCGACAAGTGACATACTGCATATGCGCCAGGTGTTGCAACCTCCGAGTTTTTGCTTTTTCATAGATTCGTTTGTTCAAAATGTTTTATCTCTTAAACCGTGCATCTAAATCTCGAACCGCTTTCATCATTGGATTCCTCGCGTCGAGATTTTCAAAATTAGATCACATGTTGATAGGTTTTGAAGAACTTTTTTTCACGAAAAAAATGGACGAAGGAAACCGAACCAAGAGCATGTTTTTTCCTTTCTGAAAGCTGTTTCCGGGAGGCACGGTCATGCCTCTCACGAAAGCAAAATTGTGCCTCTCATGAAAGGGAAAAAACACATGGCGGCAGCGCCCAGAGCGCGACACATGGCGGCGGGCGCGCTCTTGGCCCACCCCAAGTAATCGTTTGGAGGCTCCTAAAGGAGCGCGACACATGGCGGCCGGCGTAAGGTAATTCATGAAAATCTATTCCAAAGTCCATTATCTACTCATTGCTTCATCAGGAGTTTCATGGAAGATCTGGGTGTGGTACAGAGCAAGATGAATAACAAGGTACAAGCAAGACAAGTGGAGACCAATGTCCAGCAATGGATCCCCTCACCGGCCGGCTGGGCGAAGGTAAACGTGGACGGAGCCTTGGGAAAACATGATGACAAGGCTGCCGTTGCAGCTGTAGCACGAAGCTGTGAAGGTGAATTCTTGGGAGCTTTGTCTGTTGTCTTCACAGGAATTTCAGATGCAGAAACCGTTGAAGCTCTTGCGATAAGGGAGGCTCTCTCATTGGCGGACGACTTGCTTACTCGAAGAGTTAAGGTGGCTTCTGATTGCCTTAGGGTGATCAATACTCTGAATGAGGACTCCAAACCAGTATATTATCACATCACACAGGAGATTAAGGCCAGAGGTGCGCAGTTGGATGGCATTGTTTTTTGTCACGAGAAATGCAGTTCAAACTTTGATGCTCACAGGCTTGCTCGATCATCACTTAGGTATAATGTTGGTCGGTTTGTTTGGCTACTAGATCCGCCTGAGGGCTTATGTATCCCTAGAACTCTTGTGATATAATGTCTGGAGGGGTACTTTACCTTCCTCAAAAAAAAAGTAACAATTTTTTTGAGTAACGCTCCTAATTTAGTTGCTCAGATACCCCTATTATTCGCTACACACAGATACTAGGCCGGGCATGCTCCCTATTTGTCTACTTTCCTTTCTATGTTTCCCTTTTCTGGTTTTTGTGTTTTCTTAATTTAGCAAATAATTATTAATATCGTGAACAATTTTGGAATTCTCAAACCATTCTTCTATATGTGAATACTTCTTAAAATTCACAAAAAAAATCTAATTTGCGAACAATATTTGAAACCTTGAACATCTTTTTTGATTCTCTGACATTTTCCAAAACCACAAATATTTTTTGAATTTGCAAATATTTTTTGAAATTAAGAATATTTTTAAATTTAAAAACAATTGATGTATTCATGAACATTTTTTCAGCAATTTTTGAAATCATATATATTTTTTGAATACGCTAACATTTTTCGAAATCATGAACATTATTTGAAATCTTGAACAGTTTTTTGAATTCATGAACATTTTTCAAGTTTGCAATTTTTTTTCCATATTTCTTGAAATTTCGTTAAAAAGGAAAAAGGAAAAGGAGAGGAAAAACAGGCCCAAAAAAATGAAGATAAAAAGTGACGGCACTGGGCTCGCCACCGCTTTGGTCGGGGAATAGGAGCTCCAACCTTTGTTTGATCTGAAAAATGCACGACCCAACCTCCTTTTCAGGGAAGAAAATGAACCTGGGCCAAAGAAGTCTCGCAGTAAAATCGGAAGACTGATCTAAAATCATCATCTGAATATATAGTACTAGTATACATACAGAAGTTTGCATTTATGAACCAATGACAATCAGTGGATATATTCACAGCTGAATTTACAAAACCATAACATGACACAAGAGCACATCCTATAGATGACTTTACAAAACCAGATGGATCCTCTACCTGAAGTGAAGCATGGCTGCTCCCAGTCAGAGTCAGTTGAGCTGACGAGGAATATAGCAGCCTCCTCGGAGTAGCAGAGTAGAACAACATTAGTACGTAGTCAGTTACTTCAGAGTTCTTCCACCATCAAAATATGTTCCTTGAGAATCCCATCCCAGCGAGCTTTGTCTCCTTGAGCTCGTCGTCCTCTGACCACAGGGCAGAGGGAGTCCGGGGTTGACATGAAATTACTCAGCCGCAGCCGTGATATCCATAACTTCCACCATGTCCATGCTCAGGCTTGTTGTCTTCACCAAATATGCATGCTTCAAAGAATGTGAAGAAGTCATTAGGCTCCAAACCTCGCAGCTCTAGTGGATCAACTGTTTTCACCATGTCTGCTACCTTTGGGAATCGAGTAGTGACAAGTAGCATGCTTCCTTTGGCTTCCCCCTTTGTGAAGGGAGCTAACAAGGTTTTCCACTGATCCTGACTGTCACATTTCCATATATCATCCAAGACAATTAGAAACCTCTTGGACTTGAGACGATGCGCTATGGATTTCTGAAGCTGGTCTAAATTGGTCGTTTCATTAGCAACACTGCTGCTTCCTCCTTCTTCAGTTGCAGTTATGCAGGCAAGAATCTCCCTGGTGAGCTTAAGAACATCGAAATCAGTGGATACACATACCCAAACCTTGACTTGGAAGTGGTCTTGAGTCCTTGCATCATTGTACAGGTGAGTGGTGAAAGTTGTCTTCCCAATACCCCCTGGACCAACTATAGGAAGAACAGAAACAGTCTCAATCTGTGTGGCACCGGTAAGAGTGGTGGTACGGTTGACAGTTTCCTCAAAAATGTCTCTCCTGCCATACAATGTATCTTGTATAATCATGGAAGCAGTCTGGGGCCGATCTAGGACGACTGCCACTGCCGTGCTACTGCTTGGGATAGTGCCGAGCAATTTGTAGACGGAATCACAGTGGGACTCCATGTCCTGTAACAGGGACTTGATTTTGCTGGAGATGGACCCTCTGTCGAAATGCAGCATATCACCATTATCAGCAGTAGCAGAGTTGGAGTTGGTGACGCCGGCAACAGCAGCAGCATCACCACCAACGCCAGCTACAGCAGCAGCAGCATCACCACCATTCCTCTTGCTCTTGGGTGTAGGCGTGGTGCACCGGCAACAGCAGCAGGATCATCACTCTTGGTCTTGGGTGTAGGCGAGCAAGAAAAGCACTGTACCAAGCTGCCAAGGGTGTGGCCAAGAGCACTAGCGGCGTGGAGAGCTTGATGGCGGACAACGCTCTTCAGATCCGGGCCGGCCTCTTGGGTGGTGGCGTAGGTGGTGCCGTGGAGCTTGTCATGGATCTGGAAGTAGTGGATCTCATCGAGCAGGTCCTCCGCCTGGTCGGCGTTCTTGCTCAGCGCCGTCAGCAGGTCCTGCAGTCCAGGGTTGTGGCGGACGTCGGTCACCAGCTGGGCGTTGTGCAGCAGGCCTCGCGTGTGCGCGAGCTTGGCCTTGATCTGCTGGGAGTTGTGGCCCAGCTGGAGGCTGTCCACGTACGCCGCCACCAGGGTGTCGGACAGCGTCGTCAACACCTTGCCGAGGACCGAGGCCGCCGAGCCGAGAGCCACCTCCATCGATCTGCACTCCGCCTCGCCGGAGCAGTGGTGAGGAGCGTTGGGTGGCGCGGCGTGAGTCTGTGGCGTTGAGCGGGGAGCGGCGATGGTAAGGTGGGGAGGCAACGGCGTGGCGATGGTAACGTGGGGTGGCGACTGGGAGCTGGTGGTCGGAGGCGATGGTAATTTGGGGTGGCGGCGTGGCGATGGTAACGTGGGGTGGCAGGAACTCAATGAAACTAGGTTTCGGTGGGGGGTTTGGGCTTGGTTGTGACTGTCTCGGGACCTTTTTTTACTACTACTGTAATACTGCACTTACTAGGCAATTCGGGCACCGTTGATTTAAACTGGTCACCTGGATAAAATTCTGCATTCCATTAGCATTTGCAACTTGAAAGCACTGTAATCTTATGTAACTAAAACTATTCAGAGCTAAAACAGCACCAAAGTAAATATTTCTCCGTGGGAGCACTTGATAGACTCTTTTTTTCTTTTGAACCAAAAAAATGACGACGTTCATCCTCATCTTCCAGCCGCTAACCACAATGTGCACGCCAGATAGATGGAGATGATCCGACCTGTGTGCGGGTTGCACTCTATTCCCCGCCGGTGTGACCAAGTCATCGTCGCCCACCGGATTTTGGCCGCCGCTTGCCAAGATCCAAGCTCACCGCAAATTTGGGGACTTCTATGATTTGGGTTTTAACTTTTAAGAGAGCAATGAGAACACAATTGCAGGTTTTTTTATAGCAAGATTGCCACCCCCTCTACCTCCCTCACGTGCTCGGCGCGTGACGATGTGGGACATTTTTTGGGGGCGTGAGCTTTCGGACTAAAGTGATTCAAATGACCAAGTTGAGTGTACCAATTTAACCATTTTTACAGGGCTGTGGCCTAAACTGAACGTTTATGACATTCAAGGCGATTGGTAGTGGATGGCATCTTGAAAATCCAGCTACTATTAATTTGGAATCTTCGCAAGAAATGACCATGCTCGACTCTTATGTCCTCAAGACTGATCCAAACAAACTAAAGGAAACGCATATATGGCTCTTGGAATCCTGAATCTTAATTTACAAACTCTTCCATCTTATCTCTTGTCCTCGTATGCCTAAGCGTTGATGCATGTGCTGTCGCACACGTGAATCCTGGAGCATTCATTGGGTAATACCGCAGGGTAGGCATATAAAAAGTGGAGAGTTCATTAAAAATATTTTTACATTTTAACCAATATTATACAGTAGAGCTTGTTGATTTTTATGTTGAACTGACAGCCTTCACGTGATGTGCCGTGGTTCGTGCATGAATCAATGTGATTAGGGGCATAGTTAAAACCTTAAGGCACAACTAGTAGTACTGTATTGGTAAGCCCATGCATTCACCTAATCGATGAATTTCTTAACATATAAATAGGATTGATCACTTTAACCAAGATCAGTGTACATGACAGAGGCAGTACTCGTATATAAGAGCAACTAGATGCCTTTGATAAAACCAGACCAGGACTAGCGCACACATAAATTAGCTCGATTGATTTCTCCAAAAAATAAAACTATTGAAAGCTGGTCCTTTATAATGTTATAACAAAAGATAAGCATAACAGTTGTAGCAGGAACAACACCAACCATCAGTAAGGGCAACCCCAGGTAACATGATAGGTGCTTCAATAACAACAAAGGAACACCGTCGTCGCAGGACCTAATCACTAGGGCCAGCAGTAGAGATTGTAGATCATATATGAACACACATCAGAAAATGAAAATAAAAAAGAAGTAAAGAGCACTCCTCTTTTTTTAGCTAATAATGTTTTGAGGAATACAAACCTCACTGCCAGCCAAAGATGGCGGCCAACACACGAAGATAAAGCATAGCAAACCAAGTTATGTGCTTCTATGTTCAAAGCCCATGCTGTTCTCGTTAGCAAAGAGCACTCCATGGAAGGACCTTGCTTGTTCTCATGAGGCATTCCTAGAACTATATGTATGTAAGTATTCTTCACGAGGCATATATATTTAATCTTTGTTCGGAAAGAGAGATGACACCTAACTCGAGTACCCATTGCCCATCGGACTTGGCTAACGGCATTTAGTCTTTTCAATATTGTATAAGTTGGGCTAGTTGTGAGCTACAGTGAGCCCAATCTGTGCATCAACGAACATGGAAAGGCATCACTGCTTGAAGGCTGACTGAAGTTGCAAGATGATATATTCAGAACAGGTGTAGATGACACATCAATAAAAACGGCAAAATTGTCTATGTGTCACAAACTCTTATCCAGTAAAGTAATCATATACATGTTTCTAGAATGAGAATAGAACTGACAGCCAGCGACCACCTTCACTTAATTACCAGCAGCAAGTTGTACCTTAAACCTCGCAAACTTGAAATTAAATTTCTAGCAAATCAGAGTGCAATGCTTGAAACAAAGCAAAGGGGCAGTTAATGGAGAAATTGACAACTAAAAATGTAAGGAAGAAACATTCAATCATTCTGGCCTCTCCCTCACCTCATTTATTAATTCTGATTTCGAATCAGCACCGAAAGATTTTTTTTTGTGTTTGGACTTTTATTTAGTTATTCCAAAGATTTCATGGTGTTCTAAAAATAAATATTTAGCCAATATTTTTGAGAATATGCCCCCCATATTGAGGAATCAGCGACAGACAAAGATCAAATTTGGAAGAATAACCCCACACCCACAAGTCCACCAATGGCAAGACTGCTAACCAGAAATATTTGCGTGAGGATTGGGTTGAAGGGAGAAGGAAGCTTCTTCCTGCGTACATCGTAGTCCTTTCTGGAATGCATTCAAAAGTATGAAGAAAGCATTAAGCTATGTACACACTGATGCCTTGACACAAATACTTGAAAGGATGTGTCTGCTCAAAGACAGGCTCCCTATATGCCTGCACTCTTACAATTCACAAACACAGCAATATTAAAGTGCAGTTGAGTGGGGTGTGTAAAGTGGAACCAAATATGTAAACTAACTGCCCCCATGGCTCCTTATCCAAGCTATTAATTGTTCTCTCTTTCTCCAACGAGAGTACTGCTGTGTTTATGAGCCATGAGAGTATATATAGAGGGTGTGAGTTGTGTTTTTCTCCTTGGTTCTGGAGGAAAAGATAATGGTATTTTTGTGTAGGGGTAGGTGGACAAGACAGCTCCTTCAAGCTGTTAGAATAAATCCGAGGCATACCGTCGATTATCCGAGGACCAAGCAATCACACGAGCACGACACCGAGATTTGTTAACGAGGTTCACCGATATGGCTACATCCCCGGGGCTTGACTACGGGCGCTCCTCCCCGTGACACCGCTACAATACCGCACCCGGTCGCCCTGGACACCGGCACACGCCGCCGGCTTCCCCTGCGTTCCAGTGCTATTATGTTGGCATAGGTTACATCGTGTGTCTACCCCCGCTATATAAGAGAGGCCTAGGATACAAGTGTCCTATTAGGACACGACTCCATATCCTATCTAAACACAATACAACTACAAGTCCAACTGTAACCTACCTCGTACACAATATTCGACACAACTCTAACAAACTCCACCTTGGCGAATATTCTCCACCACCTTGGATTCGTCCATGCATCAAACTTCCATGTACATTGGACTTGAGCTTATCCCATGAGCACCGCTGCTACTCCAAAGACTCCATATGACTCCACCTGCAACTTGTAGTCCCTTCTTTTCTTGACCACAATCAACACTCGAGCAAAATTAAGTTTCTTGTTACTCTAGTTTGTGCTCCCAACTTCCAGAGCTCCGTTCAACGCATCACACACTGATCACTGACCTGCGTGAAAATGAACAACTCACATATTGGGTGTCACACAAAAGAGTTACCTGAACTCAACATCACCGCTCCTTTCTTGACCATCTGTCTGAAACTTAAAGGAATTTCAACATTGCTTGTAATCATCCCGAGTCAAATTCACAGTTGTCTCACCACATGTATGACCACCAGAGCCCTGGCTCGTCTCCATGTCCCGTGCGTACCTCACGCGTCGCCGCTATTACCGCGTCGAGCCTCCGCTGTCCCGGTCGAGTCTCAAGGGTAAAGAAACCACACCACTCAACCCCCACTGCAGAGTATCACCGATCATTACCGACCGATGACGAGTTTCACGCTTCCATCAGACCACTGGGCTCCAGTCCGAACTGCATGTCACTCGCTTTTCCCTTTGCTGAATAGGCTTCGATTCCCTGGATCCTTACACCGTAGCCCCTCAATCCAGCTCCACCTTCAACATGACTCCATGGTAGATGATCAGTCCACCCCTGCGCCCCGTCGACTTCAAGCTCACATGCGTACGCCATCTTGAATCAACCCCACGCCATAGTCTTGTCGAAGCCACACAAGCCCTCGGGCCCGCGCCACGTGTTTCCACGCCCAGAAGTCGGTCACCATCAGCATCACGCACCTATGTCGTCGTCGCCGATCTCACCACCGTCTTCTGTATCAACCGACTCACGTCGATCCGTCAGACCGCCTAGTCCGACCCAGCCGAACTCGTTCGACTGTACGACACACTCAAGGCTCCCAAACCGTCTTCCGCGAATTTTCATCCATCACATGACAATTCCATCTTAGCTGACATGACTTTCTGCAACTCCTTCAAGCATCCTTGTTGTGCCAACAAATGTTTCACCCATATCTGCCATAACCCAAGGTTTTAAGTTCCACGAACTTCTCCACCTCAAACATGACACCCATTGATACCCTGGTTCTTTGTACGGCTGACATTGTAAAAAATACATGAGCAATCTGCCTGTGATGTACAAGTACACGACCGAACATGCGTGTACTACTAGCAATTGCAACCAAAAAACTAAGAAGCAGAGATCGAGTTGGTTGAGCCTTGAGCCCATCCCATCCAACTAGGAGAGTTAGCTAGCTCGAATTTCTTTTTAGCAGGTGGCAGACAACTTGAGATCATTTGTTCCTTTGGTGCTCGAGGTGGTGGGAGATGGAACCCTTTTTGGCTTTTTTGCATAACAGAAATGGCAGATACTGGTGTGCTAAAACTATATGTATGTAAGTATTCTTCATGAGGCATATATATTCAATCCTTGGTTCCGAAAGAGACAGATGGCACCTACTCCCTCCGTTCTAAAATAGATGACTCAGTTTTATACTAACTTTAGTACAAAGTTGAGTCATTTATTTTGGAACGGAGGGAGTAATTCCGAGTACCCATTGCCCATCGGACTTTGCTAATGGCGTTTCGTCTTTTCAACATTGTAAGTTGGGCTAGTTGTGAGCTGAAGCCAACCCAATCTCCGTATTAACCAACACTAACATGGAAAGGCATCACCGCTTGAAGGCTGACTGAAGTTGCAAGAGGATATCATATATTCAGAACATGTGTAGATAATAACCATAGATACAAAGAAAGTAAATACAGTAACAAGATTTCGAGTGTACCTTGATTCTAAATTTTCAAAATCAAAACGCAGATGCTGCCCCGGACATATTATCATCTCCTCGATAGAAATGCTCGTTACCAATTAATCCTTTAAAAAGTCGCCAATATATATAATTAATCTTGTCCTGCTGCTGCTGCTGCTGCTGCAGCTGATGAATTTTGTAGTAGATCCATCCATTTGAATCTGAATCTGAATCTGAATCTGAAAGAAAGAAAGAATGAAAGAAAGAAAGCAGTGAGAGGCAACAAATAAAGTGCGAACTCGTCATGGAAGATATTGTAGATGAAACATTGAAACTACAAAGAGACTTGATTGAAAACCTTTATGTTTTTTCTTAGCATTTTCTAGTAGGAATATCGATTGAAAACCTTTATGTTTTTTCTTAGCATAGGAAATGTTTATGTTTTTTTTTTTTACAAAATGTTTATGCTTTGATGCCACAGGTATTGATACACAACCCCATATTTCTCAAAAAAGAAGGTAATCCACCCTCACTAAACGCATATCAATCACCTATAATACAACTGGATCTTCAGATTCACACTGTTGTGTTGGTTATTTCTTTTTTTGAGCATCCACTGTTGTGTTGGTGGGTGTACACCGGCAGCCTCGGCAGGTGTTGTTGATGCTCTGTTGCAGTGGGCTTTTTTGTTGCTTTGTATGGGAGCTTGTGAAAAGACCCTAGCTATCTCGGCTTTGGGCACATGACCGCGGCAGCTACGGGCATCGTTGATGTTCTTGGAGGCAGCATTGTTGCCACCCCCTCTTCAGGGTCGGACGGGCAAAATCCGGGGCCCTGTGCGAAATTGAAAAATGAGGCTCTATCTCATTAGAAAAACTAAATATCAGCAGACTGATTATCGGACGACACTGGCGGTGCTTTTTTCTAACATATCTGTCCATTCGACCTTTACAAGATTTATCAATTAAATTTTATTCTCTTTCTTTCCTCTTGCGCTTAGAGGAACTAGACCGATGTTTCCCCATAGTGACTCAAAAATGTATTATTAAAATACAAGATACAAAAGATGAATAAAATATAATTGAACAGTAGCATATATCAATAAGTTTATGCGTCAATGTTTGGCAATTAGACGAACCATCTAACTCACATAGTTTTGGGTCCTGTCCGCTTGACTCATCTAGTTTTGGGTCATGTCCGGTTGAACTGCTACACTGCGAGTGTGATCTTTAGCCGAGGAGGTAAGCGGGACCCGTGAAAGATGTCGGTGTTGGCATTGAGGCTGAGCGAAGTCTGAGGCATGGCAACAATTGCAGTAGTCTACCAATGACTCTCCCTTTTTTGTCTGATATGAAATACTATTAGAGAAGCTGAAGGCGTGGCAACAACTGCAAAGTTTGGTGGTCAATTAACATTCGAGGAGCTCTGTACAAAAAAGATAAAATCACTGAAAATTAGTCAAAATGTAAGTGCATTGTATGAGGAGATTTTCGTAATTTTGTCTTTTTTGTCCAGAGCTCCTCGAATGTTATTTGACCACCAACTTTGCAAGCACCCATAATTTTTTTATGGTCATTATGATGATCATTCAAACAAAGTTTCGGATTTTTTTGAAATGTTTTGCTATGTTTTCTTGCGTGGGTGCACCGAGTTGGGTTTCAGCCACTACTGTCCCTTCTCTACACAAGTGAGATGGACATTGCGGACGCGAGCCCATGGTGATGTAGGGTGGAACCCTAGGGGCCGATGTTTCACGATTTGGAGGGGGGTTCCTGAAGAGCACAATGAACACACAAGAGGAAAATACGAGGGGAACGAGAGGAAACACTCAAATCAACGAGAAACTATCACACATGTGCTAGATCCACATACACATAGATGTAACAAAAGATCAAAGGACAACAAGGGAGGATACAATGGTAACTAGTTCATCCCAATCCTATGAGGGAAGAGGTCTTGAATCCATATAGGATCTTCCCACAAGGGGGGTCTTGAATCCACTTGGGGGATCTTCTAGGAGGCCTTGGTCTCCAATGGAGTAGAGGGATAAGTGGATGAGCAAAGCTCTATAGGAGGAGGAGGAGAATGAGGAGGAGGACGTCTATAGGAGGTGGGATGAGTTGGAGAGATACATGGGCCTTCGCCCCGTTCACTATGCGTAGACAGGTATCGGATGTCCGAGCTGGCGCGAGCCGGTTTCGGTTGCTCTATGGATATGGGGTGTCGGATTTCCGGGGAGGGGGGGGGGGGCGGATGTCCGGGCTCTGGCCAGATGTCCCGACCCTGTAGCTTTGGCTGCTAGGTTGTTTCTGTGGCGGATATCTTCAAGGGCCGGATGTCCGGATCCTGTAGACTCCTTCCGGTTCCTTTTGTCGGTCCTCTTCATCCATGTATTTGGGGACTTGTCCATCGTCACAAGCATCTCCAAGAACGTATTCTATGTACCTAATCACACATAGCATTCTGGCTTTAGGTAGCTAGTAGTCATGTCTCACTTGGGTCATATGAAATATCACAAAGGAGAGATGTCACCTCGGTTTTGAGAGATCTTGCACGTGCTCGTGTCATCGGTCCACTTGGCACTTGGTGAGATTTCGGTAGGTCCATGGGCATGACAATAGGATGCTCCACATCATCTCCCCCCATCCCTTGGGAAAGATCCGACCTCGGATCGAAAATCTCATCACCATCAAAAAGGAGATAGGTCCGTGACGTTGAAGATATCACTCACATTGTACTTGTCACGTGGTATATGTCGATCTTGTAGGCGTTTTCGTTGAAGCATGCTAGCACCTTGAAGGCTCCATCGACATGAGGCGGTAGCTTGGACTTGCGCTCATTGGAGAAGCGGTCTTTGCGAAGGTGTAGCCACACAAGATTGGGGTTGAACACCATGGGGTGCTTGGTGAGGTTGCGTGATGATGCACAAGTATAGGGGATCAATCGTAGTCCTTTCGATGACTAAGAGTGTCGAACACAACGAGGAACAAAAGAAATGAGAAGCGGTTTTCAGCAAGGTATTCTCTGCTAGCACCGAAAGTATTAGTAACAGATAGTTTGATAGTAAGATAATTCGTAATGGTTAACAAGTAACAAGTGTAGCAAAGGTGCAGCAAGTTGGTTTAATCCTTTTTATAGAAAAGGACAAGTCTGGACAAACTCTTATATAAAGCAAAGCGCTCCCGAGTCAATACATCACCTATGACACATAGACTGGACTAGAACTCCTCGAAGGTGGTTGTCGGTAACCCCAATTTCTGAGCAGTGGGAACGAGAGCCACCTGCTCATGCACGAAGTGAATGTCAAGCTCAATGTGCTTCGTACGGCGATGATTAAAAGGGTTGGCGGAGAGGTAGACGGCGGAGACGTTGTCACAGTAGACGACGACGGCCTTGGTATCAAAATGTAGTTCCTGAAGGAGTTGGCTAAGCCATGGACACTCGGCGATGGCGTTAGCCATAGCCTGGTACTCCGCCTCGGCACTAGAACATGATGCCATGGTGATTGGCTCCAAGGCATCCTCAACTCATGTGATGCAGATGGTCGAAACAAATTACTGCTCACGCTATGGCGTTCATATACTCCTTTTGTTTCTAAATATAAGTTTTTTGAGGGATTTCTACATACGAATTTATATAGACATACTAATTTAGAGTGTAGATTTGCTGAATACTTGCTGACCCCCATATTGGAATCCAGGAAAATAATGGCTCCCTCCCCCAAGCGGTTCAGTGAAGTTGAATACTGACGCTGCTTTTGACGCTGTCTCGGTCGGGTGCGAGTGCGTGTGGTGCCATTGCAAGGAACGGTCATGGGGTCCCTTAATTTCTTCTCGATCATGCGGTCACATCAGGTCAGATGGATTAGCAGAGATTGGAATATAATATGCTTGCACACAACCTTGCAGCAATGCAAGAGTGAACTTAGTGAGTTATAGTGACAAAGGAATGTACTCAGTAAGTGTTGATCTGCATTGGCGATTCTAAAAAAAACTTTTTCATGTTGACAACTTTTTCATTTGATGCCATATTAATTAGGGTTTTGGCCATGTCAAAATGTGGTGTCAATAAGGTCACCAGAACACTTCTCTCACTAGTATATAAGCTGCATTTCATGGACAAGGAAAACATGCATTAATCAAACCTTTTTGGAGTATTAAAGAAACAAACAAACAAAAAATCTCCAAACTTCTTTAATCATGGAGTAGCTGTTAAAATGAATGATGGAATCTTTCACGCAGTCCAGTTCACGGACTTCGTTGCTATTTAATTAGGTATTGTGGCTATCTTAATCACATACATCTTAATGAGCTAGATTTGGTTATTCATCCATCTTAATCACATCCTTATCAAATATTGCTAACTAGCCTTCCCCTCCAAATAAACACCATATGGCAATGACTATCCAATTCAAGCATGGCATGTAGTCTAATCTGCCGAGCAGCATGAACACTTCAATTCAAGCATGGAGAAACTAAGCACATCTCCCGCAATCTAGAAGCAACAATGCATGGTTGAAATAAAATTGCAAAAGAATTAACATGAGTAACTCACGATGTTGTTCTTGAACTCGCCCTTAGCTACAGCAGAGAATTGCTTCTTCTCCTCACCCATGTGTTCTTGAAATCCCTCCAAAAAGTACAGCTCTCACAATCAGCGCTCATTCTTTCACCCTTATTGATGATGGACAGAGAAACTGCTCAGAGATGAAGAGGAGGAGACCCGTACCAAGATCCAAGGAGGTGAGACCCGTACATGATCAGAGACCCATACCTTGGCCCCTTTTGTTAGCGCCAGCGGATTCAATGGTGTTTGTGTTGACCCTCCCTCCTTGCCTGGATATGCGTCGGGGATGGGGGGGGGGTCATCTGGCCTAGCAGACACCAGATCTGGCGCGTCCGGCCTCGTTGCCACCGGATCCGGCCTCGCCGACGCCGGACCCGACAATTTGTCGCCAGCTTGGACCAAAAGGTCGAATCTTTTGGTCCAAGGGATGTGTGATGAGCCGGGGGAATGTGGAGGGCATGAGCGTGATGAGCCGAGAAGAGCGCGGCGATGAGGCGAGGGGAGCTCGGTGCCGGAGTAGAGTGGGGGAGAGCGAAGCAAAGAGAGGGAGTTCGGCAACGGAACATAGCGAGCGAGAGCAGAGTGCGGGGTGTAGTTGGGACTCGTGACAGTGTGTAGTGCGGGTTGACGCACAGAAACATGGAGTTTTGTTTTTTTGGGGGGGGGGGGGGATGGACTATCATGACACATTTTTTCGATCGGAGGTAGTATATTTTTTCTTGCAAAGTGTTAAGAACCTAGCTACCTTGAAATGATAATGCAAAATGAAAGAGATGGCTAAAGAAATGTTTCATGAACTAGGTGGTACTTTGTTTGCATGCAATGTAGTGTAATGCTCATTAAATTGGTGTGCAATGATACACCTAGACAATAGAAATGTGATTTGTAGGACATAACATCGACACTATTATGGGGTAGACAGGGGCATTTGCCCCCTCCCCTCCCCACTTCACCATGTTATATTTATTCGATAGTTACTATACTCATTATTTATGTCACGTAATACGTAATCACATGTACACCTGGAAGGACCATGCTCGGGTCATCTACATGTTCTGCTCCATTAACATGATTGTTGACGTGCCGAGCAACCCGTTAAAGGCGGCGCGAAGCCCGGCCATGAGGGCCACATCTACTACGGTGAGTACGGGAACCATGGCATCGACGCCAATGTCAGCCACCATGTCGAGTGGTGTGCCTTCTACAAACTCAGTGAAGCCGATGCCAAGAAGTTTATGCCACACAGGTTTATCAACTGCGGCGAGTGGCTCGGTTAGACGGGTGTGCCACACTACCTCAAGCTAGCTTTTGTGAGTAGAGCATGCAACGTGAGTATTTATCCTGCCCGCTGCCTTCTAGTTTGTTTAGTTCAGTTTGTTGGTTTCTCTAGCTATGTTTGTAGTTTATTGCTCTGTCTGATTTATTGGTTTGTCTAGCTATGTTTGTAGTTTGTTTGGTTTTTGCTCTGTCTGATTTATTGGTTTGTCTAGCTATGTTTGTAGTTTGTTTGGTTCAGTGGCTCTAGCTATGTCAAGATGTGAGCGACCAACGGCCAATTAGCTGGCTATGTACTACTAGCTAGCTTCTGCGCATAATCGGCCGAATAAAATAGTAGGGTTTTTTATTATTTATGTCACTGGTTGTGTCACACTACTCAATTTTTTCATTAGAACTTACAACTGCTGAAAAATGTCATCGTTCCATTAGATGTCTGCTCAAAAATGCCATTAGACATTGTTATTGTCTGGTCAAACCCGTTGACCATATTACATGACAAAAAATACCCCTAGACCCACAAGTCAGCTCACTCTATCTCACAATGACAAGTGTGGGGCCCACTTGTCAGGAGTAAACAAGTAAATAATTTTAGAGAAAAATAAAAATGATGTTGGGATCAAGTGGGACTCACAATTTACTGTAGTGAGATAGAGGGAGAGCTGGTATGTTGGTTCATAGACATTTTTGTCATTATAACATGGAAAACGGGATTTGAGCTGACAGTAATAGTCTCCAGTGGCATTTTGAGCATGTGCCTAACAAAGCGATAACATTTTTGAGCAGTTAAAATTCCTAGTGGCAAAACTGAGTAGTGAGACATAACCACTGGCATATAAATGATAAAAACCAAAAAATAGTAGTAGTCACGTAAGCATGCAAGGCAGTAACTTCCACTATTCCTAAATATAAGTCTTTTGAAAGATTTTAATATAGACTATATATGAAGCAAAGTAGATGTATCTACACTCTAAAATATGTGATGTAAAAGCCATTTTGGAGTTGCATCAGGAGTCTTTGATGTAAAAAAGTTGCAACTAGATGGAGTTCTACTAGAGAAAGCTTTTTTCCCAAGATTATGAGCCATAGGATTCTTGATCCCTGGAATGTGCTCAATACTGTAAGAACCGAGACTAGAAATAAGATTGAAGAAATCAGCAAGAGTAGGCTGCAAGTTTCGATGTCCTGGGTGTCGTATCAGATCCTTCGCCTTCGCCACTTCTACCAAGGTCTTGCAACCAGAGAAAAGGATAGAACTCCAATTCAAGGCCTTGACAATTGCTGCCGCAGAAAAATCCATAGTCACTACTGGAACCGAACACTATTTCGAGTGCCAGAAACACTCAGCAAAGGGCCTAAAACACTCGGCAAAGCCTTTGCCGAGAATTGTTGTCGGCAAAGACCACCCAGCATACACCGCTCAGGCAAATAGAAATTTGCCGAGAACCGTCCATCGGACACTCGGCAAACTGGGCCTCTCGGCAAAATAAAGCTGACTCACGAATGACAGACAGAGACGATGGTTGCCACGTGGCCCATCTTTGCCAAAAGCTACTCTCGACAGAACCAATGAATAACAAACAGCCATGTGGCGACAACCTGACAAGCTGGTCCCACACCATACGCTGAGGGGACGCTTTGCCGAGAGTTGCTCTCGGCAAAGACAATGAATAGCAAACAGCCATGTGGCGACCACCTGACAAGCTGGTCCCGCACCCTCCGCCAAGGGGACGCATTGCCTTTGGTGATTCAGTATATATATATACAATGTACGGAGATATACATTTTGGTGGTTCAGTAGCCGTGAATGTTAATTAAGCTACCGTGAATCACAGGTCATTTTAGATGGCCATGTTTTCGACGGAAGTCCTGAGCGGCGGGAATGAACGGCGGGGCTAAGGGGGCTGCCAACGGAGTCGTGGCGGTGGCATGCCACAACAAGAATGGGCCAGAATTGGCATGGGGTGCTGACGGCCGGAGGCGGGGAAGTTTCACCGCGGTGGCTGGGTTTCTGCCGCAGCATTTTTTGTTTTGCGGCAGCCGCTATAACTTTTAGGGTCAGTTCTTGGGATGAGTGGCGTGCCTTTGAAGAGCTTAAGCTATGAAAGAGCCAGTTTGATGGTTTTGTTTTCAGAAGATTGGGATTCTCTTGTTGAATGAAAACTCTCATTTTCCCCTTAAAAGAAGGTATCAACACAACAATATGGGAATTTGAAACGAAAAGAAAAAAACAGAGAATCTGTTCAGCTGATCCACAGATATTCACGCAAGTCATTCTTCAGCGTATATACTCGAGAACTAGTACACCACTTTTCAAATCAATATGTTCAATCCATAAGTATATACTAGAGTTAATGTTTAG
The DNA here is from genome assembly GCA_032464435.1 of Aegilops umbellulata. NCBI lineage: Eukaryota > Viridiplantae > Streptophyta > Magnoliopsida > Poales > Poaceae > Aegilops > Aegilops umbellulata. The sequence goes on from CP136057.1 coordinate 660,946,339, forward strand.
AACGTAATACAATGCTGTAAAGGACAGTTTATACAAACAAACCGCTTACAAACAACTTTAAATCAATACAAATCGAATTGTTGACCTCGTCAGTCAATCAACAAAACTAAATACCCAAAACGCAGCGACCTTCTTCTCCACGTGTAATTCTGCCGATGCAAACAAATGACATTCTCCACCACATTACTTGCCCTATTATTTGCTTGTAGGTAGTGGTGTTCCATAAAAAAATGGTTAACAGGGGTAGGAAGCGATGATGCAAAAAATGGCATTTGATACATGTGAGAATGGTGGGGGTATTAATTTTGCCACACCAAAAGGAGATAGACAATGTTATAGCACTCTATTGTATATAGATTCAATTTGGTCATTTAAAATATGTGATGATGATGATGATAAAAAAGAGTAAATTAAGTCATGTGGGGGACACATACTGCACTTAATTTTTTTCCTACTTTTATTTTTACACGGACATTTAAAGTATTTGAACACTTTTCTAATGACATGTATTTTCTTCAAAGGCATGATAAACAAATTTTAATACACAATACTATTTTTAAAATAGTTATACATTTACACAATTTCAAAAACAATATAGGAGAAAAAATAAAAATAAAAGAATGTGTTCCGTCGCTAGGCCTGGGTCCTTTAAGGCCGCACGTGGGAGAGCTACAGGCCACGGGTCTATCATATTTATGGCGAGGGTTTCTGGGTAAGGAGCAAACGCATATCCATATTTGTCTACCTTTTTTTTTGTGTTTTTCCTTTCTGTTACTTGGGAACAATTGCTGTATCCACGAACATGTTTTTATTTGAGATCAAATTTTTAAATGATAAAAAAATGAATACTCTAACATTTTCGAAATCCATGGCCATTTTTCAAAATCATGAACATGTTTTTAAATTCATGAACATTTTTTTTGTATTCACGAACATTTTTCAAGTTTGCATTTTTTTTTCATATTTCTTGAAATTTCCTTAAAATGAAACAGGAAAAGGAGGGGGGAAATGAAGATAAAAAAAGGACGCCCAGCACCCCCCACACTGGACTTGCCACCGCTTTCGTCGGGGAAAAGGAGCAATTTTGCATGGAATATCCTATTTGACGCATCCTGCGTCAAACTATCGATCTTTCGCACCCGAGCTGACATGGGCCGCCCCGTTAACGAGTTGCAGCGTTTTTCTGTTTTGGAAACCTTCTAGAGTTTCCCAGCTGGTTTATTCTGCTTCCTAGAAACTTCTAGAAGGTTCCTGAACCGGCTTTTCACTTTTTATTTTTATTTTTTGGTTACTTTTTTCCTTTTCTTCTAGTTTCTTTCATTTCTTGATTTCATTTTTTGTTTCTTATTTCTTTGTCTTTCCCTTTTTTAATTTCTTTAATGTTGTATTTTTATTTTTCAAGTCTGTTTGTCGACAGAAGTTCAGAAATATAAAAATGTTTCCTATTTTTAAAATTTGTTCGTGATTCCAAAAATTATAGGCAGATTTGAAATGTTTTTTTGGCAAATTTCTGTTCGTGTTTTCAAATTTTGTGCTGGATTTCCAAAAAATATTCGTGTTCGTAAAAATGTTCGTGTTTCCAAATTATATTTTGCAATTTCAGAAAATGTTCATGTTTCAATATAATGATCGTGTTCTCAATTTATTTCTGTATTTCAAAATCTGTTCCATTTTCTGAAAATTGTTCATAATTTTAGAAAAGTGTTCGTTTTTTAAAAACTGTTCGTGTTTTCAAATTTTGTTTGGTAGTTTAAAAAATTGTTCGTAATTTTTTTTGTTCGTGTTTTCAATTTTTGTTTTGGATTTTCAAAAAAATGTTCGCATTACGAAAAATGTTCTTATTTCCAACTTTTGTATTGAAATTCAGAAAATGTTCCTATTTTGAAAAGAATGTTTGTGCTCTAAATTCTTTTCTAGATTACAAATTATCTCATGTTTAAAAAACATGATTTAAAAAAAACGTTCTTGCCCAGAAAAAATGTTTGATTTTCAGAAAAAAAAAAATCAGTGTTCTATTTTTTTTTGAATTTTTAAATTTTTTGTTATAAATATGCTCAACTTTTCTCCTTTTTCATCTCCACGATGCAAATCATCTTACTGTGCTTGCTTTAGCTATGCTTTTATGGGGGTTTGATGCGCCACTTCTTGCAGCAATCCTCTTTTGCCTCTCTTCCTTGAGCCTTTCCAGCCGTTTCATCTGCTCCGCCTCCTGCAAATATTTACAACAAAACAAATTCATCAGCGGTTTGAGCAAATCTTTCCTGCTGAACACTTCAATTCTGCCGATGCAAGCAAATGATATTCTCCACCACATTACTTGCCCTATTATTTGCTTCTAGGTAGTGGTGTTCTATAAAAAAAATATGGTTAACAAGGGTAGGAAACAATGATGCGAAAAATGGCATTTGATACATGTGAGAATGGTGGGGGTATTTATTTAGTTTTGCCACACCTAAAATAGATAGATAATACTATAGCACTCTCTTGTTGTATATAGATTCAATTTGGTCATTTAAAATATGCGATGAGGATGATAAAAAAGAGTAAATTAAGTCATGTGGGGGACACATACTGCACTTATTTTTTTCCATACTTTTATTTTTACACAGACATTGAAAGTATTTGGACACTTTTCTAATGATATATATTTTCTTCAAAGACATGATGAAATTTTCTTAATACGTAATACTATTTTTAAAAATATTTATACATTTACACCATTTCAAACATAATATAGGAGAAAAAATAAAAATAAAAGAATGTGTTCCGTCGCTAGGCCTGGGTCATTTAAGGCCGCACGTAGGTGCTATAGGCGACGGACCAGTCATATTTATGGCGAGGGTTTCTGGGTAAGAGCATGGTTAATAGAAGAGCCGGCAACGGGCTCTATATGCATGCCAGGTCACTTATAGCCTTCAGGAGAAAACTCTTGTATAATAAAGCTGGTTGTAAGCACTAGCTGTAATAATTAATGTTTACATGCATGAGAGAGAGAGAGAGAGGGAGAGAGAGAAATGTAACTGATTGGAGAGGAGGAAGCTAAGCTAGCTTTTAGCCCTAGCATTGTGATGTAGTCGGGCGACTCAGGAAACGCCCGCTCCCTTCTCTCTTCTGTCTTCTCTTCCCTCATCTGAGGTGGAACGGCTTGTAGCCAGCTGACTAGACACTATTATACTTGTTCTAAGGAGCAAACACATATCCATATTTGTCTACCTTTTTTGTGTTTTTCCTTTCTGTTTCTTGGGAGCAATTGTTGTATCCACGAACATTTTTTATTTGCAAATGTTTTTAATGATAAATATTTTTTTTCAAATCCACTGCCATTTCTCAAAATCATGAACATTCTTTTTTGAATTCATGAACATTTTTTTATTCCACGGCCATTTTCAAGTTTGCAATTTTTTCCACATTTCTTGAAATTTTGTTAAAAGGCACCGGCCAACTTTTGATCTAAAAAATGCACCCTTTTCATTTTAGGGACAAAATGAACCTGGGCCGAAGAACCATAACAGTAAAATCAGAAGACTGAATCTAAAATCATCAGCTGAATAGTATACAGAAGTTTCACAGCAACGGACGCTGGCCCGTTGGAGTCGCCAGGATCGAATCGGTAAAGCTGAGCAATTTTGCACGGAATATCCTATTTGACGCATCCTGCATCAAACTGTCGATCGATCAAGCGCTGACATGGGCCGCCCCGTTAACGAGTTGCAGTGTTTTCTGGTTTTCGGAACATTCTAGAGTTTCCCAGTTGGTTTTTTCTGCTTCTTAGAACCTTCTATAATGTTCCTTAACCGGTTTTTTACTTTTTATTTTTATTTTTTGGTTACTTTTTCCCTTTTCTTCTAGTTTCTTTCATTTCTTGATTTTATTTTTTCTTTCTTATTTCTTTGTTTTTCCTTTTTTATATTTTCATTAATGTTGTATTTCCATTTTTCAAGTTTATTTTTCGACAGATGTTCAGAAATATAAAAAATGTTTCCTATTTTAAAATTTTGTTCGTGATTCAAAAATATGTAGGCAGATTTGAAATGTTTTTTTGGCAAATTTATGTTCCTGTTTCAAATTTTGTTCTGGATTTCCAAAAAATATTCGTGTTCGAAAAAATGTTTGTGTTGCCAAATTTTGTTTTGCAATTTCTGAAAAAATTTATGTTTCAAAATAATTTTGTTTGTGGAGCCAAACGTGTTGTGCCCAATTAGTTTTATGTTGCATCTAATAATACGGAATTGATGATTTGAAAATGTTGTTTGTGGTTGTTGAATCAATTTTTTCTGTGTTGTCGATCACTGTTCATGTACGCGCCCGGGCGCGACCGCATGCGTTTGGGGGCCGGATTTTGATGTTTGCGGTTGTAGATGCTATAAATACTTACTGGTCGTCGGATGGGCCCACATGACAAGTATGGTAAATAGATCGCAAATTCTTATTTATTTGGAAAACCAGTATGCATACATAGTAAGTCGGGTTGAAACCCATACATATGGCTAGTATTGCAAATTATTTAGGCAGCACTTATATTTTATTGGTGACGTAGGTGGGCTGATACACCTGTCAGAGTATGAGCCTGCCTGCAGCCAGCACTCATTGAGCCCACCGGTGAGGCCGAGGCCGACTAGACCGTTCCAGAGGCCACCAGGCAAACCAGGTTGGGGATGCGGGCCATGCCACAGATGCCGAGCACGGAATTGACGCCATCGGGAATGCCGCCGACAAGGCCACCACCTAGCTGGAAGCCCAAGCACAGACAGTCGGCAGGGCTCCGCATCCCCTGGATCCGATGGCAGCACCGGTTCTTGGCGGCTGGGCTTGTCCTGCCCGGTTGAAGTTTAAGACACACACCAAGCGCGATTGCGCCATTCAAAGTGCAATTGCCACCGCGAGTGGCCGGTGCCGGTGCCATTGCCGGTGAAGGCGGCATGCTCTGGCCACGCACTTGGACAGAAGCCAGGGCCAGGAGGATCGCGGCTAGGAGGAGGATGCGAGAGGACGCCATGGGTTTGGTGTTGGTGGTGGCTAACTGGCTATTGTTGTTGATGTTTGGTTGCTGCGGCTGTGTAGACAAGCAAGTCGATGTTGGTGCCTATGCGGACTGGGAAGCATCAATTTATAGGATGTATCTGAAGTTGTTTCGCTGATGCGATTAGTGCTCTCGTGCGTACATATTTTGACTTGTTTTGGTGGATTAGTACAAGCAAGAAATAATACTTTGGTAACCAAGGTACGTTGCAAGTATAAGCATAGAATTTCTACATTCCCACCGACTTTCTCTAATAGAGCACATGGTATACTCATGTAGCCTCAGCCTCAACCTCAAGCGCGGCCGCCAGTTCCTCCCATTGCCGCCGCCACCGCGTCGCTGGAGCAGGCCGGCGACTTGGTGGCGCGGAGCAGAGATCCACAGGCGGGAGCAGCGGCTGCTCCAATCGATCGAGAAACTGGCATCAAAGCTAGCTAGAGATTATTTTTAGATGTGATGGTACCTTTCATACTTCCTCCGTCCCAAAATAAGTGTCTTGAACTTAGCAGAAATTTATACTAGACCTAGTACAAAGTTGAGACACTTAGACACTTATTTTGAGACGGAGGGAGTATTTGAAGATGAATATACACTGCTTGAAACATGAAAGCATTACCGTGTCAGATTTGACGCAGAAAAAGGAAAAAAAGGTAAAAAAAAAGTAATCATCAAATAAGAGCACACACACAGAAAGATTTTTCTCGGACCAAAACCCTAAACTCTAAATAATAAAACGTTTTTTGTACCACCTATGTACTAAAATATATAAGACGTTTTTGTAGTCCAATTCAAACTGCAAAAACGTCTTATATTTTGGTGAATTTTTGCAGTCCAATTAACGGTGATGCACCGTATATAGGGGGAGAAAACCATCTTAGCCGGACTGAATTTTCACAGAAAACATGGAAGATGAAAACTAAAGATATAATTTCCCTCAACAATTTGTTTGCTTAAGTACACACAAGAAGAAAACGGAGCAATGTATATAGCAGCGTACAGGATTGTAAATGGGAACAAACAAACAACAAACATAGCTATAATCCTCAATGGAAATTGTTAGACTTCGTATTGTAGCCCAACTATGTAAACCATACCTTATTGGTATTGGACTTGTATGTCATCATATATATATATATATATATATATATATATATATATATATATATATATATATATATATATATATATATGTGTGTGTGTGTGTGTGTGTGTGTGTGTGTGTGTGTGTGTGTGTGTGTGTGTGTGATAGGCCACCCCTTTGAGGGTTGAGCTAGTTCCCCCAAAACCTACGTTTTACATGGTACCGAGTCTAACCTAGGTCCTCCAACTCCACCCCACCCGCCGCCGCCACAGTGTTGGGGAACGTAGTAATTTCAAAAAATTTCCTACGCACACGCAAGATCATGGTGATGCATAGCAACGAGAGGGGAGATTGTTGTCTACGTACCCTCGTAGACCGAAGTGGAAGCGTTGACACAATGTAGAGGAAGTAGTCGTACGTCTTCCCGATCCAACCGATCCAAGCACCGTTACTCCGGCACCTCCGAGTTCTTGGCACACGTTCAGCTCGATGACGATCCCCGGGCTCCGATCCAGCAAAGCTTCGGGGAGGAATTCTGTCAGCACGACGGCGTGGTGACGATCTTGATGTTCTACTGTCGCAGGGCTTCGCCTAAGCACCGCTACAATATGACCGAGGTGGAATATGGTGGAGGGGGGGTACCGCACACGGCTAAGAAACGATCACGAAGATCAACTTTTGTGTCTATGGGGTGCCCGTGCCCCCGTATATAAAGGAGCAAGGGGGAGGGGAGGCCGGCCAGGAGGGGCGCGCCAGGGAGGAGTCCTACTCCTACCGGGAGTAGGACTCCCTCCTTTTTCCTTGTCCAAGTAGGAGAGGGGGAAGGAAGGGAGAGAGGAGAGGAAGGAAAGGGGGGGAGCCACCCCCCTCCTTGTCTAATTCGGACTAGAGGGGTAGGGGGCGCGCGGCCTGCCCTGGCCGCCCCTCCTCTTCTCCACTTCAGGCCCATAAGGCCCATTAACCCCCGAGGGGTTCCGGTAACCCCCCGATACTCCGGTTTTATCTGAAACTTCTCCAGAACACTTCTGGTGTCCAAATATAGTCGTCCAATATATCAATCTTTATGTCTCGACCATTTCGAGACTCCTCATCATGTCCGTGATCACATCCGGGACTCCGAACAAACTTCCGTACATCAAAATATATAAACTCATAATGAAACTGTCATCGTAACGTTAAGCGTGCGGACCCTACGGTTCGAGAACAATGTAGACATGACCGAGACATGTCTCCGGCCAATAACCAATAGCGGAACCTGGATGCTCATATTGGCTCCTACATATTCTACGAAGATCTTTATCGTTCAGACCGCATAACAACATACGTTGTTCCCTTTGTCATCGGTACGTTACTTGCCCGAGATTCGATCGTCGGTATCTTAATACCTAGTTCAATATCGTTACCGGCAAGTCTCTTTACTCGTTCTGTAATACATCATCTCGCAACTAACTCTTTAGTTGTAATGCTTGCAAGGCTTATGTGATGTGTATTACCGAGAGGGCCCAGAGATACCTCTCCGACAATCGGAGTGACAAATCCTAATCTCGAAATACGCCAACCCAACATGTACCTTTGGAGACACCTGTAGAGCACCTTTATAATCACCCAGTTACGTTGTGACGTTTGGTAGCACACAAAGTGTTCCTCTGGTAAACGGGAGTTGCATAATCTCATAGTCATAGGAACATGTATAAGTCATGATGAAAGCAATAGCAACATACTAAACGATCGGGTGCTAAGCTAGTGGAATGGGTCATGTCAATCACATCATTCTCCTAATGATGTGATCCCGTTAATCAAATGACAACACATGTCTATGGTTAGGAAACATAACCATCTTCGATTAATGAGCTAGTCAAGTAGAGGCATACTAGTGACGTTTAGTTTGTCTATGTATTCACACAAGTATTATGTTTCCGGTTAATACAATTCTAGCATGAATAATAAATATTTATCATGATATAAGGAAATAAAATAATAACTTTATTATTGCCTCTAGGGCATATTTCCTTCAGTCTCCCACTTGCACTAGAGTCAATAATCTAGATTACACAGTAATGATTCTAACACCCATGGAGCTTTGGTGCTGATCATGTTTTGCTCGTGGAAGAGGCTTACGCCGCACCTAAACCCTAAACCCTAGGGATGCCGCCGCCGGCGACATGACCGCTTCCGCTTCGAGCGCCGCCAGCTCCGGGTCTATCCCCGCGACGCTTGCAGCTCTCCTCAACCTCCCACCTCGCCCTGGCTCCGTCAGTGCCTCAGTTCTTCCGCACCACTGCCGTCGGCTCAATGTTTTCAGCGCCGATCCTACTGTCACCGCCCGCGACGGCCTCAGCACCAGTCGCGCCGCCACCGCCCGCGATGGCCTCCTCTGGATCCTCCTCGACACTCGCCATCATCCCGGCGACCTCGGGGGAGACGCTGCCCCCGGAGCCACCCGCGGCCTCGCTCACGACACCACCCGCGGCCGTGATCCCGGTCGTCCCCACGCCGCCACCCGCGGCATCGGTCGCGGTCGTGGATCCTGTCACGGCTCCGCCGCCAATCGTCCCTGCTGCTGGCGCAATCACGCCCACCGGGCCATCCCACTTCGACAACTTGATCGCCATACGACTCACGCCGGACAACTACTTGTTCTGGCGCGCCAAGGTCCTACCGCTACTATGCAGCCGGTCTCTCCTCGGGTTTGTTGACGGTTTGCTACTGTGTCCTTCGCAGGTTATCCCTACCGTCCACGGCCCGGCCATCAACCCGGAACACCGTATGTGGGTGCAGCAGGACCAGGCGATCCTCTCTGCCATCCAGGGTTCCCTCGGCGACGGGGTCGCTGGCCTTTGTCTCTTCACCGCCACCTCCATGGACGCCTGGACGACCCTAGAGCATGCCTTTGCCCAGGTCTCTACCTCCCGCTCAATGGCCCTTCGCAGCGAACTCGCCGACATCAAGAAGCTGGACTCCTCCGCTACGACCTACTTCAACAAGATGAAGGTGCTGGCGGACACGCTCACCTCTATTGGTCGGCCACTTAGCGACGAGGAGTTCGCCGGCTTCGTCATCAAAGGCCTCGACACTGACTACGACAACCTCGCCGAGGCCGTCCACAAACACCAAGCCAGCGATGCCTCCTCACAAGCTCTACTCACGTCTCCTCTTCACCGAGCAACGCGTCGAGGCTCGTCGCTCCTCCACCACCATCACCGCCCAGCCGGTGGACTTTTGGTCCTCTCGTGGCCAGCACCCACCTGCCCCGTCACCTGGCAAGACAGCCCCGCCCCCTGCATCGACCCTGGGTGGGGGCCCTAACACTAGGGTGGTGTGCCAGCTATGTGATCGTGAACGCCATGTCACCTCCAAGTGTCACCACCGCTTTCAAAGGAGCTTCCTTGGCATCGGCAACGACGGTAAGGGCAATGAGCGCCAGTTTGCCATGGCAGACTTTGGTCCTCCCGCCGCCGTCCCGGCTGCCCACATCGCTGCCACCCCATCTGCCACATCGCCGCCAAGGGCAAGGACCCGTGCGTCGAGCAGGGATACACACCATCCTACCCTGTTGATCCAGCCTGGTACATGGACACCGGCGCTACGAATCACATGACGAACGAGCTCAACAAACTCTCCACCTACCGGCCTGATGTCTACTACACAACCTTATTCTTGTAGACGTTGTTGGTATTGGGGAACGTAGTAATTTCAAAAAAATTCCTACGCACACGCAAGATCATGGTGATGCATAGCAATGAGAGGGGAGAGTGTTGTCTACGTACCCTCGTAGACCGAAAGCGGAAGCGTTAGCACAACGCGGTTGATGTAGTCGTATGTCTTCACGATCCGACCGATCAAGTACCGAACGCACGGCACCTCCCAGTTCAGCACACGTTCAGCCCGATGACGTCCCTCGAACTCCGACCAAACCGAGTGTTGAGGGAGAGTTTCGTCAGCACGACGGTGTGGTGATGATGATGATGATGTTCTACCAACGTAGGGCTTCGCCTAAGCACCGCTACAGTATTATCGAGGTGGACTATGGTGGAGGGGGGCACCGCACACGGCTAAAAGATCAAACAGTTCAACTGTTTTGTCTATGGGGTGCCCCCTGCCCCCGTATATAAAGGAGCAAGGGGGGGGGGTTGCGGCCGACCATAGGAGGAGGTGCGCCGGAGGAGTCCTACTCCCACTGGGAGTAGGACTCCCCCCTTTTCCTGTTGGAAATATGCCCTAGAGGCAATAATAAAATGGTTATTATTATATTTCCTTGTTCATGGTAATTGTCTATTGTTCATGCTATAATTGTGCCATCCGGAAATCGTAATACATGTGTGAATACATAGACCACAACATGTCCCTAGTGAGCCTCAAGTTGACTAGCTCCTTGATCAACAGATAGTCATGGTTTCCTGACTATGGACATTAGATATCATTGATAACGGGATCACATCATTAGGAGAATGATGTGATGGACAAGACCCAATCCTAAGCATAGCACAAGATCGTGTAGTTCGTTTGCTAAAGCTTTTCCAATATCAAGTATCTTTTCCTTAGACCATGAGATTGTGCAACTCCCGGATACCGTAGGAGTGCTTTGGGTGTACCAAACGTCACAACGTAACTGGGTGGCTATAAAGGTATACTACAGGTATCCCCGAAAGTATCTGTTGGGTTGACACCGATCGAAACTGGGATTTGTCACTCCGTATGACGGAGAGGTATCTCTGGGCCCACTCGGTAATGCATCATCATAATGAGCTCAATGTGACCGAGTGTTTGGTCACGGGATCATGCATTACGGTACGAGTAAAGTGACTTTCCGGTAACAAGATTGAACGAGGTATTGGGATACCGATGATCGAATCTCGGGCAAGTAACGTACCGATTGACAAAGGGAATTGTATGCGGGATTACTTGAATCCTCGACATCGTGGTTCATCCGATGAGATCATCGAGGAGCATGTGGGAGCCAACATGGGTATCCAGATCCCGCTGTTGGTTATTGACCGGAGAGTCGTCTCGGTCATGACTGCTTGTCTCCCGAACCCGTAGGGTCTACACACTTAAGGTTCGGTGACGCTAGGGTTGTAGAGATATTAGTATGCGGTAACCCGAAAGTTATTCGGAGTCTCGGATGAGATCCCGGACGTCACGAGGAGTTCTGGATTGGTCCGGAGGTAAAGATTTGTATATGGGAAGTCCAGTTTCGGACAGTGTGAAAGTTTTGGGGGTCATCGGTATTGTACTGGGACCACCAGAAGGGTCCCGGGGGTCCACCGGGTGGGGCCACCTATCCCGGAGAGCCCCATGGGCTGAAGTGGGAGGGGAACCAGCCCCTGGTGGGCTGGTGCGCCCCCCTTGGGCCTCCCCCTGCGCCTAGGGTTGGAAACCCTAGGGGTGGGGGCGCCCCACTTGGCTTGAGGGGCAAGTTCCCCCCATTGGCCGCCGCCCCCCATCTAGATGGGATCTAGAGGGGCTGACGCCCCCCGGGCCCCTATATAAAGAAGGGGGGAGGGAGGGCTGCGCACCCCTGCTCCTGGCGCCTCCCTCTCCCTCCGTAACACCTCTCCCTCTCGCTGAGCTTGGCGAAGCCCTGCCGAGATCGCCGCTACTTCCACCACCACGCCGTCGTGCTGCTGGATCTCCATCAACCTCCCCCTCCTACTTGCTGGATCAAGAAGGAGGAGACGTCTTCCCCAACCGTACGTGTGTTGAACGCGGAGGTGCCGTCGGTTCGGCACTTGGTCATCGGTGATTTGGATCACGACGAGTACGACTCCATCAACCCCGTTCTCTTGAACGCTTCCGCTCGCGATCTACAAGGGTATGTAGATGCACTCCCCTCTCCCTCTTTGCTAGATGACTCCATAGATTGATCTTGGTGATGCGTAGAAAATTTTAAAATTCTGCAACGATCCCCAACTGTGGCATCATGAGCTAGGTCTATGCATAGTTTCTATGCACGAGTAGAACACAAGATGTTGTGGGCGTCGATTTTGTCAATTTACTTGCCATTACTAGTCTTATCTTGATTCGGCAGCATCGTGGGATGAAGCAGCCCGGACCGACCTTACACGTACACTTACGTGAGACAGGTTCCACCGACTGACATGCACTAGTTGCATAAGGTGGCTAGCGGGTGTCTGTCTCTCCCACTTTAGTCGGACCAGGTTTGATGAAAAGGGTCCTTATGAAGGGTAAATAGAAATTGGCATATCACGTTGTGGTTTTGGCGTAGGTAAGAAACGTTCTTGCTAAGAAACCTATAGCAGCCACGTAAAAATTTGCAACAACAATTAGAGGACGTCTAACTTGTTTTTGCAGCATATGCCGTGTGATGTGACATGGCCAAAAGGATGTGATGAATGATATATGTGATGTATGAGATTGATCATGTTCTTGTAATAGGAATCATGACTTGCACGTCGATGAGTATGACAACCGGCAGGAGCCATAGGAGTTGTCTTAATTTATTCATGACATGCGTGTCAACATAAACGTCATGTAATTACTTTACTTTATTACTAACCGTTAGCTATAGTAGTAGAAGTAATAGTTGGCGAGACAACTTCATGAAGACACGATGATGGAGATCATGATGATGGAGGTCATGGTGTCATGCCGGTGACGATGATGATCATGGCGCCCCGAAGATGGAGATCAAAAAGGAGCAAAATGGTATTGGCCATATCATGTCACTATTTGATTGCATGTGATGTTTATCATGTTTTTACATCTTATTTGCTTAGAACGACGGTAGCATAAATAAGATGATCCCTCGCAATAATTTCAAGAAAGTGTTCCCCCTAACTGTGCACCGTTGCTAAGGTCCGTTGTTCCGAAGCACCACGTGATGATCGGGTGTGATAGGTTCTAACGTTGGCATACAACGGGTGTAAGCCAGATTTACACACGCAATTCACTTAGGTTTACTTGACGATCCTAGCATGTACAGACATGGCCTCGGAACACGGTAGACCGAAAGGTCGAACATGAGTCATATAGAAGATACGATCAACATGAAAATGTTCACTGATGATGACTAGTCCGTCTCACGTGATGATCGGACACGGCCTAGTTGACTCGAATCATGTATCACTTAGATGACTAGAGGGATGTCTATCTGAGTGGGAGTTCATTAAATAATTTGATTAGATGAACTTAATTATCATGAACATAGTCTAAAAATCTTTGCAATATGTCTTGTAGATCAAATGGCCCACACTAATGTTGCCCTCAACTTCAACGCGTTCCTAGAGAAAACCAAGCTGAAAGGCTATAGCAGCAACTACACAAACTGGGTCCGTAACCTGAGGATTATCCTCATAGCTGCCAGGAAAGCATATGTCCTTTAAGCACCGCTAGGTGAAGCACCTGTTTTCCCAGCAGAACAAGACGTTATGAACGCTTGGCAGATGCGTAGTGATGATTACTCTCTGGTTCAGTGCGTCATGCTTTACAGCTTACAACCGGGGCTCCAAAAGCGTTTTGAGCAACACGGAGCATATGAGATGTTCCAAGAGCTGAAAATGGTTTTCCAAGCTCATGCCCCGGTCAAGAGATATGAAGTCTCCGACAAGTTCTACAGTTGTAAAATGGAGGAGAACGGTTCTGTCAGCGAGCACATACTCAAAATGTCTGGGTTGCACCACCGCTTATCTCAGCTGGGAGTTAATCTCCCGGATGACGCGGTCGTTGATAGAATCCTTCAGTCACTCCCACCTAGCTACAAGATCTTTGTGATGAAATTCAATATGCAGGGGATGGAAAAGACCATTCCTGAGGTATATTCAATGCTGAAATCAGCGGAGGTGGAAATCAAAAAGGAACATCTAGTGTTGATGGTGAATAAAACCACTAAATTCAAGAAAGGCAAGGGTAAGAAGAACTTCAAGAAGGACGGCAAGGGAGTTGCCGTGCCCGGTAAGCTAGTTGCCGGGAAGAAGCCAAAGAGTGGACCCAAGCCTGAAACTGAGTGCTTTTATTGCAAGGGAAACGGTCACTGGAAGCGGAACTACCCCAAATACTTAGCGGATAAGAAGGCCGGTAATACCAAAGGTATATGTGATATACATGTTATTGATGTGTACCTAACCAGCGCTCGTAGTAGCTCCTGGGTATTTGATACAGGTACAGTTGCTCATATTTGTAACTCAAAACAGGAACTGCGGAATAAGCGGAGACTGGCGAAGGACGAGGTGACAATGCGCGTCGGGAATGGTTCCAAGGTCGATGTGATCGCCGTCGGCACGCTACCTCTACATTTACCTATGGGATTAGTTTTAAACCTCAATAATTGTTATTTAGTGCCAGCTTTGAGCATGAACATTGTATCAGGATCTCGTTTAATGCGAGATGGCTACTCATTTAAATCCGAGAATAATGGTTGTTCTATTTATATGAGAGATATGTTTTATGGTGAAGCCCCGCTGGTCAATGGTTTATTCTTAATGAATCTCGAACGAAATGTTACACATATTCATAGTGTGAATACCAAAAGATGTAAGGTTGATAATGATAGTCCCACATACTTGTGGCACTGCCGCCTTGGTCACATTGGTGTCAAATGCATGAAGAAGCTCCATGCAGATGGACTTTTGGAGTCTATTGATTACAAATCATTTGACACGTGCGAACCATGCCTCATGGGTAAAATGACCAAGACACCGTTCTCCGGAACAATGGAGCGAGCAACCAACTTATTGGAAATCATACATACTGATGTGTGCGGTCCAATGAGCGTTGAGGCTCGCGGTGGCTATCGTTATGTTCTCACCCTCACTGATGACTTAAGTAGATATGGGTATGTCTACTTAATGAAACACAAGTCTGAGACCTTTGAAAAGTTCACTGAATTATAGAGTGAGGTTGAGAATCAACGTGACAGGAAAATAAAGTTCTTACGATCAGATCGTGGAGGGGAATATTTGAGTCACGAATTTGGCACACACTTAAGGAAATGTGGAATTGTTTCACAACTCATGCCGCCTGGAACACCTCAGCGTAATGGTGTGTCCGAACGTCGTAATCGCACCTTATTGGATATGGTACGATCTATGATGACTCTTACCGATCTACCGCTCTCATTTTGGGGCTATGCTTTAGAGACTGCCGCATTCACTTTAAATAGGGCTCCGTCAAAATCCGTTGAGACGACACCGTATGAATTATGGTTTGGGAAGAAACCTAAGCTATCATTTCTAAAAGTTTGGGGATGTGATGCTTATGTCAAGAAACTTCAACCTGAAAAGCTCGAACCCAAGTCGGAAAAATGCGTCTTCATAGGATACCCTAAGGAAACCATTGGGTATACCTTCTACCTCAGATCCAAAGGCAAGATCTTTGTTTCCAAGAACGGATCCTTTCTGGAGAAAGAGTTTCTCTCGAAAGAAGTAAGTGGGAGGAAAGTGGAATTTGATGAAGTACTGCCTCTTGAAGCGGAAAGTAGCGCAGCTCAGCAAAATGTTCCTGTGGTGCCTGCACCGACTAGAGAGGAAGTTAATGATGATGACCAAGGTTTGGGTTTACACAGACTTATGGAGAAGCCTGTGTTTACAAGAAAGTGAGTGGGAGCTCTGTAGCATTTCTCATATTATATGTGGATGACATACTATTGATGGGAAATGATATAGAATTCTTGGAAAGCTTAAAGGCCTACTTGAACAAGTGTTTTTCAATGAAGGACCTTGGAGAAGCTGCTTATATATTAGGCATCAAGATCTATAGAGATAGATCGAGACGCCTCATTGGTCTTTCACAGAGCACGTACCTTGACAGATATTGAAGAAGTTCAATATGGATCAATCCAAGAAGGGGTTCTTGCCTGTATTACAAGGCGTGCGATTGAGCACGGCTCAATGCTCGACCACGGCAGAAGATAGAGAAAAGATGAGTGTCATCCCCTATGCCTCGGCCATAGGGTCTATTATGTATGCCATGCTGTGTACCAGACCTGATGTAAAACTTGCCGTAAGTTTGGTAGGAAGGTACCAAAGTAATCCCGGCATGGAACACTGGACAGCGGTCAACAATATGCTGAAGTACCTGAAAAGGACTAAGGATATGTTTCTCGTTTATGGAGGTGATGAAGAGCCCGTCGTAAAGGGTTGCCTCGATGCTAGCTTCGACACAGATCTGGATGACTCTAAGTCACAAACCGGATACATGTATATATTGAATGGTGGGGCAGTTAGCTGGTGCAGTTGCAAGCAAAGCGTTGTGGCGGGATCTACATGTGAAGCGGAATACATGGCAGCCTCGGAGGCAGCACAAGAAGCAATCTGGGTGAAGGAGTTCATTACCAACCTAGGAGTTATTCCCAATGCGTCGGGCCCGATGACTCTCTTCTGTGACAACACTGGAGCTATTTCCCTTGCCAAGGAACCCAGGTTTCATAGGAAGACCAGGCACATCAAGCGTCGCTTCAACTCCATTCATGAAATATTCAAAATGGAGACATAGATATTTGTAAAGTACATACTGACCTGAATGTCGCAGATCCGTTGACTAAACCTCCCCCTCGAGCAAAACATGATCAATACCAGAACTCTATGGGTGTTCGATTCATCACAATGTAACTAGATTATTAACTCTAGTGCAAGTGGGAGACTGTTGGAAATATGCCCTAGAGGCAATAATAAAATGGTTATTATTATATTTCCTTGTTCATGGTAATTGTCTATTGTTCATGCTATAATTGTGTTATCCGGAAATCGTAATACATGTGTGAATACATAGACCACAACATGTCCCTAGTGAGCCTCTAGTTGACTAGCTCGTTGATCAACAGATAGTCATGGTTTCCTGACTATGGACATTAGATATCATTGATAATGGGATCACATCATCAGGAGAATGATGTGATGGACAAGACCCAATCCTAAGCATAGCACAAGATCGTGTAGTTCGTTTGCTAAAGCTTTTCCAATGTCAAGTATCTTTTCCTTAGACCATGAGATTGTGCAACTCTCGGATACCGTAGGAGTGCTTTGGGTGTACCAAACGTCAAAACGTAACTGGGTGGCTATAAAGGTATACTAAAGGTATCCCTGAAAGTATCTGTTGGGTTGACACGGATTGAGACTGAGATTTGTCACTTCGTATGACGGAGAGGTATCTCTGGGCTCACTCGGTAATGCATCATGCAAGGTATTGGGATACCGACGATCGAATCTCGGGCAAGTAACGTACCTAATCACAAAGGTATTGGGATACCGACGAAGTGTTTGGTCATGGGATCATGCATTACGGTACGAGTAAAGTGACTTGCTGGTAACGAGATTGAACGAGGTATTGGGATACCGACGATCGAATCTCGGGCAAGTAACGTACCGACTCACAAAGGGAATTGTATACGGGGTTACTTGAATCCTCGACATCGTGGTTCATCCGATGAGATCATCGAGGAGCATGTGGGAGACAACATGGGTATCCAGATCTCGCTGTTGGTTATTGACCGGAGAGTCGTCTCGGTCATGACTGTGTGTCTCCCGAACCCGTAGGGTCTACACACTTAAGGTTCGGTGACACTAGGGTTGTAGAGATATTAGTATGCGGTAACCCGAAAGTTGTTTGGAGTCCCGTATGAGATCCTGGACGTCACGAGGAGTTTCGGATTGGTCCGGAGGTAAAGATTTGTATATGGGAAGTCCAGTTTCGGACACTGGGAAAGTTTTGGGGGTCATCGGTATTGTACCGGGACCACCAGAAGGGTCCCAGGGGTCCACCGGGTGGGGCCACCTATCCCGGTGGGCCTCATGGGCTGAAGTGGGAGGGGAACCATCCCTGGTGGGCTGGTGCGCCCCCCTTGGGCCTCCCCTGCGCCTAGGGTTGGAAACCCTAGGGGTGGGGGCGCCCCACTTGGCTTGGGGGGCAAGTTCCCCCCCTTGGCCGCCGCTCCCCCCCCATCTAGATGGGGTCTAGAGGGGCCGACACCCCCAGGGCCCCTATATAAAGAAGGGGGGAGGGAGGGCTGCGCACCCCTGCTCCTGGCACCTCCCTCTCCCTCTGTAACACCTCTCCCTCTCGCTGAGCTTGGCGAAGCCCTGCCGAGATCGCCGCTATTTCCACCACCACGTCGTCATGCTGCTGGATCTCCATCAACCACTCCCTCCTACTTGCTAGATCAAGAAGGAGGAGATGTCTTCCCCAACCGTACGTGTGTTGAACGCGGAGGTGCCGTCCGTTCGACACTTGGTCGTCGGTGATTTGGATCACGATGAGTACGACTCCATCAACCCCGTTCTCTTGAACGCTTCCGCTCGCGATCTACAAGGGTATGTAGATGCACTCCCCTCTTCCTTGTTGCTAGATGACTCCATAGATTGATCTTGGTGATGCGTAGAAAATTTTAAAATTCTGCAACGATCCCCAACATTTCCTAGTTGGATTAGGACTTGGGAGGGGGGAGGAGTGGAGGAGAAGGAAGGAAGGGGGGGGGGGTGCCGCCCCCCTCTCCTTGTCCTATTCGGACTAGGGGGAGGGGCACGCGGCCAGCCCTTACCTCCTCTCCTCTCTTCAACCTAGGCCCATTAAGGCCCATTAAGCTCCCGGGGGTTCCGGTAACCTCTCCGGTACTCCGGTAAAATCATATTTTCACCTGGACCACTTCCGATATCCAAACATAGGCTTCCAATATATCAATCTTCATGTCTCGACCATTTCGAGACTCCTCGTCATGTCCATGATCACATCCGGGACTCCGAACAACCTTCGGTACATCAAAATATATAAACTCATAATAACTGTCATCGTAACGTTAAGCGTGCGGACCCTACGGGTTCGAGAACTATGTAGACATGACCGAGACACGTCTCCTTTCAATAACCAATAGCGGAACCTAGATGCTCGTATTGGCTCCCACATATTCTACGAAGATGTTTATCGGTCAAACCGCATAACAACATATGTTGTTCCCTTTGTCATCGGTATGTTACTTGCCCGAGATTCGATCGTCGGTTTCTCAATACCTAGTTCAACCTCGTTACCGGCAAGTCTCTTTACTCGTTCCGTAATACATCATCCTGCAACTATCTCATTAGTTGCAATGCTTGCAAGGCTTAAGTGATGTGCATTACCGAGAGGGCCCAGAGATACCTCTCCGACAATCGGAGTGACAAATCCTAATCTCGAAATACGCCAACCCAACAAGTACCTTCGAAGACACCTGTAGAGCACCTTTATAATCACCCAGTTACTTTGTGACGTTTGGTAGCACCCAAAGTGTTCCTCCGGTAAAAGGGAGTTGCACAATCTCATAGTCATAGGAACATGTATAAGTCATGAAGAAAGCAATAGAAAAATACTAAACAATCGTGTGCTAAGCTAACGGAATGGTTCATGTCAATCACATCATTCTCCTAATGATGTTGTAAGTGCATCTAGTGCTCCTTAGTGATTTTGGTGTATTGAAGACTTATAGGTTCAGTATCTAATTTGTTTATGAGTGTACATAGGTCTATAAGTCTATGAGGAGTTTGATATTTACAGTGAAAGTCGACCCCTAAAAATGAAGTTCTTCGATTGAAGACTTTGATATACCGAAGACTTTCGGAAGACTTTGAAAGTGAAGAAATTGGTGTGACCTTGAAGACTTGGTATTCATTCGAGGAACATGAAGCGTGATGACTTTTGTATTCGTAGTTTCATTTTCTCTTTCTTGAGTCTTAGGAAACACCGTACTGTTAAAGGGGGTCGAGGAAATACTAGGGAGAAAATTTCCATGTGATGCTCAACTCAAATCCTACACCTACCAATCCCTTCGAGTGAAGCCATTGGAAATCTCATACAGTTCAGTCAATTTCTTCAGTGACAGAGACACAGTTCTTCTGGTCACTCAGGACTTTGCTCTGACTGAGGATTTAGGAATTCGCCAGTGCGGATTGCCTACATAGTGAGGAACATGATAGCCCTGAGGAATTTGTACCTCAAATTTCTGACCGTTGTTGTGCTACGCGCCAGCTGTCCCAAAATATCTTATCCATCCAACGGTCATATCATTGAAGGGCATTTATGTCTTATCATGTCGGGCTGCTCCCTAGGCTATAAATAGCCGCCCCCTACAACCACTAGCTGGTTGGCTGCTCCGAGAGAAACTGACACTTGTCATTTGAGAGCAACCCATCCTCCGAGGACTTTGAGCGATAATCATCAAGTGAGGAAAATTCAAAACCCAAACCCAAAACACCTACAAACCCAAAGTGATTGAGCATCACTAAAGAGATTGATCCTGCGTGGATCCGACGCTTGTTACCTTTGAAGACTGTGCTTCTTCCAGACGGTTAGGCGTCAAGGTCTAGAGCATCCAAGAGGAATTGTGGATCGCCGAGTGACCAAGTCTGTGAAGGTTTGGAAGTCATCTGAAGACTTACCACGAGTGATTGGGTGAGGACTGTGTGTCCTTAGCTCAAGGAGAATACGGTGAGTATTGTGTGTCCGGGACTACGTGTCCTCGAGTTTAAATACTCAGTCGCTCCAACCAGACGTACAACTGAGACAACAGTTGGAACAGGTCTACCAAATCATTGTCTTCACCAAGCTTACTAGTTCTATTTCTTCAACACTTTCATTTACTCATTACTGTGTTGTGTGTTTGTTCATATCTGTGTTTCAAGACTTTGACTGAAGACTTTCTCAATTTCCTCAGTTCAATTTCTTTAGTCTGTTTGTCTTCATCTTGTTCTATCCTGTGTTTACGCTTTCGTTACTCTGTGTTTGTCTTCATTTCATCATGATGACCATGCGAGTATTCTGTTGTGTTTACTTCTGAGTACTTATTCCGCTGCTAGTAGTTCTTCGCTAAGGAATTTCCTGACTAGCAAATTCCTCAGTGAAGAATTTCATAAAAATCGCCTATTCAACCCCCCTCTAGTCGATATAACGCACTTTCAATTGGTATCAGAGCAAGGTACTCCCTTGTTCTGTGTGATTTTGGTTTAACCGCCTGGATTTTTAGTTATGTCGACCGCAGGTATGAAGAAAGTGGCATGCCCCATCTTTGACGGTCATGAGTATCCCAAGTGGAAGGCCATGATGAAGAAGCGCCTCATGGCAATGAACAGCAAACTGTGGACCATCACTGAGATTGGTCTTACCGATGTATGCAAGATGGCAGACGCTGATGATATTCGCAAGTACACTCAACTCGACATCATGGCAAAGGATATCATCTGTTCCTGCCTGTCCAGAGATGAATTCAGGCGTGACATGCATCTTTGCAATGCGAAGCTTATCTGGGACCGAATCTCTGATGTCTATGAGGGTCATCGTACTTGTCATGATCCCTGGTTTGAAGATTTCAAGGAATCACTCAAAACGATGACTTTCGAACCAGAATCATCATCTTCTGCACCATGCCTCATGGCAAACGGTGCCAAGGTAACCGAGTGTTCCTCATCCGAGTCTAGTGATGATGAATCTGATGATGATTTTGGACCTAGTTATACCAAGCTTGTTTGCATTGCCACTAAACAACAAAAGGCCTTGGAAAAGGCTCACAACATGCTTAGTAAGAGCGATGATATGTTGGGTGAATAAATGGATCGCACTAAAGCCTTAACTGGAAATCTTCACAGACTTTAGACCAGGTTTGATAACCTCCAAGATCATCATAAACACTCTCTTATCTGATCATGAGAAGCTTTCTTATGAATATCTTCAAAAGAAGCAAGATCTTGAGAAGCTAAGAGTGAGTTATGAAGATCTTCAAAAGGAGCGCGATTCATTGCTTGCTCAACAAATCAGCGCTGCTCAGGAAGAATTTATTCCTCCATGTTTAAAATGCATTGAACAAGAATCCGCTAATTCCTCACCTGAATGTTCAAATGCTTCTAATGTTACAAATTCTTCACATGTCTCTGCTATCACTAATTCCTCATCTAAGGACATTGCTAGTATCACTGACGATGCAGGACTGAAGTAATTGTACATGACAGGCATGTACAAAAGCCTCAAAGGGCATCAGACTGTTTGTGATGTGCTTAAAAAGCATATCCTCAACAGGAACCCTAGGAAAGAGGGTATTGCCTTTGAGAGGAAACTCAATGCTGATGGTACATATTGGAAGGCTGAGCAGTACCCCAAAACCTCATGGGTTGCTGCAAAGGGACCTCCAGTTGATCCATCTAATTTATCTGGCTATACATGTGAATCTTCTCATTCTTCTGATGAGTTATTTGACTCCAACTATAAACTGTTCAAAAATCCGAACGGTGAAGTATTTGCTAGATATGTTGGCACTAACTACAGGAATGGTTCCCCTATGAAGAAAATTTGGGTTCCCAAAAAGTGCATTGAAATTCTTCAGGTGAATGTCCTCATGACACCACCTGTGAAGAAAAGGAACCCCAGATCAAATTCTTCATATGGACCAAATTCTTCATATGGATCCAAGTCCTCATACAGACCAAATTCCTCAAGGGGATCAAATTCCTCACATGGATCAAAGTCCTCATATGAACATCATCGTGCTAACAACTCTGTTTCGCAGGGAAGAGCCAAGGGCTATGAATATGGGCATTATTCTTCAAATTATTATGTTCACAAGTCCTCGAAGAATTTCTCTGCTTATTCATATGCTTACCCTAACCCCTCTTATGTGAAACGTAATGGTTTGGCCGCTATGGCACCATTCTCATATGGAGCTCGCAGAGTGATGAACTCTTTGCCACCCCTTCAGATGTGGGTGGTGAAGAAAAAGAACTAATCTCTTCTGCAGGGTCAGGTCTCCAGACGTACTGTAACGTCTGAAGAATTTGCTGGGGACCTGACATACTGCCTGAAAGGACGCAGGCTAACCATGATGAAATGAACTTTCATTTCACACGTCCTCCCTCTGTTTTATCTGTCCTACTGATTGATGAAATAGATCTGATGAATTGTGATATCATATTCTTCACTGCTGAAGTATATGAGGTCGTAAGTTGCACTAATTCATCTGCAGGATGATCAACCCAAAGCCACTGAGTGGGTACTTGATAGTGGATGTACAAATCACATGACTGGTGACAAGAATCTTTTGATGGATGCTCCCTTATCATCGTCACATATGAAGCATATCATCTTCGCTGATAAAAGCAAAAGTCAGGTATTGGGTCTAGGTAAAGTGGCTATCACAAAGGATCGACACATGGACAAAGTCATGCTTGTTGAGTCCTTAGGATACAACCTTATGTCTGTCTCAATGCTTTGTGATCTTGATATGGTTGTTGTTTTTGGCAAGTATCGTTGTGTTGTGATTATGGAAGCTGACAATTCCAAAGTCTTCGAAGGCTTTAGGAGAGGAGACTTGTATATTGTTGATTTCTCTGCAGATTCACAACCAGCCGTGTACCTACATGCAAAAGCTTCAGAAGGATGGCTATGGCATTGACGAGTTGGTCATGCAGGCATGAGGAATTTGCACACGCTTGTGAAGAAGAAGCATGTCATTGGCATTGAGAATGTCAAATTCCTCAAGGATCACTTATGCGGTGCCTGTGAAGCTGGAAAGATGACAAAGGCCAAGCATCCAGCAAACACCATCATGACCACTACTCGACCATTTGAATTGCTTCACATGGATCTCTTCGGTCCTAATCACTATTCTTCTGTGTCAAATGAGGCATCACAATATGGCTTTGTTATCGTTGATGATTACTCTCGTTACACATGGCTACACCTTGTCTCTTACAAACATGAAGTGCAGGAAGTCTTCAAATGATTTTCCTCGAGGGCTTCAACCAACTTTGGTGTGAAGATCAAGCACATCGGAAGTGACAATGGCACTGAGTTTAAGAATTCGGGTCTCGATGACTATCTTGATGAACTTGGTATTACTCATGAATTATCTGCTCCTTATACTCCTCAACAGAATGGCGTCGTGGAGCGTAAGAACATGACTCTTGCTGAGATGGCTCGCACTATGCTCGATGAGTACAAAACCCCTCATCGTTTCTGGGTTGATGCAATTGATACTGCGTGCCATATCATCAACAGAGTATATCTTCACAAATTCTTCAAAAAGACTGCCTATGAACTCCTCACTGACAAGAAACCCAATGTGAGTTATTTCAAAGTCTTCGGTGCTAAATGCTAGATTAGAGATCCTCATCACAATTCTAAATTTGCACCAAAAGCACATGAAGGTTTATGCTTGGTTATGGAAAGGACTCGCACACCTACAGAGTCTTCAACAATGTTCTTCACAAGATTGTTGAAACTGTAGATGTGCGGTTCGATGAGACTAATGGCTCGCAAAGAGAGCACCTACCTTCTATGTTAGATGAACCAGCACCTGAGGACTCTATCAAGCACAAGGCTACTGAAGATGTCATTCCTACTGAAGAATCTGCTGAAGAATTCATTCCAGAACGTGAAGAACGTTGAGCTGATGCACCTGAAGAAAATGCTGAGGAAATTGATGCTGAAGAAAATGCTGATCAAATTCCTCAACGACAACCAGCTCATCCTCGCGTTGCAAAAGAAGTGCAAGTGGAGAAGATCATCGATGACATTAGAGCACCAGGTCCTCTCACATGCTCAAAAGCTTCACATCTATCTAACTTTTGTGGGCACTTTGCTTTTGTCTCTATCACAGAGCCCGCTAAGGTAGATGAAGCATTTCTGGAGCCTGAGTGGATTCAGGCCATGCAAGAAGAATTACATCAGTTCAAGCTCAACAACGTCTGGGAACTAGTCAATCGTCCCGATCCTCGCAAGCATAACATCATTGGCACAAAGTGGATCTACCGCAACAAGCAAGATGAAAATGGTGTTGTGGTGAGGAATAAGGATCGACTAGTAGCTCAAGGCTACACACAGGTTGAAGGAGTTGATTTCGATGAAACTTTTGCACATGTTGCTAGACTTGAGGCTATTCGCATATTGCTTGCTTATGCTAACCATCATGATATCATCTTATATCAAATGGATGTAAAAAGTGCATTCCTCAATAGTAAGCTTGAGGAAGAAGTATATGTTGCTCAACCCCCAGATTTTGAACATCCAAAACATCCTGACAAAGTCTTCAGACTTAACAAGGCCCTCTATGGCCTCAAGCAGGCCCCTCAGGCGTGGTATGATACATTGAAGGAATTCTTCATGAAGAAAGCCTTCACAGCCGGTTCACTCGATCCCACTCTCTTTACTAAATCTTATGATGGTGAACTATTTGTGTGCCAAATATATGTTGATGATATCATCTTTGGCTGTACTGACCAACGTTATAGTGATGAATTTGCCTATCTGATGAGTGAAGAATATCAAATGTCTATGATGGGAGAGTTGAAATTCTTCTTAGGAATTCAAAATTCGTCAACAGCGCAATGGCATATTCATATCTCAGGAGAAATATCTCAAGGATGTCCTGAAGAAATTCGGCATGCAAGACTGCAAAGGCATCAAAATTCCTATGCCCACAAATGGTCATTTATGCACTGATGAAAATGGTACTGACTTCGATCATAAGGTATACCGCTCCATGATTGGCTCTTTATTGTACTTATGTGCATCTAGGCCAGATATAATGCTTTGTGTTTGCATGTGTGCACGATTTCAAGCTGCACCGAAGGAATCACACCATAAGGCTGTGAAGCATATTCTTCGATATCTAGCTCACACACCAACACTGGGATTATGGTATCCCAAGGGCTCGGATTTTGATCTCATTGGATATTCTGACTCTGACTATGCTGGTGACCGTGTGGACCGCAAGTCAACATCTGGTACTTGTCATTTCCTCGGACGATCCTTGGTCTGTTGGTCCTCGAAAAAACAGAACTATGTATCACTGTCTACTGCTGAAGCTGAGTACATTGCTGCTGGTTCTTGCTGTGCTCAACTGCTATGGACGAAGCAAACACTCAAGGACTAAGGCGTCAACGTGAAGAATGTGCCTCTCCTCTGTGACAATGAGAGTGCCATCAAGATTGCTCACAACCCAGTTCAGCACTCGAGGATAAAGCACATTCAGATTCGTCATCATTTTCTTCGTGATCATGTGTTGAAGGGCGACATTTCTATTGAGCATGTGAAGACTGAAGAACAGCTAGCTTTTATCTTCACTAAGCCCTTGGATGAGAAGATATTTAGCAAGTTGCGGTGTGAGCTAAATATCTTAGAGTCTTCAAATGTACTTTGAAAAATGCACTCATCCTAACACTTATGCAAAATTGATGACTTAGATGTGCAACACATGAAGACGTTTTTCTTCAATCAATGAAGAATAACACTCTGAGTGTGAAGAAATTAATGAAGAATTTGATTCTTAGAACCCTACGACAATTGTACGCGGTGTCTGAAATCATCATTCTTATACGGTGGGTCACGCCACCACAAAAGATGAAAATCTTCAATTTGTGTTTTTCCTCAACATTTGAAATTCCTCAGTTGTTCAAATTCTTCAACTTGCAAAATCTTCACTTGTGCCGTCGTTTTTCTTCATTGGCTATATATATATATGAGTTTATGTCCTCTACATCATTCACTTATAGCTATTTCTTCAAGTTGATTTTTCTGCTAAGTGAATGTGATCGGACCCTTCCCCCTCTATGCTATACTCAATCTAATCTGTTCACAAATTCTTCATGTGCGTTCTATTTGAAACTCGTTCAAAATCTTCACTGTGTCCTTGTCAGCTGAAGAAATTGCGAACAGAACGTTAAAACAGATCTTATCCAAACTTTCAATTTTGCCGCTCAAACCGTTCCACATCCCACGATGCATTATTTTACTCACCCATGATCTTACACGATCTCCACTACACGGTACGTGGGTGACACATGTCGTGAGAAGGAGAATGGTCAGGGGCACGTTCGTCCTAAATCTTCGGGCAAACTGTTTTTCACTGCCTCTATAAATACCCCTCTCCCCTTCCTCACTTCTTTTACTCCACTCGATCTCTCTCTCCCGCTCGAGCTTCTCAAACCCTAGCGCCGCCGCTACTCCATCGTTGCCGGTGAGGAAGAGCTTCACTGCCTCGACCTCGTCGCCGTCGTACTCGTGCCGACCGCGGAAATCTTCACCTCCGCCGCCGCCGTAGACGTCTTCCTCCGTCGAGTTAGGGCGTGGAAGATCTACATCGACGAACTCCACTGTTTCACCTCACTATTCGTCGTGTTCTTCGTTCAGGGTAATTAAAAGTTACTTTTACTGCCCTCTTTGATTCAAAAATTTTCTACAAAATCTTCAAAGGTGTTTTTACTCTTCAAATCCTCACACACAAAACACCTCACATATTATCTGTTCTTGATTCATTTCCCTAAGCATCATTTTCTTCAAGATTCCTCAATTGTGTGGATCTTCGATCTATACAACTGTGGAACGTAAGATATAGCGCGCTTAGTGAAATTCTTCAAGACGCATCTGGTCAAATTCCTCAAACTTGTTCTTTTTTGAAAAACCCTCTGAGAACGCATATGACCTCTCCAAATTCCTCGCAACTATACTCTGTTCACAGGTACACATGTCCACTGCTGAATCATTAGGTTCTCATCAACTTAACTCGTTTGCAGCGTTCCTCGAAGAAAAGTTGCACACTTCTTCAGAGAGTTCAATTGTTCAAATTCCTCAACTGAAGAAAATGGCTGACGGTAAAAGGCCACAGAAAGGAGGAAAGAAGCCTCAGGTCATGACTGCTTTTGAAATCCCTGAGGACATCTATAAAGATTACTGCACGCCTGATGAAGCCAAGTTTGGCAAAGAAGATAAAAATCAGCGCAAGGTGCGCATTCAGAGGATTGAACGGAGATGGGCACGTGAATGGAGGGAGTACAGGTATGTCACTCCAAAGTACATGAAGAAATTTGCTCTCAACCCTCCATGCCCAAGACTTCCACTAGCACCTAGCCAAGTGGCTGATCCCACTAGCGTCAAACGCGGTGAGGATTTTCCTAAAGAATGGGCCAAGCGCCAAGCCAAATTGGCAAGAAAAGCCAAAGAAGCAGTGAGGAAATTCAATGAAGATTCTTCTGCTGCTGCTGCAACTGAGGCCTCTGTCAAGCCGAGGAAATCAATGCTCAAGAAGCCCGCTCGCAAGACAAGTGCTTCACCAGCAATGCCCTCACGGCCAAGTTTCTCAGCTGCGCCCTCACGGCCAGACACTTCAAAATCCTCAAGGCAAATTCCTCAAGCTGCCCCTGCTCCTCCGAAATCCTCAGCACCTCCGACCAAGTCCTCAGCTGATCCGACAAAGTCCTCAGCACCTGCGCATCTTGCCACGTGTCAAAGGACTGTAGGCGTCTCTATTGCCTCTGGTGTCTCAGCTAGTTCCTCAGCTGCACCAAGTTCCTCAGCTGGACCCTCTCTGCTGAAGAAAAAGGCTACTGCTGGACGCGGTACTTGCCCAAGTCCTAAGAAGAAGTAGGTAGTCTTTAGTGTACCGTCTGATGATGATGAAGCTGATGAAGAAGAACTTGCTGAAATCATCAGGGACCACCAAGAAAGGTCCACTAGAGCCAAAGGCACACCTGTGCCACTGTTGTTGGATCCAAGGGCGATCCTCGATTACATCAATCTCTAGCATAAGGATCCCAACACACCTATGCCTGACTTCAAGCTGACACCTGGCCAAAGTCACGTCTTGACTGCTTTCGTTCAAGAAGAAAAATGGAAGTATGATAGGGCCAGGCAGATCAAGAAATCGCAATACAGGAAAGAGAAACTACTGAGGAAAAATGTCCTCACGATGAAACCTGAAGAACTCATCAAGATGCAGGCTGACATCAAATCCCTCAGCGATGAATTTGATGCTTACTATGCTGACTGGAAAGGAGCAAAAGTCAGGTTTGTGAAACTGACTGAGAAATTCACAAGTGTTGCAGCCCCATCGCAACAAGAAATTCCTCAAGCTGAACCTTCAGCACAGCCCACTGAAGAACACGCCAGCACCGCTGATGACTTTCCGGCTGCTGAAGAAAATGCTAGTTCCAGGGCTGATGACTCCATTCCAGCCACTAAAGAAATTGCCAGGGCATCCACTAGTGGTGCGCCTGAAGAAACTGAACAAACCAGGGCAACTGCATCAGTTGCGCCTGAGGAAATTCAACCAGATTCCTCAGCTCCACCTGCGCCTACACCAACTCCTGTCCTTCCATCTGCATCATATGTGAAGAAGACCAAGGCTGCAGAGCGAGCTGCAGTGAAGAAAAGGAAAGCATCAAATGCTTCAGAATCTTCAGCTCCCAAGAAGATGAAGTCGATGACCAGCTCGTTTGCAAATCCCATTGATGCTGTTCCAATCTCATCTATGCCATCAAAGGACCTTGTTCCTTTTGGTGAAGACTATGAGATCCCAAGTGGATCAGATGAAGAAACTCAATCTGCTGCTTCCTCAAAGCAGATTGATGAAGAAATTGAAGTGGATGGAATCCCTTCAACCCCAGTGGTCTCATCACCAATGCCTCAGTTTACTGCTGAAGAGGCTGGTGTTGAAGAATTAGAGGATGAAGATGTGGACATTGGAAGCACAACTCCAGTGATGAATGACGACTTTTGGGAAAGTCAGCATCCCAACTCTCCACTCTTCACTCCACTGCAGCAAATTCCTCACTCCCCTGCACCAACTGTTCCGATGGGCTCTGAAGAAACTCATCCCACTGCGTCTGTGCATGAAGAAATTCCAGCCACTAGTGCTGAAGAAACTGCTGCTACTGCTGAAAAGGTGACTGCACCCGAGGAAGAACCTGAAATTCCTCAGCCCAAAGAACCAGAGATCGCGATTCCTGAGGTAGTGATGCAACTCACTGACACTCCTCTGCCCAAGCCAAAGGATCCGTTCTCAAGGAAGCAAAACTTCAAGCCTGAAGACTTCTTTGGCGAGCACGTGTTCTTCACTGAGTATAATCCATATGACTCTGCTCGCATAAGGAAGAGGCGTTTCTAGACTGCAAGTCAAGCCAACTTCTATTCCTCAGTGCTTTTCAACAAAGACAAAGTTTTCGACCATGCTCATATTCCTCACGTGGATATGGAGTCCATGCCGTGCTTCATGCCAGTCCTCAGTGTTCTCTATGATGCATGACTGCTAATTTCTGCACTGACATATGCGATTGGAATGAAGAACTCATTCTTCAGTTCTACGCAACGCTGCACATCAGCGGCAACTTTGAAGATGTGAATTCATGGGTTCTGGACTGGATGACTGAGAACACACATTATAAGGCCCCAGCATCTGAATTGCTTCGTGCCCTTCCTCTAAGTCCTCCCCTTGAAGATGCACATTGTGTTTACAACGAACCTGAGCTTTCAAATCACTATATGCTAGTGCTGATGAAGCCTTTGAAGCCAGGGCAGGCTCCTCGAACCAAATTCCTCGTCAAGGAATTGCTGTATGTGCCTCGGACTGTCTATCGCATTCTGACGAAGACTATGAGTCCTATCAAAGGCCACGACTCGAATGATGAAGAAGTCGTTGGCATCATGAAGAACATGCTTTTCAACATCATTCATGGCGTTCCCGTCAACTTCCATGATTTCTTGATGAGGACTCTGGCCAACATTGCTATGTCGCCATTTGAGCTGAAGCCTTACGCGCCATGGATTATGAGATTCATCAGGACAAGGTCTTCACTCAATTACAAAGCTGAAACTATGAACCACTGCAGCTACTTGCCCCCTATTGAAGTCCTCAAAAGGACATTTTCCTCACCTGAAGAAAAGGGCATAGCTACTGCTGTGATAGATGAAGGCATTCGTCCATTGGATGGTCAATTTCGCAAGGCTGCATCTTATTCCACCAATGATGACTCTGCCGCCAACAATGCCAAGCAAAATCCTCAAGCCACAGCACCCAGAGTGATGATTGATCATGAGTTACTCCTCAGTATTCATCAGAAGGTTGATCGCAATCACAAATGGGTCAAGCGTCAGTTTGGTTCACTTCTTCACGACATGACTTCAACACACAATGCCGTGAAGAAAAACCACTACTACCTTCATGAAACCCTCAACCGCACCTGGGTTGTTCTATCTCAAGTCTACAGCGCTGATGATCTGAAGACAATGGGTCTCAAAGAAGAGTTTGCCTGGTCTGCACCTCCTCCGAAGAAATACAAGAAGGTCCCGGTTCCTTCTTTGGTGGCCAGCTCCTATTCTTCATCGCGCGACACTGATGAACATGAAGACTTGGATGACACTGCGGCAGGCCCTACTTCAACGACCGACCCCAACAACGCTGGCGCTCCTTCATCAACTTGATTATCTTCAGGGGTGTTAGTCCTCAGTTTCGATCCTTTTGGTCATTCGATGACAAAGGGGGAGAAATCTGAGTTAGTCTTCAAGCGGGTCTATAATAAAGGGCATTTTTTTCTGCTAAGTTACAACTCTCGTTCTTCCGAAACTTTTATTGGATCGAGTTGTAATCTTAAACCCGATGGTGCTTTGATACTTTTGATGCACTGTGCTCTGATTTGATGCACTATTCTGCATGCTTATTCCTTGCTAATATTATTGCACGCATGTTGAATTACATCAGGCACCATATTTCATCATGCATTTCAAATTCTTCATATTATATATCAAATGCGTGTATGAATTACAAGATATAGGTGGAGATCTCCATGATTCATCTCTTCAAGTGTGCATTGCTTCAAAAGCAAATTCCTCACTATGCACAACTTCAGGGGGAGTTCTTCTATATCTTGCAATCAAATTCCTCAGTATCAGCATTTACACATCATATGTTTATCCCCGTTGAAAACTTAACCTAAATTGTCATCAATCACCAAAAAGGGGGAGATTGTGAGTGCATCTAGTGCCCCTTAGTGATTTTGGTGTATTGAAGACTTATAGGTTAAGTATCTAATGTGTTTATGAGTATACACAGGTCTATAAGTCTATGAGGAGTTTGATATTTACAGTGAAAGTCGACCCCTAAAAATGAAGTTCTTCGACTGAAGACGTTGATATACCGAAGACTTTCTGAAGACTTTGAAAGTGAAGAAATTGGTGTGACCTTGAAGACTTCGTATTCATTCGAGGAACATGAAGCGTGAAGACTTTTGTTTTTGTAGTTTCATTTTCTCTTTCTTGAGTCTTAGGAAACACCGTACTGTTAAAGGGAGTCAAGGAAATACTAAGGAGAAAATTTCCATGTGATGCTCAACTCAAATCCTACACCTACCAATCCCTTCGAGTGAAGCCATTGGAAATCTCATACAGTTCAGTCAATTTCTTCAGTGACAGAGACGCAGTTCTTCTGGTCACTGAGGACTTTGCTCTGACTGAGGAGTTAGGAATTCGCCAGTGCGGATTGCCTACACAGTGAGGAACATGATAGCCCTGAGGAATTTGTACCTCAAATTTCCGACCGTTGCTGTGCTATGCGCCAGCTGTCCCAAAATATCTTGTCCATCCAACGGTCATATCATTGAAGGGCATTTATGTCTTATCATGTCGGACTGCTACCTAGGCTATAAATAGCCGCCCCCTACAACCACTAGCTAGTTGGCTGCTCCGAGAGAAACTGACACTTGTCATTTGAGAGCAACCCATCCTCCGAGGACTTTGAGCGAAAATCATCAAGTGAGGAAAATCCAAAACCCAAACCCAAAACACCTACAAACCCAAAGTGATTGAGCATCACTGAAGAGATTGATCCTGTGTGGATCCGACGCTTGTTACCTTTGAAGATTGTGCTTCTTCCAGACGGTTAGGCGTCAAGGTCTAGAGCATCCAAGAGGAATTGTGGATCGCCGAGTGACCAAGTCTGTGAAGGTTTGGAAGTCACCTGAAGACTTACCACGAGTGATTGGGTGAGGACTATGTGTCCTTAGCTCAAGGAGAATACGGTGAGGACTGTGTGTCCGGGACTAGCTGTCCTCGAGTTTAAATACTCAGCCGCTCCAACCAGACGTACAACTGAGACAACAGTTGGAACTGGTCTACCAAATCATTGTCTTCATCAAGCTTACTGGTTCTATTTCCTCAACACTTTAATTTCCTCATTACAGTGTTGTGTGTTTGTTCATATCTGTATTTGAAGACTTTGGCTGAAGACTTTCTCAATTTCCTCACTTCAATTTCTTCAGTCTGTTTGTCTTCATCTTGTGCTATCCTGTGTTTACGCTTTCTGTACTCTGTGTTTGTCTTCATTTCATCATGATGACCATGCGTGTATTCTGTTGTGTTTACTTCTGAGTACTTATTCCGCTGCTAGTAGTTCTTCGCTAAGGAATTTCCTCACTTGCAAATTCCTCAGTAAAGAATTTCATAAAAATCGCCTATTCACCCCCCTCTAGTCGATATGATGCACTTTCAGATGTGATCCCGTTAATCAAATGACAACTCATGTCAATGGCTAGGAAACATAACCATCTTTGATCAACGAGCTAGTCAAGTAGAGCCATACTAGTGACACTCTGTTTGTCTATGTATCCACACATGTATTACGTTTCCGGTTAATACAATTCTAGCATGAATAATAAACATTTATCATGATATAAGGAAATAAATAATAACTTTATTATTGCCTCTAGGGCATATTTCCTTCAGTTGGGCCTCCAAGTGCAGAGGTTTGTAGGACTGTAGCAAATTTCCCTCAAGTGGATGACCTAAGGTTTATCAATCCGTGGGAGGCATAGGATGAAGATGGTCTCTCTCAAGCAACCCTGCAACCAAATAACAAAGAGTCTCTTGTGTCCCCAACACACCCAATACAATGGTAAATTGTATAGGTGCACTAGTTAGGTGAAGAGATGGTGATACAAGTGCAATATGGGTGGTAGATATAGGTTTTTGTAATCTGAAAATATAAAAACAGCAAGGTAACTAATGATAAAAGTGAGCGTAAACGGTACTGCAATGCTAGGAAACAAGGCCTAGGGTTCATACTTTCACTAGTGCAAGTTCTCTCAACAATAATAACATACTTGGATCATATAACTATCCCTCAACATGCAACAAAGAGTCACTCCAAAGCAACTAATAGCGGAGAACAAACGAAGAGATTATGGTAGGGTACGAAACCACCTCAAAGTTATTCTTTCCAATCAATCCATTGGGCTATTCCTATAAGTGTCACAAAGAGCCCTAGAGTTCGTACTAGAATAACACCTTAAGACACAAATCCACCAAAACCCTAATGTCACCAAGATACTCCAATGTCACCTCAAGTATCCTTGGGTATGATTATACGATATGCATCACACAATCTCAGATTCATCTATTCAAACCAACACAAAGTACTTCAAAGAGTGCCCCAAAGTTTCTACCGGAGAATCAAGACGAAAACGTGTGCCAACCCCTATGCATAGGTTCATGGGCGGAACCCGCAAGTTGATCACCAAGACATACATCAAGTGAATCACGTGATATCCCATTGTCACCACAGATACGCATGGCAAGAC
Organism: Aegilops umbellulata; assembly: GCA_032464435.1. NCBI lineage: Eukaryota > Viridiplantae > Streptophyta > Magnoliopsida > Poales > Poaceae > Aegilops > Aegilops umbellulata. Next base: position 660,980,747 of record CP136057.1, read on the forward strand.
ATACATCAAGTGTTCTCAAGTCATTAAAGACTCAATCCGGTAAGATTACTTCAAAGGGAAAACTCAATCCGTTACAAGAGAGAAGAGGGGGAGAAGCAACATAAGATCCAACTATAATAGCAAAGCTCATGATACATCAAGATCGTGCCAAATCAAGAACACGAGAGAGAGAGAGAGAGATTGAACACATAGCTACTGGTACATACCCTCAACCCCGAGGGTGAACTACTCCCTCCTCATCATGGAGAGCGTCGGGATGATGAAGATGGCCACCGGTGAGGGTTCCCCATTCCGGCAGGGTGACGGAATAGGGTCCTGATTGACTTTTGGTGGCTACAGAGGCTTGTGGCGGCGGAACTCCAAATCTATTCTGTTCCCCGAAGTTTTTAGGGTATATGGGTATATATAGGTGGAAGAAGTACGTCGGTGGACCTTTGGGCTATCCACGAGGCAGGGGGCGTGCCCTAGGGGGTGGTCGCTCCCCCCACCCTCGTGGGCAGACCAGGACTCCCCCGGTGCAACTCCGGTACTCCGTGGGCTTCTTCTGGTCCAAAAACAGGTTCCGTGGAGTTTCGGGTCAATTGGACTCCGTTTGATATTCCTTTTCTTCGAAACACTGAAATAGGCAAAAAAAAGCAATTCTGGGCTGGGCCTCCGATTAATAGGTTAGTCCCAAAAATAATATAGAAGTGGATAATAAAGCTCAATATTGTCCAAAACAGTAAATAATATAGCATGGAGCAATCAAAAATTATGGATACGTTGGAGACGTATCAAGCATCCCCAAGCTTAATTCCTGCTCGTCCTTGAGTAGGTAAATGATAAAAAAGATAATTTTTGATGTGGAGTGCTACTTGGCATAATTTCAATGTAATTCTTCTTAATTGTGGTATGAATATTCAGATCAGAAAGATTCAAGATAACAGTTCATATTGACATAAAAATAATAATACTTCAAGCATACTAACTAAGCAATTATGTATTCTCAAAATAACATGGCCAAAGAAAGTTCATCCCTACAAAATCATATAGTTTAGTCATGCTCCATTTTCGTCACACAAGAATGCTCTCATCATGCACAACCCCAATGACAAGCCAAGCAATTGTTTCATAGTTTAGTAATCTCAAACTTATAAACCTTCACCCAATACATGAGCGCGAGCCATGGATATAGCACTATGGGTGGAATAGAGTATAATGATGGGGGTTATGTGGAGAAGACAAAAAGGAGAAAGTCTCACATCAATGAGGCTAATCAATGAGCTATGGAGATGCCCATCGATTGATGTTAATGCAAGGAGTAGGGATTGCCATGCAACGGATGCACTAGAGCTATAAATGTATGAAAGCTCAACAAAATAAACTAAGTGGGTGTGCATCCAACTTGCCTGCTCACGAAGACCTAGGGCACTTGAGGAGGCCCATTGTTGGAATATACAAGCCAAGTTCTATAATGAAAAGTTCCCACTAGTATATGAAAGTGACAAAACAAGAGACTCTCTATCATGAAGATTATGGTGCTACTTTGAAGCACAAGTGTGGTAAAAGGATAGTAACATTGTCCCTTCTCTCTTTTTATCTCATTTTTTGGGCCCTCCCTTTTTATGGCCTTTCTTTTTTGGGGGCCTTCTCTTTTTTTATGGCCTTTTTCTCTTTTTTTTAATTTTTTTATTCCTCACTTGAGACAATGCTCTAGAAAATGATGATCATCACACTTCTATTTGTTTACAACTCAACGATTACAACTCGATACTAGAACAAGGTATGACTCTATATGAATGCCTCCGACGGTGTACCGGGATATGCAATGAACCAAGAGTGACATGTATGAAAGAATTATGAACGGTGGCTTTGCCACAAATGCAATGTCAACTTCATGATCATGCTAAGCAATATGACAATGATGAACATGTCATGATGAACGGAATAGTGGAAAGTTGCATGGCAATATATCTCGGAATGGCTATGGAAATGCCATAATAGGTAGGTATGGTGGCTGTTTTGAGGAAGATATAAGGAGGTTTATGTGTGAAAGAGCGTATCATATCACGGGGTTTGGATGCACCGGCGAAGTTTGCACAAACTCTCAATGTGAGAAAGGGAAATGCATGGTACCGAAGAGGCTAGCAATGATGGAAGGGTGAGAGTGCGTATTATCCATGGACTCAACATTAGTCATAAAAAACTCATATACTTATTGCAAAAATCTACAAGCCATCAAAAACCAAAGCACTATGCGCATGCTCCTAGGGGGATAGATTGGTAGGAAAAGACCATCGCTCATCCCCGACCGCCACTCATAAGGAAGACAATCAAAGAACACCTCATGTTTCAAATTTGTTACATAACGTTTACCATACGTGCATGCTAAGGGACTTGAAAACTTCAACACAAGTATTTCTCAAATTCACAACTACTCAACTAGCACGATTTTGATATTATCACCTCCATATCTCAAAACAATCATCAAGCATCAAACTTCTCTTAGTATCCAACACACTCATAAGAAAGCTTTTACTAGTCTTGAATACCTAGCATATTAGGATTATTTAAGCAAATTACCATGCTATTTAAGACTCTCAAAATAATCTCAGTGATGCATGAGAGTTCAATAGTTTCTATAAAACAAATCCACCACTGTGCTCTAAAAGATATACGTGAAGCACAAGAGCAATAACAAACTACTCCGAAAGATATAAGTGAAGGTTAATGAGTAGTTAAATAATTATGCAACTATGTGAAGATTCTCTAACATTTAAGAATTTCAGATCTTGATACTTTATTCAAACAGCAAGCAAAGCTAAAGAAATAAAAGGACACTCCAAGCAAAACATATATCATGTGGTGAATAAAAATATAGCTCCAAGTAAAGTTACCGATGAACGAAGACGAAAGAGGGGACGCCATCCGGGGAATCACCAAGCTTAGGCTCTTTGTTGTCCTTGAATATTACCTTGGGGTGCCTTGGGCATCCTCAAGCTTAGGCTCTTCCCACTCCTTATTCCATAGTCTATCGAATCTTTACCCAAAACTTGAAAACTTCACAACACAAAACCCAACAGAAAACTCGTAAGCTCCGTTAGCGAAAGAAAACAAAATACCACTTCAAGGTACTGTAATTAACTCATTCTTTATTTATATTGGTGTTAAACCTACTGTATTCCAACTTCTCTATGGTTTATAAAATATTTTACTAGCCATAGATTCATCAAAATAAGCAAGCAACACAATGAAAACAGAATCTGTCAAAAACAGAACAGTCTGTAGTAATCTGTATCAAACGTATACTTCTGGAACTCCAAAAATTCTAAAATAAATTGGTGGACCTGAGGAATTTTTCTAGTAATCATCTGCAAAAAGAATCAACTAAATAGCACTCTCCAGTAAAAGGTTGAAGATAATCTCACGAGCGCTAAAGTTTCTGTTTTTTACAACATGATCATAAAGACTTCACCCAAGTCTTCCCAAAGGTTCTACTTGGCACAAACACTAACTAAAACACAAAACCACATATAAAAAGAATCTAGATGTATTATTTATTACTAGACAGAACCAAAAAGCAAGAAACTAAAATAAAATTGGGTTGCCTCCCAATAAGCGTTATCGTTTAACGCCCCTAGCTAGGCATGATGATTTCAATGATGCTCACATAAAAGATAAGAATTGAAATATAAAGAGAGCATAATGAAGAATATGACTAGAACATTTAAGTGTAACCCACTTCCTATGCATAGGGATTTCGTGAGCAAGCAACTTATGGGAACAATAATCAACTAGCATAGGAAGGCAAAACAAGCATAACTTCAAAACTTTAAGCACATAGAGAGGAAACTTGATATTATTGCAATTTCTACAAGCATATGTTCCTCCCTCATAATAATTTTGAATGAATTCAACAATATAACCATCACCTAAAGCATTCTTTTCATGATCTACAAGCATACAAAATTTACTACTCTCCACATAGGCAAAATTCTTCTCGTTCAGAATAGTGGGAGTATCATAAGAGACTTGAATACTATAAATTGTTTCCACATTAAAAGAGTAATGTTCAGAGAAAGGGTACTCATAATCATGACAAGTTTTATAAATATAATAATCACTACTCTTTATAGCATAAGTTTTATCACAATAATCATCATAAGTAGCATATTTGTTCTCATCATAATCGATTGAAACCTCTTCCGAAATAGTGGATACATCACTAAATAAAGTCATGACCTATCCAAATCCACTTTAATAAATATTATAAGATTCAACATCCTCCAAAATAGTGGGATCATTACTTCCTAAAGTTGACACTCTTCCAAACCAACTTTCATAAATAGAATCATCATAAGTAGAAGGCATGCTATCATCATAACAACTTTGCATATCAAAACTTGAGAGGCTAAAAATATCATCTTCATTAAGCATAGCACCCCCAAGCTTGGGACAAACATTAATTACAGCAAATATATTCTCAAATATTCCATTCTCATTAAACATAGCTTCCCCAAGCTTGGGCATTTTCATATCATAAGCATAGTCACTCTCATCATTAATAGTATGGATAGCACCAATAGTATGGCATACATTATTATATTCTTCCAAGCAAGTGCCAAAAAGATTTTCAAGATCATAGGAAGTATCATTATCTTCCCAATCATAATCATCACAACAAGCAATAGGCATAACGAGATCATTATCAAGTGCATCATCTTCCACAATTATTTTTGATTCATTTCCATGGGGCACAACAGTAATAGGAGCAACATTATTTGGGAGAGATATCTTTTTACCTCTCTTACTTTTCCTTTTCTTCTTCTTCACCACATCATGTGTGGGTTCAATCCTCTTTTTGTAACTCCTTATTGATGAGATTGGTTGAATAGAAGGCTCTTCCTCGTTACCTGATTCATCATAAGAAATAACAGGGGGATATTGGGAAGTCTCTTCCCTTTCGTTAGTATTCTCTTCATCCTCTATTTGTTTTCTTTTCTTTATATAGTTGGCAATATAAGGATTTTCAATGCAATTCACCACACAATACATATAAATTTCTTCTAGATCAATATCGAGGAATTTCTTAAGGTTATATTCTGGAATATGCTTAGTTTGACGTTTCATTTGTTCATAACCCAAAAGCAAACTAAGTTCATTATGATGTGCAAGGGAAATCAAGTCATCACAATTTTTGGACACGATTCGATCGTGAAACAATTTGCAATTGGTATTTAAATTACCATGTTCATTGCAAACTTCACAAGTACGGTAAATATATTTTAAATTTTCAGCACTCACATTTAGCCTTTCTTGCAACCATTTAGTTTCTAAATACTTATGCCTCTTGCAATATCTATCTTCCCTACTTGGAGTGTACTTGCAAACCCAATGCACTCCACAAAAATTGACATGTTTATAGGAGACATTTTCATCATAACTAGTGCAATCATCATTAGTACTAAGGATATTCAAAGAGTTCATACTAACAACATTGCAATCATGCTCATCATTCAAAGATTTAGTGCCAAACATTTTAATGCATTCTTCTTCTAACACTTTGGAACAATTTTCCTTTTCATCATGCTCACGAAAGATATTAAAAAGGTGAAGCCTATGTGGCAAACTTAATTCCATTTTTTAATTTTCTTTTATAAACTAAACTAGTGCTAAAACAAGAAACAAAAAGATTCGATTGCAAGATCTAAAGATATACCTTCAAGCAATCACCTCCCCGGCAACGGCGCCAGAAAAGAGCTTTATGTCTACTACACAACCTTCTTCTTGTAGACGTTGTTTGGCCTCCAAGTGCAGAGGTTTGTAGGACGGTAGAAAATTTCCCTCAAGTGGATGACCTAAGGTTTATCAATCCATGGGAGGCGTAGGATGAATATGGTCTCTCTCAAGCAACCCTGCAACCAAATAACAAAGAGTCTCTTGTGTCCCCAACACACCTAATACAATGGTAAATTGTATAGGTGCACTAGTTCGGCGAAGAGATGGTGATACAAGTGCAATATGGGTGGTAGATATAGGTTTTTGTAATCTGAAAAATATAAAAACAGCAAGCTAACTAATGATAAAAGTGATCGTAAACGGTACTGCAATGCTAGGAAACAAGGCCTAGGGTTCATACTTTCACTAGTGCAAGTTCTCTCAACAATAATAACATACTTGATCATATAACTATCCCTCAACATGCAACAAAGAGTCACTCCAAAGCAACTAATAGCGGAGAACAAACGAAGAGATTATGGTAGGGTACGAAACCACCTCAAAGTTATTCTTTCCAATCAATCCATTGGGCTATTCCTATAAGTGTCACAAACAGCCCTAGAGTTTGTACTAGAATAACACCTTAAGACACAAATCAACCAAAACTCTAATGTCACCTAGATACTACAATGTCACCTCAAGTATCCGTGGGTATGATTATACGATATGCATCACACAATCTCAGATTCATCTATTCAAACCAACACAAAGTACTTCAAAGAGTGCCCCAAAGTTTCTACCGGAGAATCAAGACGAAAACGTGTGCCAACCCCTATGCATGGGTTCATGGGCGGAACCCGCAAGTTGATCACCAAGACATACATCAAGCACGTGATATCCCATTGTCACCACATATACGCATGGCAATACATACATCAAGTGTTCTGAAGTCATTAAAGACTCAATCCGATAAGATTACTTCAAAGGGAAAACTCAATCCATTACAAGAGAGAAGAGGGGGAGAAGCAACATAAGATCCAACTATAATAGCAAAGCTCGCGATACATCAAGATCGTGCCAAATCAAGAACACGAGAGAGAGAGAGAGATTGAACACATAGCTACTAGTACATACCCTCAGCCCCGAGGGTGAACTACTCCCTCCTCGTCATGGAGAGCGCCGGGATAATGAAGATGGCCACCGGTGAGGGTTCCCCCCTCCGGCAGGGTGCCGGAACAGGGCCCCGATTGACTTTTGGTAGCTACAGAGGCTTGCGGCGGCGGAACTCCAGATCTATTCTCTTCCCCGAAGTTTTTAGGGTATATGGGTATATATAGGTGGAAGAAGTACATCGGTGGACCTCCGGGCTGTCCACGAGGCAGGGGGGCGCGCCCCCCACCCTCGTGAGCAGCCCGGGACTCCCCTGGTGCAACTCCAGTACTCCATGGGCTTCTTCTGGTCCAAAAACAGGTTCCGTGGAGTTTTGGGTCAATTGGACTCCGTTTGATATTCCGTTTCTTCGAAACACTGAAATAGGCAAAAAAACAGCAATTCTGGGCTGGGCCTCCGGTTAATAGGTTAGTCCCAAAAATAATATAAAAGTGGATAATAAAGCCCAATATTGTCCAAAACAGTAGATAATATAACATGGAGCAATCAAAATTTATAGATATGTTGGAGACATATCACAAACCCTACTACGGGCACGATCAGGTTCACACCGCCAATGGTGTAGGTATGCCCATCTCTCATATTGGCCAAGCATCTCTTTTAACAAGTCATCCCTCTAGGCAGCTCCATCTTTGTAATGTTTTACGGGTACCCTTGGTAACACGTAATCTTTTATCTGTCCCTTAGCTCACCCTTGATAATCATGTCCTATGTGAATTTCGCCCTTTTAATCTTTTTGTTAAGGATCGAGCAACCCGGACGTTCTGCTTAGTGGCCGCTTGAGCCAAGGCTTGTACCATTTGGAGGATCCATCCGCCCCATGCGTCTTCAGCGGTGTTCATGTGTCGCCTTCCCAGTGGCACTCTCGCTTTGGTCACCCCGCCACACCCATCGTTCACCACATAATCCACCGTCATGAGCTTCCATTAGTATCTAGCTATAAAGAGATGTCCGTGTGTGATGCCTGTTAGCAAGGCAAGAGTCATCAGCTACCTTTTGTTTCATCTACTAGAGAAGTAAAAAACCCCTTGAAATTGTGTTTTCTAATGTGTGGGGTCCAGCACAAACATCTGTTAGTGGTCACAACTATTATGTCAGTTTTGTTGATGCCTATAGTCGCTTCACTTGGCTTTATCTTCTTAAGCGCAAATCTGATGAGTTTGATATATTCATACAGTTTCAATTGCATGTTGAACGTCTACTCAAGCATAAAATTATCCATGTTCAATCAGATTGGGGGGGGGGGGCGAATATCGCAACCTCAACACCTTCTTTAATAAGCTTGGGGTCTCTCATCGTTTATCATGCCCACATACACATCAGCAGAATGGCGCTCTCGAGCGCAAGCATCGCCATATAGTTGAGACCGGCCTCACACTTCTTGCTCATGCTTCTGTACCCTTTCGTTTTTTGGAGTGATGCTTTTTCTACCGCGTGTTTTCCCATTAACAAATTACCTACGCGTGTTCTTAATATGAAGACTCCGATTGAGCTTCTCTTAGGTGAAACTCCTGACTATACCTTTTTTAAGGTGTTCGGGTGTGCCTGCTGGCCTCATCTTCGTCCTTATAATGATCGCAAACTTGAGTTTCGCTCCAAAAAGTGTGTGTTCTTAGGGTATAGTTCTCTCCATAAAGGCTACAAGTGTCTCCATGTCCCAACCAATCGAGTCTACATATCTCAGGATGTTGTTTTTTATGAGACCGTCTTCCCCTTTTCTTCCGTGCCTCAGTCATCCACCACAGCACCATCTATGCATTCATCTCCTCTTATGCCTGGCCAATTTGAAGATGTTGCATATTCGCCTGTGTTGTTACCTAATCATGGTGTAGGAATTGGACGTGGAGCTCGCCTGGAACTCCTCCCTGACGGACCCGCTACGTCGCCTGTGGTGCACGTCGATCGGCCAGTGCATGCACCGCCTCCCGCCCTTGACCCCGCATCGGGTGCCTCGTCTCCAACCACGCCTGGGCCGGAGCCCATGCTGGCTACTGTGACCGGGCCAGAGACTGCGACGGCCTCCTCTGAGCAGTCTCCGTCGCCACTTCCTCGCCTGGACTCCTCTCCATCGTCGCCCTCGCCGTCCGCGCGGGCGTCCTTGGTGCCTACTTCGCCCGGGTCTGCAGCGGCTCACACGCTGCCAGGGCCTACGTCGCCTGGCCTGCCGTCGCCTGGTCCGTCGTCACCCGGCCCAACGTCACCCGATCCTTCTTCGTCGGCGTCCCCTGGACCGGCCTCACCTGCTCCGGACATCCCGCCGGCCCTGGTGTTTGCTCCCCCGCGGCGTCCACACACTCGTAGCCGCAGTGGCATTGTTCGTCCCAAGGAGGGCACCAATGGCACGGTCACCTATCTTGCTTCTTGCCTGGCTCATGTTGTGGATGATCCAACCGCCGAACCACGCAGTTAATTATCAAGCCGCTATGAGTATTCCACACTGGAGGGCTGCTATGGAACAAGAATATCATGCTCTTATGAAGAATAAGACCTGGACACTTGTTCCCCCTCCGTCTCGCGTTAACATCATTGATTTGAAGTGGGTGTTCAAGGTGAAGAAACATGCAGATGGTTCCATTGAGTGCTACAAAGCGCGCCTCATGGCTAAGGGCTTTAAACAGCGTCAGGGCCTGGACTATGAGGATACATTCAGCCCAGTTGTCAAGCCTACCACTATTCGACTTCTTCTATCTCTGGCAGTTTCTCGCGGATGGTCTCTCCGCCAGCTTGATGTGCAGAACACTTTTCTTCATGGATTGCTTGAAGGAGAGGTTTATATGCGGCAGCCACCTGGATTTGTTGATCACACTCAGCCTCATCATCTCTGTCATATGACGAAGGCCATATATGGACTGAAGCAGGCTCCCCGTGCCTGGCATGCTCGCCTGGCTTCAGCTCTACGCACTCATAGGTTCATTCCTTCGACGGCTGGTACTTCGCTGTTCTTGTTTCAGCGACTGAGTGTGACCATGTACCTCCTTGTGTATGTGGATGATATTGTCCTGGTGAGCTCATCTCCGACGGCTGATGATGCTCTTGTGACTACACTTGGTCGTGATTTTGCAGTTAAGAATTTGGGACAGCTTCATTTCTTCCTGGGTATTGAGGCCGCTCATTAGTCTCGTGGCAATTTGGCTCTCACCCAGAAGAAGTACTGTCTTGATCTCTTGCGCCGTGCTGGTATGCTCAAGTACAAGCCATCGCCTACGCCCATGTCCTCCACTGACACCCTTTCTGCTGCTGATGGTGCTCTTCTCTCTCCCGAGGATGCTACTAAGTACAGGAGTATTGTTGGTGGCCTGTAGTATCTGACGATCACGCGTCCTGATCTCTCCTATGCGGTTAACAGGGTGTGCCAGTATCTTCATGCTCCTACTGATGTACACTGGTCTGCTGTGAAGCGCATACTGCGTTATGTACGTCTCACTCTCTCCTTTGGTCTTCACCTGCGCCCCAGTTCCTCCGGAGTTTGTTCTGCATTCTCTGATGCTGATTGGGCTGGGTGTCTAGATGACGGGCGATCCACGGGGGGACATGCTATGTTCTTGGGTCCTAATCTGATCGCCTGGAGTGCACGCAAGCAAGCCACTGTTTCCCGCAGCAGCACAGAAGCTGAGTACAAGTCGGTTGCCAATGCAACTTCTGAACTTATATGGATTGAGTCCCTACTTCGAGAGCTAGGAGTTGCTTAGCCACATCCTTCGGTCCTTTGGTGTGACAACATCGGTGCTACGTTTCTGTCGTCAAACCCGGTGTTCCATGCACGGACTAAAGACATTGAGATTGACTATCATTTTGTGAGGGAACGTGTTGCACAGAAGATACTACAAGTCAGGTTTATCTCTTCAAAAGATCAACTTGCGGACATCTTCACCAAGCCTCTACCTTCTCCCATGTTTGAGGTCTGTAGGCGCAATCTCAACCTCCTAGATACTTCAAGAGTGATTTGAGATTGAGGGAGGGTGTTAGACTTTGTATTGTAGCCCAACTGTGTAAACCATACCTTATTGGTATTTGACTTGTATGTCATCATTATATATATGTGATAGGCCGCCCCTTTGAGGGTTGAGCTAGTTCCCCCAAAACCTACGTTTTACAGAAATAAACATCTCATGAAACATCGACAACCTTACAAATTACTTTAGAAAACCAGATGAATGTAGAGAGCTCGAGCTCCGCAATGGATATGATGTTAATTAATATAGATGGTGTTTACATGCCTGAGTTGTGATGAGATATAGTCTTCTCTTTTTTCTGTGTGTTTCTGCATTAGCAGTTTTCCCTCTTCTGCTTTTCTTGGCAAAGTTTCACAACACAACTGAGGCTAGCTAAGCTAAGCTTCTCCTAGTTCAGCATGGAGAAATTAGACGACCATTGGAGGCTCAGCTGTCTTGTGTTCCATTCCTTGGGTGCCCAACTCAGCGTGATATTATTGATCGTGTCCTTGCGAGCACCCGGCCTGAAGCACCAGGAAACAACTCACCATGATCGTGATGCTGAGACAGCACAACACACCCGGTACTAGTTATGAAAAAGGGTTTCCCGCCGCTTTATATATAAAGCATGAACCACAACAACAAAGCATCCGATACAAATGCACACCACACACCCAAGGCAAGATACATGAATACCGGGCATCGACATATAACCACAAGGACTACAAAGCACCTAAAAGATGAGCAAAACGAATCCGCTTAGAGCCGACGGAGAACACCACCATGAGGAGGGAACGTCCACTGTCGGCACCCCAATTCTAAGTCACACCGATCTAGCATGTAACACCTCATATCACTTTGCGGCCTCACGCACGGTATTCCCACGGGTGTCGCCTTATCATGGCCCGGGACTGTTTGCGCCTTTTGGCTCACGTATATGATAGTACCGCTAGCATCCATATGACAGAGAACCCGGGATGACATGACTAGTCGTGAACCCAAAGTGGCACTAACTTACGGGGACAGGCATACATGAAACAACATCGAGCATGTCGGTCAGCAGCGTGTGAATCCGGGCTGTAGCAACTGGGCTAACAGGACTCCGGGAACCCGGGCTAACAGGGGTCTCATGACCCATCATTCAGAGCATACAAGCAACAGAAGCATTACATGTCTGAGTATAGACAACTACAAAAGAAAAAGGCTGAGAAGCCTGACTATCTACAAGACCCTCCCAAGGGTACAAGATCGTAGCTGAGGTAACAAGCTATTCGTCGAAGTCCATGCACAACTACTACTGAGACAGAAGTCTCATCTGCAAAAACGTAAATTAAGCAACATGAGTACAAAGGTACTCAACAAGACTTACATCAGATCCTATCATACATACATTAGTATCAAGAAGGCAATATGGGGTTCAGTTGCAGCAAGCCAGCTCTGAGTCAGTGGCTAACCTATTCTACGACTACGAGTTACTTCTTTGAGGTAAGAAAGCGCACACGAGTTAACTAATCACCATCTCAATACACCACTATGGATTCATTCATGTATCCCTACGAGAAGGCCATCTATAGCACTCACACTTGTCTTGAGCATTTTACAGTATCCACTTTAAGTTGTCTATGTACCACGTAAGCATCCAAGAAGTCCATAACCGAGGACACGGCTATTCGAATAGATCATGATAACCCTGCAGGGGTGTGCTTATTCACACATGCTCTCACCACTTATCACCATGTACACGTCATGTACCTCGACAACCTTCAAGCGGAAGCCTGGCGAGGGTGTCGGCCACGACCTGACTAACCACGCAAGACTCTAGTCCAGGTTTATCGCCCATTCGGGTTCCATCCGCAAGGAGATCCGGCCAGGGTTTCGCTCACGGCCCCAAACGATGTGTACAGGGTTCCCGAGCACACCATCCGGGTGCCACTCGGTACACCGGGCCATGGTGCCTAGTCTGTCCCAAGCCCACCCTGCCGGGTGCCACTCGGTAGAAAAATAGCACTACCTACAAACACCAGAAACTAGTTGCAACTCCTGGACAGAGATCGAGGTGATTAATAAGTCAAGAGGGGCACTTAAGCATTCCAATGCATGGTAGTAGCTAGTCATTGGACAACATACACAGAACTCAGTGCTTAAGGACGATTCTAGTGAGACAACCCACCATGTACTCCTACATGGCCTCTCACCGCTACCTTTACCAAATCGTGTTCACACACTTAAGTCTCAGCATCAGAACATATCATAACACTCCAATCCATTCCCAATGAATCAGACCTGACACAACTCTAAGCAATAGCAGGCATGGCATGGTAAGAACACAACATGGCTCAATCAACTCCTACACATGCTAGTGGGTTTCAACTATTTACCGTGGCAATGACAGGTCATGCCGAGGAATGGGTTCAACTACCGTAGCATAAAGTAGCAGTTGAATCGTTGTTGTCCTAATGCAATAAAAGAGAGCAGGAGTGAGAGAGTGGGATTGTATCGGAATGAACAAGGGGATTTGCTTGCCTGATGGAGTGGTAGTAGGATACTGCCCTTCAGTTGGATAATCGTGGGTATCCTCGGAGGCAGAACCTACCACGGAAGATACATCGAACACAATCAACACATGACGATATGCAACAATATGATGCATGCTATGACATGGCAATATGAATGTTTTTTGGGCTAATGCAAGCTAGGACAGATTGAAATGAGTCCATTTGAACCAAAGATTCAAATGCAAACCCATTTTATGAAGTCATAAAGGTGCATTAACTTGTTTCACTTGAACAACAAGGTTAACGTGTTCTGACATGCATGAAACCTTTACAGATGGATAGATTGGATTTTTTTGACGATTTTTCATATATAAATTATTTCAATCTGAGCTACGGTTGAATTTCTATGAATTTTTGAAGTTTATATCATTTTCTGGAATTTCCTGACTAAATAAAATCCAGGAAATGAATAACTGCGTCAGCATGACATCATCACTACGTCAGCGAGTTAACGTGGCTGTCCAGGTCAAATCTGACGTGTGGGGTCCACACGTTCGTGTCATAGTTAGTTAACAGAGTTAATTACTTGTTAAACTAATCCTAAACTAAAAATTAGTAGGGCCAGGCCCCACATGTCACTGACCCACACAGGTCAAAGCAGGGTCAATAGGGGGGTTGGACCCGCTCAATCCCGCCGGTGTTTAGCCGCCGGCGAGGCCGAACGTGGCGGAGGGGCACGGGATTCGCCCTCCGGCGACTATTCGGGCGGCGGAGACCGCGGGCGAGGAGTTGGACCTCGTCCGCGTTGTTTGGAGCAAGCGGGAGGCGCGGGGTGCTACCTATTGAGCACTGCGTTGGATTTTCTTGAAGAGGAAAGGGTGATGCAGCAGAGTAGAGTAAGTATTTCCCTTATTTTTTGAGAACCAAGGTATCAATCCAGTAGGAGGCTACGCGCGAGTCTCTCGTACCTACACAAAACAAATAGCTCAACGCAACCAACGCGATTAGGGGTTGTCAATCCCTTCACGGTCACTTACGGGAGTGAGATCTGATAGAGATGATAGATAATATTTTTGGTATTTTTGGTATAAAGAAGCAAAGTAAAATAAAAGGCAAAGTAAAAAAGCAAAGCAATAATAAAGTGATGGAAGATTGATATGGTGAGAATAGACCCGGGGGCCATAGATTTCACTAGTGGCTTCTCTCAAGAGCATAAGTATTCTACGGTGGGTGAACAAATTACTGTTGAGCAATTGACAAAATTGAGCATAGTTATGAGAATATCTAGGTATGATCATGTATATAGGCATCACGTCCGAGACAAGTAGACCGACTCCTGCCTGCATCTACTACTATTACTCCACTCATCGACCGCTATCCAGCATGCATCTAGAGTATTAAGTTAAAAACAGCGTAACGCCTTAAGCAAGATGACATGATGTAGAGGGATAGTTTCATGCAATATGATAAAAACCCCATCTTGTTATCCTCGATGGCAACAATACAATACGTGCCTTGTTGCCCCTGCTGTCGCTGGGAAAGGACACCGCAAGATTGAACCCAAAGCCAAGCACTTCTCCCACTGCAAGAAGAACCAATCTATTAGGCCAAACCAAATTGATAATTCGAAGAGACTTGCAAAGATAACCAATCATACGTAGAAGAATTCAGAGAAGATTCAAATATTGTTCATAGATAGACTTGATCATAAACCCACAATTCATCGGTCTCAACAAACACAACGCAAAAAGAAGATTACATCGAATAGATCTCCACGAGAGAGGGGGAGAACATTGTATTGAGATCCAAAAAGAGAGAAGAAGCCATCTAGCTACTAACTATGACCCGAAGGTCTGAGGTAAACTACTCACACTTCATCGGAGGGGCTATGATGATGTCGAAGCCCTTCGTGGTAGATACCCCCTCCGGCAGAGCTCCGGAACAGGCCCCAAGATGGGTTCTCGTTGGTACAGAAGGTTGCGGCGGTGGAATTAGGTTTTTGGCTCTGTATTTGATCGTTTGGGGGTACGTAGGTATATATAGGAGGAAGGAGTACATCGGTGGAGCAAAGGGGGGCCCACGAGGCAGGGGCACGCCCTAGGGTGCGCCCTCCACCCTCGTGGCCGCCTCCCTTCTTTGTTGACGTGGGGTCCAAGTCTCCTGGATCATATTTGGTGAGAAAATCACGTTCCCGAAGGTTTCATTCCGTTTGGACTCCGTTTGATATTCCATTTCTTCGAAACACTGAAATAGGCAAGAGATAGCAATTCTGTGGTGGGCCTCCGGTTAATAGGTTAGTCCCAAAAGTAATATAAAAGTGGAAAATAAAGCCCAATATGGTCCAAAATAGTAGATAATATAGCATGGAGCAATCAAAAATTACAGGTACGTTGGAGACGTATCAGGCATCCCCAAGCTTAATTCCTTCTCGTCCTCGAGTAGGTAAATGATAAAAAAGAATTTTTGATGCGGAGTGCTACTTGGCATAATTTCAATGTAATTCTTCTTAATTGTGGTATGAATATTCAGATCCGAAAGATTAAAGACAAACTTTATATTGACATAAAAATAATAATACTTCAAGCATACTAACAAAGCAATTATATCTTCTCAAAATGACATGGCCAAAGAAAGTTATCCTTACAAAATCATATAGTCTGGCTATGCTCTATCTTCACCACACAAAGTATTTAAATCATGCACAACCCCGATGACAAGCCAATCAATTGTTTCATACTTTTGACATACTCAAAACTTTTTCAATCTTCACGCAATACATGAGCATGAGCCATGGATATAGCACTATATGTGGAATAGAATGGTGGTTGTGGAGAAGACAAAAAGAGGGGAAGATAGTCTCACATCAACTAGGCTTATCAACAGGCTATGGAGATGCCCATCAATAGATATCAATGTGAGTGAGTAGGGATTTCCATGCAACGGATGCACTAGAGCTATAAGCATATGAAAGCTCAACAAAAGAAACTAAGTGGGTGTGCATCCAACTCGCTTGCTCACGAAGACCTAGGGCATTTTGAGGAAGCCCATCATTGGAATATACAAGCCAAGTTCTATAATGAAAAATTCCCACTAGTATATGAAAGTGACAAAATGAGAGACTCTCTATCATGAAGATCATGGTGCTACTTTGAACCACAAGTGTGGTAAAAGGATAGTAACATTGTCCCTTCTCTCTTTTTCTCTCATTTTTTTTATTATTTATATATATTTTTTTATTTGGGCCTTTTCTCTTTTTTATGGCCTCTTTTTTTTTGTCCGGAGTCTCATCCCGACTTGTGGCGGAATCATAGTCTCCGTCATCCTTTCCTCACTTGGGACAATGCTCTAAAAATTGATGATCATCAGACTTTTATTTTTCTTACAACTCAACAATTACAACTCGATACTTAGAACAAAATATGACTCTATGTGAATGCCTCCGGCAGTGTACCGGGATATGCAATGAGTCAAGAGTGACATGTATGAAAGAATTATGAATGGTGGCTTTGCCACAAATACTATGTCAACTACATGACCATGCTAGCAATATGACAATGATGGAGCGTGTCATAATAAACGGAACGGTGGAAAGTTGCATGGCAATATATCTCGGAATGGCTATGGAAATGCCATGATAGGTAGGTATGGCGGCTGTATTGAGGAAGGTATATGGTGGTTGTATGATACCGGCGAAAAGTGCGCGGTATTAGAGAGCGTATAATCAATGGACTCAACATTAGTCATAAAGAACCCATATACTTATTGCAAAAATCTACAAGTTATCAAAGCAAAGTATTACGCACATGCTCCTAGGGGGTAGATTGGTAGGAAAAGACCATCGCTCGTCCCCGACCGCCACTCATAAGGAAGACAATCAATAAATAAATCATGCTCCGACTTCATCACATAATGGTTCACCATACGTGCATGCTACGGGAATCACAAACTTTAACACAAGTATTCCTCAAATTCACAACTACTCAACTAGCATGACTCTAATATCACCATCTTCATATCTCAAAACAATTATCAAGCATCAAACTTTTCTTAGTATTCAACGCACTCAAAAGAAAGTTTTACAAATCTTGAATACCAAGCATATTAAGATTTTAAGCAAATTACCATGCTAATTAAGACTCTCAAAATGATCTAAGTGAAGCATGAGAGATCAATAGTTTCTATAAAACAAATCCACCACCGTTCTCTAAAAGATATAAGTGAAGAAGTAGAGCAAAACTATATAGCTCAGAAGATATAAGTGAAGCACATAGAGTGTTCTATAAAATTCCAATGCATGTATGGCTCTCTTAAAAGGTGTGTACAGCAAGGATGATTGTGGTAGACTAACAAACAAGGACACAAATAATACAAGACGCTCCAAGCAAAACACATATCATGTGGTGAATAAAAATATAGCGCCAAGTAAAATTACCGATGGAAGTAGACGAAAGAGGGGATGCCTTCCGGGGCATCCCCAAGCTTTGACTTTTTGGTGTCCTTGGATCTTGGGGGTGCCATGGGCATCCCCAAGCACTCCTTGTTCCATAATCCATCAAAAGATTTCACCCAAAACTTGAAAACTTGACAACACAAAACTCAACAGAAATCTCGTGAGCTCCGTTAGCAAGGGGGAGAGAGTGTAGGGATTTGCGTGCTTGCGAGTCGTGGCTTGCGAGTCGTGTGTCGTGTTTGGTGTGTTTGCTTTCTTGTTTGAACCTCGTTTGCTTTGGTTTGGTTTGCACTTTTGAGACTTATCGTTCATATGGTGTAAGACATATGCAGCCTATCTTATCTTAGTGAGCTTATGATATATTGTGCTACTTATGTTATGCTCTTGTTTGCTTCCTTGCTTAGTGTTAGCCTTACTATTGCAAGATATGCCTTGTCTATAAAATATAGGGGGGGTTTTGATCCTAGTATGTGTGCCGTGCAGCCCAAAGCGCCAATCTAGATTGCACACATCTAGGGGGAGTCCGTCTATATTTTAGAGAGAAGGGGTTTGCGTTTGCTCAATATTATTTTCCTTTGTGCAAATCCCGTATTTTCATCAATCCACCAAAAAGGGGGAGATTGTAAGGGCATATTTATCCCTAAGGTGTTTTGGTGATTGATGACAATGCTTTTGCGGACTAATCGTGTGCCTTGAGTTTCTCAGATAATTCATCGCTAGGCACAAGACGGTTTGGTGCCCCTCGAAGACTATTGAAGACGACGTTCTTTTTACGTTTCTTTTCGATGGAATTGAGTCATAGGAAAGCCGTACTATCAAGAGGGGGTCCGCTTCGAAAAGGTTCGGGTGGAATCATCACGTACACATTTTCTTCCCTGTCTCCACCTTTCCCCTGCTCTTTGGAGCATCCTCCGTTTATCCTCTATGAATTATGTCTTGGTTGCTGATATTGGGCTTGCAGTAGTACTGCTCCCTGGAGCGGTTGTACCGCAGGCACCTGCGGTAGTACCGGACCTCGGCGCGGTAGTACCGCAGGAGCCCACGGTAGTACCGCTCCTCTGGAGTTGTAGTACCGTGGCCCACAGGCCAAGTGCCGCTACAATGCGGTAGTAGGGGCGGATGTAATTTTTTACATCCGCGCCTCCATGGTAGTACCGCACCTTGTGCGCGGTAGTACCGCGCGCCCTGGCCTAGCTCAGCCGCCACGCGGTAGTACCGCTCCTCTAGCTGTAGTACCGTGTCGGATTTTTGCATCGACTGATTTTCAGAGGAAATAGGCACGGATGTATTTTTATTCATCTGCGTCCTTCCCAGGCTAGTCCATTGCTGCCTTGTGCTAGTACCGCAAGGGGTAGCGGTAGTACCGCGCCTGCGGAAGTACCGCTCTCAGCCTCTGTGCTTCAGGCTTGACCTAGTTCCTGCCGTAGCAGCAGTAGTACCGCGGTCACTCGCGGTAGTACCATGTGGTCGTGTTGTAGTATCGCTTGTCAGGGGCGGTAGTACCGCAAGTCGCGGGCTGGTTAGGTGGATAACGGTTGGATTTAGTTCTCGACTATAAAAGGGGTGTCTTCTTCCTCTTTTTGACCACCTCTTTCAACCCTAAGCTCCATTGTTGCTTCAAGCTCCATTTTCGCCCGATCTCTCTCCCTAGCCAATCAAACTTGTTAATTTGCTCGGGAGTGGTTGAGAAGGACCCGATCTACACTTCCACCAAGAGAATTTTGATTCCCCCCACTAATCCCTTGCGGATATTGTTACTCTTGGGTGTTTGAGCACCCTAGACGATTGAGGTCACCGCGGAGCCATAGTCCATTGTGGTGAAGTTTCGTGGTGTCGTTGGGAGCCTCCAATAATTGAGTTGTGGAGATTGCCCCAACCTTGTTTTTAAAGGTTCGGTCGCCGCCTCCAAGGACACCAATAGTGGAATCACGGCATCTCGCATTGTGTGAGGGCATGAGGAGAATACGGTGGCCCTAGTGGCTTCTTGGGGAGCATTGTGCCTCCACACCGCTCCAACGAAGACGTACTTCCCCTCAAAGGGAAGGAACTTCGGCAACACATCCTCGTCTTCACCGGCTCCACTCTTGGTTATCTCGTGCCTTTACTTGTGCAAGCTTATTTGTGTCATATCTCTTTCTTGCTTGTGTGCTTGTTGTTGTTGCATCATATAGGTTGCTCACCTAGTTGCATATCTAGACAACCTACTTTGATGCAAAGTTTAAATTGGTAAAGAAAAGCTAAAAAATTGTTAGTTGCCTATGCACCCCTCCCCTCTAGTCAACTATATCGATCCTTTCACAAGTGCAACCAGAAGAGGAGATGGAGGGATATTATCTGCATTATGTTCTCGGTGTACTATAAGGGAAGTATCCGCATACAGATTTGGTGCAAGCTACTATACCTACCCATGCATCCTCAACTTGCAGAGCGATCGTGGCTTGTAGGAAAGCATTGGACGTTGGTCTTATTCACAGGGTTGGAGTCGGGTGGACTATCTCCACATGGAATGACCAATGGATCCCAAACATACCAACACTAAAATTTGAAGGTTTCTGACCTGATTGATGATTACACAGGTAATTGGAATGTGATTCTTGTTCGTTAAAATTTCCTTCACACAGATACGGCGGCAATTCTGAACATCCCGTTAAACCCATCCGGTGGTGGGGGTTCTTTGGCATGGGCATTGGAAACGTTAGGACAACATACTATTAAATTGGTGTATTGCTCTTTCATGACTTGGAAGAAGCAAAGTACTCTAGAGGAAGGGACGATTCCTTCATTGGCAAACAAACAGTTATGCACTACGCTCTGGAAGCTAGATGTTATACCAAAGGTTCGTGTGTTTTGGTGGAGAGTACTTCGCGGTATTCTACCGGACTCCATGACCCTAAAGTATAGACATATCATACCCATGGGCTGGTGTGACATATTCCAGGCCATGGATGAAACTCTGATGCATGCACTGGTCTCATGTACGCATGCAAAAACAATTTGGGCAGCAACCAAGGATTGGTCTGATATTCATCTAATGAAGATACATCCAGAGACTTGGGCATGTGACATATTGATGGATCAGATGTTCTTAGACGACGCCCAATGCAAGATCATTACCATCATGCACTCTATTTGGTCTACACGCAATAGACGAACTCATGATCAAAGATGGATATGACCCAGTACAGCAATCAAATGGGTAAATGAAACTCTCTCCCTCCTGGAAATCCCGGGACGTACGACACAGCCGACAACAAGCCAAACTTGGAGACGACCAGAGGCAGGCTGGATAAAAATCAACACCGACGGATTGGTGCTTGATGATGCATCCGCGGGAGGAGCACGAGGAGTAGCTCACTCTCACTTAGCATTCTTGGGAGATTGGTGCAAGCCACTTCCGGGAGTTTTGAATCCTTTCATAGCATAACTGGCGAACTGGTGGCTCCACGGGAGGGGGTAGTCTTTGCCCAGCCCCGTGGATACTCACATGTGATCATGGAGAATGATTCCGTTTTTTTCTTGAAGTTACGAATTTTTCTTCTTACTTCTATCGAGCCATAGAGAAATTATATGATGAATTTGGAAAAATCATCTCACTCTTACTCTATGGATCGGGCTTAATGGGGGGAAGAAAACATCTTCTATAATTTCTTTTTTGTTCAATTCTCAACAAAAAGAAAAGGAAAAAAGGAATCTCTAGGGACAGTGTTACCCCCTATATCCCCTAGTGTGTAAATATCCAACGGTTGCTTTTTTTTTTCTTCTTCTTCTTCCACCAACGGTCGAGTTTTTTGCCAGACGTCCAAATCTGAGCTGCTAGCTTTCTTTTCGTTTTCGTGATCGCCGTCCATGTTTTTCGTGGAATGGCGCCCTCAAATGTGACTTTGCCACCGTGCTAGCCGATCATCGACAAGGAGCCAGCTGCTCAAAGCCTCAAATTTGCTCTTCTGGGTGAAATCACATGATCTGACCTCCTAAGTCGCACATACATCATTTCATTTTGAGAGGCATCGCTTTTGGAGAAAAATTCTCGCAGTTTGGGTGCTGCTACAAGGGTGGTCAATGTTGCTACTGACTATTGGGGCCACGTCAATTTTTTTCCTTTTCCTTTTTTCAATAATTTAGATGTGTGCATCATTGATGTCTTGACTAGCTCTTTATCAGCGTGCCAAATCGCAGAGGCGGGATGTACTCTTGATATTAACTAGATAACACCCCGCGCGTTGCTGCGGAAAATTAGAATAGCAAGTTCTAAAACTTTATAAGGCGTATTCCTAAAGGACAAATAAGATATGAGAATGAAAAGAATTTTACCGCTCAAGTGGGATGCTTGTGAGCTCGGCGCAAACCACAATTTCAGAATGGTACATCCATATTGTTTCAGTCTCGCAAATTACAGAAAGTTGGTCAACCAATGAAACAATTGTAGTAAGGCATTCATTCTTCAAAGTACCATCACAAAGTTCCAACAATAATTAGTTGTATGGTATGGCTTATGGATGATAATGCACTTTCTGGACCAGAACTCCTTGGCCATGCAAGCACATTTACAACACAAAGAGAGGCGACTTAGTACATGATCGTAAGAAGAATATGACCTGGTAATGTTATTGTGAAGAAGATATTTGTAGAAATAAGACTGGGCATAAGACACTTGGTAGTGCATCAATATATTCAGCGCTAGGGAAATGCTTTTGAAATCGCACACTTCTCGGATATATGCATCAAACTTATGAAAACAATCTGCATATAGTAGTATAAAACAAAGCTTTTCCCTACAAAATCAGCTATTATCTGAATAATGTACTGTCACAGAATTTGTTCAATATATAGTACCATGGATTATGAAGATATCAATAAATCATACCTATGAAGAAGAGACACCAGATATTATTATTACCACAAATACTTAGGAATTCTTAAGATAAATATGGATCATAAACTTACTGAATTCCATTTAGGATACCTTTGTTTCCAACATAGCAAATAATGACATGCTATATGAACTAATGAATTTGTTATCGATGACTGCATCAAAGTATCAAATACATATTTAGTTGGTAGTGGAGCATAAAGATTACCTATATTTATTTTCAATCACAACCTGACAGCATTTTCATCAAAGACCTTGTTGATATAGATTAAAACATCTGTACAAAGAAACATTAGACAGATTAGGGGTTTTAATTAGCATGGCAATGCAGCCCAAGATGGTCTGGTACTTGCCCCGCAAATAAAAGGTAAATCCTAAGTTCAAAGCTTTTCCCAAGAATACCAGTTGAACGTATCTAAATCAGTTGGAGCAACGCTTACCGCTGAAGAAATTTATGTGGAATTGAGTGGGGGTGAGAGAAGAGAGAAGGGCAAGATCAGGAGACGGGAAGACAGGAACCTGGAAGATGGGAACCTGACGATCATGACATGATTTTGGATCAAAGGCGCGCGATGTCGCTCCACTGTTTGGGAGGGCAGGGGAACTCGCATCTGGATAGCATGGCGGCTGTGGAGGTTGGTCCTGAGGAGGTTGCCATGGCCGAGGTCCCATGCATGTGCTACAACTCTCGGCGGCGGAACTGGTCGGAGCACCTGGACCCGTGGAGGGTGACGTCCTCTCCTGAAGCAACCAGCGATGGGAGGTGTGAGGAGCGCTGGGTTGCATGGCACCGTTCGGTGGTGGCTGATGGTGTCTCTCGTTTTGCGGGGATACATACAGAAGGCAGGAAGAGTAATGAGGAGAGATGGAACGATGGGATTCTCATCAGTTATGGAAGACAAAAAATGCCTGCTGCAGTTAATTGCCAGAGTTTAATCATAGGATTTGTTAAAAAATGATATTAGTGCTGCCATAATGAAATGGTTAATCTCCCACGTCCTGTGTATGCAGAAGAGAATCTCACGCAACAACTACTGCATGCGTTGCTCTTTTTCCACCGCTGGTTTTGCATGCATGCTTGAATTAATGCCAAATGCTAATTTGATCTTTTTTCCACTGCTGGTGTGGCAAGCTGAATGTTGACGTGGCATAAAGATGATGTGGACATTGTGCATGTTAAGAGAATAGGTAGAAGTGGGGACCAACTTCTTAAGAATGTTAGATATGTTATTGTTTATCGGGAGGAAACGAGCGACGGTAACCACCAGACACTGGGCGGAGAACATGGTGATCAAGGTAGGATTTGTTGGCATACGCCTACGAAAAGAGTGGTGACGATGATTGTTGGCATGCCAAGTGTTCTGTTATGTAAGGACTATTTTCTGAATCATTAACTCCTTTGTATGAGCCATATTCACTGGTATTGGTCATTGGCGCCCTTGTCCTTGGATCAGATCATGAGCCGTGTACGTCTTTCTCTCCCTTTCAAATTTTTGGCCGGTCCAAACCCTGTAGTACTAGTATTTTCCACTTGTAGTTGTGTAAACTCCAGATTGGGTTCTCTCTCCATCTTTGGCTATAAATAGACTTGTATATTTGTTCATAAAAAAATCATGTTTCAAATCATTTACTTGGTCATTTAATATTGGGTTCCAGCTCTAGAGCAAACAACCGACCTAGTAAAAGATGAACCCAAAAGCTCGAGGAAGGCTTTTCATAATATAGATCTCTGTACTTGTGGGTGTTATACAAAGGCATGGACCGTGTGCCAAGTAAGTGACTAAGTTGATCCCTCCCAATAATAAATATTTTGTTCACCATGATACAATGCCAACATGGTACGACTATTTGTTGTTTGTGTGCAGATGTTGTTTATATACTGTTGCTTGGTTTTCCTACTGAATTGATAACTTTGGTTTTATAACCAAGGAAATACTTATCTCTATTGTATTACTTACATTCTTCATTGGGAGAAACTCGTACTGGATTGATGACCTTGGTTCTCTAACTGAGGTAAATACTTGCTTTTAGGCTACATCACCCTTACACATGGGATCCCAAGCACGCACGCGGGAGCAAGCAACAACCTCTAAATTTTAGAGTATGCGTCCAGTCTTTAGAAACATGCCTTTCTATACGTCACGGGCCTCCTTGAGATGCCCCTTAGTGAATCCACGAAGGTCCTCGGGCGGCCCACCTGATCGGGAGACGACGTGGTGAGTGACCCCTAATCCATGACACTACCACCTCACTCTTGGCTCAACTAGCAAACTAAACTAGTTGTCATGAGATTGTTGAGTGAGCGGGTTTGTGGTCATGCCGGGTGAAACGCGGGCGCCTCCTTCTTGTTTGAGGAAAGCCACTCATGTGCCATGTCCTTTTGCCTCAAACCGGATAGGATAGAGTCGAGGATGTCTTCCTTTGCCACTCTGGCATTCCCCTCCTCCCCTACCTACGGGCTACGGGTCCCAACTCCCAACCCAACCCAACCCAGCACAAAGCGGGGGATTTTGGTGGATTCGGTTCCCCTCCCCCAAATCAAATCCAATCTCTCTTGTCTCTTTGTCGCTCCACTCCTCCTCAGATCAGAGCAGAGAATGAATGATTGATTGTAGAAGAGGTGGTCGGCTCGGCGAATTTCATCCCCTATATATCCCACCAGACTAGCGGACGGAACGGGCTAGGGTTCCTTCTTGGGACGACCAGAGCCATGGACATGGAGGATTCCTCCTCCTCCTCCTCGCCGGCGCCGGCGGCGGATTTCATCGACTACCTGGGCCCCGACACCTCCGCCACCGTCTTCACCATGCTCCACCACCCCGCCGACCTCGCACGCGCATCCGCCGTCTCCCGATCCTGGCGACAATTCGGTACGTCTCTCTGGATTTCTGGATCTGGCCTCCCCTGCCTATGCATCCATCTATTTTTCTATAAGGTTACCTATATAATCTGGTCCAGCGGCGGCCAGAGGGACCCCGCCGTGCCCGAGTGCCTCATTTATCGCCTCCAGGCCGATCTCTGCCTCATCCAAGAGATCAAGCTGCAGCCATTCAAAGGTTTGTTGGTTTCTTGTCACTGCATCCTCCCTTCTTTCTTTCTTTCTTTCTGTATATATGGCTGGTTCAAAACAAATTAAAAGTCCTCATGTGTGTGTGTGTGTGTGTGTGTGTGTGTGTGTGTGTGTGTGTGTGTGTGTTAAATAATCTTCCCCTGTGCGTTGCAGCGGTTTTCCAGCATGGCGACCCGATATATTCGCCCAAGAGCATCCGGGTCCAGATGGGCTATCCAAGGTCACCGCTACGCCCTGAAGCACTTGTCTGTGATGAAAATGAAGGCCAGTTGATTGATGACAGAAACTACGTCTGGACCTATACATCTCCAGAATTCCCAATGCTGCAGGTTAGTTGCTTTTGAAAAAAAAAGGTTTCGCAGGCCAGTTTAATAGATATCTGATTGATATTCCCAGGCCTATATGTCGTCTTTTGCACGCTGAACATAAGGATCTCTTCTCTTGTAGAAATAAATCAAACAGCTTATATAGAGCATGAACAATTCTTGAAAGGCTGAGCATGAAGAAATTGCATTTCATCGACCTATCTCTAGCAGTGTTCTATAAGTGTTCATTACCTGTATTTTGTTCTGAGTAATATACTAATATATAGATGTTTGCAGTCGCCTTGTGCTGTATGTAACATTATTATGTGTGATTTAATATTTCAGGAAAATGTTTTGCAATCCTTCAAGTTACCACGCCCGGTTCTGTGTATTGGCGGGGTGGTGAAGGTTGATCTTCTTGGGAGAGTTCAGAAACAAGCAATCGATGGTCTCTACTACATATGGTGAGTTGTCGTGCAACCGTGGAGATAGATAATTCATTTTTCCCATTGCGAACATGTGCTTACTAATCATGTATGTACCTCCTTCCCAGCATATCTCATGTCCAAATAGTGGGGAAGGCACTGTCACGAGACCTCGGGGTCGTTCCTTGCGGGAACGGCCTGGTCCTGAATTACTACCTGGATCCACGTACATGCGGCGTTCCCCGCAGTGAGTCGTCACGGGACAATGGTCGCAGCAGGTGGCAGGGCTTGGCGTCGCGGATCTGGCATTCTGGCACGGCGCGAGGGATAGGAGGGCTGAACCAAACACTGCTGAGCAGACTGTTCGGCGGTCCGTTGCGGCTTCGTGGTCGTAGCGGGCGAATCGGAAGGGGAGGAGGAGGATGATCTTCCTTAGAAGGAAGGAAGGAGCTCAAGGGAGGAGGGTCTTATTTGATTTGATTTGATTTTCTGCACAAAAGAAACATGTGATAGTTACATATATAAGAGTGGCTGTCCTTTCAGTGGCTGCACAAAATACACCACGGCGGCACCAGAGCTCCTCGCCGGGTTGATCCCAGTGCCGGTGACGGGGATGGTGGCGAGGTGCACCATGAGCACGGTGAACCCGATGAGCAGCGGCGCAAGCACCGGGACGTGCGGGTCTTGCAATGCACTTGGGGTCCGTGGCGGAGAACACTGTGTACACCAGCACGAAGGTTCCGGCGCCGGCGATCTCAATGATAAGTCCGGCCGTCCTGGAGTAGCGTGTAGTGGTGGCTGCCGTGGGCGGCCCTCACCAGCGCCGCACCGCAGATGGTGCCGATGCACTGCGGCACCATGTAGAGGAAGGCACTGCGGCACCTTTTGTAATTGCAATTATTTGTTTATTGATCGACAATACAAAGAAGAGGGATTGGGGTGGTGGGGGAAATAGGGATAGTGAAAGGATCAAGATAATTAGGGACAACTAGGAATTCCCTGATTATTAGCAAGTTTAGGCTATGTGTAATATAAAGTGTAGGCCAAAATAATACTACGGTGAGATATGCAACTACATGATGCTTGCAAGGTCAAGTGAGCAAAATAAACCACAAGTAAATGAGGTAGGGTTAGGAATAACCAAACACCAAACAGAAGAAGATGTATTCCGATCTTCACTTCCTTCAAAGGAAACTTGTCACCGTCGGATGGGTAGGTATTACCACGAAGGTACACTAACACCATGCAGGCTTACCATCTTCTCCTTGCGATATCACCACAAAGATAATTCTCACAACCATTAGTGGTAGACCTTGAGGCGGATTCCAAGCTTTTACTAATGTCAAGGTAAGTCAAAGTTGCATTTCAAGCACTAGTAGAAAACGGAGCTTTATTGCCGGTTCATAAGGGCCTTTTTTTTTTGCGGGGGTTCATAAGGGCCTTTAGTGCAGGTTCTGCAACCGGCACTAAAGGGTGGAGACTAAAGCCCCCCCCCCTAGTACCAGTTCAGCATGAACCGCCACTAAAGGCCCACCACGTGGCGTGAGCTCGCGCCGTGGTATTGGGGACCTTTAGTACCGGTTGGTAACACCAACCGGTACTTTTTTTTTGAAAATTTTGGAAAAAATTTTGATTTTTTTTATTTTCAATTTTTTGAATTATTTGATGATTTAGTCTCTAATCACCCCTCTTAACTGCTCAAGTGCGGATCACTCATTCCAAATCGTCTAACTTCCCGGCCGGTCACCAATCCTCTCACTACTCCGGCCTGAGCACGCTTAACTTCGGAGTTCTATTCGCCCTAATTTCCTTGTCTGCACTTGTTGTTTTGCTGACAATAGTAAGCTGTCAATCCTATTAACCCTCAGAAGTTTAGCTTGAGCATTAGGTCACACGTTTCACCGTTTGAGTTTGAAACTATTATTATAAAAACTATAATTACTTAGTAACACTAATATTTCTTGAATAAGTAGTTTGGCCATAGTTTGACCAGATTTGACCAAAATTCAAAAAATTGAAATAATTATTTAGTAGCACTAATATTTCTTTAATAAGTAGTTTGACCACAGTTTGACTAAAATTCAAAAAAACTGAAATTTTAGCATATCTTTTTTTCCTTTTAGAATTTGAGGATTCTAAAAATTTGCAACCGGCCGTTGGCCGTTCACATCGGATGCGGATTTTCGTGCTGAACATTTTGATATATTATACATTTTTTCGAAATTGTATACAAAGGATATAGTCGTTTTACTTTTTCATCACACTTTTTTGCAAAACATGTCCAAATTTAAGTTTTTAAAATTTCCTAACTTGTGGATGTAGTAACATGACTACATCTCTAAGGATTTTAATTTTTGAAGTTTTTATCATTTTCTTTTGTTTTTTTAAAACTGAATTGGCGATAGGGGGTAGAGTTTGAAAATTGCCCTATAGTCCCGGTTTATGTCTCCAACCGGGACTATAGGTTAGACCCCTTTAGCGTCGGTTCATGGCATGAACCGTACTAAAGGTTAGCCATTTAGTACTGGTTTGTGTCACAAACCAGGACTAAAGGGGCTCGTGGGGCCCCGGCCTGATGCCAGCCTGCCACCACCCCTTTAGTATCGATTCGTGGCATGAACCGGTGCTAAAGGTTCGCCACGAACAGGTACTAATGAGCTCCGCCCGCCTAGCCGTTGGAACCGGCACTAATGGTCACATTAGTGCCGGTTCTGTTACAAACCGGGACTGATATGTCTCACATTTGACCATTTTTCTACTAGTGAAGCTTTTACAAACGTCGGGGTAAGTCACGAATTGATTCCTCTCCTAGGGACTCGAGATGCCTAGGGTCTCCAACCCCAAGAGAAACATTACTCAATGAGCACAAAGACAAACCCAAGTTCCATCAGTGGAAATATATATCGCGGGCTCCTCTCTCTTTCCCCTCAAAAGAGTGGAATGAATTGATAGAGTGATGTGCAGGTTATGGAGCTTTTGCTTTTGGACTATGGGGTATGGGAGATTAAATAAGTGATTAAATTATAGCTAGTCAAAAAATCAATAAATAAATAATTAAAACAGGTCAAGCATAAGAGAATATAACAAAATAACTGTTTAAATTACGTTTTTTTGCGAGTCTGTTTAAATTATGTTAGTTGAAATACTTTCATTATTTGCTAATACAAGATAGTTTCGAGCAGAGCCTTGAAAAACATTTCACTCCCACCCCCTAATTAATCCTACGCATTGTGTTTTCATCCCCTGCTCATGGACCTGATTACTCAAGTGACTAGATAATACCCCGAGCGTTTCTGTGGCAATTTTGTTAAAAAATGTGTAGGTAGTTGCTAAAAATAACTAAATCTAATTAAATGAAAATATAAGCTTGAAAATCAATAAAAGAAAGTATCTTAAAATATAATATGAACTTTTGAATTACCGTTAAAAATATCATTTCGGACCAAAATGTGAAAAATGACTAATGCATGTA
This sequence comes from Aegilops umbellulata, assembly GCA_032464435.1. Taxonomy (NCBI): domain Eukaryota; kingdom Viridiplantae; phylum Streptophyta; class Magnoliopsida; order Poales; family Poaceae; genus Aegilops; species Aegilops umbellulata. The sequence goes on from CP136057.1 coordinate 661,010,633, forward strand.
TGACGTGGCAGCGTTACATGCATAGACTAGTGCAAAAATAATGTAATTTACAAGTTTGCTTATGTGGCAGATTTTGCATGGCTTAGTGGGAGAGAAGACTTAAATGCATGGCCTTAATGGGGACGTTCCAATATGTAGCAGATTTTGCATGGCTTAGTAGGAGAGAAGAGTTAAATGCACACTAGTAGAAAAGGGGGCAAATGTCCAGTCCGGGTCAGCCCATTAGTCCCGGTTCAGTCTAGAACCGGGACCAATGGGGGCATTGGACCCGGTTCGTGAGCCCAGGGGGCCGGCCGGGCCACGTGGGCCATTAGTCCCGATTCGTCTGGACCTTTGGTCCCGGTTGGTGGGACGAACCTGGACCAATGGGCCTCGCTCCTGGCCCACCATCATTGGCCCCGGTTGGTGGCATGAACCGGGACCAAAGGCTCCCCTTTAGTCCCAGTTCAAGCCACCAACCGGGACCAAATGGTGGTGCCTATATATACCCCCTCGCGCAAGAGCAGAGCACACTGCTCTGTTTTTTCTGGCCGAGGGGGAGAGGGCTTGGTGGTGCTCTAGCTCACCTCCTATGCACACAAGGTGTTCGATGGAATGCCCGGGCCACACTACTTAAGCTTTCTCCTCTCCAAGCTCCATTTTCCTCAATATTTGTCTAGGTTTAGCGGTCCGTCACGCCCCGTCCCCGTCTTCACCGCCGTCGATCACCCGCGCCGAGCTCATCGCCAGCACCACCGTGGTGAGCCTCTTGTTCTTATCTTCTTTCTGAAAGGAAAAAATATTCTTACTTGTATGTTTACATAGATACTTGTATTATTTTCATACTTTTATTATTGCATCTTATATAGTGCGATGGTTTTGGTATTCGCCCCCGTCGGCCCTCGTCCTGTCTATGATTCGGATGTGCTATATATATATTATCTTTATAACTATTGGTTCATTTATTGTTTATGAAAATTATGCCGACCAACGTGACATAGATTTTATTTATCTAGGATGTATGTGAACCGGAAATTCCAACCGACCCTATTGTCGAGAGGTTAAATTTAGTTGAAGAAGAAAACAATTTCTTGAAGGAAAAAATAAAAAAAATTGAGGAGGAGAAGATGATATTGGAGTTGCATGTTGTGGATGTCGTCGATGATCACAAGATCAAGATGGATGCAATGCGCTTGAAGATTAGAAAGATTAGAAAATATGCCATTCATACCGAGGCTTGGTATCATTATGCCGTTGGATCAATTGTTACCTTGGTTGAGATTATGATCGCATTTGTTTTTGCATTGAAATGTTTTACATAGTTTCAATGTATGGTTTAATTAATTAGATGCTCTGGAGAGCTATATGTTGTTAGATGAGAACTATGTATGTACTTTGGTTTTAATGTGATGATGAATTTCTATTAATTTGGACACTTAATTATATATAATGCACGTAGATGAACCGGCAATGAATGTACGGTGACAGACACACCTCCGAGTACATTAAGGGCGTGCATGAGTTTCTCGATGCGGCTGAGGCAAACAAGAAGAATGGTTTTATGTGTTGTCCATGCACTAAATGTGGGAATACGATGTCTTACTCTAACCGGAAAATCCTTCACATCCACCTGCTTTACAAGGGTTCCATGCCACACTATAATGTTTGGACGAGGCACGGAGAAATAGGGGTTATGATGGAAGACGGCGAAGAAGAAGAGTACGATGACAACTATGTGCCCCCTGAATATGGTGATGCTGCAACGGGGGGAGCTGGTGAAGATCAAGAGGAACCAGACGATGTGCCCAATGATGCTGCAACGGGTGAAGCTGCTGAAGATCAAGAGGAACCAGACGATGTGCCCGATGATGATGATCTCCGCCGGTAAGCCTGCAGTTCAGAGGAGTTCGAAAGGGAACACAGAGCGGGGCTTATAAACAGGTGCGGGAGCTCTTCAGCTAGCGAGGTGGGACTAAAAATCCCACCACCGCGCTAGCGCAAGGCCATTGGTACCGGTTGGTGGCACCAACCGGGACTAAAGGGGGGCATTGATCCCTGTTCGTGGCACAAACCGGGACCAATGCCCCATTTAGTCCCGGTTGGTGCCACCAACCGGGACCAAAGGCTGCCGGCTGCCGCTTCCCGCCCTTTGGGCTGCTGAAAAGAGGCCTTTGGTCCAGGTTGGTGGCACCAACCGGCACTAAAGGGGGTATTGGTCCCGGTTTGAGCCACGAACCGGGACCAATGCTCGGTCTATATATACAGCACTTGTGAAAATTTCGGTTCAGTTCTTCGATCCCGCCCCGACGACACCGCCAGGCTACCCCTCTTCGCCTCATCATCGCCGCTGTTGCCCCTGCCCCGCCCCCGAGCCCACGCCGACGTCGTCCGCCGCCCACGCCGTTGCTGTCCGCCGCCCCCGAGCGTGCCCTGCCGCACCCCCTGCGCCTCCGAGCCCGTCCGCCGCCCCCGAGCGCGCCCTGCCTCGCCGTCGTCGCCGGCCGCCCGTCCGCCGCCCCGAGCACCCCGTGCGCCCCCGAGCCCGTCCGCCGCCCCCGAGCGCGCCCCTCTGTCGCCCTCGCCCTCGCCGACCCCGAGCCCGTCCTCATCGCCATCGCCCCGACGCCGGCCGCCCGCGTCTCCTCCCCGATCCCGCCGGGAGAGGTAGCTACCTCCCCATCCTCCCCCCTTCCTTCCTTCCCCTGCTCCTTTGCAAAATATAGCTCCTTTGCAAAATATATGTATGAGCTGGGCAGAAAGTTTATAATTTTTGTTCATATATACTGTAGATGTATGTATGATGAATTTTGATATTTTTTTCTTCATATATAATGTAGATGTCTATGTATGTATGGAATGATATCGATGGATGTATGTATATAGAACATTCGTAGAAAATATGACGAATCCGATATGACCAATGTCCCCCTCCGGTTCACTCGGGAACACTAACTCTCTCGGAGAAAAAAAATGTTATCGGGGTCGAGGGTCGTCGAACATGAGAGGAAGAAGAGGATAAAAAAGAAGAGGAAGAAAAAAAAGAGGAGTTCTTCCTCTTTTTTTATCGGGAACGAGGGTCGTCGAGGGTCGCCGAGCGGTAGAGGAAACCCTAAATAGCAAGTATCGTCGGTGTGAGATACATGTGGCCGTCGGTGTCGGACACTACATCCACGTCCCACAAGTGACGCGGGCGTCGACGCCCACGTCACTTGTGGGACGTAGATGTAGTGTTCAACGCCGACGCCGACGTCTCATTCTTTTTCTAAAATTTCTATTTGAACTTTATTTAAAAAAACAAGCAATACTACTTCATGTATTTTTAAGAAGGAAGAAGAAGAAAAAGAATGAGAGGAAAAAGGAAATAAGAAGACGAAGAAAGGAGAAGAAGAGGGGAGAGGAAGACGAGGAGAAATAAATAAGAAGAAGAAAAAAGAAGAAAAAGAAGAGGATAAGAAGAAAGGAAAGAGGAGAAGAAGAGAAAATAGAATATATTTTTTCTTCTCCTCTATTCCTTTCTTCTTCTCCTCTTTTTTTCTTCAACACGTGGGGGGGGGGGGTCGATATACCCCGTCCCGATAACTTCAACACGAGGGGGGGTGTCGGTGTCAAAACCGGCGGATCTCGGGTAGGGGGTCCCGAACTGTGCGTCTAGGCAGATTGTAACAGGAGACAAGGGACACAATGTTTTACCCAGGTTCGGGCCCTCTTGATGGAGGTAAAACCCTATGTCCTGCTTGATTAATATTGATGATATGGGTAGTACAAGAGTAGATCTACCACGAGATCAAGGAGGCTAAACCCTAGAAGCTAGCCTATGGTATGATTGTTGTATGTTGGAGTTGTTGTCCTAAGGACTAAAACCCTCCGGTTTATATAGACACCAGAGAGGGTTAGGGTTACACAAAGTCAGTTACAATGGTAGGAGATCTAAATATCCGCATCACGAAGCTTGCCTTCCACGCCAAGGAAAGTCCCATCCGGACACGGGACGAAGTCTTCAATCTTGTATCTTCATAGTCCAGGAGTCCGGCTGAAGGTATAGTCCGGCTATCCGGACACCCCCTAATCCAGGATTCCCTCAGTAGCCCCTGAACGAGGCTTCAATGACGACGAGTCCGGCGAGCAGATTGTCTTCGACATTGCAAGGCGGGTTCCTCCTCCAAGTTCTTCATAAAAGATTGTAAACACCAAGAGTAGTGTCCAGCTCTGCAAAATAAGTTTCCACATATTGCCATAGAGAGAATAATATTAACACAAATCTAATATGCTGACGTATTCCATAGCGTGACACCACACTACGGCCAAGCCTTTATTCGAATTGTTTTCACTTCTCCACCTCAGCGCGTTTTGCGAGGCGGTTTCCTTGGCACGTCTTGTCAAAGCAGAGATCGTGCCCCCTTTATTTACGGGATTCTCATCAATACGGACGTGGGTAACCCAACCGCGCCATTTATCACGGCGCTTGGGAGGCAAGCGAGTTTTACTAGCCTGGTGGGGACGCATAGCCGCATCCGCCCATATAAGGGGATAAGGATCCACCTTTTTTACCTACACCTTCTTCCTCCTTTGCCTATCCATCTTTCATGCACTCAAGCTCCGACGCCCAAGCCCGCACTTCCCACCTCAACCTTCTCCAGCAATGTCCAGAGCGGGAGGCAAGTGGATGGTCTCCTCCGTCACGGAGAGCCATGTCAAAAAGCTGAGGAAGGCCGGATACTTGTCCAAAGACATTGCGCACCGGCTCCCTGAAAAGGGGCAGCTTCTCCCCACCCAGAGCCCCATGAGAGGGTTGTATTCCTTCCCCACTTCCTCCGCGGACTGGGCTTTCCTCTCCACCCATTTGTCCGGGGGCTCATGTTCTACTATGGCCTGGATTTCCACGATCTGGCCCCGAACTTCATCCTCAACATCTCGGCGTTTATCGTCGTGTGCGAGGCCTTCCTCCGCATCCGCCCCCATTTTGGCCTCTGGCTCAAGACTTTCAACGTCAAGCCGAAGGTGGTGCGCGGCAGCCAAGCGGAGTGCGGAGGCGCCATGGCGGGCAAGATGGCCAACGTCCTATGGCTCGAGGGCTCCTTTGTGGAGACCTTGAAGGGGTGGCAATCAGGATGGTTTTACATCACTGAGCCACGCGATCTGGAATGGATCGCAGCCCCTGAGTTCCGGTCCGGACCCCCCACGCGGCTCACGTCCTGGAAAGAGACGGGCCTGTCGTAGGGTGACGAAGGAGAGGTGACCGGATTGCAGACATGCATCCAGTCCCTGGTGAACAAGCAGCTCAAGCTTGTCAATATAGTCCAGGTCATGCTCGTCCGCCGGATTCTCCCGTGCCAACAACGGGGTTTCACTCTATGGGAGTTCGATCCGGCGCAGCACCAAACCTTGAACAGGCTCTTCGACACGACATACGAAGATGCCTGGAAGGTGCTTTTCAAGGGCGCCGAGGCTCCCGCATCCGCATCCGAAGACCACGGATTCAGCACGCAGCGTACAACTAGCGCGGTGATTTATCTGTACCTTTTACAGGATATTTGTTTCTCATAGTTTGACTCTATGCGGGATCTAAACACCCTTACCTTTGACAGAAATGGCAGGTGAAGTCCGGACCAATTAACTGTCCGGCTCCTTTGCCCGAAGACCCAGCAGACGCTCGTTTATCGAAGCTGCTGGCTCCGGCGCCTTACGTGGTGCCGGAGAAGAAGGCCAAGAAGAAGAAGGCCACGGGGACTCGAAAGAGTTCCCGTCATGTGGTGGTGTCAGACTCGTCGTCCGACGAATCTCCTCAACAGTTCTGGACCACGGTAGGCGAACTCCTTCTAAGAGGAGTAAGCCTTCTGAGCCAGCAGCCTCCGTCCAGCCGGAGGTGCCGGACAATCTGCTGGAGGTGCTTAACGGCGCCTCCATCGACGAGGAGCACCGTACTATTATGAGTACGGTGATCCAGAAGGTTCAGTCCGCCAAGAGCGGACTGACTGAAGCTTGTGCCAGCCTTCTAACAGGCTTCGAGGTAAGTAAAATATGTAAAAATATTACCGCATAGACAGTAGCCCCTGATGCTCTGTTTGGCGTTCGAAAGGAAAAGCCGAATAGAGGATCTATTAAATTTCGCAGAGTCTGACAAAAAAGAGTCAATATGCGTATGGAGTCTTCGCTGCTAGCCACCGCCGCACTGACTGCGGAGGTGGGTGCCCTGAAGAAGGGCCTCGAGCAGACCGAGCAAGAGCTCGGCCTTGCCAGGCGGCAGCTCGAGGAGAAAGAAGGTAAGAGTTATCCTTATAGAAAAAATATATACAAAAAAGATGCAATTGCAAAAATAACAGGATTGTGCTGTTTATTGTAGGGGCCACGACTGAGGTGGCGACCCTTAAGCAGGCGCTGTCCGAGACCGAAAAGAGAGCGGCCACGGAGTGCACCGAGCGAGAGAAATTTGAGGCCCAGATTGGCGAGGTGCAGCAAGAGCTTCAGGCTCTCATGAAAAAACATCAGAGTTTGGAGCTTGACTCGAAGACGCGAGCGTCCGAGCTCGCGGCGGCCCTTGACACTGCCAAGTCTGCCAAGACCGAGTCCCAGAAGGCCCTCCAAGAGTTGGAGGAGGTGAAAAAGATAGCAGCGGGTAAGGCATTTTTTATGCAAAGCACACATATAAAAGTAAACTACTTGTTACTTACCTGAATCCGGAGTTCTCCAGGGGCATTCGCAGATCTTCCCCGCAGCGTATCCGATGCCGCCGCATTCTACCGAGCCGAAGAGGGCAACTCGACGGAGAAGGTGTTCTGTGTTGGGGAACGTAGCATAAATTCAAAATTTTCCTACGTGTCACCAAGATCAATCTATGGAGTCATCTAGCAACGAGGGAGGAGTGGATCTACATACCCTTGTAGATCGCGCGCGGAAGCGTTCAAGAGAATGGGGTTGATGGAGTCGTACTCGTCGTGATTCAAATCACCGATGATCCTAGTGCCGAACGGACGGCACCTCCGCGTTCAACACACGTACGGAACGGAGACGTCTCCCATGCCTTGATCCAGCAAGGAGGAGGGAGAGGTTGATGGAGATCCAGCAGCACGACGGCGTGGTGGAAGTAGCGGGATTCCAACAGGGCTTCGCTAAGCGCTGCGGGAGGAGGGAGATGTGTCACGGGAGGGAGAGGGAGGCGCCAGGCCTTAGATTGGTTTGCTCCTCCTTTTCCCCACTATATATAGGGCCAATGGAGAGGGGGAGGCGCAGCCCTTGCCCCTTCCTCCAAGGAAGGGTGCGGCCAAGGGTGGGGAGGAGTCCATCCTCCCCAAGGCACCTCGGAGGTGCCTTCCCCCTTTAGGACTCTCCCCTTTTTCCTATCTCTTGGCGCATGGGCCTCTTGGGGATGGTGCCCTTGGCCCATATAGGCCAAGGCACACCCCTTACAGCCCATGTGGCCCCCGGGGGCAGGTGGCCCCACCTGGTGGACCCCCGGGACCCTTCCGGTGGTCCCGGTACAATACCGATGACCCCGAAACTTGTCCCGATGGCCGAAATAGTACTTCCTATATATAATTCTTTACCTCCGGACCATTCCAGAACTCCTCGTGACGTCCGGGATCTCATCTGGGACTCCGAACAACTTTCGGGTTACCGCATACTAATATCTCTATAACCCTAGCGTCACCGAACCTTAAGTGTGTAGACCCTACGGGTTCGGGAGACATGCAGACATGACCGAGACGTTCTCCGGTCAAGAACCAACAGCAGGATCTGGATACCCATGTTGGCTCCCACATGTTCCACGATGATCTCATCGGATGAACCACGTTGTCAAGGACTTAATCAATCCCATATACAATTCCCTTTGTCTAGCGGTATTGAACTTGCCCGAGATTCGATCGTCGGTATCTCGATACCTTGTTCAATCTCGTTACCGGCAAGTCTCTTTACTCGTTCCGTAACACATCATCCCGTGATCAACTCCTTGATCACATTGTGCTCATTATGATGATGTCCTACCGAGTGGGCCCAGAGATACCTCTCCGTTTACACGGAGTGACAAATCCCAGTCTCGATTCGTGCCAACCCAACAGACACTTTCAGAGATACTCGTAGTGTACCTTTATAGCCACCCAGTTACGTTGTGACGTTTGGCACACCCAAAGTATTCCTACGGTATCCGGGAGTTGCACAATCTCATGGTCTAAGGAAATGATACTTGACATTAGAAAAGCTTTAGCATACGAACTACACGATCTAGTGCTATGCTTAGGATTGGGTCTTGTCCATCACATCATTCTCATAATGATGTGATCCCGTTATCAACGACATCCAATGTCCATGGTCAGGAAACCGTAACCATCTATTGATCAACGAGCTAGTCAACTAGAGGCTTACTAGGGACATGGTGTTGTCTATGTATCCACACATGTATCTGAGTTTCCTATCAATACAATTATAGCATGGATAATAAACGATTATCATGAACAAGGAAATATAATAATAATCAATTTATTATTGCCTCTAGGGCATATTTCCAACAGTCTCCCACTTGCACTAGAGTCAATAATCGCCATGTGATTAACACTCATAGGTCACATCGCTATGTAACCAACATCCAAGAGTCTAGTTCACATCACTATGTGATTAGCACTCAATGAGTTCTGTGTTTGATCATGTTGCTTGTGAGAGAGGTTTTAGTCAACGGGTCTAAACCTTTCAGATCCGTGTGTGCTTTACAAATCTCTATGTCATCTCCTAGATGTAGCTACCACGTTCTATTTGGAGCTATTCCAAATAACTGTTCTACTTGGAGCTATTCTAAATTGTTGCTCCATTATACGTATCCGGTATCCCTACTCAGAGCTATCCGGATAGGTGTTAAGCTTGCATCGACGTAACCCTTTACGACGAACTCTTTTACCACCTCCATAATCGAGAAAATTCCTTAGTCCACTAGTTACTAAGGATAACTTTGACCGCTGTCCTGTGATCCATTCTTGGATCACTCTTGTACCCCCTTGACTGACTCATGGCAAGGCACACTTCAGGAGTGGCACACAGCATAGCATACTGTAGAGCCTATGTCTAAACATAGGGGACGACCTTCGTCCTTTCTCTCTCTTCTGCCGTGGTCAGGTCTTGAGTCTTACTCAATACTCACACGTGTAATATAGCGAAGAACTCCTTCTTTGCTGATCTATTTTGAATTCCTTCAAAATCTTGTCATGGTATGTATTCATTTGAAAGTACTATTAAGCGATTTTGATCTATCCTTATAGATCTTGATGCTCAATGTTCAAGTAGCTTAATCCAGGTTTTCCATTGAAAACACTCTTCAAATAACCCTATATGCTTTCCAGAAATTCTACATCATTTCTGATCAACAATATGTCAACAACATATACTCGTCAGAAATTCTATAGTGCTCCCACTCACTTCTTTGTAAATACAAGTTTCTCATAAACTTTGTATAAACCCAAAATCTTTGATCAACTCATCAAAGTTTACATTCCAACTCTGAGATGCTTACTCCAGTCCTTAGAAGGATTGCTGGAGCTTTGCATACTTATTAGCATCTTTCAGGATTGACAAAACCTTCTGGCTGTATCACACACAACCTTTCCTCAAGAAAATCGTCGAGGAAACAATGTTTTGACATCCTATCTGCATAATTTCATAAATAATGCAGTAATTGCTAACATAATTCAAACAGACTTCTAGCATCGCTACGGGTGAGAAAGTCTCATCGTAGTCAACTCCTTGAACTTGTCGGAAAACATTTTAATGACAAGTCGAGCTTTCTTAATGGTGACATTTACCATCATTGTCTGTCTTCCTTTTAAAATCCATATGTACCTAACAGTCTTATGACCATCAAGTAGTTCTTTCAAAGTCTACACTTTGTTTTCATATATGGATCCTCTCTCGGATTATATGGCCTCGAGCCATTCATCGGAATCCGGGCCCACCATCATTTCTCCATAGCTCGTAGGCTCATTGTTGTCTAGCAACATGACTTCCAAGACAGGATTTACGTACCACTCTGAAGTAGTACACATCCTTGTCGTCCTATGAGGTTTGGGAGTGACTTGATCCGAAGTCTCATGATCACTATCATAAGCTTCTACTTCAATTGGTGTAGGTGCCATAGGAACAATTCCTGTGCCCTGCTACACACTAGTTGAAGTGACGGTTCAATAACCTCATCAAGTCTCCACCATCCTCCCACTCAATTCTTTCGAGAGAAACTTTTCCTCGAGAAAGGACCCGATTTGAGAAACAATCCCTATTGCTTTCGGATCTGAGACAGGAGGTATACCCAACTGTTTTGGGTGTCCTATGAAGATGCAGTTATCCGCTTTGGGTTCGAGCTTATCAACCTGAAACTTTTTCATATAAGCGTCGTGACCCCAAACTTTTAAGAAATGACAGCTTAGGTTTCTTTAAACCATAGTTCATACGGTGTCATCTCATCGGAATTACATGGTGCCCTTATTTAAAGTGAGTGCGGTTGTCTCTAATGCCTAACCCATGAACGATAGTGGTAATTCGATAAGAGACATCATGGTATGCATCATATCCAATAGGGTGCAGTTATGATGTTCGGACACACCATCACACTATGGTGTTCCAGGCGGTACTAGTCGTGAAATAATTTCCACAATGTCTCAATTGTGTACCAAACTCGCAACTCAGATATTCATCTCTATGATCATATCATAGATATTTTATCCTCTTGTCACGACGATATTCAACTTCACTCTGAAATTACTTGAACCATTCAATAATTCAGACTTATGTTTCATCAAGTAAATATGCTCAGTATCTACTCAAATCATCTGTGAAGTAAGAGCATAACGATATCCACTGCGTGCCTCAGTACTCATTGGACTACACACATCAAAATGTGTTACTTCCAACAAGTTGCTTTCTTGTTCCATTTTACTGAAACCGAAGCTTTCAGTCATCTTGCCCATGTGGTATGATTTGCATATCTCAAGTGATTCAAAATCAAGTGAGTTCAAACGGTCCATTTGCATGGAGTTTCTTCACGCATATACACCAACAGACATGGTTCGCATGTCTCAAACCTTTCAAAAATGAGTGAGTCCAAAGATCCATCAACATGGAGCTTCTTCATGCGTTTTATACCGATATGACTTACGTGGCAGTGCCACAAGTAGGTGGTACTATCATTACTATCTTTTGGTATGAACATGTGTATCACTACGATCGAGATTCAATAAACCATTCATTTTAGGTGTAAGACCATTGAAGGTATTATTCAAACAAACAGAGTAACCATTATTCTCCTTAAATGAATAACCGTATTGCGATAGACATAATCTAATCACGTCTATGCTCAACGCAAACACCAATTTCAATGGTAGAGGGAGCGTGCGATGCTTGATCATATCAACATTGGAAACACTTCCAACACATATCGTCAGCTCACCTTTAGCTAGTCCCCGTTTATTCCGTAGCTTTTATTTCGAGTTGCTAACACTTAGCAACCGAACCGGTATCTAATACCCTGGTGCTACTAGGAGTACTAGTAAAGTACACATCAACACAATGTATATCCAATATACTTCTATCGACCTTGCCAGCCTTCTAATCTACCAAGTATCTAGGGTAATTCCGCTCCAGTGGTTGTTCCCCTTATTACAGAAGCACTTAGTCTCGGGTTTGGGTTCAACCTTGGGTTTCTTCACCAGAGCAGCAGCTGATTTGCCGTTTCATGAAGTATCCCTTCTTGCCCTTTGCCCTTCTTGAAACTAGTGGTTTCACTAACCATCAACAATTGATGCTCCTTCTTGATATCTACTTTTGCGGTGTCAAACATCGCGAATATCTCAAGGATCATCATATATGTCCCTGATATATCATAGTTCATCACGAAGCTCTAGCAGCTTGGTGGTAATGACTTCGGAGAAACATCACTATCTCATCTTGGAAGATCAACTCCCACTTGATTCAAATGATTTTTGTACTCAGACAATCTGAGCACAAGCTCAACAATTGAGCTTTTCTCCCTTAGTTTGTAGGCTAAGAAAATCGTTGGAGGTCTTATACCTCTTGACGCGGGCACGAGCCTGAAATTCCAATTTCAGCCCTCGAAACATCTCATATGTTTCGCGACGTTTCAAAAACGTCTTCGGTGCCTCAACTCTAAACCGTTTAACTGAACTATCATGTAGTTATCAAAACGTGTATGTCAGATGTTCGCAACATCCACAGACCACGTTCGAGGTTCAGCACACTGAGCAGTGCATTAAGGACATAAGCCTTCTAAGAAGCAATGAGGACAATCCTCAGTCTACGGACCTAGTCCGCATAATTGCTACTATCAACTTTCAACTAAATTTTCTCTAGGAACATATCTAAACAGTAGAACTGAAGCGCGAGCTACGGCATAATTTGCGAAGACCTTTTGACTATGTTCAGGATAATTAAGTTCATCTTATGAACTCCCACTCAGATAGACATCCCTCTAGTCATCTAAGTGATTACATGATCCGAATCAACTAGGCCGTGTCCGATCATCACATGAGACGGACTAGTCAACGTCGGTGAACATCTTCATGTTGATCGTATCTTCCATACGACTCATGCTCGACCTTTCGGTCTTCTGTGTTCCGAGGCCATGTCTGTACATGCTAGGCTCATCAAGTTAACCCTAAGTGTTTTGCATGTGTAAAACTGTCTTACACCCGTTGTATGTGAACGTAAGGATCTATCACACCCGATCATCACGTGGTGCTTCGAAACGACGAACTGTAGCAACGGTGCACAGTTAGGGGAGAACACTTCTTGAAATTGTTGTAAGGGATCATCTTATTTACTACCGTCGTTCTAAGCAAATAAGATGTATAAACATGATAAACATCACATGCAATCAAATAGTGACATGATATGGCCATCATCACTTTGCTCCTTTTGATCTCCATCTTCGGGGCTCCATGATCATCATCGTCACCGGCATGACACCATGATCTCCATCATCATGATCTCCATCATCGTGTCTTCTTGAAGTTGTCACGTCATCTATTACTTCTGCTACTACAGCTAACGGTTAGCAATAAAGTAAAGTAATTACATGACGTTTATGTTGACACGCAGGTCATGAATAAATAAAGACAACTCCTATGGCTCCTGTTGGTTGTCATACTCATCGACATGCAAGTCGTGATTCCTAATACAAGAACATGATCAATCTCATACATCACATATATCATTCATCACATCCTTTGGCCATATCACATCACATAGCATACCCTGCAAAAACAAGTTAGACGTCCTCTAATTGTTGTTGCATGTTTTACGTGGCTGCTATGGGTTTCTAGCAAGAACGTTTCTTACCTACGCAAAACCACAACGTGATATGCCAATTGCTATTTACCCTTCATAAGGACCCTTTTCATCGAATCCGATCCGACTAAAGTGGGAGAGACAGACACCCGCCAGCCACCTTATGCAACTAGTGCATGTTTGTCGGTGGAACCGGTCTCACGTAAGAGTACGTGTAAGGTTGGTCCGGGCCGCTTCATCCCACGATGCCGCCGAATCAAGATAAGACTAGTAACGGCAAGCATATTGAACAAAATCAACGCCCACAACTACTTTGTGTTCTACTCGTGCATAGAATCTACGCAATAGACCTAGCTCATGATGCCACTGTTGGGGAACGTAGCATAAATTCAAAATTTTCCTACGTGTCACCAAGATCAATCTATGGAGTCATATAGCAACGAGGGAGGAGTGGATCTACATACCCTTGTAGATCGCGCGCGGAAGCGTTCAAGAGAACGGGGTTGATGGAGTCGTACTCGTCGTGATTCAAATCACCGATGATCCTAGTGCCGAACGGACGGCACCTCCGCGTTCAACACACGTACGGAACGGAGACGTCTCCCATGCCTTGATCCAGCAAGGAGGAGGGAGAGGTTGATGGAGATCCAGCAGCACGACGGCGTGGTGGAAGTAGCGGGATTCCAACAGGGCTTCGCTAAGCGCTGCGGGAGGAGGGAGATGTGTCACGGGAGGGAGAGGGAGGCGCCAGGCCTTAGATTGGTTTGCTCCTCCTTTTCCCCACTATATATAGGGCCAATGGAGAGGGGGAGGCGCAGCCCTTGCCCCTTCCTCCAAGGAAGGGTGCGGCCAAGGGTGGGGAGGAGTCCATCCTCCCCAAGGCACCTCGGAGGTGCCTTCCCCCTTTAGGACTCTCCCCTTTTTCCTATCTCTTGGCGCATGGGCCTCTTGGGGATGGTGCCCTTGGCCCATATAGGCCAAGGCACACCCCTTACAGCCCATGTGGCCCCCGGGGGCAGGTGGCCCCACCTGGTGGACCCCCGGGACCCTTCCGGTGGTCCCGGTACAATACCGATGACCCCGAAACTTGTCCCGATGGCCGAAATAGTACTTCCTATATATAATTCTTTACCTCCGGACCATTCCGGAACTCCTCGTGACGTCCGGGATCTCATCCGGGACTCCGAACAACTTTCAGGTTACCGCATACTAATATCTCTATAACCCTAGCGTCACCGAACCTTAAGTGTGTAGACCCTACGGGTTCGGGAGACATGCAGACATGACCGAGACGTTCTCCGGTCAATAACCAACAGCGGGATCTGGATACCCATGTTGGCTCCCACATGTTCCACGATGATCTCATTGGATGAACCACGTTGTCAAGGACTTAATCAATCCCATATACAATTCCCTTTGTCTAGCGGTATTGAACTTGCCCGAGATTCGATCGTCGGTATCTCGATACCTTGTTCAATCTCGTTACCGGCAAGTCTCTTTACTCGTTCCGTAACACATCATCCCGTGATCAACTCCTTGATCACATTGTGCACATTATTATGATGTCCTACCGAGTGGGCCCAGAGATACCTCTCCGTTTACACGGAGTGACAAATCCCAGTCTCGATTCGTGCCACCCAACAGACACTTTCAGAGATACCCGTAGTGTACCTTTATAGCCACCCAGTTACGTTGTGACGTTTGGCACACCCAGAGTATTCCTACGGTATCCGGGAGTTGCACAATCTCATGGTCTAAGGAAATGATACTTGACATTAGAAAAGCTTTAGCATACGAACTACACGATCTAGTGCTATGCTTAGGATTGGGTCTTGTCCATCACATCATTCTCATAATGATGTGATCCCGTTATCAACGACATCCAATGTCCATGGTCAGGAAACCGTAACCATCTATTGATCAACGAGCTAGTCAACTAGAGGCTTACTAGGGACATGGTGTTGTCTATGTATCCACACATGTATCTGAGTTTTCTATCAATACAATTATAGCATGGATAATAAACGATTATCATGAACAAGGAAATATAATAATAATCAATTTATTATTGCCTCTAGGGCATATTTCCAACATTCTGGTCTCAGTACGCTGAGGCCGGACACCCTGTGCCCTTGAGCGACCAGCTGAAGCAGCTAGTCGAGCTCCACAAGGCGGCTGAACAGGCCCTGAAGGGCTTCATAGTTCGGATGTGGCCTGGAGAGGCCCTGCCTGGGAGCTACATCGGGCTGGTGCGGCGGCTGGTGGAGGCCTGTCCAAGGCTCGAGATCATCAAGCGCTCCGTCTGCATCGAACGTGCCCGTAGGGCCCTTGCCCGTGCAAAGGTGCACTGGGGTAAGCTGGACGGTGAGAAGCTTGTGAGGGACGGGCCGCCGCCGGGGAAGGAGCATCGCAAGCCCGAGAACTATTACAAGGATGTTCTTCCTGGTGCCCACCTTATGGCGGATGAATGTACCAAGGATGTAATTTTTGAATGAACTCGCTCGTGTTATCCTGTGCGCTCAAAACTTGTTCATATGCGCTAAGCAATGCTTGTTGAATTTAAAATATTACTTTATGTGCGGCGGTTTATCAAAAAATTGAGAAATGGCCAGTCGTCGGCTTCTGCCCCCATGCCACTAGTGCTGGGGTGTTCGGGATAAACCTGAGCGCTCTTTTTCCCATGATTGGGTCCGTCGAGGGAGGCGATCAGCACAACGAACAAGGCAATCGAACTATAATGCTTGAACACTCTCACTTAGCCATAGAACTCTATAATTTTAAATTTTGGCGAAGCCCCTAGTATTCGGAAGACCGAGTTAGGGGCGCTATCCACGCCTTGGCCGGACAAAGCTGGTTCCCCGCTCGAAGCGGCATAAGTCTTTAAGGACTCGAAAAACCTCCCGAACAGCAACCGGTCTCTCGCCTCATCATGACAGTCAGTTTTAGCTTTCTCTACTGAGGTCCTCTGCCCAGCTCAACTGGGGCACAATCGCAGTAGTTCTCCTAGTGCTACCTTAGCCGATATAGCGGAACATAAGGCACCAAAACATAGGAGCCGGGCAAACCCAACTATTGACCCAAATCATGATTCGGAGCCGATGCATATAGTGCTATAAGTTCGGGGTGCCGCACTTGTGAAAGCGTTTGGTCTTCTCACACCATATTAAGGGGTACTGAAGCCCCTGGCGTATTTGCCGTACCACGGTGTACGGGTGCAACATGTTATTAATAAACATTTATATAAAAAGAGGGTAAGGCAAAAAATAGACAAAAGCTACGCATGGTGTATAGAAAGGTTGCTATCAAAGCAGAACGATACAAATAGTGCGATAAGCAAAAGAAATTGGACTATTTAACATGTCCTGGCCAGGGGCAGGCCGCGGAATTGTATTCAAAAGAGGTATACTGCTCGTAATAGAGACCACCTGGGAGTTCCGTAATGCGGCATGGCTTGTCTGCTTTCCTGGATCTTGCATCGTTTGTGCGACAGTTGAATTGCCGAACAGGTCGTCCGAAGTATGGTGTCCTGAAAGTAAAAAGAAAATTAAAAAGAATCCGGCATCCCCTAGTACGGTTTAAGCCGTGTTTTGGGCGTGCCGTGATGGTGCCCCTCCCCTCATGCCCATGGTACTTCAAGAGCGTAGTTATGTACGTGAAGCACTGGTTTTGCTATATCGCGAGGGCTAGGGTTGGGGCCACATTGCTACGCTAGCTCGGAGCGTGCCAGGCGGTCTTGTTGTAGGTTACTCCGGGCGCGCTTGACAGTGTCCGGCTTTTTAAGGGACGGACTGGAGAACTGCCTAGAGAGGCTGCTTTGTACTTCTGCTGCGAGCGCTGCCGTGTGCTCCTCCGTTCGGAGGGAGCGTTCGGTGTTTCCGTTGACCATGATTACTCCTCGAGGGCCTGGCATCTTGAGCTTGAGGTATGCATAGTGCGGTACCGCGTTGAACTTTGCGAATGCGGTTCCCCCGAGCAGTGCATGATAGCCACTGCGGAACGGGACTATGTCAAAGATTAACTCCTCGCTTCGGAAATTATCCGGGGATCCGAACACCACTTCAAGTGTAACTGAGCCTGTACAGTTGGCTTCTACACCTGGTATGAAGCCTTTAAACGTCGTTTTGGTGGGCTTGATCCTTGAGGGATCTATGCCCATTTTCCGCACTGTATCCTGGTAAAGCAGGTTCAGGCTGTTGCCGCCGTCCATGAGGACTCTTGTGAGATGAATTCCGTCAATAATTGGGTCAAGAACCAATGCGGCAAACCCGCCATGACGGATGCTAGTGGGATGGTCCCTTCGATCAAAAGTGATCGGGCAGGACAACCATGGGTTGAACTTTGGGGCGACTGGCTCCATCGCGTATACGTCCCGTACCGCACGCTTCCGCTCCCTCTTGGGAATGTGGGTTGTGTATATCATGTTCACCGTCCGCACTTGTGGGGCAAAACCCTTCTGTCCACTGTTGTTCGGCGTCCTGGGCTCCTCCTCGTCATCGCTATGCAGCCCCTTGTCTCTGTTTTCGGCTCTTAACTTGCCTGCCTGCTTGAACACCCAACAATACCTGTTGGTGTGATTGGCTGGCTTTTCGGGGGTGCCATGTATCTGGCACAAGCGGTCGAGTATTCGGTCCAAACTGGACGGGCCCTGATTATTTCTTTTGAATGGCTTTTTCCGCTGACCAGATTTGTAGCCTCGGAATCCGGCATTTACTGTCGTATCCTCGTTGCTATCACTGTTAACGCGGCGCTTTTCCTTGTTCCGGTGCGACCTGCCGCTTTTGTCCTTGGTATCCGAATTACCAAGGTTCTTGGTTAAGTTGTTGCTGCGAGCTAGCCAGCTGTCTTCTCCCGTGCAAAAGCGGGTCATGAGTGTCGTGAGGGCTGCCAAAGATTTCGGCTTTTCCTGTCCCAGGTGCCGGGCAAGCCACTCGTCGCGGATATTATGCTTGAAGGCTGCTAGGGCCTCCGCGTCCGGACAGTCGACTATTTGATTTTTCTTTGTTAGGAACCGTGTCCAGAAGTTATCAAGGAATGCGGCTTCCAGGTCCTCCCAAGAACCGATTGAGTCTGCTGGCAAGTTGTTAAGCCAATGCCGGGCCGGTCCCTTAAGTTTGAGTGGGAGGTATTTGATGGCATGTAGATCATCACCGCGGGCCATGTGGATATGGAGGAGATAATCCTTGATCCATACAGCAGGATCTGTTGTGCCATCGTATGATTCGATGTTTACGGGTTTGAAGCCCTCAGGGATTTTATGATCCATTACTTCATCTGTGAAGCATAGTGGGTGTGCGGCGCCTCTGTACTGGGCTATATCACGACGCAACTCAAAGGAGCTTTGTCTATTGTGTTCGGCCTGGCCGGATTTATTGTATCCGGAGTGACGATCGCTGTCACGTGCCGTGGGGCGCCCGCGCGATTCGTAGATCGATCTTGTTTGCCTTGCCATGTCCTCCAGTATATCTCGCAGGTCTGGTGCGTTTTCTCGTGCCTTAGCATGTTTTGGGTGGCGTCGGGGCATGGCTTGAGTGGAGGGCCTAGAGGCCTCTCTGTCGCGGCCACGAGGTGGTCGGTCGGCCATGTCATGCACTGGTGATGTAGGTGCTTCCTTCTCTAATCGGGATAGCAGCCTGCGCTTTGGGTAACGCTTGGAGGGGCCTTCGAGTTCATACTCTTCAGCCACAAGGAGTTCAGTCCATCTGTCAGCTAGCAAATCTTGATCAGCTCTAAGTTGTTGATGCTTTTTCTTGAGGCTGCTTGCCGTGGCTAAAAGCCTGCGTTTGAAACGCTCTTGTTCGGCGGGGTCTGATGGTACGACGAATTCGTCGTGGTGGAGGCTTGCCTCGTCTTCGGAGGGAGGCATATAGTTATCATCCTCAACCTCTCGTTCTGCCGCTCTCTCATGAGGGCTGGCTTCTCCATCTTCCTGTGCCGAATCTTGCTGGAGGGGGTGTTCTTCGGTGCTATCCAGAGTAGTATTATCTCCAGTGCCGGAATCACCATTTTTGCTTTGGCGGGATTTAGAACGGCGCCGCTGACGCCGGCGCTTGGGATTTTTCTTAGAGGTGTCATCCCCCGCTTTTCCATCGCCATCTCCATCTTTTGGAGTGTCCACCATATATATGTCATATGACGAGGTGGCCTTCCAGCGCCCTATAGGTGTTGGTTCCTGTTCGTCTCCTGCATCGTCGTCCATACTGTTGATGGCTTCGGAGTCGAAGTCGAGCATGTCGGTTAAATCGTCGACAGTGGCTACAAAGTGGGTGGTGGGTGGGCTTTGAATTTCTTCATCGTCCGCATCCCATCCTTGCTGACCATAGTCCGGCCAGGGCTCTCCTGATAAAGAGAGAGACTTTAGTGAGTTCAGGATATCGCTGAAGGGCGAGTGCTGAAAGATGTCCACGGCGGTGAACTCCATGATCGGCGCCCAATCGGATTCGATCGGCAGGGGCGCGGGGGGTTCGGAGTCCGGAGAGGAATCCGGATCCTCGGAGTCACGGGTCATGCAGAGTGCGGGGCTGGTGTTCGGCCCGATCGCCTTTGAGATCGCAGCCCCTGAAGTGGCGTCCAACCGCTCATCCTCGATCGGCGCAGCAGGCTCCGAATTAAGGGTCGGAACCAACGTGCGTGCGGCCTCCAGGACACTGTTCGGCGGCAGAGCTAGATCATGCCCATCGAGACAGTGCGGTGCGCTTGGCTGTGGCTCGAATCCGTCGGAGATCAAGTCCCCGCGGATGTCAGCCGTGTAGTTCAAACTTCCAAACCTGACCTGATGGCCAGGGGCGTAGCTTTCGATCTGCTCCAGGCGGCCAAACGAATTGGCCCGCAGTGCAAAGGCGCCGAAGACGAAGATCTGTCCGGGGAGAAAAGTCTCACCCTGGACTGCATCGTCGTTGATGATCAAAGGAGCCATCGGGCCTAAAAGTGACGACACAGAGGAACTCTCAATGAAAGCACCAATGTCGGTGTCAAACCCGGCGGATCTCGGGTAGGGGGTCCCGAACTGTGCGTCTAGGCAGATGGTAACAGGAGACAAGGGACACAATGTTTTACCCAGGTTCGGGCCATCTTGATGGAGGTAAAACCCTACGTACTGCTTGATTAATATTGATGATATGGGTAGTACAAGAGTAGATCTATGACGAGATCAAGGAGGCTAAACCCTAGAAGCTAGCCTATGGTATGATTGTTGTATGTTGGAGTTGTTGTCCTACGGACTAAAACCCTCCGGTTTATATAGACACCGGAGAGGGTTAGGGTTACACAAAGTCGGTTACAATGGTAGGAGATCTAAATATCCGCATCGCCAAGCTTGCCTTCCACGCCAAGGAAAGTCCCATCCGGACACGGGACGAAGTCTTCAATCTTGTATCTTCATAGTCCAGGAGTCCGGCTGAAGGTATAGTCCGGCTATCCGGACACCCCCTAATCCAGGACTCCCTCAGGGGGGTCGATATACCCCCTCCCCGATAATATTATTTTCCCATGTACGTATGTCGTGTCGATATAAACTCCCAATAACTTCAACACGTGGGGGGGGGGGTCGATATACCCCCTCCCCGATAATATTATTTTCCCATGTACGTATGTCGTGTCGATATAAACTCCCGATAACTTCAACACGTGGGGGGTCGATATACCCCCTCCCGATAACTTCAACATGAGGGGGGGTCGATATATCCCCTCCCCTGATAATATATATTATTTTGCCATGTACGTATGTCATCGTTGTCGATATACCCCAAACCCTTGAAGCGTTGTCGAGGCCACCCCAAACCCTAGAGAAGCAGCGTCGAGGCCACTAATTAATATGATTCCTTACTATGATTAGCTAGCTAGTTCTACGTTTGTCACAAATATATCCATCTGTCATGTTTGAAAAATAATTGCCATGTTGTAAATATTTGTAGAAACTATGGACACCGCCCGAGAGGAAGCAAAAGAAGCGTGGATGAGGGATATAATCGCACTTGGAAGTGATGCTGTCTGCTCGTTGTTTCTCAACGACACCGATAGTCTGGAAGGAGAGGGTGAAGAAGCAGCTGGCTATGATTATGATGGCTCCGGTGACCTAATGCCAGTGCAAGAAGGAGAACGTGAGGACGGCTCCGGTGACCCAATGCCGGTGCAAGAAGGAGACCGTGATGACGGCTCCGGTGACCGAACCGAGTCCGGCCAGGTATATATATTAGTTAAGCCTGTGCTGACTAGCTAATTGATGCATTCATTGTTTTGGTATGTACACATATTAATTAAGTCTTTGTTCTTTTTTCTAGCCCTCCGGATCGAGCACAACTTCGGTAAAGAGACGAGGCCCGAAGAAAAAGTTGAGCTC
This sequence comes from Aegilops umbellulata, assembly GCA_032464435.1. Lineage (NCBI taxonomy): Eukaryota > Viridiplantae > Streptophyta > Magnoliopsida > Poales > Poaceae > Aegilops > Aegilops umbellulata. The sequence continues at coordinate 661,032,222 of CP136057.1, forward strand.
GGATGAAAGGTTTGAGATCATAGCAATCGCGCCCGACGGCCAACCGATTGAACCCATCCGAACAAAGAATGCATTTGTTGCTCAGTGCGGGGTTCTGGTTAGGGATAAGATCCCGATCAGCATCCAGCAATGGTTAAAGCCGGCTACAGAAGACCCTGAGGTGTCTTATGTCAATGATATGCAGAAAAATGATCTTTGGACTGAGCTGAAGTCAAATTTCACCCTACTGCCAGAGGATGATCCGCAGAAGCCAGTTAAAGAGGAATTAATCTAGTCTTTTGCTCTTAAGAGGATGGCAGACCTATTCAGGAGGTGGAAGAAAGAGCTGAATAGGTTTGTCGATAAAAAAGAGACACCGGAATTCAAGGGCAGATATGAGAAGATCAGAGATCACTGGCCCGCATTTGTGGCCCACAAGACATCAGAAAAGAGTAAGAAGATGTCGGCGACAAACAAGAAAAATGCTGCGAAGAAGAAGCTTCACCATCGCACGGGATCAGGTGGCTACCTCGTAGCCCGATCTAAGTGGGCCAAGGCTGAGAATGATCTGGTTAAAATAGGGATCGAACCAGAGACAATGAACTGGCCCGACCATTGCCGGACCTGGTTCTTCGGGGCTGGCGGAACCTTGGACCCTGTATCAGAGAAGTGCATTTGGACGGACGAGCAATTGGAAATACCAGTCACGAGGCTTCAGCACTATATCGAAGCAGCGCAGCAAGGGACGTTCGTTCCAGACAGAGAGAACGACGAGCTCACAATGGCCCTCGGGAATCTTGAGCACCCTAGACGGTCACGAGGCACGCCAGGCTCCATTCCATGGAAGGCTGGGTTTCCGGACGCAGGCGGTTACAAATGCCAGGAGAGGAGGAAGAAAGTGCAGCAGACCGAAGTGCAGGCGCTTAAAGCAAGGGTACAAGGGATAGAGAAACGAGAAGCAAATTGCAGCAAACAAACTACCGAAGCTTCCCCCGAAGCTACCCCGCCATCTCAGCAGAGAAGCAGCGTGGCTTCCACCGAGCTGCTTCAGCCGGAGCATGTCTTGACGGCTCCTGCCAGCTATCCCGTGGATGCTATCACGGAGTATCAAAATCGCCACCTTATGACGCAATGGATTAATATGAAGGTCAAAGCGGCTGTTGGCTCTGTTTTTCCTACTGAACCCGGCGCAACTTTTCATTGTCGGCCAATTCCAGAAGGATATGCTAGGGTGATGGTGGATGAAATAACGGAGGGGTTTGAGGACCTCCAGCTTGACCACCTTAACGATGAGGGGAGACTCGGCTGGGTTCTGCTCTGAAGACTCCATGCCTATGGCGGAAGGAGCTCATCAACCTTCCGAACTAGACACCTCCGCCTCCGCCTCCTCCTCCTCCTCCGGCGAGTCAGGGCACTCCGCCTCCTCCACCGCCTCCTCCTCCGGCGAGTGACGATCAGGGCACTTGGGCAACTCCTTCTCCGGCGCATGGCGGCACTCCGCCTCCTTCTCCGCTTGCGCCGGCGCGCCCGAGCAGCCAGCCTCCTCCTTCTCCGCCTCGTCGGCAAGGGTGGAAGAGACCTGCCACCGCTCCTGTTGCTCCGACGCGTCGTAGTCATTCTCCTCTGCCTCGTAAGAAGACAGCCGCTCCATCTGCTCTGTCGGCGTCTAGCAGTACAGCCAGAGGTGGGAGGAAATACAGATTCGGTCCTTCTCTGAAGACTCCAGAGAAGTTACCATACGAGATGACCCCGGAGGAGAATGCGAAGATCGCACAAACCGAAGTGAAGGACTGGTTTCAAGGGTTGAAAGCACAGATACATCCACCTCCGGAGGAGAAGGTAGATCCGGTGAAAGCGAAGCGCACTCTGGCTGCCCTGACAAAACCACTCAAGTCTCCGCCGAAAGGCAACTATGAGCGCATTATTGGAAAGGCATTTGTCGAAGCGGAGCTGTCAGGAAGTACAGTCAGTGATCAAAGGATGAAAGTGTTGGAAATATGCCCTAGAGGCAATAATAAAAGATTATTATATTTCCTTGTTCATGATAATTGTCTATTGTTCATGCTATAATTGTATTATCCGGAAATCGTAATACATGTGTGAATACATAGACCACAATATGTCCCTAGTGAGCCTCTAGTTGACTAGCTCGTTGATCAACAGATGGTCATGGTTTCCTGGCTATGGACATGGGGATGTCATTGATAACGGGATCACGTCATTAGGAGAATGATGTGAGACGCGCAAACAAGAGCACCCCCTGTGCGGCGGCGGTCATGGGGACCCGCTGGCAAAGAAGCCCGGGCTTCGGCTACACCGCTCGCGGTGGTCGCGCCCGATGCGCCGCGGGGCTCGGCGGACGCTCCCATTCCAGTAGAAGAGGAGGGCGGGGAGTGCTTCAAATGCGGTCGCACCGGCCACTTTCAAGCCAAATGCACTTTCCCTCCCCTTTGTGTGATCTGCAAACAGGAGGGTCATGCCTCGACGTACTGCCGTTCTTGGGGCAAGCAGCCGCACCTCCAAATCATGGGCAGCGCCATTCCGGGCGAAGGTTTTTTCTGCATGGAGTTCGAAGAAGAGGAGATGGAGGAGGGCGATGACCTTAAGACTGCCAATGGTGCCATATTGTCAGCAGAGTCGGGGAGGCTTTCGCTGCGTACGCTCACGTAGGAGCTGAAGAACATGGTGGCTGGTGACTGGGACTGGCAGATTGCGCAGGTTGGCGACAATGACTTTGCGGTGAGCTTCCCCTCAGCAGATCTATTGCATATGGCCAAGACAAGTGGCAAGCTTTTTCTCTCCATCAACGACATTACGGTGCTGGTTCGTGACTCGATCCATGAGACGATCGTGCCTCTCTCCATGCCGGAGGTGTGGCTTCGCCTCCATGGCATCCCCAAGAAACATCGTCGGATCGATTGCCTGATGGAGGGGCTCAAGATGCTGGGTAGACCTATCGTGGTGGACGAGCTGTCCCTCATCCGGGTGGGACCGGTGAGGATGAAATTTGGTTGCAGAGCACCTGACAAGATGAAAGGTTTTGTGCAAGTTTGGTTTAATCAAGAGGGCTACGACATACGGGTCGAGGTGGAGCGACTTCCAAAGCGTCCTGGTGATGGGCCGGCGGCGCCTGGCCCTAACATTCCTCCCTCTCACCCGGGTGACAAGAGTGCTGGACCGTCTGGTCCGAGGACCGGAGGGCCAACTGGGCAGCAGCAGAAGGATCCAGAGACCCAGGGTGGGCACAACTCTGGGATCGGGAACCGCAATATGGATGTGGACATGGCTGGTCGCGAAGATGAACCTGAGGATAGCATGTTGAACACGTCAATTGACACGGAGACCTGGAACCAATTGAGACTCAAAGAACTTGCGCTCGACGGGGGGAAGGAGAACGCGCCACCTAGGGCGCTGGCGATCTCGGACACTGCTGGGAGCAGCCCGCCTCCGTCCCGCGCTCTGGTGGGGGCTTTCAATAAGGTGGGCTCGGCGACCCCTCCTGCGGCTGTTGCCCCAGCCTCCCCCAGTCTGCTCGGTTCGGACTCGGGCATGGTGCTCAACGAACACTCCATCCGCACCCCGGTGTCGAGTCGCCGCAGTTCGGGGCGCTCTGGGCGCGCCCCCAAGAAGACGGCTGGTCGGAAGCCTCCTGTCAAGCAAGCCACCCTGGCACTTCCTTCACCGGTGGCGCCGGCGTGCGTGGACCTTCAGGCTGCGCTGGGTTCCGCGGGCATGTCATCCAAGGCTCGGCGCTCTCGGGCATCCCCGGGCCCCCAGCGGGCTCCCAGTGCCCGGGCCAAGGCGGTGCTGGGTGATTTGTCTTCCTTGGAGAGTGCTCAGCTTCGCCTGGCGGACAAGAACTTGGAGATTTCAGGTAACCCACCCCCCTCCTTTAAGATTCTGAACGCGTTTTCTGATCCGCAACTAGTTGCTATCCTAGACGACTGTGGTTTTGATTTAGGATCGGATCGTGGAGAGCTTGTGTCCCTTATCCATGCTCGCGAGGAGGCCCAAGCGGCTTTGGCAAAGGCCGCTGCTGCGGCCAAGGCCAGGGAGGCTGAATCCTCGGCGTTGGCGGTCTCTGCTAACCCAGAGGCCTCGGGTAATCCCGCCACGCTTGTCCTGTCCGAGTGGGCTGCTGCAACCAGGGAGGTTGCCACAGCTCCGTCGACAAGCCGCGCCCAGGCTAAGAAGCGAGTGGCAAAACCGGTGACCTCCAGAGGGGTTCGCCTTCGCAACCGTATCATCTGATGCGCTACATCTTTTGGAATATTAGAGGTTACGGGCACTCGGGTCGTCGCACGCAACTTAGGGAGTATATCGCGCGCGAGAGAATTTACGTTGTAGCTCTTCAAGAAACGATCAAAGCGGATTTTTCGTATCGCGATCTGGCAGCTTATGATCCTCTCCACCGCTTCGTGTGGGGCTGGGTCCCTTCCGCTGGCCATTCGGGCGGTCTTCTTCTGGGATGTAATTCTAATGTATGTGATGTTGTAACCTGGGATGTGGGTACGTTCTTCATTTCAGTCACCATTAAGCATAGAGTCTCTCTCGCCTCCTGGGCGATCGTTTGTGTTTACGGGCCGGCCGATCACTCTCGCGCGGCCGATTTCCTAGGTGAAATCCAAGTCTTGGTCGGGGCCAAGCAAGCCGCTAACATCCCCATTGTTCTTGGGGGTGATTTTAACCTTATCCGTTCTGCTGCGGACAAAAATAACCGCAACATTGACTGGCCTAGGGTTTCTCTTTTTAATAATGCCATTAAGGCTTGCACTCTTCAGGAAATTGCTAGGACAGGGGCTAGATACACGTGGACTAACAAACAACTCAACCCGGTGAGGAGCGTCCTGGACCATGTTTTCGCTACGCCTGACTGGGAGATGATTTTTCCCATGTGCACGCTGGTCGGTGAAACACGCATTGGTTCAGATCATGTTCCTTTGATCCTGGCCTCTGGGGAGGATAGGATCAAGCGTAGCCCATGCTTCTACTTTGAAACAGGGTGGTTCGAAGTAGAGGGTTTCATTCCTATGCTCCTTACGCATTGGGAACAAGCTAGAGCTACGGCTGGGCGTTCCAGAGGTCCTCTGGACATGTGGGTGAATGCGGCCGGGACGCTGCATGGTTTCCTTCGAGGGTGGGGGGGCAAACCATGGCAGCGACGCTAAACGAGCTAGGGAAGCTCTTGTCGAGGAAATCAAGGCGCTTGACACCCAGGCCGACTCTCGTTCCTTCTCGGAAGCAGAGTGGGCTAACCGTTACGCCCTCGAAAACCAAGTGCTTTCCATCCTCAGGGAAGAGGAGGAATATTGGCGCCGGAGGGGCGGCGTCAAGTGGATTACCAAGGGGGATGCAAACACGAGCTATTTCCATGCCTTCGCCAAGGGCCGCAAGAGGAAATGTTCGATCCTGAGATTGCAATCGGACCAGGGGTTACTAGTCAGTCAAGCCGATATTTCGCGGCACATCTATGACTTCTTCCTTAACCTGTTGGGAACAGCGGAAGAAAAGCCACTGCGCCTCCGTGCAGACTTCTGGGGGGAAGAAGCGCGTGTGTCGCAAGCCGAGAACGATGGCCTGGCCCTATCCTTCTCCACGGGGGAGATCGATGAGGCGCTTGGCTCGATGAAGACCGATACCGCGCCAGGGCCGGACGGCTGGCCGGTGTCTTTCTTCCGGCGGTTTTGGCCGGTGCTCAAGGACATTTTCTATGATATTATCAATGGGTTTGCGCTAGGCACTATAGACATTTCTCGCCTCAATTTTGGTGTCATTAGCCTCATCCCTAAAGTCAAGGGGGCGGACTCGATCAAGCAATACCGCCCCATCACCCTTATTAACGTGCCTTTCAAATTATGCTCTAAAGCTTACACTACGAGACTTGCCCCGGTTGCACAACGTGTGATCGACCGTAGCCAGTCAGGTTTTCTCAAAGGCCGTAACATCCTAGAAGGCCCGGTAGTTTTGCAAGAGATCGTTCACGAGCTTAAGCGCACGCGTCAGCCGGCCGTGCTCTTCAAGCTCGATTTCGAGAAAGCCTACGACTGAGTGAACTGGGAGTTCATTCATGAGGTGCTGACTCGGAAGGGATTCGAGTCGGGTTTCATTCATCGCATTATGCAACTGGTCTCGGGGGGACAAACTGCGATTGCAATCAACGGAGAAGTGGGGAACTTCTTCCGCAACAAATGAGGCCTCAGACAAGGAGACCCCTCCTCACCCTCGATTTTCAACTTTGTTGCTGACACTCTTTCGGCCATGGTGAACAAGGCCAAGATCGCAGGCCATATACGTGGTGTGGTGCCTCACCTGTGCCCTGGAGGGATCACCCACTTACAATATGCAAACGACACTCTGTTGCTCTTCGAGTCCGATGACCATAGCATAGCCTCGATTAAGCTCATCCTCCTTGCTTTCGAGATCATTTCTGGCTTGAAGATTAATTTTCTGAAGAGCGAGGTGATTGCCATTGGGATGGACAATCCCAGCGCATCCCGCATTGCTAACCTACTTGATTGCCAACTAGGAAGTTTCCCAATTAAGTACCTAGGACTTCCCATTTCGGACAAACACATTTCGATCCTCAAATGGGAACCTCTATATGGCAAGGTGGCGAGCCGGGTCAGCCCCTGGCGCGGCAGATTCCTTTCATCTGAGCCTAGGCTGATCCTGACGAACTCTAGTTTGTCCTCCCTACCCTTGTTTACCATGGGCATGTTCCTACTGGCTGACGGTGTTCACGCCAAGCTCGACACCCCTAGATCTAAGTTCTTTTGGGAAGGGACTGGGAAAAAAAAGAAATACCACCTGATCAAGTGGGCGGCGCTTTGCCACCCCAAGAAATTCGGTGGCCTTGGGATCCTCAACTCCAAACTCATGAATGTTGCTCTCCTTGTCAAGTGGATTTGGAAACTCTCCCAGAACAAACAAGGACTTTGGGCTAACATCCTTCACGCCAAAATACTTCCCCGATGGGAACTTTCTCACCTCAAAGGCTAAGGGATCGCCTTTCTGGAATGGGATTCAGGCGGTCAAACCGGCCTTCACGCTTGGGGCCAAGTTCTGCGTTAAGAATGGGAAATCCATGAGACTCTGGCTCGACCACTGGCTTGGGGCGGAACCCTTATGGCGAAGTCACTTTGACATCTATCAACTAGTTACGGACGTTGAAATCTTGGTGGCCAACGCGCTTAGAACTAACCCTCCTGCCATAGCTTTCAAAAGACCTCTCCTCGCCCATGAACGGTCTAGTTGAGATGGGCTCCTAACTGCCTTGCAGGGTGTCACTCTCTGCCCTGAGGCTGACACGGTCTCCTGGTCCCTCTCGAGATCCGGTAAGTTCACGGTCCAATCGCTTTACAACAAGCTGACTGAGGGACCGACCCTTGACATAGCTAGGGGGCTATGGAAAGTGTCTATCCCTCTAAAGATCAAAGTGTTCCTTTGGCAATTATTCCGTGACCGCCTACCTTCGTCTAACAACATTGCCATTTGACACGGCCCTTCAGATGGGTCATGTGCGCTATGTGGAGCGCACGAAGATGCGAACCACATCTTCTTTCAATGTCACCTAGCACGGTTTTCTTGGAGTGCCGTACGTGAGGCTTTTGCGCAAAACTGGAATCCCCAAACGGCTTCGGACCTACGTGGGTTACTCCTCGCTCATAGAGGTAGCTTTGGGTGCGTGCTGTGGCGATGCGTAGGGGCGCTGTGCTGGTCACTGTGGACCACCCGTAATAAGATGACTATCGAACACAAGTTCCCTGCTCACCCTGCTGATATTATTTTCAAATGCCACTTGTTTCTCCAGACATGGACACCGTTGGGGAAACGGCGTGATGCAGACCGGATGATGGAGGCCATGGAGCGGATTCGCATGATTCAGATTGAAGCCCGTCGCTAAGTCCTCGCTCGTGGCGCTTTTGGACTGGCCGCCTCGTTCCTCTATTTTGCCTTCTTTACTATCAGGCTAAGGCCAGTTGCATGTTCCGTACTTTGGGCTGTTGGCCCTTTTTATTTCTGTTGAACTTTCTGTTCCCTTGTTGGATGCTGCCTGTGGTGGGCTTTATTAATTTAAAGCCGGACGCATCGTGCGTCTTCGTTCTAAAAAAATGGACAAGACCCAAACCTAAGCAATGCATAAAGATCGTGTAGTTCGTTTGCTAGAGCTGTTGCAATGTCAAGTATCATTTCCTTAGACCATGAGGTTGTGCAACTCCCGGATACCGTAGGATTGCTTTGGGTGTGCCAAACGTCACAACGTAACTGGGTGGCTATAAAGGTACACTACGGGTATCTCCGAAAGTGTCTGTTGGGTTGGCACGAATCGAGACTGGGATTTGTCACTCCGTATGACGGAGAGGTATCTCCTGGGCCCACTCGGTAATGCATCAACATAATGAGCTCAATGTGACCAAGGGGTTGGTCACAGGATCATGCATTACGGTACGAGTAAAGTGACTTGCCGGTAACGAGATTGAACAAGGTATTGGGATACCGATGATCGAGTCTCGGGCAAGTAACGTACCGATTGACAAAGGGAATTGAATACGGGATTGATTAAGTCCTCGACATCGTGGTTCATCCGATGAGATCATCGAGGAGCATGTGGGATCCAACATGGGTATCCAGATCCCAATGTTGGTTATTGATCGGAGAGGCGTCTCGGTCATGTCTGCATGTCTCCCGAACCCGTAGGGTCTACACACTTAAGGTTCGGTGACGCTAGGGTTGTAAGATATTAGTATGTAGTAAGCCGAAAGTTGTTCGGAGTCCCAGATGAGATCCCGGACGTCATGAGGAGTTCCAGAATGGTCCGGAGGTAAATATTTATATATGGAAAGTTGTTGTTCGGGTTCCGGGAAAAGTTTTGTTTTTTCCGGTATTGTATCGGGAAGCTTCCGGAAGGTTCCGGAGGATCCCGGAGGGGTCCGGAGGTCCGGAAAATGTTCCACCACGTCCAATACAGCAGCATGGGCTGTAGGGGGGCGCCCTAGCCTTAATGGGCCAAGGGCACCAGCCCCCCCAAGGCCCATGCGCATGGGAGGGGGAAACCCTAAGGGGGAGGGCCTCCACTTGACTTGGGAGGCACTCCTCCCCCCTTGGCCGCTGCCCCAAACCCTAGATGGGTTATAGGGAGCCGGCCCTCTCTCTCCCCACTTATAAATAGTGGAGAGGTGGGAGGGCAGCCGCACCTGAACTCCTGCCACCTCCCTCTCCCTCCCGTAACACCTCTCCCGCTCGTTGGTGCTTGGCGAAGCCCTGCCGAGAACCTGCTGCATCCACCACCACGCCGTCGTGCTGCTGGATCTTCATCAACCTCTCCTTCCCCCTTGCTGGATCAAGAAAGAGGAGACGTCTTCCCGACCATACGTGTATTGAACGCGGAGGTGCTGTCCGTTCGGCACTTGGTCATCGGTGATTTGGATCACGGCGAGTACGACTCCAGCATCCCCGTTCTCTTGAACGCTTCCGCTCGTGATCTACAAGGGTATGTAGATGCACTCCTAATCCCCTCGTTGCTAGAATACTCCATAGATTGATCTTGGTGATGCGTAGAAATTTTTTAATTTCTGCTACGATCCCCAACAGAAAGAACATCGAGCTGGGAAACAAATTGCCCAGCTCGGCGAACAAGGGAATCAATCGTGCCCCCCGCTCAAGGTGCCTAGTGACATGGTCGATCCGAGGATGGTGCCCGGTTATAGCAATCTTGGAGATTACCTGCCCGACGATGTACACTATGATTTCATGGAGGTGCAGATACACAGATACGAGTACGGGAAGCCTCTCGTCAAAGATGAAAGATCTCTATCAACGATGATGCGAAGATTGCATGATTGGTACATGAAAACCTGCAGAGAGTCTGGGGGAGGAATACTTTGTATCTGAGAGTTAAAAAGGAGCATGACCTCGTTGGAATTGAACTGATGCATCTTCCATTTGAGGAGTTCTTTCAGTTTTTCAATCAATTGGCCCTCGATAAAGCAACGGTCACCTGCTACTGTCTATAAGTAGTACTACTTCTATCATTAAGTCTCTCTATATAGGTCAGCTCTTTCATTGCATGTATTTATAATTATCCTCACTATATTATGCAGATTGAAGATCGTCGAATTGAAGAAAAGACAAGTCGGTGATATTGGGTTCATTAACACAAATCTCATAGATGCAATTGAGGTTAAATTTGATGCCGAAGATACCGAGGCGAACTTGCTACGATCATTCAAAATAAATGAAAACGAAGATATAATACTCTTTCCTTACAACTTCAAGTGAGTGTTACTGTCTTGTGCATATTCGGTTTCCCTTATATATTAGTCAAGGTTATAGTAATGTAATTGATGAGTTATGCATGCGTGCGCATGTTCCACTATATTCTCCTAGAGATTAAGCTTGAGCAGGGAGTAGTAACTGTCTTAGACTCGAAACGAAAAGATCCCCAGGAGTATGCGGACATGACTCAAATGCTCGAGAAGTAAGTTAAATCGATCATTATCCACCATATCAGCAACTTTGTTCATTTCTGATATCAAGTAATTGTTTTCTTTGTCTGGCAGGGTTTGGAGAAAATTCACCAAAAAGCTCCGGGACTGCCGAAGAAGCTGGAATTTAGACACCCGAAAGTAAGTACTATAGTAGCATGTTCCGTGCATCTCCTAGCTAGTGATTCAAGCGCTAGTTTCATCATACCATTTGGCATTCTTGCTTATCAGTTTGATTGACCTCTATTTCTTGTAAAGTGGTTGTGGCAGGAACAAGGGAATGATATATGTATGTATGTATTGACCCCCTTCTTGAAATTAGATGTTTCGGATGCGGGATGAACTCCTAGCACCAGATCGCATGCGAGCAATTCAAGAGGAATTGGCGGCATTCTTTCTTGACCACGTGATCGCTGAAGAGGGAGAATACTATGTGGACCATGCGTCCGTAGTTTAGGAGATTATATTTGTAAGAGATAATTATTGTATATATGTAGCCGGTAGTGTTGGATAGATATACGAGAACTTGTTGTTCAACCAATCTCTCGGAGAAGGAGAGGTGGTCGATATCACTTCTCTCTGTATGCATATATGTTGATCATGACGATCTTCTATTTCCTTCGTTTGCTTACTAGCTAGCGTGTCTAGTCCTCTCTATATGTATGTATAGTATGTAGCATCGACCAAGCACGGACATAAGAGAGCACACTTATGAAATACCTAAATTAACCCCGCAAAACCCCCAACCCCCCCCCCCTTTAAAAAAACAAAAACCCCAGCCACAGAAATGCTAACGCGTGGATGCCTATTGGTCCCGGTTGGTGCCACCAACTGGGACCAAAGGCCCTCTTGCCTGGGCTCGGCGCACAGGCCACGTGGAGGCCCATCTGTCCCAGTTCTGGTTTGAACCGGGACTAAAGGGTCAGGGCATTAGTAACGACCCTTTAGTCCCGGTTCAGGAACCGGGACAAAAGGCCCTTACGAACTGGGACAATAGGCCCGTTTTCTACTAGTGGCATGGCCTTACTGTATATATACGCCCTCAGGTGGCTAATGCAAAGTGTGTTGAACCTCATTCCTGCTTTCATGGTATTAGATGCTTAGGAGCCTCATCCTCTCGCGCAACCAACCACCTTCCGCTGCCATGGATGGGTTTGACAACCACTCCCCTCCCCCCTCCCACGACGACGATCTCCCTGATGACGGCGGCCATCCTTCCGCCATTCCCCCGCCTCCAGTCGCGGCTCCGGCTGCGCTCCATCTTGCGTCGGCCGCTCCTGTTGGCGTTGCTCCCCTCCCAGCTGCCTCTGTTCTCCCCACAGTGGACATCCGGCGCCATGTCCCGATCATCCTCGACCTCAACGCCGGCAACCACGCTCAGTGGCGCCGTCACTTTGATGCGGTCCTCGGCATGTTCAGGCTTCGTGACCACGTTTCTGCGACAGCTCTTCCACGCCCCGACGACCCCCAGTGGCTCATGGCAGATCACGCGGTGGTTCATTGGTTGTACTCCACCATCGCCCCGGAGCTGCTCGATGCGGTGATGCAGCCCGAGGACTCCGCCCTCGCCGTCTGGACTGCCGTCGGCGAGCTCTTCACCGCCAACCATCTCTCGCGTGCCGTCTACGTCGACACCGAGTACCACGCCGTTGTTCATGGCGAGATGTCCATTATGCAGTACTGCACACAAAGCTGAAGCTCTTCGCGGATCAGCTTCGCGATCTGGGGAAACCCGTCACCGAGACCCGCCAGGTATTCCATCTCCTGCGTGGTCTTGGTCGTCAGTACCACCATGCCATCCCGCACATCACCGCTCGTGTGCCGCTCCTCACCTTCCTGGATACTCGCACCTTCCTTATGCTCGAGGAGCACCGCGCCGAGCAGTCCGCGCGCCTGCAGACGGCCCATGCGCTGGTGGCTGGGCGTAGCACTCCTGCGTCGCCCCCGCCCCCTTCTCCAACTGGTGACCCACCTGGCGCGGCCGTTGGAACGGGGGGCCTCCCCCTAGCCGGCTCCTCTCCCGCCCCGGGCACCCGGCTAACCAGCCCCTACTCCCGGATCCAGCTCCTGGATGGGCCTTGTCCAGGCCTGGCCCATCTCCTGGCGTGCTCCGGGCGCCGGCGTGCTCGGGCCGCACCCTGGCACACCCCACCAGCAAGCCATGCTGGCTACTGCTCCCTCCCACGCCACCACCATCGTACGGCTACGACGGCTACTATTACAACTACGCACCTCCGGGGGCTGCTCCGGCTGGTCCCGCCCCACCGCCCGGCCTTGCGCCCGCGTGGGACATGACCTCCCTCCAGGCCGCGCTCCACAGCACCTCTGTCGGTCCGTCCTCGTCAGGGAGCACTTCTGAGTGGTACCTCGACACGGGGGGCCACAGCGCACATGGCCTCCTCCCGTGGTAATCTCCACAACATCCGTCCCTCTCTTTCTTCCTCCTCCATCATCGTCGGTAACGGTGATCACCTTCCTATCACTCATGTGGCCACGGGCTCTCTCATCACTACTTCCTCTCCACTTGTACTTCGCAATGTCGTGTTGTCTCCATCTCTTATTAAAAATCTTCTATCAGTTCGTCAACTTTGTCGTGATAATCCTGTCAATGTGGAGTTTGACGATTTTGGTTTCTCTGTAAAGGACCGCCGCACCCGGACAGTGATTCTGCACAGTGATTCGCCCGGTGATCTCTACTATGTTGCTGACTCTTCTTCAGCTCCCCCGCACTCTGTCTTCGCCGGCGCGGTCACCGTAGACCTCTGGCACCGGCGTCTTGGGCACCGGCATGTTGCCTCGCTCCGTCAGTACCCCTTCAACTTCGCAAGCATACCCGCCTCCCCTTCCATACCTCGACGTCGCATAGTTTCTTTCCCTTTCAGTTGTTGCATTTAGATGTCTGGACTTCTCCCGTTGTAAGCATTTCAGGATATGAATTTTGCCTTGTGATACTTGACGATTTCACTCATTACGTGTGGACTTTCCCACTCCAACGCAAATCTGATGTGCTTGTTGTTCTGCGCTCCTTTTTTGCCTATGTTCATACACAATTCTAGCGTCCTATCCTTGCGCTACAGACTGACAACGGTCGAGAATTCGACAACGCTGCCGTGCGATCGCTCCTTGATTCTCACAGCACTGTGTTTCGTCTTTCCTGTCCTTACACAAGTCAACAAAATGGAAAGGCCGAGCGCTCCCTTCGTACACTCAATGATGGGGTTCGCTCGCTCCTCTTCCATGCATCCATGCCCCCACGATTTTGGGCCGAGGCTCTCAGCACTGCTACTTATCTTCATAATCGGCGTCCATGTCGTTCGAGCTCACCGGTGACACCGTATGAGCCCCTGCTTGGCACTCCCCCCGACTACTCTCTCTTACGTGTGTTCGGTTGTTTGTGTTTTCCTAATACTTCCTCCATGGCTGCTCACAAGCTCACACCTCGCTCAGTCGTGTGCGTCTTCCTCGGTTACCCTGCTGATCATCGCGGATACCGCTGCTTTGACCCTGTTACGCGGCGTGTGCTCGCCTCTCAACATGTTCGGTTTGATGAGCTCAGCTTCCCGTTCGCCGCTCCTAACCCAGCTCCGCCTCCTACACCACCACCTGCTGCTGCTTCGCCCGTTTTGCAGGTGCTCCATGGCTCTGGTGCTGCTCCGGTCGTCTCTCCTGCTGTGCTATCTCATGCACCAAGCGGGGCTGCCCGATCGGCAATCTGACGGTGCTCGGGAGCCTGCGCGTGGCGCGCGCGCTTCTGCTTCAAGCGGGAGCGCTCGATCAGCATCTGACGGTGTCCAGGAGTCTCCGTGTGGCGCGTGCGCTTCTGATTCAAGCAGCTCCGTCCGATCATCATCCAGTGGCAAAGCCGCCTTGACGCCCAGCGCCTCTGCCGCGTCCTCCTCGTCGGGCCCTGCTCACTCTGCAGCGCCTGCCGTGCCGGTCGCTGCTGGGCCCCTGACTCGTGGCCGCGCTGGTGTCTTCCGCCCAAACAAGCAATTCGACGACTACGTGCTGGTCGCCACTTCCACAACCTCGCCAGACATCTCACCGCTCCCCAAGTCGGTGCGCTCTGCTCTGCGCGACCCCAACTGGCTTGCTGCCATGCGCGACGAGTTCACCGCCCTCGTCAGCAACCACACGTGGGAGCTCGTGCCCCGTCCTCCGCATGCCAACATCATCATCGGAAAATGGGTTTTCCGACATAAAACTCGCGCCGACAGCACCCTCGAACGGTACAAAGCCCATTGGGTCGTGCGCGGCTTCCATCAACACCCCGACATCGACTACGGCGAGACTTTCTCCCCCGTCGTCAAGCCTGCCACAATCCGGACGGTGCTCACGCTCGCCGCCTCGCGCGGTTGGCCTGTCAACCAACTTGACGTGAAGAACGCCTTTCTTCATGGCGAGCTTGACGAGGAAGTTTTCTGCCTCTAGCCCGCTGGCTTCGTCGACTCCGGCAAGCCGGACCACGTCTGCCGCCTCTCGCGATCGCTCTACGGTCTCAAGCAGGCGCCGCGGGCCTGGTTTCTGCGCTTTGCCGGCTTCCTGCGCACCATCAGCTTTGCTGCGACTTGCTCTGACACGTCGTTGTTCACCTACCATGGCGCGGACGGCACCGCATACTTGTTGCTGTACGTGAACGACATCGTCCTTACTGCCTCGACTGCGTCGCTGCTCCGACTCGTCATCACCAAGCTCACTGCCGAATTTGCTATGAAGGATCTCGGGGCTCTTCACTTCTTCCTTGGCATCCGCGTCTCGCGGTCGTCTACTGGCTTCTTCCTCTCGCAAGAACAATACGCCGACGACATTCTCGAGCGCGCCGACATGGACAACTGCAAGCCAGCCATCACGCCGGTCGACACCAAGGCCAAGCTTCCCTCCGCTGATGGTCCTCCTGTCGCTGATCCCACCGCGTACCGCAGCTTGGCCGGTGCCCTGCAGTACCTGACGATCACCAGGCCCGAGCTTGCCTATGCATTGCAGCAAATATGCCTCCACATGCATGACCCGCGCGAGTGTCACCGCGCGCTCCTCAAGCGCATGCTGCGCTACGTTCGCGGCACCAGTGCACTTGGTCTTCATCTCCACGCATCGTCGGCGCTTGATCACCGCGTCTACATGGATTCTGACTGGGCCGGCTGCCCTGACACGCGCCGTTCCACCTCCGGCTTCTGTGTGTTTCTCGGCGACGCCCTCGTCAGCTGGTCGTCTAAGCACCAGGCCACGGTATCGCGCTCCTCTGTCGAGGCTGCGTACCATGGCGTGGCCAATGCCGTCGCCGAGTGCGTGTGGCTTCGACAGCTGCTCGGTGAACTCCACTGTCCACTCCGCTCCGCCACGCTGGTCTTCTGCGACAATGTGTCGGCCGTCTACCTCTCCAGCAACCCTGAGCACCACCGGCGTACCAAGCATATCGAGCTAGACATCCTCTTCATTCGGGAGCGCGTGGCGCTCTGCGAGTTCCGCGTCCTTCACGTCCCTACGCGTCAGCAGTTCATCGATGTGATGACGAAAGGATTGCCCACTGATGTCTTTAGGGAATTTCGCTCCAGCTTGTGCGTCTCTACACCCGACGCTCCAGCTGCGCGCGCGCGGGGGGGGGGGGGGGGGGGGGGGTTGTTAGCGTATAGAGTGTGGGTGCGCGTATGCATGGTCACCGCGCCTGTACGTGGCCTAGGTAGTACGTGAGTGGGTTTGTGTACGTGCAAGTAGTGCCACCCGATCTGGCCCCTGTGGCGTTCTGTAACTGTATATATACGCCCTCAGGTGGCTAATGCAAAGTGTGTTGAACCTCATTCCTGCTTTCAGACATATTGCAGGGACGAGACATGCCTGCTCCCTGCGCATGCGCCCATCCGTGCTCCCGCGTACGTGGCTTGATTTGATTGAAACAAAATAAATTTCGGCCCCGCCCCCTTAAAATAAGGGCGGAGATGATTAGATTAAAAATAAAAAAGAAAAAAAACAGCCGTAGGATCAAGTGGGAGTACGGATGGGAGCATGGAAAGGGAGCCGGCAAGCCGGATCCATATTGCAGGGCATCCCTCGACATTGCATGCAGGATTGTAGATGGGAAGGGACCAGACACGTACGCTGCCGACTAAAAGATCACTAATCTGACGAAAATGCCCCCTTGGTCGGATCATTTAGCTGGTTGCACAAATGAAAGGACAAAAGCACCCGCGAAATATGAAGGACGAAAGGATTACTGGAGCAGCTGAGCTTAACTACCCATGGCATGTGTATATTTGATCTCCTCGGATGTACTTACGTACTCTTGGCTACTAATTACTCCCTCCGTTCGGGTGCTGCCACCATGGTGGATGATGTTCATACATGATTATTGGGGTCTTGTCAATTGTTTTCCTTTTAATTTTCTTTTTTAATAATTTGAGAGTGCGTCATTGAGGTCTCGACTAGTTCTTGATATTAATATGTTAGCATTTATCAGGGGAAAAAGGAGCAATGGTAACCACCAGACACAGGGCAGATAACATGGTGATCAAGGTAGGACTTGTTGGCATACACAAAAAAAGAAGAGTAGTGACCATGATTGTTGGCATGCCAAGTGTTCTATCACGTAAGGACTATTTTCTGAATCATTAACTCCTTTGTATAAGCCACATTCAGTGGTATTGATCATTGGTGCCCTTGTACCCGGATCGGATCATGAGCCTTAGTTATGTCTTTCTCTCCCTTTTTATTTTTCGGACAGCCCAAACCCTATGGGCGTGTTTGGTTGCCTGGGTAACTCTGTCCTGCATCGCATGGAGGATACTGGCTGAGCCTGGGCTAGTGGAGCAGATGCACGGATGAACTAAGATATATGTATGGCGCACTGTAGGGATTGTGTGCATGAGACACGCTGTATGCAACCTAAGTTGTTTGGTAGGCTGGATTAGAACTGCGGCTTCGTCGTGGATTATACCTGCTGCTCTTCACGGATTCAACAAGTTGCACGCCAAGAGCCCATGTGCTGGACGTCAGCGTTGTGGTGGCTATGGCAATTGGAGGTCGTACGTGCCGACGACTGTGAGGCAGACACGGATGTCCTGAGGGGGCGACAAAAGATTACATGTTGCCAGCTGAGCGTCATCCGTGTGAGCTCCAGTGCCCGTACTCCATGATGCCGCCATGTTGCCCGGCGGTCCGGCCGAGAAAGCAACAACATGCCTCTCCCTCCGCCCCGGCTCCTGTTGAGCACACGTCCAGCGTTGGGAATCGAGCGCGGACGGGTAGCCGGCGGGATGGTTCGCAGCGAACGAGAGAGCCGAGTCCAGTGGCCAAAGAAGGAGCTCGAATGGCGGCGGCGGTGGTGTGTCGATGTGCTCGATCCGATCTGGTTCGGCGGAGGAGAGAACGAAAAATACTGATACGGGAAGATGTGGTGGCAATTATATACTCTCTCCGTCCCATAATATAAGAATACTTTTTACATTATTATTATGGGACGGAGGGAGTATGTAGTAATTCTGTAAATATCAGGGGTAATCATGTGTACCATTTCGTTTTAAGTGTGGAGGCAGGTGCAACCACGGGATGACAGGACTGACTCAGGGAAACGCCTTTTTTTGAGAGAGAAGGCTCAGGGAAACGCCTGATTCCCGTGTTTCACCTCAGCCTGGCTGGGAGCTCTATTTTGCATGGGTCGGGCCAGGCCCAGTTGAAGGTGCAGTCTACCAAACATCCGAGAATTTGCACGAAGGGTGTGAGCTAGGTGTGAGGCGAGCAACCAAACACGCCCTATAGCGCTAGTATTTTCCATTTGCAGTTTTTCGCATGTGTAATCTGCAGGTTGGGTTCTCTCTGGCCATCTTGGCCATAAATGGGCCAGTACAATTGTTTCCTATAAATCATGTTTTTCTAATCATTAACTTAGTGATTTGATATTGTGTTCAAGCTCTAGAGTGAACAATCGACCTAGTAAAATATGAACCCAAAAGCTCGACGGAGGATCTCCTTAATATAGGTCCCCCTACAAAGGCGTGGCTAGTGTGCCACGTAAGTGACTAAGTTGACCCCTCACAAAAGTAAATAAATAGTACTGACAAATTCGATGAAGTTAATGCATATGCGCCATGATTAATCTATGTAGGGATTTAGATCCGATGGCCTGGAAATTCAACAAGCAAGGACAAAAGGAATTTTTTTTCATCATATAGACCAACTAAATCGGTTGGCATAATAGCATTGTAAAATAGCAAGCGCATAGTCGAAAAATACCCTTTGAAAGATGGTGGTAATTACACCTGATGATTGATTTTATTATTAACAAATTTAAAACAAGTCAAAACGTTTCAAAACTTTTTTCCCGACAAACTTGAGTTGTCGTTTCTGTCGTACAAAAATATTCTACAACGAAATATTCTCTGAAAAAATTCTAACAAAAATGACAAATATTCTCTGACATTAGCATAAACAGTACCTCATATATAGTGACAAATATGTTTTTTTCGTCCACAACAACATGAGAGTCATTTTCTTCGCGAAAGATTTTAAGAGTGCAGAAATAAATCTACTTTGTTCGTAAAAAGTTTCAGATTTTTTTACTTTCTTAAAAATTGCTATTTTTTTAAAAAAATTGGGTGTAATTACACCCGATAGCCAAACGTTCCCGTCCGCGTATAGTCTCCTTACATAACAGTTTTGTCTATGTGGTGGAAGGAGACATGAAGAAAATAAGGGGCCTGCCTCTACACGTGTACCTCGGCAAATACAATGAATTTGAATAAAGAGGAAAGAGAAGGTGGAAAAAAAATACTAGTCTTATAATCAACCCTATAGCCAACCTTATTATATGAGTTATTATAAATGATAGCTTTACATTGCATGTCGATATCTTATGGCCAACAACAGGCTATACTATTAGACATGCTCTAATGTTGGTGTAGCTTATATGCTGTACATGTTGGTGTAGCTATGCTTATTTTATAGGAGTATTAGTTAGATTAGTTATTGCGTGTGATAGATGTACCTCCAGTGCGGTGCTGTGCAGCATGGATGGATGATTAATTGGCTCTCTCAGTGTAGCTAAGGTAGGAGCATGTAGTCCTCTCCACATCTACATGACATGGATGGGATCAGAAAAGACAATTTATGGAGTAGTGATTGATTGCTTGGAACGTTCTCATTGGTGCACGTGAATGAAGGAATGATGGATGGAGAATAAGGATAAGCATATACGCATCTTCTTATTTTTGATCGATGTTTCATCTGCATGGAGTATGTAGCTGCATGCATGCATGGCTTGCTCTGTTCACACACACACGGCCCGGGGGCAGAGAGAGAGACAGAGAGGGGTACTATAGTGGACTCCCAGACTTTGTACTGAATTATGTAATGGGCGATTTGCCTAATACTGGTATGTAATGGAATGCAATCCTGTGTTCCTTTCAAAATAAACATTCAGAAAAGCGATGGCACGGAGAGATCTGCCCAAATTTCCGGCAGCAAAGAGGTTGATCACTGTCATGTCGCTGCCACTGCATCTTCACTGATAATTGTTTATCCGCCACTCCAATCGTTCCTTCATTCAAAACTTCAATCTAATCTCCGCATCATTGCAAATTAAGAGCATCTCCGACCAGAGATAGCGAATGTGCCTACAAAATTCCATCTGCGTCGTGGCATTTCCGGAAGACCTCCAAGAATAACTTTTCGGTCCACAACTATCTACAAGGGCCAACTTGGAGGAAGAAGACTCCGCCACTTTTAAGGATATTAATTTTTTTTTCAATTTGTGTACGGGTATTTTTGGTACTTACTTTATGAACTTTGGCCTTTTCACAAGAGAACTAACTAAATAAAATTGAAGGAACATTTTACACAGTAGTGAGTACAAAAACCGGCTGGCCGGGCATGCATGGAGGCAGGACCAGCAAGCTTATGGAGTGGAGTAGTGCCGACTTAAAAAAGCGATCTAATAACGCGACGATCGAGAATGCCCTGTCACTCTCACAGCTACCGGTTAATTGCATTTGCATGCACGTAGTAGTAAGTTCAAGATAGTTCATCAAGGCAGCAGAGAATTAATTAAGGACAAAACTATTGATGGAACGATAGACGTACGTCCGGTAATCCGTGATATATATAATCTGCAAAGTTGATTTGAAGAACAGCGCATGCATGCATGCAGCTCAGGTGCCATCTTTATTTGTCTGTGGGTGTTGCCAGTATATATATGGCATGCCTTGCCAATTGCCTTTGAAAAGCTTTTCTTTTAGATGTAAAACAGAACTTCTAAATCATGGATCGATGAGTATGCATGCACAATTGATTTTTTTTCTTTTGAACACAGTACAAACGCAATCGCTCATACATACACGCATACACTTACTCATATGAACGCACACACGCACAACCTATCTTTATATATATGAGCATCTTTGAAAGACTGAGCCGGCATATCATTTTGAATCCTGATGGGTTAAGGATACCACTATCCGTCTAACCATTCAACAATAGGTTGTTTCGCTGCACAATTGGTTGTTGACTTGTGGAGATTTAGGCGTCAACTGCACCTGCGTACTACCTACGTACGTTAGACACGTACCTAGGCATATGCATGCAACGGGTCAGCGAAATACGCATGTAGAAGCTGAGCTGCTAGTGTTCCAACAACAGTCCACGCAAGTAACCAGTAACTGTAATTGTAAAAGATCGACATCGAAATCGAGATTGAGATCGGGATGGAGAAAGCAATACGTGCATGCCTGCCTTCATGTGTACGTGTAGTCCGTGTAAGACATAGTTTGTAGTATATGCATGTTCATGGTCCCGGCCGATCGATCGACCAAACGATATTATTTGTGGCCAGCAAAGATCAAGAGAGACCGCATGCACACGTCCTGAAAACACTACTATGCTGCAGCGTTTTGTTTTGTCGCCATCGCCCATCAATATATCGTAATTTCTTGCCACGGCCCCCACCGGCGCCTCAGCCATTCTCTAGGCCCCCTATGATGATTAGTGAACAACTCCGGCGTGAAGCGCCTCATGCACACACACCCACTTGGCCACTTGTAAGATAGATAATTGAATTGGCTACTTCCACTTAAGATAGATAGTGTGGCTGCTCTTTCTTCTGAGATAGATAATGAGGCTGCTTCTTCTCCCATGAAGTTTCTTCTTCTTGGGCGAGGTCCGGCTGGTCTCGATCACACTACTGCTACGTACTGCTGCCGCTTTTGCGTCTAACCATGCGCATGTGACCAACTACGTACTATCTGTGCAGGGAATTTCAACCAGATCCACAGACCATGGGTATCCTAAAACTATCTATCTCATCTCTTAGTAATTTGTGAATTTTTTCTAAAGATGGAATAAGTGAATTTGAAGCGTCGGGGTGGTAAAATTTTGACTCCAGCAAGAGAAAGTAAGTACTCACGTGGCTGGCAAAGGGATGCATGGATCGGACTTCGCAGAGCTGGGACCAAATTAACACCTCTATATACACGCTCGACTAACAACACTAATTTGACGAGAATACCCCGAGTCAGATTCACGCACCTCTAGGACTATTGGATCCCAAACAAATGAAGGGCTTGGATGCTCTACACGAGTAAATATGATATATACCTTAATGCCGCTCTTTTTTCTTTACTGTGTTTTTTTCTTCATCTCATCACTCTCTAAGACTATAAGGGTGATAATGATAGCCCATTCTTCCATAGTGTATTTTCTTAAAAATACACAAACGCCGCAACGCACGCCTTCATGTTCTAGTATTTCAGAAAGCTCATAGAAAGTGGGCCCCATCTAAGATCTCTCTTGTCTTCTAGAGAAAGGTTGTAATTAGTGCAGCGGTACTAGCAGGGAATAATAGTTTGGTACACAAGGTACGTCGCAAGTATAAGGGTATAATTTCTACATCTCACCGATTTTCTCTAATAGAGCACATGGTATACTCATGTATCCATTTTTCTTTTGTAAGAAGCAAACTTGGAACGCTACACTACTGGACAAATCTTGCTTCCTGAGTGCACGGTCAAAATAATTAGCGGATCTGCAAGAAATAGTAAAAAGGTAGGGAAGTCAAGACACGTCACACTTGCAGCTTTGCCTCAACAGTGGCCTCATGTTTGCTCTCTTGTGAGAGACTCCGTGCAATCATCATCTGAGGCAGAAGTGAACGCATGCGAGTCGTCCTACGCAAATATGGCACGACATGCCGGCAGGGCGAGGCATCGGGCACAGGCTGCGGCAGCCCTTGCGGTGGACGTTGGCAACGCGGAGTCGCACTCTCCAGTGTTGCGTATGGTGCCCAACAACGCTGGGTGGCACAACCCCGAAATGGTTTATGTCATCGCCTCTGACCGCGACAAATCCAACATTGACATCACGTGCACCAACGACAAGCTCCTAGGATGAAGAGTAGGACAAGGGAGATGTGGCGGGGAATCGAGTCCCGTGAGCCGGTGTGTGTTCCATGTCCTGCTCTACCTCGCCAGCGCACCAACTCTTCGAGGGGCACCGCCATCCACGGGTTATGGACAGGGCGGAGCCAAACGCCTTGTGCCCAATTAGTTTTATGTTGCATCTAATAATACGGAATTGATGATCACTGTTCACGTATGCGCCCGGGCGCGACCGCATGCCAGGATTTTGATGTTTCTGGTTGTAGATGCTATAAATACTTACTGGTCGTCAGATGGGCCCACACGACAAGTATGGTAAGTAGATCGCAAATTCTTATTTATTTGGAAAACCAGTATGCATACATAGTAAGTCGGGTCGAAACCCATACATATGGCTAGTACGACAGATTATTTATGCAACACTTATATTTTATTGGTGACGTAGGTGCGCTGATACACCTGTCAGAGTATGAGCCTGCCTGCAGCCTGCACTCATTGAGCCCACCAGCGAGGCCGAGGCCGATCAGACCGTTCCAAAGGCCACCAGGCAAACCAGGTTGGGGATGCGGGCCATGCCACAGATGCCGAGCACGGAATTGACGCCATCGGGAATGCCGCCGACAAGGCCACCACCTAGCTGGAAGCCCAAGCAGAGACAGTCGGCAGGGCTCCTCTCCCATGGATCCGATGGCAGCACCGGTTCTTGTCGGCCGGGCTTGTCCTCCCCGGTTGAAGTTTAAGACACACACCAAGCGCGATTGCGCCATTCAAAGTGCAATTGCCACCGCGAGTGGCCGGTGCCGGTGCCATTGCCGGTGAAGGCGGCATGCTCTGGCCACGTGCTTGGACAGAAGCCAGGGCCAGGAGGATCGCGGCTAGGAGGAGGATGCGAGAGGACGCCATGGGTTTGGTGTTGGTGGTGGCTAACTGGCTATTGTTGTTGATGTTTGGTTGCAGCGGCTGTGTAGACAAGCAAGTCGATGTTGGTGCCTATGCGGACTGGGAAGCATCAATTTATAGGATGTATCTGAAGTTGTTTCGCTGAGGCGATTAGTGCTCTCGTGCGTACATATTTTGACTTGTTTTGGTGGATTAGTACAAGCAAGAAATAATACTTTGGTACCTAAGGTACGTTGCAAGTATAAGCATAGAATTTCTACATTCCCACCGATTTTCTCTAATAGAGCACATGGTATACTCATGTAGCCTCAGCCTCAACCTCAAGCGCGGCCGCCAGTTCCTCCCATTGCCGCCGCCACCGCGTCGCTGGAGCAGGCCGGCGACTTGGTGGCGCGGAGCAGAGATCCACAGGCGGGAGCGGCGGCTGCTCCAATCGATCGAGAAACTGGCATCAAAGCTAGCTAGAGATTATTTTCAGATGTGATGGTATCTTTCATACTTCCTCCGTCCCAAAATAAGTGTCTTGAGCTTAGCAGAAATTTATACTAGAGCTAGTACAAAGTTGAGACACTTAGACACTTATTTTGAGACGGATGGAGTGTTTGAAGATGAATATACACTGCTTGAAACATGAAAGCATTGCCGTGTCAGATTTGACGCAGAAAAAGGAAAAAAAAGGTAAAAAAAAATAATCATCAAATAAGAGCACACACAGAAAGATGTTTCTCGGACCAAAACCCTAAACCCTAAATAATAAAACGTTTTTTGTACCACCTATGTACTAAAATATATAAGACGTTTTTGTAGTCCAATTCGAACTGCAAAAACGTCTTATATTTTGGTGAATTTTTGCAGTCCAATTAACTGTAATGCACCGTATATAGGGGGAGAAAACCATCTTAGATGGACTGAATTTTCACAGAAAACATGAAAGATGAAAACTAAAGATATAATTTCTCTCAACAATTTGTTTGCTTAAGTACACACAAGAAGAAAACGGAGCAATGTATATAGCAGCGTACAGGATTGTAAATGGGAACAAACAAACAACAAACATAGCTATAATCCTCAATGGAAATTGTTAGACTTCGTATTGTAGCCCAACTATGTAAACCATACCTTATTGGTATTGGACTTGTATGTCATCATTATATATAAATGTGATAGGCCACCCCTTTGAGGGTTGAGCTAGTTCCCCCAAAACCTACGTTTTACATGGTATCGAGTCTAACCTAGGTCCTCCATCTCCACCCCACCCGCCGCCGCCGCCGCCGCACCAAAACCCTAAACCCTAGGGCTGCCGCCGCCGACGCCATGACCGCTTCCGCTTCGAGCGCCGCCAGCTCCGGGTCTATCCCTCCGACGCTTGCCGCCCTCCTCAACCTCCCACCTCGCCCCTAGCTCCGTCAGTGCCTCAGTTCTTCGGCACCACCACCGTCGGCTCAATGTTTTCAGCGCCGATCCCACAGTCACCGCCCGCGACGGCCTCAGCACCAGTCGCGCCGCCGCCGCCCGCGATGGCCTCCTCTGGATCCTCCTCGACACTCGCCATCATCTCGGCGACCTCGGGGGAGACGCTGCCCCCGGAGCCACCCGCGGCCTCGCTCACGGCACCACCCGCGGCCGTGTCCCGATCGTCCCCGCGCCGCCACCTGCGGCATCAGTCGCGGTCGTGGATCCTGTCACGGCTCCGCCGCCAATCGTCCCTACTGCTGGCGCAATCACGCCCACCGGGCCGTTCCACTTCGACAACTTGATCGCCATACGACTCATCCAGACAACTACTTGTTCTGGCGCGCCAAGGTCCTACCGCTGCTATGCAGCCGGCCTCTCCTCGGGTTTGTTGATGGTTTGCTACCGTGTCCTCCGCAGGTCATCCCTACCGTCCGCGGCCCGGCCATCAACCCGGAACACCGTATGTGGGTGCAGCAGGACCGGGCGATCCTCTCTGCCATCCAGGGTTCCCTCGGCGACGGGGTCGCTGGCCTTTGTCTCTTCGCCGCCACCTCCATGGACGCCTGGACGACCCTCCGCAGGTCATCCCTACCGTCCACGGCCCGGCCATCAACCCGGAACACCGTATGTGGGTGCAGCAAGACCAGGCGATCCTCTCTGCCATCCAGGGTTCCCTCGGCGTCGGGGTCGCTGGCCTTTGTCTCTTTGCCGCCACCTCCATGGACGCCTAGATGACCCTGGAGCACGCCTTTGCCTAGGTCTCTACCTCCCGCTCGATGGCCCTTCGCAGCGAACTCGCCGACATCAAGAAGCTGGACTCCTCCGCTACAACCTACTTCAACAAGATGAAGGTGCTGGCGGACACGCTCACCTCTATTGGTCGGCCACTTAGCGACGAGGAGTTCGCCGGCTTCGTCATCAAAGGCCTCGACACCGACTACGACAACCTCGCCGAGGCCGTCCACAACGCCAAGCCAGCGATGCCTCCTCACAAGCTCTACTCACGTCTCCTCTTCACCGAGCAACGCGTCAAGGCTCGTCGCTCCTCCACCACCATCACCGCCCAGTCGACGGCCTTTTGGTCCTCTCGTGGCCAGCACCCACCTGCCCCGTCACCTGGCAAGACAGCCCCGCCCCCTGCATTGACCCTGGGTGGGGGCCCTAACACTAGGGTGGTGTGCCAGCTATGTGATCGTGAACGCCATGTCACCTCCAAGTGTCACCACCGCTTTCAAAGGAGCTTCCTTGGCATCGGCAACGACGGCAAGGGCAATGAGCGCCAGTTTGCCATGGCAGACTTTGGTCCTCCCGCCGCCATCCCGGCTGCCCACATCGCTGCCGCCCCATCTGCCCACATCGCCGCCAAGGGCAAGGACCCGTGCGTCGAGCAGGGATACACCACCATCCTACCCTGTTGATCCAGCCTGGTACATGCACACCGGCGCTACGGATCACATGACGAACGAGCTCAACAAACTCTCCACCTACCAGCCTGATGTCTACTACACAACCTTCTTCTTGTAGACGTTGTTGGTGTTGGGGAACGTAGTAATTTCAAAAAAATTCCAACGCACACGCAAGATCATGGTGATGCATAGCAACGAGAGGAGAGAGTGTTGTCTACGTACCCTCGTAGACCGAAAGCGGAAGCGTTAGCACAACGCGGTTGATGTAGTCGTATGTCTTCACGATCCGACCGATCAAGTACCGAACGCACGGCAATTCCCAGTTCAGCACACGTTCAGCCCGATGACATCCCTCGAACTCCGATCCAGCCGAGTGTTGAGGGAGATTTTCGTCAGCACGACGGCGTGGTGATGATGATGATGTTCTACCGACGTAGGGCTTCGCCTAAGCGCCGCTACAGTATTATCGAGGTTGACTATGGTGGAGGGGGCACCGCACATGGCTAAAAGATCAAACAGTTCAATTGTTCTGTCTATGGGGTGCCCCCTGCCCCCATATATAAAGGAGCAAGGGGGGGGGTGCGGCCGGCCATAGGAGGAGGTGCGCCGGAGGAGTCCTACTCCCACCGGGAGTAGGACTCCCCCCTTTTCTTGTTGGAAATATGCCCTAGAGGCAATAATAAAATGGTTATATTATTATATTTCCTTCTCCATGGTAATTGTCTATTGTTCATGCTATAATTGTGTCATCCGGAAATCATAATACATGTGTGAATACATAGACCACAACATGTCCCTAGTGAGCCTTTAGTTGACTAGCTCCTTGATCAACAGATAGTCATGGTTTCCTGACTATGGACATTAGATATCATTGATAACAGGATCACATCATTAGGAGAATGATGTGATGGACAAGACCCAATCCTAAGCATAGCACAAGATCATGTAGTTCGTTTGCTAAAGCTTTTCCAACGTCAAGTATCTTTTCCCTAGACCATGAGATTGTGCAACTCCCGGATACCGTAGGAGTGCTTTGGGTGTACCAAACATCACAACGTAACTGGGTGGCTATAAAGGTATACTACAGGTATCCCCGAAAGTATCTGTTGGGTTGACACCGATCGAGACTGGGATTTGTCACTCCGTATGACGGAGAGGTATCTCTGGGCCCACTCGGTAATGTATCATCGTAATGAGCTCAATGTGACCGAGTGTTTGGTCACGGGATCATGCATTTTTGTACGAGTAAAGTGACTTGCCGGTAACGAGATTGAACGAGGTATTGGGATACCGACGATCGAATCTCGATGAAAAGGGTCCTTATGAAGGGTAAATAGAAATTGGCATATCACGTTGTGGTTTTGGCGTAGGTAAGAAACATTCTTGCTAAGAAACCTATAGCAGCCACGTAAAAATTTGCAACAACAATTAGAGGACGTCTAACTTGTTTTTGCAGCATATGCCGTGTGATGTGATATGGCCAAAAGGATGTGATGAATGATATATGTGATGTATGAGATTGATCATCTTCTTGTAATAGGAATCATGACTTGCATGTCGATGAGTATGACAACCGGCAGGAGCCATAGGAGTTGTCTTAATTTATTCATGACATGCGTGTCAACATAAATGTCATGTAATTACTTTACTTTATTACTAACCGTTAGCTATAGTAGTAGAAGTAATAGTTGGTGAGACAACTTCATGAAGACATGATGATGGAGATCATGATGATGGAGGTCATGGTGTCATGCCGGTGACGATGATGATCATGGCGCCCCGAAGATGGAGATCAAAAAGGAGCAAAATGGTATTGGCCATATCATGTCACTATTTGATTGCATGTGATGTTTATCATGTTTTTACATCTTATTTGCTTAGAACGATGGTATCATAAATAAGATGATCCCTCGCAATAATTTCAAGAAAGTGTTCCCCCTAACTGCGCACCGTTGCTAAGGTCCGTTGTTCCGAAGCACCACGTGATGATCGGGTGTGATAGGTTCTAACATTCGCATACAACGGGTGTAAGCCAGATTTACACACGCAATACACTTAGGTTTACTTGACGAGCCTAGCATGTACAGACATGGCCTCGGAACACGGTAGACCGAAAGGTCGAACATGAGTCGTATAGAAGATATGATCAACATGAAAATGTTCACCGATGATGACTAGTCTGTCTCACGTGATGATCGGACACGGCCTAGTTGACTCAAATCATGTATCACTTAGATGACTAGAGGGATGTCTATCTGAGTGGGAGTTCATTAAATAATTTGATTAGATGAACTTAATTATCATGAAGATAGTCTAAAAATCTTTGCAATATGTCTTGTAGATCAAATGGCCCACGCTAATGTTGCCCTCAACTTCAACGCGTTCCTAGAGAAAACCAAGCTGAAAGACGTTAGCAGCAACTACACAGACTGGGTCCGTAACCTGAGGATTATCCTCATAGCTGCCAGGAAAGCATATGTCCTTGAAGCACCGCTAGGTGAAGCACCTGTTTTCCCAACAGAACAAGACGTTATGAATGCTTGGCAGACGCGTAGTGATGATTACTCTCTGGTTCAGTGCGGCATGCTTTACAGCTTAGAACCAGGGCTCCAAAAGCGTTTTGAGCAACACGGAGCATATGAGATGTTCCAAGAGCTGAAAATGGTTTTCCAACCTCATGCCCGGGTCGAGAGATATGAAGTCTCCGACAAGTTCTACAGTTGTAAAATGGAGGAGAACGGTTCTGTCAGCGAGCACATACTCAAAATGTCTGGGTTGCACAACCGCTTATCTCAGCTGGGAGTTAATCTCCCGGATGACGTGGTCGTTGATAGAATCCTTCAGTCGCTCCCACCTAGCTACAAGAGCTTTGTGATGAAATTCAATATGCAGGGGATGGAAAAGACCATTCCTGAGGTATATTCAATGCTGAAATCAGCGGAGGTGGAAATCAAAAAGGAACATCTAGTGTTGATGGTGAATAAAACCACTAAATTCAAAGGGTAAGTAGAACTTCAAGAAGGACGGCAAGGGAGTTGCCGCGCCCGGTAAGCCAGTTGCCGGGAAGAAGCCAAAGAGTGGACCCAAGCTTGAAACTGAGTGCTTTTATTGCAAGGGAAACGGTCACTGGAAGCGGAACTGCCCCAAGTACTTAGCGGATAAGAAGGCCGGCAATACCAAAGGTATATGTGATATACATGTTATTGATGTGTACCTA
The DNA here is from genome assembly GCA_032464435.1 of Aegilops umbellulata. Lineage (NCBI taxonomy): Eukaryota > Viridiplantae > Streptophyta > Magnoliopsida > Poales > Poaceae > Aegilops > Aegilops umbellulata. The sequence goes on from CP136057.1 coordinate 661,062,019, forward strand.
ACCAGCGCTCGTAGTAGCTCCTGGGTATTTGATACAGGTACAGTTGCTCATATTTGTAACTCAAAACAGGAACTGCTAAATAACTGGAGACTGACGAAGGACGAGGTGATGATGCGCGTCGGGAATGGTTCCAAGGTCGATGTGATCGCCGTCGGCACGCTACCTCTACATTTACCTACGGGATTAGTTTTAAACCTCAATAATTGTTATTTAGTGCCAGCTCTGAGCATGAACATTGTATCAGGATCTCGTTTAATGCAAGATGGCTACTCATTTAAATCCGAGAATAATGGTTGTTCTATTTATATGAGAGATGGTCATGCCCCGCTGGTCAATGGTTTATTCTTAATGAATCTCGAACTAAATGTTACACATATTCATAGTGTGAATACCAAAAGATGTAAGGTTGATATTGATAGTCCCACATACTTGTGGCACTGCTGCCTTGGTCACATTGGTGTCAAATGCATGAAGAAGCTCCATGCAAATGGACTTTTGGAGTCTCTTGATTACGAATCATTTGACACATGCGAACCATGCCTCATGGGTAAAATGACCAAGACTCCGTTCTCCGGAACAATGGAGCGATCAACCAACTTATTGGAAATCATACATACTGATGTGTGCGGTCCAATGAGCGTTGAGGCTCGCGGTGGCTATCGTTATGTTCTCACCCTCACTGATGACTTAAGTAGATATGGGTATGTCTACTTAATGAAACACAAGTCTAAGACCTTTCAAAAGTTCAAGGAATTTCAGAGTGAGGTTGAGAATCAACGTGACAGGAAAATAAAGTTCTTACGATCAGATCGTGGAGGGGAATATTTGAGTCACGAATTTGGCACACACTTAAGGAAATGTGGAATCGTTTCACAACTCACGCCGCCTGGAACACGTCAGCGTAATGGTGTGTCCGAATGTCGTAATCGCACCTTATTGGATATGGTACGATCTATGATGACTCTTACCGATCTACCACTCTCATTTTGGGGCTATGCTTTAGAAACTGCCGCATTCACTTTAAATAGGGCTCCGTCGAAATCCGTTGAGACGACACCGTATGAATTATGGTTTGGGAAGAAACCTAAGCTGTCGTTTCTAAAAGTTTGGGGATGTGATGCTTATGTCAAGAAACTTCAACCTAAAAAGCTCGAACCCAAGTCGGAAAAATGCGTCTTCATAGGATACCCTAAGGAAACCATTGGGTATACCTTCTACCTCAGATCCGAAGGCAAGATCTTTGTTGCCAAGAACGGATCCTTTCTAGAGAAAGAGTTTCTCTCAAAAGAAGTAAGTGGGAGGAAAGTGGAACTTGCTGAAGTACTGCCTCTTGAAGCGGAAAGTAGCGCAGCTCAGGAAAATGTTCCTGTGGTGCCTACACCGACTAGAGAGGAAGTTAATGATGATGACAAAGGTACTTCGGATCAAGTTGCTACTGAACTTCGTAGGTCCATGAGGACACGTTCCACACCAGAATGGTATGGCAACCCTGTCCTGGAAATCATGTTGTTAGACAACAGTGAACCTTCGAACTATGAAGAAGCGATGGCGGGCCCAGATTCCAACAAATGGCTTGAAGCCATGCAATCCGAGATAGGATCCATGTATGAAAACAAAGTATGGACTTTGACTGACTTGCCCGATGATCGGCGAGCCATAGAAAATAAATGGATCTTTAAGAAGAAGACATACGCGGATGGTATGTGACCATCTATAAGGCTCGGCTTGTCGTTAAGGGTTATCGACAAGTTTAAGGGATTGACTACGATGCGACTTTCTCACCCGTAGCGAAGCTGAAGTCCGTCCGAATCATGTTAGCAATTGTGCATTCTATGATTATGAGATATGGCAAATGGACGTCAAAACGGCATTCCTTAACGGCTTTCTTAAGGAAGAATTGTATATGATGCAGCCGGAAGGTTTTGTCGATCCTAAGAATGCTAACAAGGTATGCAAGCTCCAGCGCTCCATCTATGGGCTGGTGCTAGCATCTCGGAGTTGGAACATTCACTTTGATGAAATGATCAAAGCATTTGGGTTTACGCAGACTTATGGAGAAGCCTGTGTTTACAAGAAAGTGAGTGGGAGCTCTGTAGCATTTCTCATATTATATGTGGATGACATACTATTGATGGGAAATGATATAGAATTCTTGGAAAGCTTAAAGGCCTACTTGAACAAGTGTTTTTCAATGAAGGACCTTGGAGAAGCTGCTTATATATTTGGCATCAAGATCTATAGAGATAGATTGAGACGCCTCATTGGTCTTTCACAGAGCACGTACCTTGACAAGATATTGAAGAAGTTCAATATGGATCAGTCAAAGAAGGGGTTCTTGCCTGTATTACAAGGTGTGTGATTGAGCACGGCTCAATGCCCGACCACGGCAGAAGATAGAGAAAAGATGAGTGTCATCCCCTATGCCTCGGCCATAGGGCCTATTATGTATGCCATGCTGTGTACCAGACCTGATGTAAACCTTGTCGTAAGTTTGGTAGGAAGGTACCAAAGTAATCCCGGCATGGAACACTGGACAGCGGTCAAGAATATCCTGAAGTACCTGAAAAGGACTAAGGATATGTTTCTCATTTATGGAGGTGACGAAGAGCTCGTCGTAAAGTGTTGCGTCGATGCTATCTTCGACACAGATCTGGATGACTCTAAGTCACAAACCAGATACGTGTATATATTGAATGGTGGGGCAGTTAGCTGGTGCAGTTGCAAGCAAAGCGTTGTGGCGGGATCTACATGTGAAGCGGAATACATGGCAGCCTCGGAGGCAATACAAGAAGCAATCTGGGTGAAGGAGTTCATTACCGACCTAGGAGTTATTCCCAATGCGTCGGGCCCGATGACTCTCTTCTGTGACAAAACTGGAGCTATTGCCCTTGCCAAGGAGCCCAGGTTTCACAGGAAGACCAGGCACATCAAGCGTCGCTTCAACTTCATTCGTGAAAATGTTCAAAATGGAGACATAGATATTTGTAAAGTACATACGGACCTGAATGTCACAATCCGTTGACTAAACCTCTCCCTCGAGCAAAACATGATCAACACCAGAACTCTATGGGTGTTCGATTCATCACAATGTAACTAGATTATTAACTCTAGTGCAAGTGGGAGACTGTTGAAAATATGCCCTAGAGGCAATAATAAAATGGTTATTATTATATTTCCTTGTTCATGGTAATTGTCTATTGTTCATGCTATAATTGTGTTATCCGGAAATCGTAATGCATGTGTGAATACATAGACCACAACATGTCCCTAGTGAGCCTCTAGTTGACTAGCTCGTTGATCAACACATAGTCATGGTTTCCTGACTATGGACATTAGATGTCATTGATAACGGGATCACATCATCAGGAGAATGATGTGATGGACAAGACCCAATCCTAAGCATAGCACAAGATCGTGTAGTTCGTTTGCTAAAGCTTTTCCAATGTTAAGTATCTTTTCCTTAGACCATGAGATTGTGCAACTCCCGGATACCGTAGGAGTGCTTTGGGTGTACCAAACGTCAAAACGTAACTGGGTGGCTATAAAGGTATACTACAGGTGTCCCCGAAAATATCTGTTGGGTTGACACGGATCGAGACTGAGATTTGTCACTCCGTATGATGGAGAGGTATCTCTGGGCCCACTCGGTAATGCATCATCATAACGAGCTCAATGTGACGAAGTCTTTGGTCACGGGATCATGCATTACGGTACGAGTAAAGTGACTTGCCGGTAACGAGATTGAACGAGGTATTGGGATACCGACGATCGAATCTCGGGCAAGTAACGTACCGACTGACAAAGGGAATTGTATACGGGATTACTTGAATCCTCGACATCGTGGTTCATCCGATGAGATCATCAAGGAGCATGTGGGAGCCAACATGGGTATCCAGATCCTGCTGTTGGTTGTTGACCGGAGAGTCGTCTCGGTCATGACTGCATCTCTCCCGAACCCGTAGGGTCTACACACTTAAGGTTCAGTGACGCTAGGGTTGTAGAGATATTAGTATGCAGTAACCCAAAGGTTGTTTGGAGTCCCGTATGAGATCCCGGATGTCACGAGGAGTTCCGGATTGGTCCGGAGGTAAAGATTTGTATATGGGAAGTCCAGTTTCGGACACTGGGAAAGGTTTGGGGGTCATCGGTATTGTACCGGGACCACCAGAAGGGTCCCGGGGGTCCACCGGGTGGGGACACCTATCCCGGCGGGCCTCATGGGCTGAAGTGGGAGGGGAACCAGCCCTGGTGGGCTGGTGCGCCCCCCTTGGGCCTCCCCCTGCGCCTAGGGTTGGAAACCCTAGGGGTGGGGGCGCCCCACTTAGCTTGGGGGGCAAGTTCCCCCGCTTGGCCGCCACTCCCCCCCCCATCTAGATCGGATCTAGAGGGGCCGACGCCCCCCAGGGCCCCTATATAAAGAAGGGGGGAGGGCTGCGCACCCCTGCTCCTGGCGCCTCCCTCTCCCTCCGTAACACCTCTCCCTCTCGCTGAGCTTGGCGAAGCCCTGCCGAGATCGCCGCTATTTCCACCACGACGCCGTCGTGCTGCTGGATCTCCATCAACCTCTCCCTCCTACTTGCTGGATCAAGAAGGAGGAGACGTCTTCCCCAACCGTACTTGTGTTGAACGCGGAGGTGCCGTCTATTCGGCACTTGGTCATCGGTGATTTGGATCACGACGAGTACGACTCCATCACCCCCGTTCTCTTGAACGCTTTCGCTCGCGATCTACAAGGGTATGTAGATGCATTCCCTTCTCCCTCGTTGCTAGATGACTCCATAGATTGATCTTGGTGATGCGTAGAAAATTTTAAAATTCTGCAACGATCCCCAACATTTCCTAGTTGGATTAGGACTTGGGAGGGGGGAGGAGTGGAGGAGAAGGAAGGAAGGGGGAGCGCCGCCCCCCTCTCCTTGTCCTATTCAGACTAGGGGGAGGGGCGCGCGGCCAGCCCTTGCCTCCTCTCCTCTCTTCAACCTAGGCCCATTAAGGCCCATTAAGCTCCCGGGGGTTCCAGTAACCTCTCCGGTACTCCGGTAAAATCATATTTTCACCCGGACCACTTCCGATATCCAAACATAGGCTTCCAATATATCAATCTTCATGTCTCGACCATTTCGAGACTCCTCGTCATGTCCGTGATCACATCCGGGACTCCGAACAACCTTCGGTACATCAAAATATATAAACTCATAATAACTGTCATCGTAACATTAAGCGTGCGGACCCTACGGGTTCGAGAACTATGTAGACATGACCGAGACACGTCTCCTTTCATTAACCAATAGCGGAACCTGTATGCTCATATTGGCTCCCACATATTCTACGAAGATCTTTATCGGTCAAACCGCATAACAACATATGTTGTTCCCTTTGTCATCGGTATGTTACTTTCCCGAGATTCGATCGTCGGTATCTCAATACCTAGTTCAACCTCGTTACCGGCAAGTCTCTTTACTCGTTCCGTAATACATCATCCTGAAACTATCTCATTTGTTGCAATGCTTGCAAGGCTTAAGTGACGTGCATTACCGAGAGGGCCCAGAGATACCTCTCCGACAATCGGAGTGACAAATCCTAATCTCGAAATACGCCAACCCAACAAGTACCTTCGGAGACACATGTAGAGCACCTTTATAATCACGCAGTTACGTTGTGATGTTTGGTAGCACACAAAGTGTTCCTCCGGTAAAAGGGAGCTGCATAATCTCATAGTCATATGAACATGTATAAGTCATGAAGAAAGCAATAGCAACATACTAAACGATCGTGTGCTAAGCTAACGGAATGGTTCATGTCAATCACATCATTCTCCTAATGATGTGATCCCGTTAATCAAATGAGAACTCATGTCAATGGCTAGGAAACATAACCATCATTGATCAACGAGCTAGTCAAGTAGAGCCATACTAGTGACACTATGTTTGTCTATGTATTCACACATGTATTACGTTTTCGGTTAATACAATTCTAGCATGAATAATAAACATTTATCATGATATAAGGAAATAAATAATAACTTTATTATTGCCTCTAGGGCATATTTCCTTCAGTTGGGCCTCCAAGTGCAGAGGTTTGTAGGACTGTAGCAAATTTCCCTCAAGTGGATGACCTAAGGTTTATCAATCTGTGGGAGGCGTAGGATGAAGATGGTCTCTCTCAAGCAACCCTGCAACCAAATAACAAAGAGTCTCTTGTGTCCCCACACACCCAATACAATGGTAAATTGTATAGGTGCACTAGTTCGGCGAAGAGATGGTGATACAAGTGCAATATGGGTGGTAGATATAGGTTTTTGTAATCTCAAAATATAAAAACAGCAAGCTAACTAATGATAAAAGTGAGCGTAAACGGTACTGCAATGCTAGGAAACAAGGCCTAGGGTTCATACTTTCACTAGTGCAAGTTCTCTCAACAATAATAACATACTTGGATCATATAACTATCCCTCAACATGCAATAAAGAGTCACTCCAAAGCAACTAATAGCGGAGAACAAACGAAGAGATTATGGTAGGGTACGAAACCACCTCAAAGTTATTCTTTCCAATCAATCCATTGGGCTATTCCTATATGTGTCACAAATAGCCCTAGAGTTCGTCTAGAATAACACCTTAAGACACAAATCAACCAAAACCCTAATGTCACCTAGATATTCCAATGTCACCTCAAGTATCCGTGGGTTGATTATACGATATGCATCACACAATCTCTGATTCATCTATTCAAACCAACACAAAGTACTTCAAAGAGTGCCCCAAAGTTTCTACCGGAGAATCAAGACAAAAACGTGTGCCAACCCCTATGCATAGGTTCATGGGCGGAACCCGCAAGTTGATCACCAAGACATACATCAAGTGAATCACGTGATATCCCATTGTCACCACAGATACGCATGGCAAGACATACATCAAGTGTTCTCAAGTCATTAAAGACTCAATCCGATAAGATTACTTCAAAGGGAAAACTCAATCCATTACAAGAGAGAAGTGGGGGAGAAGCAACATAAGATCCAACTATAATAGCAAAGCTCGCGATACATCAAGATCGTGCCAAATCAAGAACATGAGAGAGAGAGAGAGATTGAACACATAGCTACTGGTACATACCCTCAGCCCCAAGGGTGAACTACTCCCTCCTCGTCATGGAGAGCGTCGGGATGATGAAGATGGCCACCGGTGAGGGTTCCCCCTCCGACAGGGTGCCGGAACAGGGTCCCGATTGACTTTTGGTGGCTACAGAGGCTTGCGGCGGCGGAACTCCAGATCTATTCTCTTCCCCGATGTTTTTAGGGTATATGGGTATATATAGGTGGAAGAAGTACGTCGGTGGACCTACGGGCTGTCCACGAGGCAGGGGGCGCGCCCTAGGGGGGTGGGTGCTCCCCCCACCCTCGTGGGCAGACCGGGACTCCCCCGGTGCAACTCCGGTACTCCGTGGGCTTCTTCTAGTCCAAAAACAGGTTCCGTGGAGTTTCGGGTCAATTGGACTCCGTTTGATACTCCTTTTCTTCGAAACACTGAAATAGGCAAAAAACAACAATTCTGGGCTGGGCCTCCGGTTAATAGGTTAGTCCCAAAAATAATATAGAAGTGGATAATAAAGCCCAATATTGTCCAAAACAGTAGATAATATAGCATGGAGCAATAAAAAATTATAGATACGTTGGAGACGTATCAAGCATCCCCAAGCTTAATTCCTGCTCGTCCTCGAGTAGGTAAATGATAAAAAAGATAATTTTTGATGCGGAGTGCTAGTTGGCATAATTTCAATGTAATTCTTCTTAATTGTGGTATGAATATTCAGATCCGAAAGATTCAAGATAACAGTTCATATTGACATAAAAATAATAATACTTCAAGCATACTAACTAAGCAATTATGTCTTCTCAAAATAACATGGCCAAAGAAAGTTCATCCCTACAAAATCATATAGTTTAGTCATGCTCCATTTTCGTCACACAAGAATGCTCTCATCATGCACAACCCCGATGACAAGCCAAGCAATTGTTTCATACTTTAGTAATCTCAAACTTATAAACCTTCACGCAATACATGAGCGCGAGCCATGGATATAGCACTATGGGTGGAATAGAGTATAATGATGGGGGTTATGTGGAGAAGACAAAAAGGAGAAAGTCTCACATCAATGAGGCTAATCAATGAGCTATGGAGATGCCCATCAATTGATGTTAATGCAAGGAGTAGGGATTGCCATGCAACGGATGCACTAGAGCTATAAATGTATGAAAGCTCAACAAAATAAACTAACTGGGTGTGCATGCAACTTGCTTGCTCACGAAGACCTAGGGTACTTGAGGAGGCCCATTGTTGGAATATACAAGCAAAGTTCTATAATGAAAAGTTCCCACTAGTATATGAAAGTGACAAAACAAGAGACTCTCTATCATGAAGATTATGGTGCTACTTTGAAGCACAAGTGTGGTAAAAGGATAGTAACATTGTCCCTTCTCTCTTTTTCTCTCATTTTTTGGGCCCTCCCTTTTTTATGGCCTTTCTTTTTTGGGGGCCTTCTCTTTTTTATGGCCTTTTTCTCTTTTTTTTAATTTTTTTATTCCTCACTTGAGACAATGCTCTAGAAAATGATGATCATCACACTTCTATTTATTTACAACTGAATGATTACAACTCGATACTAGAATAAGGTATGCCTCTATATGAATGCCTCCGGCGGTGTATCGGGATATGCAATGAACCAAGAGTGACATGTATGAAAGAATTATGAACGGTGGCTTTGCCACAAATACAATGTCAACTACATGATCATGCTAAGCAATATGACAATGATGAACATGTCATGATGAACGGAATAGTGGAAAGTTGCATGGCAATATATCTCGGAATGGCTATGGAAATGCCATAATAGGTAGGTATGGTGGCTGTTTTGAGGAAGATATAAGGAGGTTTATGTGTGAAAGACCGTATCATATCATGAGGTTTGGATGCACCGGCGAAGTTTGCACAAACTCTCAATGTGAGAAAGGGCAATGCACGGTACCGAAGAGGCTAGCAATGATGGAAGGGTGAGAGTGCGTATTATCCATGGACTCAACATTAGTCATAAAGAACTCATATACTTATTGCAAAAATCTACAAGCCATCAAAAACCAAAGCACTACACGCATGCTCCTAGGGGGATAGATTGGTAGGAAAAGACCATCGCTCGTCCCCGACCGCCACTCATAAGGAAGACAATCAAAGAACACCTCATGTTTCAAATTTGTTACATAACGTTTACCATACGTGCATGCTACAGGACATGCAAACTTCAACACAAGTATTTCTCAAATTCACAACTACTCAACTAGCACGACTTTGATATTATCACCTCCATATCTCAAAACAATCATCAAGCATCAATCTTTTCTTAGTATCCAACACACTCATAAGAAAGCTTTTACTAGTCTTAAATACCTAGCATATTATGATTATTTAAGAAAATTACTATGCTATTTAAGACTCTCAAAATAATCTAAGTGATGCATGAGAGTTCAATAGTTTCTATAAAACAAATGCACCACTGTGCTCTAAAAGATATAAGTGAAGCACAAGAGCAATAATAAACTACTCCGAAAGATATAAGTGAAGGTTAATGAGTAGTTAAATAATTATGCAACTATGTGAAGATTATCTAACATTTAAGAATTTTAGATCTTGATACTTTATTCAAACAGCAAGCAAAGCTAAAGAAAATAAAAGGACACTCCAAGCAAAACACATATCATGTGGTGAATAAAAATATAGCTCCAAGTAAAGTTACCGATGAACGAAGACGAAAGAGGGGATGCCATCCGGGGCATCACCAAGCTTAGGCTCCTTGTTGTCCTTGAATATTACCTTGGCGTGCCTTGGGAATCCCCAAGCTTAGTCTCTTCCCACTCCTTATTCCATAGTCCTGTTGGAAATATGCCCTAGAGGCAATAATAAAAGCATTATTATTATATTTCCTTATTCATGATAATTGTCTTTATTCGTGCTATAATTGTGTTAACCGGAAATCGTAATACATGTGTGAATAACAGACAACAAACATGTCCCTAGTGAGCCTCTAGTTGACTAGCTCGTTGATCGACAGATAGTCATGGTTTCCTGACTATGGACATTGGATGTCATCGATAACGGGATCACATCATTAGGAGAATGATGTGATGGACAAGACCCAATCCTAAACATAGCATAAGATCACATAGTTCGTTTGCTAGAGTTATCCAATGTCAAGTATCCTTTCCTTAGACCATGAGATTGTGTAACTCCCGGATACCGTAGGAGTGCTTTGGGTATGCCAAACGTCACAACGTAACTGGGTGACTATAAAGGTATGCTATGGGTATCTCTGAAAGTATCTGTTGGGTTGACATGGATCGAGACTGGGATTTGTCACTCCGCTTGACGGAGAGGTATCACTGGGCCCTCTCGGTAATGCATCATCATATGAGCTCAAGGTGATCAAAGTGTTTGATCACAAGGATCATGCATTACGGAACGATAAAAGTGACTTGCCGGTAACGAGATTGAACGAGGTATTGGTATACCGACGATCGAATCTCGGGCAAGTAAAATACCGATTGACAAAGGGAATCGTATACGGGATTAATTGAATCCTCGACATCGTGGTTCATCCGATGAGATCATCGTGGAGTATGTGGGAGCCAACATGGGTATCCAGATCCCGCTGTTGGTTATTGCCCGAGAGCCGTCTCGGTCATGTCTGCATGTCTCCCGAACCCGTAGGGTCTACACACTTAAGGTTCGGTGACGCTAGGGTTGTGAAGATATGTATGTGCAGTAACCCGAATGTTGTTCGAAGTCCCGGATGAGATCCCGGACGTCACGAGGAGTTCCGGAATGGTCCGGAGGTAAAGAATTGTATATAGGAAGTGCTATTTTGGCCATCGGGACAAGTTTCGGTGTTATCGGTATTGTACCGGGACCACCGGAGGGGTCCCGGGGGTCCACCGGGGGGGTCCACCTGCCCCAGGGGGCCACATGGGCTATATGGGCCAAGGGCACCAGCCCCAAGAGGCCCATGCGCCAAGAGAGAAAAAAAAGGGGAGAGTCCTACAAGGGGAAGGCACCTCCGAGGTGCCTTGGGGAGGATGGACTCCTCCCCACCCTTGGCCGCACCCTTCCTTGGAGGAAGGGGCAAGGGCTGCGCCTCCCCCTCTCCCTTGGCCCTATATATAGTGGGGAAAAGGAGGAGCAAACCAACCCTATTGCCCTGGCACTCCCTCCTCCCTGCAACACCTCCTCCTCCTTCCGTAGTTGCTTGGCGAAGCCCTGCCGGAGTTCTGCTGCATCCACCACCACACCGTCGTGCTGGATCTTCCTCAACCTCTCCTTCCCCCTTGCTGGATCAAGAAGGAGGAGACGTCTCCCGTCCCGTACGTGTGTTGAACGCGGAGGTGCCGTCCGTTCGGTACTAGATCATCGGTGAATTGGATCACGGCAAGTACGACTACCTCATCCACGTTCACTCGAACGCTTCCGTTGCGATCTACAAAGTGGTATGTAGAGGCTATCTAATCTGAATACTCGTTGCTAGATGAACTCATAGATGGATCTTGGTGAAACCGTAGGAAAAATTTTAATTTTCTGCAACGTTCCCCAACAGTGGCATCATGAGCTAGGTCTATGCGTAGTTCTTCTTGCGCGAGTAGAACACAATTTGTTGTGGGCGTAGATGTTGTCAATTCTTCTTGCCGTTACTAGTCAATCTTGATTCAGCGGTATTGTGGGATGAAGCGGCCCGGACCAACCTTACACGTACGCTTACGTGAGACCGGTTCCACCGACTAACATGCACTAGTTGCATAAGGTGGCTGGCGGGTGTCTGTCTCTCCTACTTTAGTTGGATCGGATTCGATGAACAGGGTCCTTATGAAGGGTAAATAGAGATTGACAATTCACGTTGTGGTTATTACGTAGGTAAGAAAACGTTCTTGCTAGAACCCTAATTCAGCCACGTAAAAACTTGCAACAACAATTAGAGGACGTCTAACTTGTTTTTGCAGCAAGTGCTTTGTGATATGATATGGCCAAAGTTGTGATGAATGATGAATGATCTTTATGTGATGTATGAAATGTTCATGCTATTGTAATAGGAATCACGACTTGCATGTCGATGAGTATGACAACCGGCAGGAGCCATAGGAGTTGTCTTTATTTTTTGTATGACCTGCGTGTCATTGAGAATCGCCATGTAAGTTACTTTACTTTATTGCTAAACGCGTTAGCCATAGTAGTAGAAGTAATAGTTGGCGAGCAACTTCATGGAGACACGATGATGAAGATCATGATGATGAAGATCATGGTGTCAAGCTGGTGACAAGATGATCATGGAGCCCCAAGATGGAGATCGAAGGAGCTATGTGACATTGGCCATATCATGTCACGTTTATTATTTGATTGCATGTGATGTTTATCATGTTTTGCATCTTGTTTACTTAGGACGACGGTAGTAAATAAGATGATCCCTCATAATAATTTCAAGAAAGTGTTCACCCTAACTGTGCACCGTTGCTAAAGTTCGTCGTTCCGAAGCACCACGTGATGATCGGGTGTGATAGGTCCTTACGTTCGCATACAACGGGTGTAAGACAGATTTACACACGCAAAACACTTAGGTTGACTTGACGAGCCTAGCATGTACAGACATGGCCTCGGAACACAGAAGACCGAAAGGTCGAGCATGAGTCGTATAGAAGATACGATCAACATGAAGATGTTCACCGATGTTGACTAGTCCGTCTCACGTGATGATCGGACACGGCCTAGTTGACTCGGATCATGTAATACTTAGATGACTAGAAGAGGGATGTCTATCTAAGTGGGAGTTCATTAAATAATTTGATTAAATGAACTTTATTATCATGAACTTAGTCTAAATATTTACAATATGTCTTGTAGATCAAATGGCCAACGTAGTCCTCAATTTCAACGCGTTCCTAGAGAAAACCAAGCTGAAAGACGATGGTAGCAACTATACGGACTGGGTCCGAAACCTGAGGATTATCCTCATAGCTGCCAAGAAAGATTATGTCCTAAGAGCACCGCTGGGTGACGCACCTATTCTCCCTGCAGAACAAGACGTTATGAACGCTTGGCAGTCACGCTGCGATGATTACTCCCTCGTTCAGTGCGGCATGCTTTACAGCTTAGAGCCGGGGCTTCAAAAGCGTTTTGAGAGACATGGAGCATATGAGATGTTCGAAGAGCTGAAAATGGTTTTCCAAGCTCATGCCCAGGTCGAGAGATATGAAGTCTCCGACAAATTCTTTAGCTGTAAGATGGAGGAAAATAGTTCTGTCAGTGAACACATACTCAAAATGTCTGGGTTGCACAACCGCATGACTCAACTGGAAGTTAATCTCCCGGATGAAGCGGTCATTGACAGAATCCTCCAGTCGCTTCCACCTAGCTACAAGAGCTTTGTGATGAACTACAATATGCAGGGGATGGTAAAGACCATTCCTGAGGTATATGCTATGCTGAAATCAGTAGAGGTAGAAATCAAGAAGGAGCATCAAGTGTTGATGGTGAATAAAACCACTAAGTTCAAGAAGGGCAAGGGTAAAAAGAACTTCAAGAAGAACGGCAAGGAAGTTGCCGCGCCCGGTAAACAAGTTGCCGGGAAGAAGCCAAAGCATGGACCCAAGCCCGAGACTGAGTGTTTTTATTGCAAGGGAAGTGGTCACTGGAAGCGGAACTGCCCCAAATACTTAGCGGACAAGAAGGCCGGCAAAACCAAAGGTATATGTGATATACATGTAATTGATGTGTACCTTACCAGTACTCGTAGTAGCTCTTGGGTATTTGATACCGGTGCAGTTGCTCACATTTGTAACTCAAAGCAGGAGCTGCGGAATAAACGGAGACTGGCGAAGGACGAGGTGACGATGCGCGTCGGGAATGGTTCCAAGGTCGATGTGATCGCCGTCGGCACGCTACCTCTACATTTACCTACGGGATTAGTTTTAAACCTCAATAATTGTTATTTAGTGCCAAGTTTGAGCATGAACATTGTATCTGGATCTCGCTTAATTCGAGATGGCTACTCATTTAAATCCGAGAATAATGGTTGTTCTATTTATATGAGAGATATGTTTTATGGTCATGCTCCGATGGTTAATGGTTTATTCTTGATGAATCTCGTACGTGATGATACACATATTCATAGTGTGAGTACCAAAAGAGTTAAAGTTGATAACAATAGTCCCACATATTTGTGGCACTGCCGCCTTGGTCACATAGGTGTCAAACGCATGAAGAAGCTCCATACAGATGGACTTTTAGAGTCTCTTGATTATGAATCATTTGACACGTGCGAACCATGCCTCATGGGTAAAATGACCAAGACTCCGTTCTCAGGAACAATGGAGCGAGCAACCAACTTATTGGAAATCATACATACCGATGTGTGCGGTCCAATGAGTGTTGAGGCTCGCGGTGGCTATCGTTATGTTCTCACCCTCACTGATGACTTGAGTAGATATGGGTATGTCTACTTAATGAAACACAAGTCTGAGACCTTTGAAAAGTTCAAGGAATTTCAGAGTGAGGTTGAAAATCAACGTGATAGAAAGATCAAGTTTCTACGATCAGATCGTGGAGGAGAATACTTGAGCCACGAATTTGGCACACACTTAAGACAATGTGGAATAGTTTCACAACTCACGCCGCCTGGAACACCTCAGCATAATGGTGTGTCCGAACATCGTAATCGCACTCTATTAGATATGGTGCGATCTATGATGTCTCTTACCGATTTACCGCTATCTTTTTGGGGCTATGCTTTAGAGACTGCCGCATTCACTTTAAATAGGGCTCCGTCGAAATCCGTTGAGACGACACCGTATGAATTATGGTTTGGGAAGAAACCTAAGCTGTCGTTTCTGAAAGTTTGGGGATGCGATGCTTATGTCAAGAAACTTCAACCTGAAAAGCTCGAACCCAAGTCGGAAAAATGCGTCTTCATAGGATACCCTAAAGAAACTGTTGGGTATACCTTCTACCTCAGATCCGAAGGCAAGATCTTTGTTGCCAAGAATGGATCCTTTCTGGAGAAAGAGTTTTTCTCGAAAGAAGTAAGTGGGAGGAAAGTAGAACTTGATGAAGTGTTACCTCTTGAACCGGAAAATGGCGAAACTCAAGAAATCATTCCTGAGGTGCCTGCACCGACTAGAGAGGAAATTAATGATTATGATCAAGATACTTCTGATCAAGCTCCTACTGAAATTCGAAGGTCCACAAGGACACGTTCCGCACCAGAGTGGTACGGCAACCCTGTCTTGGAAATCATGTTGTTAGACAACGGTGAACCTTCGAACTATGAGGAAGCAATGGCGGGCCCGGATTCCGACAAATGGCTAGAGGCCATGAAATCCGAGATAGGATCCATGTATGAAAACGAAGTATGGACTTTGACTGACTTGCCCGTTGAACGGCGAGCCATAGAAAATAATTGGATCTTTAAGAAGAAGACAGACGCGGATGGTAATGTGACCATCTATAAAGCTCGGCTTGTCGCTAAGGGTTATCGACAAGTTCAAGGAATTGACTACGATGAGACTTTCTCACCGGTAGCGAAGCTGAAGTCCGTCCGAATCATGTTAGCAATTGCCGCATACTATGATTATGAGATATGGCAAATGGACGTCAAAACGGCATTCCTTAATGGTTTCCTTAAGGAAGAATTGTATATGATGCAGCCGGAAGGTTTTGTCGATCCTAAGAATGCTGACAAGGTGTGCAAGCTCCAACGCTCGATTTATGGGCTGGTGCAAGCATCTCGGAGTTGGAACATTCGCTTTGATGAGATGATCAAAGCGTTTGGGTTTACACAGACTTATGGAGAATCCTGTGTTTACAAGAAAGTGAGTGGGAGCTCTGTAGCATTTCTCATATTATATGTAGACAGCATACTTTTGATGGGAAATGATATAGAACTCTTGGACAGCATTAAGGCCTACTTGAATAAGAGTTTTTCAATGAAGGACCTTGGAGAAGCTGCTTATATATTAGGCATCAAGATCTATAGAGATAGATCGAGACGCCTCATAGGTCTTTCACAAAGCACATACCTTGATAAGATATTGAAGAAATTCAATATGGATCAATCTGAGAAAGGGTTCTTACCTGTGTTACAAGGTGTGAAATTGAGCTCAGCTCAATGTCCGACCACGGCAGAAGATATAGAAGAGATGAGTGTCATCCCCTATGCCTCAGCCATAGGTTCTATTATGTATGCCATGCTGTGTACCAGACCTGATGTAAACCTTGCCGTAAGTTTGGTAGGTAGGTACCAAAGTAATCCCGGCAAGGAACACTGGACAGCGGTCAAGAATATCCTGAAGTACCTGAAAAGGACCAAGGAAATGTTTCTTGTTTATGGAGGTGACGAAGAGCTCGTCATAAAAGGTTATGTCGACGCTAGCTTCGACACAGATCTGGATGACTCTAAGTCACAAACCGGATACGTGTATATTTTGAATGGTGGGGCAGTAAGCTGGTGCAGTTGCAAGCAAAGCATCGTGGCGGGATCTACATGTGAAGCGGAGTACATGGCAGCCTCGGAGGCAGCACATGAAGCAATTTGGGTGAAGGAGTTCATCACCGACCTCGGAGTCATACCCAATGCGTCGGGGCCAATCAAGCTCTTCTGTGACAACACTGGAGCTATTGCACTTGCAAAGGAGCCCAGGTTTCACAAGAAGACTAGGCACATCAAGCGTCGCTTCAACTCCATTCGTGAAAATGTTCAAGATGGAGACATAGAAATTTGTAAAGTGCACACGGATCTGAATATCGCAGATCCGTTGACTAAACCTCTCCCTAAGGCAAAACATGATCAGCACCAGAACTCTATGGGTGTTCGATTCATCACAATGTAACTAGATTATTGACTCTAGTGCAAGTGGGAGACTGTTGGAAATATGCCCTAGAGGCAATAATAAAAGCATTATTATTATATTTCCTTATTCATGATAATTGTCTTTATTCGTGCTATAATTGTGTTAACCGGAAATCGTAATACATGTGTGAATAACAGACAACAAACATGTCCCTAGTGAGCCTCTAGTTGACTAGCTCGTTGATCGACAGATAGTCATGGTTTCCTGACTATGGACATTGGATGTCATCGATAACGGGATCACATCATTAGGAGAATGATGTGATGGACAAGACCCAATCCTAAACATAGCATAAGATCGCATAGTTCGTTTGCTAGAGTTATCCAATGTCAAGTATCCTTTCCTTAGACCATGAGATCGTGTAACTCCCGGATAACGTAGGAGTGCTTTGGGTATGCCAAACGTCACAACGTAACTGGGTGACTATAAAGGTATGCTACGGGTATCTCTGAAAGTATCTGTTGGGTTGACATGGATCGAGACTGGGATTTGTCACTCCGCTTGACGGAGAGGTATCACCGGGCCCTCTCGGTAATGCATCATCATATGAGCTCAAGGTGATCAAAGTGTTTGATCACAAGGATCATGCATTACGGAACGAGAAAAGTGACTTGCCGGGAACGAGATTGAACGAGGTATTGGTATACCGACGATCGAATCTCGGGCAAGTAAAATACCGATTGACGAAGGGAATCGTATACGGGATTAATTGAATCCTCGACATCGTGGTTCATCCGATGAGATCATCGTGGAGTATGTGGGAGCCAACATGGGTATCCAGATCCCGTTGTTGGTTATTGCCCGAGAGCCGTCTCGGTCATGTCTGCATGTCTCCCGAACCCGTAGGGTCTACACACTTAAGGTTCGGTGACGCTAGGGTTGTGAAGATATGTACGTGCAGTAACCCGAATGTTGTTCGAAGTCCCGGATGAGATCCTGGACGTCACGAGGAGTTCCGGAATGGTCCGGAGGTAAAGAATTATATATAGGAAGTGCTATTTTGGCCATCGGGACAAGTTTCGGTGTTATCGGTATTGTACCGGGACCACCGGAGGGGTCCCGGGGGTCCACCGGGGGGTCCACCTGCCCCGGGGGGCCACATGGTCTGTAGGGGGTGCGCCTTGGCCTATATGGGCCAAGGGCACCAGCCCCAAGAGGCCCATGCGCCAAGAGAGAAAAAAAAGGGGAGAGTCCTACAAGGGGAAGGCACCTCTGAGGTGCCTTGGGGAGGATGGACTCCTCCCCACCCTTGGCCGCACCCTTCCTTGGAGGAAGGGGCAAGGTCTGCGCCTCCCCCTCTACCTTGGCCCTATATATAGTGGGGAAAAGGAGGAGCAAACCAACCCTATTGCCCTGGCACTCCCTCCTCCCTGCAACACCTCCTCCTCCTTCCGTAGTTGCTTGGCGAAGCCCTGCCGGAGTTCTGCTGCATCCACCACCACACCGTCGTGCTGGATCTTCCTCAACCTCTCCTTCCCCCTTGCTGGATCAAGAAGGAGGAGACGTCTCCCGTCCCGTACGTGTGTTGAACGCGGAGGTGCCATCCGTTCGGTACTAGATCATCGGTGAATTGGATCACGGCAAGTACGACTACCTCATCCACGTTCACTCGAACGCTTCCGTTGCGATCTACAAAGTGGTATGTAGATGCTATCTAATCTGAATACTCGTTGCTAGATGAACTCATAGATGGATCTTGGTGAAACCGTAGGAAAAATTTTAATTTTCTGCAACGTTCCCCAACAAGTCCATCGAATCTTTACCCAAAACTTGAAAACTTCACAACACAAAACTCAACAGAAAACTCGTAAGCTCCGTTAGCGAAAGAAAACAAAATACCACTTCAAGGTACTGTAATTAACTCATTATTTATTTATATTGGTGTTAAACCTACTGTATTCCAACTTCTCTATGGTTTATGAACTATTTTACTAGCCATAGATTCATCAAAATAAGCAAGCAACACAATGAAAACAGAATCTGTCAAAAACAGAACAGTCTGTAGTAATCTGTATCAAACGTATACTTATGGAGCTCCAAAAATTCTAAAATAAATTGGTGGACCTGAGGAATTTTTATAGTAATCATCTGCAAAAAGAATCAACTAAATAGCACTCTCCAGTAAAAGGTTGAAGATAATCTCGCGAGCGCTAAAGTTTCTGTTTTTTACAGCATGATCATAAAGACTTCACCCAAGTCTTCCCAAAGGTTCTACTTGGCACAAACACTAACTAAAAAACAAAAACACATCTAAAAATAAGCTATATGGATTATTTATTACTAGACAGAACCAAAAAGCAAGAAACCAAAATAAAATTGGGTTGCCTCCCAATAAGCGCTATCATTTAACGCCCCTAGCTAGGCATGATGGTTTCAATGATGCTCACATAAAAGATAAGAATTGAAATATAAAGAGAGCATAATGAAGAATATGACTAGAACATTTAAGTCTAACCCACTTCCTATGCATAGGGATTTTGTGAGCAAGCAACTTATGGGAACAATAATCAACTAGCATAGGAAGGCAAAACAAGCATAACTTCAAAACTTTAAGCACATAGAGAGGAAACTTGATATTATTGCAATTTCTACAAGCATATGTTCCTCCCTCATAATAATTTTGAATGAATTCAACAATATAACCATCACCTAAAGCATTCTTTTCATGATCTACAAGCATACAAAATTTACTACTCTCCACATAAGCAAAATTCTTCTCGTTCAGAATAGTGGGAGTATCATAAGAGACTTGAATACTATAAATTGTTTCCACATTAAAAGAGTAATGTTCAGAGAAAGGGTACTCATAATCATGACAAGTTTTATAAATATAATCATCACTACTCTTTATAGCATAAGTTTTATCACAATAATCATCATAAGTAGCAACTTTGTTCTCATCATAATCGATTGAAACCTCTTCCGAAATAGTGGATACATCACTAAATAAAGTCATGACCTCTCCAAATCCACTTTCATAAATATTATAAGATTCAACATCCTCCAAGATAGTGGGATCATTACTTCCTAAAGTTGATACTCTTCCAAACCAACTTTCATAAATATAATCATCATAAGTAGAAGGCATATGCTATCATCATAACAACTTTGCATATCAAAACTTGAGAGGCTAAAAATATCATCTTCATTAAGCATAGCACCCCCAAGATTGGGACAAACATTAGTTACAGCAAATATATTCTCAAATATGCCATTCTCATTAAACATAGCTTCCCCAACCTTGGGCCTTTTCATATCATAAGCATAATCACTCTCATCATTAATAGTATGGATAGCACCAATAGTATGGCAAACATTATTATATTCTTCCAAACAAGTGCCAAAAAGATTTTCAAGATCGTAAGAAGTATCATTATCTTCCCAATCATAATCATCACAACAAGCAATAGGCATAACGAGATCATTATCAAGTGCATCATCTTCCACAATTATTTTTGATTCATTTCGATGGGGCACAACAGTAATAGGAGCAACATTATTTGGGAGAGATATCTTTTTACCTCTCTTCCTTTTCCTTTTCGTCTTCTTCACCACATCATGTGTGGATTCAATCCTCTTTTTGTAACTCCTTATTGATGAGATTGGTTGAATAGAAGGCTCTTCCTCGTTACCTGATTAATCATAAGAAATAATAGGGGGATATTGGGAAGTCTCTTCCCTTTTGTTAGTATTCTCTTCATCCTCTATTTGTTTTCTTTTCTTTATGTACTTGGCAATATAAGGATTTTCAATGAAATTCACCGCACAATACATATAAATTTCTTCTAGATCAATATCGAGGAATTTCTTAAGGTTATATTCTGGAATATGCTTAGTTTGACGTTTCATTTCTTCATAACCCAAAAGCAAACTAAGTTCATTATGATGTGCAAGGGAAATCAAGTAATCACAATTTTTGGACACGATTCGATCATGAAACAATTTGCAATTGGTATTTAAATGACCATGTTCATTGCAAAGTTCACAAGTACGGTAAAGATATTTTAAATTTTCAGCACTCACATTTAGCCTTTCTTGGAACCATTTAGTTTCTAAATACTTATGCCTCTTGCAATATCTATCTTCCCTATTTGGTGTGTACTTGCAAACCCAATGCACTCCACAAAAATTGACATGTTTATAGGAGACATTTTCATCATAACTAGTGCAATCATCATTAGTACTAAGGATATTCAAAGAGTTCATACTAACAACATTGCAATCATTCTCATCATTCAAAGATTTAGTGCCAAACATTTTAATGCATTCTTCTTCTAACACTTTGGCACAATTTTCCTTTTCATCATACTCACGAAAGATATTAAAATGGCGAAGCCTATGTGGCAAACTTAATTCCATTTTTTAGTTTTCTTTTATAAAGTAAACTAGTGCTAAAACAAGAAACAAAAAGATTCGATTGCAAGATCTAAAGATATACCTTCAAGCACTCACCTCCCCGGCAACGGCGCTAGAAAAGAGCTTTATGTCTAGTACACAACCTTCTTCTTGTAGACGTTGTTGGGACTCCAAGTGCAGAGGTTTGTAGGACAGTAGAAAATTTCCCTCAAGTGGATGACCTAAGGTTTATCAATCCATGGGAGGCGTAGGATGAAGATGGTCTCTCTCAAGCAACCCTGCAACCAAATAACAAAGAGTCTCTTGTGTCCCAACACACCTAATACAATGGTAAATTGTATAGGTGCACTAGTTCGGCGAAGAGATGGTGATACAAGTGCAATATGGGTGGTAGATATAGCTTTTGTAATCTCAAAATATAAAAACAGCAAGCTAACTAATGATAAAAGTGAGCGTAAACGGTACTGCAATGCTAGGAAACAAGGCCTAGGGTTCATACTTTCACTAGTGCAAGTTCTCTCAACAATAATAACATACTTGGATCATACAACAATCCCTTAACATGCAACAAAGAGTCACTCCAAAGAAACTAATCGCGGAGAACAAACGAAGAGATTATGGTAGGGTATGAAACCACCTCAAAGTTATTCTTTCCAATCAATCCATTGGGCTATTCCTATAAGTGTCACAAACATCCCTAGAGTTCGTACTAGAATAACACCTTAAGACACAAATCAACCTAAACCCTAATGTCACCTAGATACTCCAATGTCACCTCAAGTATCCGTGGGTATGATTATACGATATGCATCACACAATCTCAGATTCATCTATTCAAACCAACACAAAGTACTTCAAAGAGTGCCCCAAAGTTTCTACCGGACAATCAAGATGAAAACGTGTGCCAACCCCTATGCATAGGTTCATGGGCGGAACCCGCAAGTTGATCACTAAGACATACATCAAGTGAGTCACGTGATATCCCATTGCCACCACAGATACGCATGGCAAGACATACATCAAGTGTTCTCAAGTCATTAAAGACTCAATCCGATAAGATTACTTCAAAGGGAAAACTCAATCCATTACAAGAGAGAAGAGGGGGAGAAGCAACATAAGATCCAACTATAATAGCAAAGCTCGCGATACATCAAGATCGTGCCAAATCAAGAACACGAGAGAGAGAGAGAGATTGAACACATAGCTACTGGTACATACCCTCAGCCCCGAGGGTGAACTACTCCCTCCTCGTCATGGAGAGCGTCGGGATGATGAAGATGGCCACCGGTGAGGGTTCCCCCCTCCGGCAGGGTGCCGGAACAGGGTCCCGATTGACTTTTGGTGGCTACAGAGGCTTGCGGCGGCGGAACTCCAGATCTATTCTCTTCCCCGAAGTTTTTAGGGTATATGGGTATATATAGGTGGAAGAAGTACATCGGTGGATCTCCGGGCTGTCGACGAGGCAGGGGGCGCGCCCCCCACCCTCGTAGGCAGCCCGGGACTCCCCTGGTGCAACTCCAGTACTCCGTGGGCTTCTTCTGGTCCAAAAACAGGTTCCGTGGAGTTTCGGGTCAATTGGACTCCGTTTGATATTCCGTTTCTTCGAAACACTGAAATAGGCAAAAAACAGCGATTCTATGCTGGGCCTCCGGTTAATAGGTTAGTCCCAAAAATAATATAAAAGTGGATAATAAAGCCCAATATTGTCCAAAACAGTAGATAATATAGCATGGAGCAATCAAAAATTATAGATATGTTGGAGACATATCACAACCCTACTACGGGCACGATCAGGTTCACACCGCCAACGGTGTAGGTATATCCATCTCTCATATTGGCCAAGCATCTCTTTTAACTAGTCATCCCTCTAGGCAGCTCCATATTTGTAATGTTTTACGGTTACCCTTGGTAACACGTAATCTTTTATCTGTCCCTAAGCTCACCCTTGATAATCCTGTCCTATGTGAATTTCGCCCTTTTAATCTTTTTGTTAAGGATCGAGCAACCCGGGACGTTCTGCTTAGTGGCCGCTTGAGCCAAGGCTTGTACCATTTGGAGGATCCATCCGCCCCGTGCGTCTTCAGCGGTGTTCGTGTGTCGCCTTCCCAGTGGCACTCTCGCTTTGGTCACCCCGCCACACCCATCGTTCACCACATAATCCACCGTCATGAGCTGCCATTAGTATCTAGATGTAAAGAGATGTCCGTGTGTGATGCATGTTAGCAAGGCAAGAGTCATCAGCTACCTTTTGTTTCATCTACTAGAGAAGTAAAAAACCCTCTTGAAATTGTGTTTTCTGATGTGTGCGGTCCAGCACAAACATCTGTTAGTGGTCACAACTATTATGTCAGTTTTGTTGATGCCTATAGTCGCTTCACTTGGCTTTATCTTCTTAAGCATAAATCTGATGTCTTTGATATATTCATACAGTTTCAATTGCATGTTGAACGTCTACTCAAGCATAAAATTATCCATGTTCAATCAGATTGGGGGGGGAGAATATCGCAACCTCAACACCTTCTTTAATAAGCTTGGGGTCTCTCATCGTTTATCATGCCCACATACACATCAGCAGAATGGCGCTGTTGAGTGCAAACATCGCCATATAATTGAGACCGGCCTCACACTTCTTGCTCATGCTTCCGTACCCTTTCGTTTTTGGAGTGATGCTTTTTCTACCGCGTGTTTTCCCATTAACAGATTGCCTACGCGTGTTCTTAATATGAAGACTCCGATTGAGCTTCTCTTAGGTGAAACTCCTGACTATACCTTTTTTAAGGTGTTCGGGTGTGCCTGCTGGCCTCATCTTTGTCCTTTTAATGATCGCAAACTTGAGTTTCGCTCCAAAAAGTGTGTGTTCTTAGGGTATAGTTCTCTCCATAAAGGCTACAAGTGTCTCCATGTCCCAACCAATCGAGTCTACATATCTCAGGATGTTGTTTTTTATGAGACCGTCTTCCCCTTTTCTTCCATGCCTCAGTCATCCACCACAGCACCATCTATGCATTCATCTCGTCTTATGCCTGGCCAATTTGAAGATGTTGCATATTCGCCTGTGTTGTTACCTAATCATGGTGTAGGAATTGGACGTGGAGCTCGCCTGGAACTCCTCCCTGATGGACCCGCTACGTTGCCGGTGGTGCACGTCGATCGGCCAGTGCATGCACCGCCTCCCGCCCTTGACCCCGCATCGGGCGCCTCGTCTCCAACCACGCCTGGGCCGGAGCCCATGCTGGCTACTGCGACCGGGCCAGAGACTGCGACGGCCTCCTCTGAGCAGTCTCCGTCGCCACTTCCTCGCCTGGACTCCTCTCCATCGTCGCCCTCGCCATCCGCGCGGGCGTCCTTGGTGCCTACTTCACCCGGGTCTGCAGTGGCTCACACGCCGCCGGGGCCTACGTCGCCTGGCCTGCTGTCGCCTGGTCCATCGTCGCCCGGCCCAACGTCACCCGGTCCTTCTTCGCCGGCGTCCCCTGGACCGGCCTCACCTGCTCCGGACATCCCGCCGGCCCCGGTGTTTGCTCCCCCGCGGCGTCCACACACTCGCAGCCGCAGTGGCATTGTTCGTCCCAAGGATCGCACCAATGGCACGGTCACCTATCTTGCTGCTTGCCTGGCTCATGTTGTGGATGATCCAACCGCCGAACCACGCAGTTAATTATCAAGCCGCTATGAGTATTCCACACTGGAGGGCTGCTATGGAACAAGAATATCATGCTCTTATGAAGAATAAGACCTGGACACTTGTTCCCCCTCCGTCTCGCGTCAACATCATTGATTTGAAGTGGGTGCTCAAGGTGAAGAAACATGCAGATGGTTCCATTGAGCGCTACAAAGCGCGCCTCATGGCTAAGGGCTTTAAACAGCGTCAGGGCCTGGACTATGAGGATACATTCAGCCCAGTTGTCAAGCCTACCACTATTCGACTTCTTCTGTCTCTGGCAGTTTCTCGCGGATGGTCTCTCCGCCAGCTTGATGTGCAGGACACTTTTCTTCATGGATTGCTTGAAGGAGAGGTTTATATGCGGCAGCCATCTGGATTTGTTGATCACACTCAGCCTCATCACCTCCGTCATCTGACGAAGGCCATATATGGACTGAAGCAGGCTCCCCGTGCCTGGCATGCTCGCCTGGCTTCAGCTGTACGCACTCATGGGTTCATTCCTTCGACGGCTGGTACTTCGCTGTTCTTGTTTCAGCGACTGAGTGTGACCATGTACCTCCTTGTGTATGTGGATGATATTGTCCTGGTGAGATCATCTCCGACGGCTGATGATGCTCTTGTGACTGCACTTGGTCGTGATTTTGCAGTTAAGGATTTGGGACAACTTCATTTCTTCCTGGGTATTGAGGCCGCTCATCAGTCTCGTGGCAGTTTGGCTCTCACCCAGAAGAAGTACTCTCTTGATCTCTTATGCCGTGCTGGTATGCTCAAGTGCAAGCCATCGCCTACGCCCATGTCCTCCACTAACACCCTTTCTGCTGCTGATGGTGCTCTTCTCTCTCCCGAGGATGCTACTAAGTACAGGAGTATTGTTGGTGGCCTGTAGTATCTGACGATCATGCGTCCTGATCTCTCCTTTGCGGTTAACAGGGTGTGCCAGTATCTTCATGCTCCTACTGATGTACACTGGTCTGCTGTGAAGCGCATACTGCGTTATGTGCGGCTCACTATCTCCTTTGGTCTTCACCTGCGCCCCAGTTCCTCCGGAGTTCTTTCTGCATTCTCTGATGCTAGTTGGGCTGGCTGTCCAGATGGTAGGCGATCCACGGGGGGACATGCTGTGTTCTTGCGTCCTAATCTGATCGCCTGGAGTGCACGCAAGCAAGCCACTGTTTCCCGCAGCAGCACAGAAGCTGAGTACAAGTCGGTTGCCAATGCAACTGTTGAACTTATATGGGTTGAGTCCCTACTTCGAGAGCTAGGAGTTGCTCAGCCACATCCTTCGGTCCTTTGGTGTGACAACATCGGTGCTACGTTTCTGTCGTCAAACCCGGTGTTCCATGCACGGACTAAATACATTGAGATTGACTATCATTTTGTGAGGGAACGTGTTGCACAGAAGCTACTACAAGTCAGGTTTATCTCTTCAAAAGATCAACTTGGGGACATCTTCACCAAGCCTCTACCTTCTCCCATGTTTGAGGTCTGTAGGCGCAATCTCAACCTCCTAGATACTTCAAGAGTGAGTTGAGATTGAGGGAGGTGTTAGACTTTGTATTGTAGCCCAACTGTGTAAACCATACCTTATTGGTATTGGACTTGTATGTCATAATTATATATATGTGATAGGCCACCCCTTTGAGGGTTGAGCTAGTTCCCCCAAAACCTACGTTTTACAGAAATAAACATCTCATGAAACATCGACAACCTTACAAATTACTTTAGAAAACCAGATGAATGTAGAGAGCTCGAGCTCCGCAATGGATATGATGTTAATTAATATAGATGGTGTTTACATGCCTGAGCTGTGATGAAATATAGTCTTCTCTTTTTACTGTGTGTTTCTGCATTAGCAGTTTTCCCTCTTCTGCTTTTCTTGGCAAAGCTTCACAACACAACTGAGGCTAGCTAAGCTAAGCTTCTCCTAGTTCAGCATGGAGAAATTAGACGGCCATTGAAGGTTGAGCTGTCTTGTGTTCCATTCCTTGGGTGCCCAACTCAGCGTGATATTATTGATCGTGTCCTTGCGAGCACCCGGCCTGAAGCACCAGGAAACAACTCACCACGATCGTGATGCCGAGACAGCACAACACACCCGGTACTAGTTACGAATAAGGGTTTCCCGCCGCTTCATATATAAAGCATGAACCACAACAACAAAGCATCCGATACAAATGCACACCAAACACCCAAGGCAAGATACATGAATATCGCGCATCGACATATAACCACAACGACTACAAAGCACCTAAAAGATGAGCAAAACGAATCCGCTTAGAGCCGACGGAGAACACCACCATGAGGAGGGATCGTCCACTGTCGGGACCCCGATTATAAGTCACACCGATCTAGCATGTAACACCTCATATCACTTTGCGGCCTCACGCACGGTATTCCCACGGGTGTCGCCTTACCATGGCCCGGGACCGTTTGCACCTTTTGGCTCACGTATATGATAGTGTCGCTAGGATCCATATAACAGAGAACCCGGGACGACATGACTAGTCGTGAACCCAAAGTGGCACTAACTTACGGGGACAGGCATACATGAAACAACATCGAGCATGTCGGTCAGCAGCGTGTGAATCTGGGCTGTAGCAACTGGGCTAACAGGACTCCGGGAACCCGGGCTGTAGCAGGCTAGGCAGGACTCTGGATGTCACCGCGTGACATTTCCCCAAAGGGGCATACACAGGAACGAAGTGAATCACATGTCGGCTAGTCTAAGTGTTCTGGGGCAGTAGTGCTGGGCTAGCAGGACTCCGGTAAACCGGGCTGGAGCGGACGACCATGGCTCGGTGGAAGCACTAGACTACATTTCCCCATAAGAGAGGCTACCAAGGATAGACAACTAGGTTGTCGGATCCCACACATAGCAATACACGTTACACGTACGCATAACATGCAAGTATGTGCTGCACAACATGGCATCACAACATAACGCAACTCATATAGATGAAGGCCCAGAAGAGCCACATAGAATTTAATACAAATACAAACAGGGGTCTCATGACCCATCATTCAGAGCATACAAGCAACAGAAGCATTACATGTCTGAGTATAGACAACTACAAAAGAAAAAGGCTGAGAAGCCTGACTATCTACAAGAACCTCCCAAGGGTACAAGATCGTAGCTGAGGTTACAAGCTATTCGTCGAAGTCCATGCAAAGCTACTACTGAGACAGAAGTCTCATCTGCAAAAACATAAATTAAGCAACATGAGTACAAAGGTACTCAACAAGACTTACATCAGATCCTATCATACATGTATTAGTATCAAGAAGGCAATATGGGGTTCAGTTGCAGCAAGCCAGCTTTGACTCAGTGGCTAACCCATTCTATGACTACGAGTAACTTCTTTGAGGTAAGAAAGCGCACACGAGTCCACTAATCACCATCTCAATACACCACTATGGATTCATTCTTGTCTCCCTACGAGAAGGCCATCCATAGAACTCACACTTGTCTTGAGCATTTTAGAGTATCCACTTTAAGTTGTCTATGTACCACGTAAGCATCCAAGAAGTCCATAACCGAGGACACGACTTTTCGAATAGATCATGATAACCCTGCAGGGGTGTACTTCTTCACACATGCTCTCACCACTTATCACCATGTACACGTCATGTATCTCGGCAACCTTCAAGCGGAAGCCTGGCGAGGGTGTCGGCCACGACCTGACTAACCACGCAAGACTCTAGTCCAGGTTTATCGCCTATCCGGGTTCCATCCGCAAGGAGATCCGGCCGGGGTTTCGCTCACGGCCCCAAACGATGTGTACAGGGTTCTCGAGCCCACCATCCGGGTGCCACTCGGTACACCGGGCCATGGTGCCTAGTCTGTCCCAAGCCCACCCTGCCGGGTTCCACTCGGTAGAAAAATAGCACTACCTACAAACACTAGAAACTAGTTGCAACTCCTGGACAGAGATCGAGGTGATTAATAAGTCGAGAGGGGCACTTAAGCATTCCAATGCGTGGTAGTAGCTAGTCATTGGACAACATACATAGAACTCAGTGCTTAAGGACGATTCTAGTGAGACAACCCACCATGTACTCCTACATGGCCTCTCACCGCTACCTTTACCAAATCGTGTTCACACACTTAAGTCTCATCATCAGAAAATATCATAACACTCCAATCCATTCCCAATGAATCAGACCTGACACAACTCTAAGCAATAGCAGGCATGGCATGGTAAGAACACAACATGTCTCAATCAACTCCTACACATGCTAGTGGGTTTCAACTATTTACTGTGGCAATGACAGGTCATGCCGAGGAATGGGTTCAACTACCGTAGCATAAAGTAGCAGTTGAATCGTTGTTGTCCTAATGCAATAAAAGAGAGCAGGAGCGAGAGAGTGGGATTGTATCGGAATGAACAAGGGGATTTGCTTGCCTGATGGAGTTGTAGTAGGATTCTGCCCTTCAGTTGGATAATCGTGTGTATCCTCGGAGGCACAACCTACCACGGAAGATACATCGAACACAATCAACACATGACGATAAGCAACAATATGATGCATGCTATGACATGGCAATATGAATGTGTTTTGGGCTAATGCAAGCTAGGACAGATTGAAATGAGTCCGTTTGAACCAAAGATTCAAATGCAAACCCATTTTATGAAGTCATAAAGGTGCATTAACTTGTTTCACTTGAACAACAAGTTTAACGTATTCTGACATGCATGAAACCATTACAGATGGATAGATTGGATTTTTTTGATGATTTTTCATATATAAATTATTTCAATCTGAGATACGGTTGAATTTCTATGGATTTTTAAAGTTTATATCATTTTCTGGAATTTCCTGACTAAATAAAATCCAGGAAATGAATAACTGCGTCAGCATGACATCATCACTACGTCAACGAGTCAACGTGGCTGTCCAGGTCAAATCTGACATGTGGGGTCCACACGTCCGTGTCATAGTTAGTACACAGGTCAAATCTGGGTCAACAGGGGGGTTGGACCCGGTCAATCCCACCGGTGTTTAGCCGCCGGCGAGGCCGAACGTGGTGGAGGGGCACGGGATTTGCCCTTCGGCGACTATTCGGGCGGCGGAGACCACGGGCAAGGAGCTGGACCTTGTCCGCATCGTTTGGAGCAAGCGGGAGGCGCGTTGTGCTACCTCTTGAGCTCTGTGTTGGATTTCCTTGAAGAGGAAAGGGTGATGCAGCAGACTAGAGTAAGTATTTCTGTCAGTTTTTGAGAACCAAGGTATCAATCCAGTGGAGGCTACGCGCGAGTCCCTCGTACCTACACAAAACAAATAGCTCAACGCAACCAACGCGATTAGGGGTTGTCAATCCCTTCACGGTCACTTACGGGAGTGAGATCTGATAGAGATGATAGATAATATTTTTGGTATTTTTGGTATAAAGAAGCAAAGTAAAATAAAAGGCAAAGCAATAATAAAGTGATGGAAGATTGATATGGTGAGAATAGACCCGGGGGCCATAGATTTCACTAGTGGCTTCTCTCAAGAGCATAAGTATTCTACGATGGGTGAACAAATTACTGTTGAGCAATTGACAAAATTGAGCATAGTTATGAGAATATCTAGGTATGATCATGTATATAGGCATCACGTCCGAGACAAGTAGACCGACTCCTGCCTGCATCTACTATTATTACTCCACTCATCGACCGCTATCCAGCATGCATCTAGAGTATTAAGTTAAAAATAGAGTAACGCCTTAAGCAAGATGGCATGATGTAGAGGGATAGTTTCATGCAATATGATAAAAACCCCATCTTGTTATCCTCGATGGCAACAATACAATACGTGCCTTGTTGCCCCTGCTGTCACCGGGAAAGGACACCGCAAGATTGAACCCAAAGCCAAGCACTTCTCCCACTGCAAGAAGAACCAATCTAGTAGGCCAAACCAAACTGATAATTCGAAGAGACTTGCAAAGATAACCAATCACACATAAAAGAATTCAGAGAAGATTCAAATATTGTTCATAGATAAACTTGATCATAAACCCACAATTCATCGGTCTCAACAAACACACCGCAAAAAGAAGATTACATCGAATAGATCTCCACGAGAGAGGGGGAGAACATTGTATTGAGATCCAAAAAGAGAGAAGAAGCATCTAGCTAATAACTATGGACCCGAAGGTCTGAGGTAAACTACTCACACTTCATCGGAGGGGCTATGATGATGTAGAAGCCCTCCGTGGTAGATACCCCCTCCGGCAGAGCTCCGGAACAGGCCCCAAGATGGGATCTCGTGGGTACAGAAGGTTGCGGCGGTGGAATTAGGTTTTTGGCTCCGTATCTGATCGTTTGGGGGTACGTAGGTATATATAGGAGGAAGGAGTATGTCGATGGAGCAAAGGGGGGCCCACAAGGCAGGGGCACGCCTTGGGGGGCGCCCTCCACCCTCGTGGCCGCCTCCCTTCTTTCTTGACGTGGGGTCCAAGTCTCCTAGATCATATTCGGTGAGAAAATCACGTTCCCGAAGGTTTCATTCCGTTTGGACTCCGTTTGATATTCCGTTTCTTCGAAACACTGAAATAGGCAAGAAATAGCAATTCTGGGGTGGGCCTCCGGTTAATAGGTTAGTCCCAAAAGTAATATAAAAGTGGAAAATAAAGCCCAATATGGTCCAAAATAGTAGATAATATAGCATGGAGCAATCAAAAATTATAGATACGTTGGAGACATATCAGGCATCCCCAAGCTTAATTCCTACTCGTCCTCGAGTAGGTAAATGATAAAAAAGAATTCTTGATGCGGAGTGCTACTTGGCATAATTTCAATGTAATTCTTCTTAATTGTGGTATGAATATTCAGATCCGAAAGATTCAAGACAAAGTTTATATTGACATAAAAATAATAATACTTCAAGCATACTAACAAAGCAATTATGTCTTCTCAAAATAACTTGGCCAAAGAAAGTTATCCCTACAAAATCATATAGTCTGGCTATGCTCTATATTCACCACACAAAGTATTTAAATCATGCACAACCCCGATGACAAGCCAAGCAATTGTTTCTTACTTTTGACATTCTCAAAACTTTTTCAATCTTCACGCAATACATGAGCGTGAGCCATGGATATAGCACTATATGTGGAATAGAATGGTGGCTGTGGAGAAGACAAAAAGAGGGGAAGATAGTCTCACATCAACTAGGCGTATCAACAGGCTATGGAGATGCCCATCAATAGATATCAATGTGAGTGAGTAGGGATTTCCATGCAACGGATGCACTTGAGCTATAAGGATATGAAAGCTCAACAAAAGAAACTAAGTGGGTGTGCATCCAACTCGCTTGCTCACGAAGACCTAGGGCATTTTGAGGAAGCCCATCATTGGAATATACAAGCCAAGTTCTATAATGAAAAATTCCCACTAGTATATGAAAGTGACAAAATGAGAGACTCTATCATGAAGATCATGGTGCTACTTTGAAGCACAAGTGTGGTAAAAGGATAGTAACATTGTCCCTTCTCTCTTTTTCTCTCATTTTTTTATTATTTATATATATTTTTTATTTGGGCCTTTTTTCTTTTGTTATGGCCTCTTTTTTTTCGTCCGGAGTCTCATCCCGACTTGTGGGGGAATCATAGTCTCCGTCATCCTTTCCTCACTTTGGACAATGCTCTAAAAATCGATGATCATCACACTTTTATTTTTCTTGCAACTCAACAATTACAACTTGATACTTAGAACAAAATATGAGTCTATGTGAATGCCTCCGGCGGTGTACCGGGATATGCAATGAATCAAGAGTGACATGTATGAAAGGACTATGAATGGTGGCTTTGCCACAAATACTATGTCAACCACATGATCATGCTAGCAATATGACAATGATGGAGCGTGTCATAATAAACGGAACGGTGGAAAGTTGCATGGCAATATATCTCGGAATGGCTACGGAAATGCCATGATAGGTAGGTATGGTGGCTGTTTTTAGGAAGGTATATGGTGGTTGTATGATACCGACGAAAAGTGCGCGGTATTAGAGAGGCTAGCAATGGTGGAAGGGAAGAAAAGTGCGTATAATCAATGGACTCAACATTAGTCATAAAGAACTCATATACTTATTGCAAAAATCTACAAGTTATCAAAGCAAAGTATTACACACATGCTCCTAGGGGGGTAGATTGGTAGGAAAAGACCATCGCTCGTCCCCAACCGCCACTCATAAGGAAGACAATCAATAAATAAATCATGCTCCGACTTCATCACATAACGGTTCACCATACGTGCATTATATGGGAATCACAAACTTTAACACAAGTATTCCTCAAATTCACAACTACTCAACTAGCATGACTCTAATATCACCATCTTCATATCTCAAAACAATTATCAAGCATCAAACTTTTCTTAGTATTCAACGCACTCAAAAGAAAGTTTTACAAATCTTGAATACCAAGCATATTAACATTTTAAGCAAATTACCATGCTAATTAAGACTCTCAAAATAATCTAAGTGAAGCACGAGAGATCAATACTTTCTATAAAACAAATCCACCACCGTTCTCTAAAAGATATAAGTGAAGAAGTAGAGCAAAACTATATAGCTCAAAAGATATAAGTGAAGCACATAGAGTGTTCTATAAAATTCCAATTCATGTATGGCTCTCTCAAAAGGTGTGTACAGCAAGGATGATTGTGGTAGACTAACAAACAAGGACACAAATAATACAAGACGCTCCAAGCAAAACACATATCATGTGGTGAATAAAAATATAGCTCCAAGTAAAATTACCAATGGAAGTAGACGAAAGAGGGGATGCCTTCCGGGGCATCCCCAAGCTTTGACTTTTTGGTGTCCTTAGATTATATTGTGGGTGCCATGGGCATCCCCATGCTTAGGCTCTTCCACTCCTTGTTCCATAATCCATCAAAAGATTTCACCCAAAACTTGAAAACTTCACAACACAAAACTCAACAGAAATCTCGTGAGCTCCGTTAGCAAGGGGGAGAGAGTGTAGGGATTTGCGTGCTTGCGAGTCGTGGCTTGTGAGTCGTTTGTCGTGTTTGGTGTGTTTGCTTTCTCATTTGAACCTCGTTTGCTTTGGTTTGGTTTGCGCTTTTGAGACTTATCGTTCATATGGTGTAAGACATATGCACTCTATCTTATCTTAGTGAGCTTATGATATATTGTGCTACTTATGTTATGCTCTTGTTTGCTTCCTTGCTTAGTGTTAGCCTTACTATTGCAAGATATGCCTTGTCTATAAAATATAGGGGGAGTGTTGATCCTAGTATGTGTGTCGTGCAACCCAAAGCACCAATCTAGATTGCACACATCTAGGGGGAGTCCGTCTATATTTTAGAGAGGAGGGGTTTGCGTTTCCTCAATATTACTTTCCTTTGTGCAAATCTCGTATTGTCATCAATCCACCAAAAAGGGGGAGATTGTAAGGGCATATTTATCCCTAAGGTGTTTTGGTGATTGATGACAATGCTTTTGCGGACTAATCGTGTGCCTTGAGTTTCTCAGACATTTCATCGCTAGGCACAAGACGGTTTGGTGCCCCTCGAAGACTATTGAAGA
Organism: Aegilops umbellulata; assembly: GCA_032464435.1. Taxonomy (NCBI): domain Eukaryota; kingdom Viridiplantae; phylum Streptophyta; class Magnoliopsida; order Poales; family Poaceae; genus Aegilops; species Aegilops umbellulata. The sequence continues at coordinate 661,096,505 of CP136057.1, forward strand.
CGACGTTCTTTTTACGTTTCTTTTCGGTGGAATTGAGTCATAGGAAAGCCGTACTATCAAGAGGGGGTCCGCTTCGAAAAGGTTCGGGTGGAATCATCATGTACACATTTTCTTCCTTGTCTCCACCTTTCCCCTGCGCTTTGGAGCGTCCTCCGTTTATCCTCTATGAATTATGTCTTGGTTGCTAATATTGGGCTTGCGGTAGTACTGCTCCCTGAAGCGGTTGTACCGCAGGCACCTGCGGTAGTACCGGACCTCGGCGCGGTAGTACCGCAGGAGCCCATGGTAGTACCGCTCCTCTGGAGCTGTAGTACCGTGGCCCCCAGGCCAAGTGCCGCTGCAATGCGGTAATAGGGGCGGATGTAATTTTTTACATCCGCGCCTCCATGGTAGTACCGCACCTTGTGCGCGGTAGTACCGTGCGCCCTGGCCTGGCTCAGCCGCCACGCGGTAGTACCGCTCCTCTAGCTGTAGTACCGTGTCGGATTTTTGCATCGACTGATTTTCAGCGGAAGTAGGCACGAATGTATTTTTATTCATCTGCGTCCTTCCTAGGCTAGGCCATTGCTGCCTTGCGGTAGTACCGCAAGGGGTAGCGGTAGTACCGCGCCTGCGGAAGTACCGCTCTCAGCCTCTATGCTTTAGGCCTGACCTAGTTCCTGCCATAGCAGTAGTAGTACCGCGGTCACTCGCGGTAGTACCATGTGGTCGTGCTATAGTACCGCTTGTCAGGGGCGGTAGTACCGCAAGTCGCGGGCTGGTTAGGTGGATAACGGTTGGATTTAGTTCTCGACTATAAAAGGGGTGTCTTCTTCCTCTTTTTGACCACCTCTTTCAACCCTAAGCTCCATTGTTGCTTCAAGCTCCATTTTCGCCCGATCTCTCTCCCTAGCCAATCAAACTTGTTAATTTGCTCGGGAGTGGTTGAGAAGGACCCAATCTACACTTCCACCAAGAGAATTTTGATTCCCCCCACTAATCCCTTGCGGATCTTGTTACTCTTGGGTGTTTGAGCACCCTAGACGGTTGAGGTCACCGCGGAGCCATAGTCCATTGTGGTGAAGTTTCGTGGTGTCGTTGGGAGCCTCCAATAATTGAGTTGTGGAGATTGCCCCAACCTTGTTTGTAAAGGTTCGGTCGCCGCCTCCAAGGACACCAATAGTGGAATCACGGCATCTCGCATTGTGTGAGGGCATGAGGAGAATACAGTGGCCCTAGTGGCTTCTTGGGGAGCATTGTGCCTCCACACCGCTCCAACAAAGACGTACTTCCCCTCAAAGGGAAGGAACTTCGGCAACACATCCTCGTCTTCACCGGCTCCACTCTTGGTTATCTCGTGCCTTTACTTGTGCAAGCTTATTTGTGTCATATCTCTTGCTTGCTTGTGTGCTTATTGTTGTTGCATCATATAGGTTGCTCACCTAGTTGCATATCTAGACAACCTACTTTGATGCAAAGTTTAAATTGGTAAAGAAAAGCTAAAAAATTGTTAGTTGCCTATGCACCCCCTCCCCTCTAGTCAACTATATCGATTCTTTCACAAGTGCAACCAGAAGAGGAGATGGAGGGATATTATCTGCATTATGTTCTCACTGTACTAAAAGGGAAGTATCCGCATACAGATTTGGTGCAAGCTACTATACCTACCCATGCATCCTCAACTTGCAGAGCGATCGTGGCTTGTAGGAAAGCATTGGACGTTGGTCTTATTCACAGGGTTGGAGTCGGGTGGACTATCTCCACATGGAATGACCAATGGATCCCAAACATACCAACACTAAAATCTGAAGGTTTCTGACCTGATTGATGATTACACAGGTAATTGGAATGTGAATCTTGTTCGTTAAAATTTCCTTCACACAGGTACGGCGGCAATTCTGAACATCCCGTTGAACCCATCCGGTGGTGGAGGTTCTTTGGCATGGGCATTGGAAACGTCAGGACAACATACTATTAAATCGGTGTATTGCTCTTTCATGACTTGGAAGAAGCAAAGTACTCTAGAGGAAGGGACGATTCCTTCATTGGCAAACAAACAGTTATGCACTACGCTCTGGAAGCTAGATGTTATACCAAAGGTTCATGTGTTTTGGTGGAGAGTACTTCGCGGTATTCTACCGGACTCCATGACCCTAAAGTATAGACATATCATACCCATGGGCTGTTGTGACATATTCCAGGCCATGGATGAAACTCTGATGCATGCACTGGTCTCATGTACGCATGCAAAAACAATTTGGGCAGCAACCAAGGATTGGTCTGATATTCATCGAATGAAGATACATCCAGAGACTTGGGCATGTGACATATTGATGGATCAGATGTTCTTAGACGACGCCCAATGCAAGATCATTACCATCATGCACTCTATTTGGTCTACACGCAATAGACGAACTCATGATCAAAGATGGATATGACCCAGTACAGCAATCAAATGGGTACATGAAACTCTCTCCCTCCTGGAAATCCCGGGACGTACGACACAGCCGACAACAAGCCAAACTTGGAGACGACCAGAGGCAGGCTGGATAAAAATCAACACCGACGGATTGGTGCTTGATGATGCATCCGCGGGAGGAGCACGAGGAGTAGCTCACTCTCACTTAGCATTCTTGGTAGATTGGTGCAAGCCACTGCCGGGATTTTTGGATCCTTTCATAGCATAACTGGCGAACTGCTAGCTCTACGGGAGGGGGTAGTCTTTGCCCAGCCCCGTGGATACTCACATGTGATCATGGAGAATGATTCTGTTTTTTTCTTGAAGTTACGAATTTTTCTTCTTACTTCTATCGATCCATAGAGAAATTATATGATGAATTTGGAAAAATCATCTCACTCTTACTCTATGGATCGGGCTTAATGGGGGGAAGAAAACATCTTCTATAATTTCTTTTTTGTTCAATTCTCAACAAAAAGAAAAGGAAAAAAGAAATTTCTAGGAACAGTGTTACCCCCTATATCCCCTAGTGTGTAAATATCCAACGGTTGCTTTTTTTTCTTCTTCTTCTTCTTCCACCAACGGTCGAGTTTTTTGCCAGACGTCCAAATGTGAGCTGCTAGCTTTCTTTTCGTTTTCGTGATCGCCGTCCATATTTTTCGTGGAATGGCGCCCTCAAATGTGACTTTGCCACCGTGCTAGCCGATCATCGACAAGGAGCCAGCTGCTCAAAGCCTCAAATTTTCTCTTCTGGGTGAAATCACATGATCTGACCTCCTAAGTCGCACATACATCATTTCATTTTGAGAGGCATCGCTTTTGGTGAAAAATTCTCGCAGTTTGGGTGCTGCTACAAGGGTGGTCAATGTTGCTACTGACTATTGGGGCCACGTCAATTTTTTTCCTTTTCCTTTTTTCAGTAATTTAGATGTGTGCATCATTGATGTCTTGACTAGCTCTTTATCAGCGTGCCAAATCGCAGAGGCGGGGTGTACTCTTGATATTAACTAGATAACACCCCGCGCGTTGCTGCGGAAAATTAGAATAGCAAGTTCTAAAACTTTATAAGGCGTATTCCTAAAGGACAAATAAGATATGAGAATGAAAAGAATTTTACCGCTCAAGTGGGATGCTTGTGAGCTCGGCGCAAACCACAATTTCAGAATGATACATCCATATTGTTTCAGTCTCGCAAATTACAGAAAGTTGGTCAACCAATGAAACAATTGTAGTAAGGCATTCATTCTTCAAAGTACCATCACAAAGTTCCAACAATAATTAGTTGTATGATATGGCTTATGGATGATAATGCACTTTCTGGACCAGAACTCCTTGGCCATGCAAGCACATTTACAACACAAAGAGAGGCGACTTAGCACATGATCGTAAGAAGAATATGACCTGGTAATGTTATTGTGAAGAAGATATTTGTAGAAATAAGATGGGCATAAGACACTTGGTAGTGCATCAATATATTCAGCGCTAGGGAAATGCTTTTGAAATCGCACACTTCTCAGATATATGCATCAAACTTATGAAAACAATCTGCATATAGTAGTATAAAACAAAGCTTTTCCCTACAAAATCAGCTATTATCTGAATAATGTACTGTCACAGAATTTGTTCAATATATAGTACCATGGATTATGAAGATATCAATAAATCATACCTATGAAGAAGAGACACCAGATATTATTATTACCACAAATACTTAGGAATTCTTAAGATAAATATGGATCATAAACTTACTGAATTCCATTTAGGATACCTTTGTTTCCAACATAGCAAATAATGACATGCTATATGAACTAATGAATTTGTTATCGATGACTGCATCAAAGTATCAAATACATATTTAGTTGGTAGTGGAGCATAAAGATTACCTATATTTATTTTCAATCACAACCTGACAGCATTTTCATCAAAGACCTTGTTGATATAGATTAAAACATATGTACAAAGAAACATTAGACAGATTAGGGGTTTTAATTAGCATGGCAATGCAGCCCAAGATGGTCTGGTACTTGCCCCGCAAATAAAAGGTAAATCCTAAGTTCAAAGCTTTTCCCAAGAATACCAGTTGAACGTATCTAAATCAATTGCAGCAACGCTTACCGCTGAAGAAATTTATGTGGAATTGAGTGGGGGTGAGAGAAGAGAGAAGGGCAAGATCAGGAGACGGGAAGACAGGAACCTGGAAGATGGGAACCTGATGATCATGACATGATTTTGGATCAAAGGCGCGCGATGTCGCTCCACTGTTTGGGAGGGCAGGGGAACTCGCATCTGGATAGCAGGGCGGCTGTGGAGGTTGGTCCTGAGGAGGTTGCCATGGCCGAGGTCCCATGCGTGTGCTACAACTCTCGGCGGCGGATCTGGCCGGAGCACCTGGACCCGTGGAGGGTGACGTCCTCTCCTGAAGCAACCAGCGATGGGAGGTGTGAGGAGCGCTGGGTTGCATGGCACCGTTCGGTGGTGCCTGATGGTGTCTCTCGTTTTGCGGGGATACATACAGAAGGCAGGAAGAGTAATGAGGAGAGATGGAACGATGGGATTCTCATCAGTTATGGAAGACAAAAAATGCCTGCTGCAGTTAATTGCCAGAGTTTAATCATAGGATTTGTTAAAAAATGATATTAGTGCTGCCATAATGAAATGGTTAATCTCCCACATCCTGTGTATGCAGAAGAGAATCTCACGCAACAACTACTGCATGCGTTGCTCTTTTTCCACCGCTGGTTTTGCATGCATGCTTGAATTAATGCCAAATGCTAATTTGATCTTTTTTCCACTGCTGGTGTGGCAAGCTGAATGTTGACGTGGCATAAAGATGATGTGGACATTGTGCATGTTAAGAGAATAGGTAGAAGTGGGGAGCAACTTCTTAAGAATTTTAATTTGACCGAAGCACCGACCCGATCGGTTCGGGGGAACCGAACGCCCAGGCCTGCTTGCAGCAATGCAAGAGTGAACTTAGTGAGTTATAGTGACAAAGGAATGTACTCAGTAAGTGTTGATCTGCATTGGCGATTCTAAAAAAACTTTTTCATGTTGACAACTTTTTCATTTGATGCCATATTAATTTGGGTTTTGGCCATGTCAAAATGTGGTGTCAATAAGGTCACCAGAACACTTCTCTCACTAGTATATAGGCTGCATTTCATGGACAAGGAAAACATGCATTAATCAAACCTTTTTGGAGTATTAAAGAAACAAACAAACAAAAAATCTCCAAACTTCTTTAATCATGGAGTAGTTGTTAAAATGAATGATGGAATCTTTCACGCAGTCCAGTTCACGGACTTCGTTGCTATTTAATTAGGTATTGTGGCTATCTTAATCACATACATCTTAATGAGCTAGATTTGGTTATTCATCCATCTTAATCACATCCTTATCAAATATTGCTAACTAGCCTTCCCCTCCAAATAAACACCATATGGCAATGACTATCCAATTCAAGCATGGCATGTAGTCTAATCTGCCGAGCAGCATGAACACTTCAATTCAAGCATGGAGAAACTAAGCACATCTCCCGCAATCTAGAAGCAACAATGCATGGTTGAAATAAAATTGCAAAAGAATTAACATGAGTAACTCACGATGTTGTTCTTGAACTCGCCCTTAGCTACAGCAGAGAATTGCTTCTTCTCCTCACCCATGTGTTCTTGAAATCCCTCCAAAAAGTACAGCTCTCACAATCAGCGCTCATTCTTTCACCCTTATTGATGATGGACAAAGAAACTGCTCAGAGATGAAGAGGAGGAGACCCGTACCAAGATCCAAGGAGGTGAGACCCGTACAAGATCAGAGACCCATACCTTGGCCCCTTTTGTTAGCGCCAGCGGATTCAATGGTGTTGGTGTTGACCCTCCCTCCTTGCCTGGATATGCGTCGGGGATGGGGGGGTCATCCGGCCTAGCAGACACTAGATCTGGCGCGTCCGGCCTCGTTGCCACCGGATCCGGCCTCGCCGACGCCGGATCCGACAATTTGTCGCCGGCTTGGACCAAAAGGTCGAATCTTTTGGTCCAAGGGATGTGTGATGAGCCGGGGGAATGTGGAGGGCATGAGCGTGATGAGCCGAGAAGAGCGCGGTGATGAGGCGAGGGGAGCTCGGTGCCGGAGTAGAGAGGGGCAGAGCGAAGCAAAGAGAGGGAGTTCGGCAACGGAACATAGCGAGCGAGAGCAGAGTGCGGGGTGTAGTTGGGACTCGTGACAGTGTGTAGTGTGGGTTGACGCACAGAAACATGGAGTTTTTTTGGGGGGGCGGGGGGGATGGACTATCACGACACATTTTGTCGATCGGAGGTAGTATATTTTTTCTTGCAAAGTGTTAAGAACCTAGCTACCTTGAAATGATAATGCAAAATGAAAGAGATGGCTAAAGAAATGTTTCATGAACTAGGTGGTACTTTGTTTGCATGCAATGTAGTGTAATGCTCATTAAATTGGTGTGCAATGATACACCTAGACAATAGAAATGTGATTTGTAGGACATAACATCGACACTATTATGGGGTAGACAGGGGCATTTGCCCCCTCCCCTCCCCACTTCACCATGTTATATTTATTCGATAGTTACTATAATCATTATTTATGTCACGTAATACGTAATCACATGTACACCTGGAAGGACCATGCTCAGGTCATCTACATGTTCTGCTCCATTAACATGATTGTTGACGTGCCGAGCAACCCGTTAAAGGCGGCGCGAAGCCCGGCCATGAGGGCCACATCTACTACGGTGAGTACGGGAACCATGGCATCGACGCCAATGTCAGCCACCATGTCGAGTGGTGTGCCTTCTACAAACTCAGTGAAGCCGATGCCAAGAAGTTTATGCCACACAGGTTTATCAACTGCGGCGAGTGGCTCGGTCAGAAGGGTGTGCCACACTACCTCAAGCTAGCTTTTGTGAGTAGAGCATGCAACGTGAGTATTTATCCTGCCCGCTGCCTTCTAGTTTGTTTAGTTCAGTTTGTTGGTTTCTCTAGCTATGTTTGTAGTTTGTTGCTCCGTCTGATTTGTTGGTTTGTCTAGCTATGTTTGTAGTTTGTTTGGTTCAGTGGCTCTAGCTATGTCAGGATGTGAGCGACCAACGGCCAATTAGCTGGCTATGTACTACTAGCTAGCTTCTGCGCATAATCGGCCGAATAAAATAGTAGGGTTTTTTATTATTTATGTCACTGGTTGTGTCACACTACTCAATTTTTTCATTAGAACTTACAACTGCTGAAAAATGTCATCGTTCCATTAGATGTCTGCTCAAAAATGCCATTAGACATTGTTATTGTCTGGTCAAACCCGTTGACCATATTACATGACAAAAAATACCCCTAGACCCACAAGTCAGCTCACTCTATCTCACAATGACAAGTGTGGGGCCCACTTGTCAGGAGTAAACAAGTAAATAATTTTAGAGAAAAATAAAAATGATGTTGGGATCAAATGGGACTCACAATTTACTGTAGTGAGATAGAGGGAGAGCTGGCATGTTGGTTCATAGACATTTTTGTCATTATAACATGGAAAACGGGATTTGAGCTGACAGTAATAGTCTCCAGTGGCATTTTGAGCATGCGCCTAACAAAGCGATAACATTTTTGAGCAGTTAAAATTCCTAGTGGCAAAACTGAGTAGTGAGACATAACCACTGGCATATAAATGATAAAAACCAAAAAATAGTAGTAGTCACGTAAGCATGCAAGGCAGTAACTTCCACTATTCCTAAATATAAGTCTTTTGAAAGATTTTAATATAGACTATATATGAAGCAAAGTAGATGTATCTACACTCTAAAATATGTGATGTAAAAGCCATTTTGGAGTTGCATCAGGAGTCTTTGATGTAAAAAAGTTGCAACTAGATGGAATTCTACTAGAGAAAGCTTTTTTCCCAAGATTATGAGCCATAGGATTCTTGATCCCTGGAATGTGCTCAATACTGTAAGAACCGAGACTAGAAATAAGATTGAAGAAATCAGCAAGAGTAGGCTGCAAGTTTCGATGTCCTGGGTGTCGTATCAGATCCTTCGCCTTCGCCACTTCTACCAAGGTCTTGCAACCAGAGAAAAAGATAGAACTCCAATTCAAGGCCTTGACAATTGCTGCCGCAGAAAAATCCATAGTCACTACTGGAACCGAACACTATTTCGAGTGCCAGAAACACTCAGCAAAGGGCCTAAAACACTCGGCAAAGCCTTTGCCGAGAATTGTTGTCGGCAAAGACCACCCAGCATACACCGCTCAGGCAAATAGAAATTTGCCGAGAACCGTCCATCGGACACTCGGCAAACTGGGCCTCTCGGCAAAATAAAGCTGACTCACGAATGACAGACAGAGACGATGGTTGCCACGTGGCCCATCTTTGCCAAAAGCTACTCTCGACAGAACCAATGAATAACAAACAGCCACGTGGCGACAACCTGACAAGCTGGTCCCACACCATACGCTGAGGGGACGCTTTGCCGAGAGTTGCTCTCGGCAAAGACAATGAATAGCAAACAGCCATGTGGCGACCACCTGACAAGCTGGTCCCGCACCCTCCGCCAAGGGGACGCATTGCCTTTGGTGATTCAGTATATATATACAATGTACGGAGATATACATTTTGGTGGTTCAGTAGCCGTGAATGTTAATTAAGCTACCGTGAATCACAGGTCATTTTAGATGGCCATGTTTTCGACGGAAGTCCTGAGCGGCGGGAATGAACGGCGGGGCTAAGGGGGCTGCCAACGGAGTCGTGGCGGTGGCACGCCACAACAAGAATGGGCCAGAATTGGCATGGGGTGCTGACGGCCGGAGGCGGGGAAGTTTCACCGCGGTGGCTGGGTTTCTGCCGCAGCATTTTTTGTTTTGCGGCAGCCGCTATAACTTTTAGGGTCAGTTCTTGGGATGAGTGGCGTGCCTTTGAAGAGCTTAAGCTATGAAAGAGCCAGTTTGATGGTTTTGTTTTCAGAAGATTGGGATTCTCTTGTTGAATGAAAACTCTCATTTTCCCCTTAAAAGAAGGTATCAACACAACAATATGGGAATTTGAAACGAAAAGAAAAAAAACAGAGAATCTGTTCAGCTGATCCACAGATATTCACGCAAGTCATTCTTCAGCGTATATACTCGAGAACTAGTACACCACTTTTCAAATCAATATGTTCAATCCACAAGTATATACGAGAGTTAATGTTTAGAATGTAATACAATGCTGTAAAGGACAGTTTATACAAACAAACTGCTTACAAACAACTTTAAATCAATACAAATCAAATTGTTGACCTCGTCAGTCAATCAACAAAACTAAATACCCAAAACGCAGCGACCTTCTTCTCCACGTGTAATTCTGCCGATGCAAACAAATGACATTCTCCACCACATTACTTGCCCTATTATTTGCTTGTAGGTAGTGGTGTTCCATAAAAAAATGGTTAACAGGGGTAGGAAGCGATGATGCAAAAAATGGCATTTGATACATGTGAGAATGGTGGGGGTATTAATTTTGCCACACCAAAAGGAGATAGACAATGTTATAGCACTCTATTGTATATAGATTCAATTTGGTCATTTAAAATATGTGATGATGATGATGATAAAAAAGAGTAAATTAAGTCATGTGGGGGACACATACTGCACTTAATTTTTTTCCTACTTTTATTTTTACACGGACATTTAAAGTATTTGAACACTTTTCTAATGACATGTATTTTCTTCAAAGGCATGATAAACAAATTTTAATACACAATACTATTTTTAAAATAGTTATACATTTACACAATTTCAAAAACAATATAGGAGAAAAAATAAAAATAAAAGAATGTGTTCCGTCGCTAGGCCTGGGTCCTTTAAGGCCGCACGTGGGAGAGCTACAGGCCACGGGTCTATCATATTTATGGCGAGGGTTTCTGGGTAAGGAGCAAACGCATATCCATATTTGTCTACCTTTTTTTTGTGTTTTTCCTTTCTGTTACTTGGGAACAATTGCTGTATCCACGAACATGTTTTTATTTGAGATCAAATTTTTAAATGATAAAAAAATGAATACTCTAACATTTTCGAAATCCATGGCCATTTTTCAAAATCATGAACATGTTTTTAAATTCATGAACATTTTTTTTGTATTCACGAACATTTTTCAAGTTTGCATTTTTTTTCATATTTCTTGAAATTTCCTTAAAATGAAACAGGAAAAGGAGGGGGGAAATGAAGATAAAAAAAGGACGCCCAGCACCCCCCACACTGGACTTGCCACCGCTTTCGTCGGGGAAAAGGAGCAATTTTGCATGGAATATCCTATTTGACGCATCCTGCGTCAAACTATCGATCTTTCGCACCCGAGCTGACATGGGCCGCCCCGTTAACGAGTTGCAGCGTTTTTCTGTTTTGGAAACCTTCTAGAGTTTCCCAGCTGGTTTGTTCTGACTACGCCGAGTGATGATGCCGCCGAGGGCAAGGTTGATTCCGAGGAGAGCGTCCAGGCGGTGCTCGTTTCCAGTGCTGACGAGGCAGGAGCGATGATCCGAGACTGGGATAGCGTCGAGACGTCGACGGTGGTCGTCGATGTGCCGCCGCACCTCCCTCACGAGGAGGCTCTCGTCATCGACAACATCGTTATGCGTTCCAGAGCACGGCCGTCGCCCTTTCGCCGAGGTTCATGACTGTCCTATTCTTTTATTTTTCAAGTCTGTTTGTCAACAGAAGTTCAGAAATATAAAAATGTTTCCTATTTTTTAAAATTTGTTCGTGATTCCAAAAATTATAGGCAGATTTGAAATGTTTTTTTGGCAAATTTCTGTTCGTGTTTTCAAATTTTGTGCTGGATTTCCAAAAAATATTCGTGTTCGAAAAAATGTTCGTGTTTCCAAATTATATTTTGCAATTTCAGAAAATGTTCATGTTTCAAATATAATGATCATGTTCTCAATTTATTTCTGTATTTCAAAATCTGTTCCATTTTCTGAAAATTGTTCATAATTTTAGAAAAGTGTTCGTTTTTTAAAAACTGTTCGTTTTTTAAAAACTGTTCGTGTTTTCAAATTTTGTTTGGTAGTTTCAAAAAAAAATCGCAAATTTTTTGTTCGTGTTTTCAATTTTTGTTTTGGATTTTTAAAAAATGTTCGCATTATGAAAAATGTTCTTATTTCCAACTTTTGTATTGAAATTCAGAAAATGTTCCTATTTTGAAAAGAATGTTTGTGCTCTAAATTCTTTTCTAGATTACAAAATATCTCATGTTTAAAAAACATGATTTAAAAAAAACGTTCTTGCCCAGAAAAAATGTTTGATTTTCAGAAAAAAAATCAGTGTTCTAATTTATTTTTTAAATTTTTTGTTATAAATATGCTCAACTTTTCTCCTTTTTCATCTCCACGATGCAAATCATCTTACTGTGCTTGCTTTAGCTATGCTTTTATGGGGGTTTGATGCGCCACTTCTTGCAGCAATCCTCTTTTGCCTCTCTTCCTTGAGCCTTTCCAGCCGTTTCATCTGCTCCGCCTCCTGCAAATATTTACAACAAAACAAATTCATCAGCGGTTTGAGCAAATCTTTCCTGCTGAACACTTCAATTCTGCCGATGCAAGCAAATGATATTCTCCACCACATTACTTGCCCTATTATTTGCTTCTAGGTAGTGGTGTTCTATAAAAAAAATATGGTTAACAAGGGTAGGAAACAATGATGCGAAAAATGGCATTTGATACATGTGAGAATGGTGGGGGTATTTATTTAGTTTTGCCACACCTAAAATAGATAGATAATACTATAGCACTCTCTTGTTGTATATAGATTCAATTTGGTCATTTAAAATATGCGATGAGGATGATAAAAAAGAGTAAATTAAGTCATGTGGGGGACACATACTGCACTTATTTTTTTCCATACTTTTATTTTTACACAGACATTGAAAGTATTTGGACACTTTTCTAATGATATATATTTTCTTCAAAGACATGATGAAATTTTCTTAATACGTAATACTATTTTTAAAAATATTTATACATTTACACCATTTCAAACATAATATAGGAGAAAAAATAAAAATAAAAGAACGTGTTCCGTCGCTAGGCCTGGGTCATTTAAGGCCGCACGTAGGTGCTATAGGCGACGGACCAGTCATATTTATGGCGAGGGTTTCTGGGTAAGAGCATGGTTAATAGAAGAGCCGGCAACGGGCTCTATATGCATGCCAGGTCACTTATAGCCTTCAGGAGAAAACTCTTGTATAATAAAGCTGGTTGTAAGCACTAGCTGTAATAATTAATGTTTACATGCATGAGAGAGAGAGAGAGGGAGAGAGAGAAATGTAACTGATTGGAGAGGAGGAAGCTAAGCTAGCTTTTAGCCCTAGCATTGTGATGTAGTCGGGCGACTCAGGAAACGCCCGCTCCCTTCTCTCTTCTGTCTTCTCTTCCCTCATCTGAGGTGGAACGGCTTGTAGCCAGCTGACTAGACACTATTATACTTGTTCTAAAGAGCAAACACATATCCATATTTGTCTACCTTTTTTGTGTTTTTCCTTTCTGTTTCTTGGGAGCAATTGTTGTATCCACGAACATTTTTTATTTGCAAATGTTTTTAATGATAAATATTTTTTTTCAAATCCACTGCCATTTCTCAAAATCATGAACATTCTTTTTTGAATTCATGAACATTTTTTTATTCCACGGCCATTTTCAAGTTTGCAATTTTTTCCACATTTCTTGAAATTTTGTTAAAAAGGCACCGGCCAACTTTTGATCTAAAAAATGCACCCTTTTCATTTTAGGGACAAAATGAACCTGGGCCGAAGAACCATAACAGTAAAATCAGAAGACTGAATCTAAAATCATCAGCTGAATAGTATACAGAAGTTTCACAGCAACGGACGCTGGCCGGTTGGAGTCGCCAGGATCGAATCGGTAAAGCTGAGCAATTTTGCACGGAATATCCTATTTGACGCATCCTGCATCAAACTGTCGATCGATCAAGCGCTGACATGGGCCGCCCCGTTAACGAGTTGCAGTGTTTTCTGGTTTTCGGAACATTCTAGAGTTTCCCAGTTGGTTTTTTCTGCTTCTTAGAACCTTCTATAATGTTCCTTAACCGGTTTTTTACTTTTTATTTTTATTTTTTGGTTACTTTTTCCCTTTTCTTCTAGTTTCTTTCATTTCTTGATTTTATTTTTTCTTTCTTATTTCTTTGTTTTTCCTTTTTTATATTTTCATTAATGTTGTATTTCCATTTTTCAAGTTTATTTTTCGACAGATGTTCAGAAATATAAAAAATGTTTCCTATTTTAAAATTTTGTTCGTGATTCAAAAATATGTAGGCAGATTTGAAATGTTTTTTTGGCAAATTTATGTTCCTGTTTCAAATTTTGTTCTGGATTTCCAAAAAATATTCGTGTTCGAAAAAATGTTTGTGTTGCCAAATTTTGTTTTGCAATTTCTGAAAAAATTTATGTTTCAAAATAATTTTGTTTGTGGAGCCAAACGTGTTGTGCCCAATTAGTTTTATGTTGCATCTAATAATACGGAATTGATGATTTGAAAATGTTGTTTGTGGTTGTTGAATCAATTTTGTCTATGTTGTCGATCACTGTTCATGTATGCGCCCGGGCGCGACCGCATGCGTTTGGGGGCCGGATTTTGATGTTTGCGGTTGTAGATGCCATAAATACTTATTGGTCGTCAGATGGGCCCACATGACAAGTATGGTAAATAGATCGCAAATTCTTATTTATTTGGAAAACCAGTATTCATACATAGTAAGTCGGGTCGAAACCCATACATATGGCTAGTATTGCAAATTATTTAGGCAGCACTTATATTTTATTGGTGACGTAGGTGCGCTGATACACTTGTCAGAGTATGAGCCTGCCTGCAGCCAGCACTCATTGAGCCCACCGGCGAGGCCGAGGCCGATTAGACCGTTCCAGAGGCCACTAGGCAAACCAGGTTGGGGATGCGGGCCATGCCACAGATGCCGAGCACGGAATTGACGCCATCGGGAATGCCGCCGACAAGGCCACCACCCAGCTGGAAGCCCAAGCACAGACAGTCGGCGGGGCTCTGCATCCTCTGGATCCGATGGCAGCACCGGTTCTTGTCGGCCGGGCTTGTCCTGCCCGGTTGAAGTTTAAGACACACACCAAGCGCGACCGCGCCATTCAAAGTGCAATTGCCACCGCGAGTGGCCGGTGCCGGTGCCATTGCCGGTGAAGGCGGCATGCTCTGGCCATGCGCTTGGACAGAAGCCATGGCCAGGACGATCGCGGCTAGGAGGAGGATGCGAGGGGACGCCATGGGTTTGGTGTTGGTGGTGGCTAACTGGCTATTGTTGTTGATGTTTGGTCGATGCGGCTGTGTAGACAAGCAAGTCGATGTTGGTGCCTATGCAGACTGGGAAGCATCAATTTATAGGATGTATATGAAGTTGTTTCGCTGAGGCGATTAGTGCTCTCGTGCGTACATATTTTGACTTCTTTTGGTGAGACGATTAGTACAAGCAAGAAATAATACTTTGGTACCCAAGGTACGTTGCAAGTATAAGCGTAGAATTTCTACATTCTCACCGATTTTCTCTAATAGAGCACATGGTATACTCATGTAGCCTCAGCCTCAACCTCAAGCGCGGCCGCCAGTTCCTCCCATTGCCGCCGCCGCCGCGTCGCTGGAGCAGACCGGTGACTTGGTGGCGCGGAGCAGAGATCCATAGGTGGGAGCAGCGGCTGCTCCAGTCGATCGAGAAACTGGCACCAAAGCTAGCTAGAGATTATTTTCAGATGTGATGGTATCCTTCATATTTGAAGATGAATATACACTGCTTGAAACATGAAAGCATTGCCATATCAGATTTGACGCAGAAAAAGGAATGCATCATTTGAAAGATTATGAGGAAGCGTAGAACCCTTCGTCTGGGCCCCGTGTGTATATATTGGGGATTTGCCGTGGCTTACAAGTTAGATGAGATCGTCCGACACTTGGAGGAATCGATCACATCGTTTACAGAAGAGATAACAGAAGAAGGGAGAGAAACAGATTACAATTCAAACTAGAATCCTATCCCTATACAACTGATTCTAACATTCCCCCTCAATCTAAACCGTATGCACTTTGCCAAGGTTAAGATTGTACTTAAACTCATTCAACCTTCTTGTAGTAAGAGGTTTTGTGAAGCCGTCAGCAAGTTGATCTCCAGTTGGTATGAACCGAATATCTAGTAGCTTTCGAGCTACCCTTTCTCTGACAAAGTGGAAATCAACTTCGATATGTTTTGTGCGTGCATGAAAAACAGGATTAGCTGAGAGGTAGGTTGCACCAATATTATCACACCATAACCTTGCAGCTTGAGGAGCCTTAATTCCAAGTTCATAGAGTAATGTCTGTATCCACATTACCTCAGCAGTAGCATTTGCTAAGGCCTTATATTCAGCTTCTGTACTGGACCTGGAAACAGTGGCCTGTTTTCTCGCACTCCACGATACAAGATTTGTACCCAGAAACACAGCAAAACCACCTGTGGATCTTCTATCATCAGCACACCCTGCCCAATCTGCATCAGAATATGCAGTGACAAGCATAGACAAAGACTTGGTAATTTGTATTCCAAGTCCTTCTGAATATTTAAGATACCTCAAAATTCTCTTGACTGCAGTCCAATGAGTTGTCCTAGGTGCATGTAAATATTGACATACCTTGTTCACAGAATAAGAAATATCAGGACGTGTAAGTGTCAAATACTGCAAAGCACCTACAACGCTTCTGTAATTAGTTGCATCTTCTGGTCCAAGCATTTCTCCACTTTCAACTGTAAGTTGTTCTGAGGTTGACATTGGTGTACTCACAGGTTTACAATTTTCCATTCCTACTCTCCTGAGTATGTCAGTGGTATATTTTTCCTGTGTGAGAAGTATGCCACCCTTCACTTGTTTGACCTCTATGCCAAGGAAATAATGAAGATTACCCAAATCCTTGAGAGAAAATTCCATCTTTAGATCCTTAAGCAAACAAGTGGTAGCACCTGAACTTGAACTTGCAACGATTATACCATCAACATAAACAAGGACAAATATAATGATATTGTCTTTATTGTAAAGGAACAATGAGGTGTCTGCTTTAGATGGTGTAAACCCAAGTTGTTGTAACTGCATGCTCAACCTTGAATACCAAGCTCTCGGAGCCTGCTTCAAACCATACAAGGCTTTGTCCAACTTACAGACATAATGTGGTGTGCTTTGATCCTCATATCCTGGTGGCTGCCGCATGAACACTTCTTCCTCAAGAACACCATGTAGAAACGCGTTCTGAACATCTAGCTGGCGTAGACTCCATCCTCTGGAAATAGCAATAGACAACACAAGTCGAATAGTGGCTGATTTAACAACAGGGCTAAATGTATCCTCATAGTCAATACCAAACCTCTGTTTGAAACCCTTTGCAACCAGCCTAGCTTTATATCTGTCTATACTTCCATCAGATTTTCTCTTTATTTTGTATACCCATTTGCAGTCTATAACATTACTACCTTTCTTTGGTGGTACTAAATGCCAAGTATTATTTTTTATTAGTGCATCATACTCATCATCCATAGCCTTTTTCCAATCCTTATGAGCAAGAGCATCATGCAAATGAGTTGGTTCACCAACACTGGTAAGAAAAGCACGCTTGATTCTGTCATATCTTATAGTACCATCAGTATACTCTTTCCCTTTGACAATACCTGACTGCGATCTAGTGTGTCGGTGAAGAGGTTGATGAAGAGCTGATGTTGTAGGCGCAAAAGATCCTGGCTGAGAAAATTCTGTGTGAGTTGCCGCAGAAGATCCTAGCTCCTGATCCGAGAAGGATCGAAGCACAGGCCATCCAGACTCCCCAGGCTCCTGATCCGAGGAGGATCCCCCTGACACCGCAGGCGCCCGATCAGCGGCTGGCTCGATCGACTGAATTCGCGGGCCCGCGGTACGAGGAGATAACGCACTCCCCCCCGTGCCAGGGCTGGTAGGGTCCACCGCACGTGGCGACGCACTTCGGCCCGCGCCTGGGCTGGCGACCGCGCGTGGCGACGCGCTTCGGCACGCGCCTGGGCTGGTGGGATCCACACCAGATGGGCTGTCGGCCACCGCGGCGACCGTGCTGGACCGGTTCGGCTGCTGCTTGTGATTGGCTGCATGCCTGGCTGCCTCGGATCTGGCGCGGATCGGAATAGCAGGACTGACGCAGAGATCTGCACCGGATCGTGCGCTGCTGCCAGGAGAATCAGCCTCAGATCCTGTGCCTGCTTTGTCCTCATCTGTACACATAAAATGATGACCCAAATCTGCACATATATCATTAGAACCAGAATTTTGTATGGAATTTTGCACATGATCAGGTTTATTGAATTCACCCTCGTAATCAGGAAGAAGTGTTATTTCAGCACGAAGGAGAGCCCCCGCGTTTGGATGAAGTTTGGCAAACGGGAAGAGCGTTTCATCAAAAATGACATCTCTGGAAATATAAATCCGACCAGTGGCAATTTCTAAGCACTTATACCCTTTGTGGAGATTGCTATAGCCAAGGAAGACACATTGAGTGGAGCGAAGCTCGAGTTTGTGGTGGTTATATGGGCGTAGATTGGGATAGCAAGCGCACCCAAAAATACGAAGAGAGTTGTAGTCCGGTTTCTTTTGATATAATCGCTCTAATGGAGTAGTGTTGCCAATGACCTTACTAGGGAGACGATTGATAAGATAGGTGGCAGTGATGAATGCTTCATCCCAATACTTGAGAGGCATAGAGGCATGAGCAAGAAGAGAAAGACCAACTTCAACAATGTGGCGATGTTTCCGCCCAGCGGAGCCGTTTTGTTGGTGAGCATGAGGACAGGAGACATGATGCTCAATGCCTATGCTACGAAAGAAAGAATTTAGTTTCTCATACTCTCCCCCCAGTCACTTTGGACTGTTAGGATTTTTCTATCAAGATGTCTCTCAACAAGTTTTTAGAATTCTTGAAAAACAGAGAAAACTTCAGATTTGTACTTAAGCAAATAAATCCAAGTAAACTTGTTGTAGTCATCGATGAAACTGACATAATATTTCTTTCTACCAAAAGAATCTCTTGCATGACCCCATACATCACTGAAAATAAGCTCTAACGGAGCATGAGACACACTAGTTGACTTAGGATAAGGAAGTTGATGACTCTTAGCACATTGACAAGCTTCACACACAGACTCACTAACTTGGCTATCTGACAATAAGAGATTGCCTTTATTAACTACTTGCTTGACTATGATCGATGACGGATGTCCTAATCGTTGATGCCACCTTGCCAAGGAGGGCTTGATGACGGAGTAGACTCGACGACGCTTGCGACTAAGTGCTCCGGATGTGATGGGGTAGAGACCTCCAATGCATCTACCGTGATGGAGGAGTTCCCTCGTTGCCCGATCCTTTATAAAAAAGTAACGAGGGTGAGTTTCAAAGAAGATATTATTATCAGTGGCTAAACGAGACATAGATGCAAGGTTTTTGTCAGCTTGTGGAACATGAAGGACGTCTTTTAAGACAAGATCACGTTTAAGAGAGGGTGAATTAATAAAAGCTTGACCAATGTGTGTAATGTCCATACCTCCACCGCTTGCGGTGTGAATTTGGTCGTTGCCGAGGTATTTTTCACGTAGAGCAAGTTGCTCTAGTTCGCTTGTGACGTGGTCCGTGGCGCCGGAGTCGACATACCAGACTCCTTCTCCTCCTTGCTCACGCATGGCCGCCGCAACAAGACGAGAGTCAGGGACGAAATCTTCATCATAGCGGTGCCAGCAGTCCATGACTTCGTGACCCGCCTTTTTGCAAAGTTGGCAGCGAGGGCGCGAACGGGAGGACGAGGGGCGGCGGCTGTTGTTGTTGTTGAAGCCGCCTCCCCCTGTTCTGTTGTTGTAGTTGCTGCCGTCGCTAGGGTTGGAGGTGTTGTAGTTGCCGTAGCCACCATCGCCTTGCTGGTGGGCACTGCGTCCACGCCCGCCGCCGCGATGCCCCTGGTGACCGCGCCCACGGCCGCGGCCACGAGAGACAGAATTTGCAGAAGATTGCCGGATGTTGGTGCCGTGGAGGAGGCTGAGACGGGCATCAAAGCTAAGAAGCTGGCTGTAGAGTTCCTGAACGGTGATGGGTTCAACTCGAGCAGCCAAAGCCGAGACAACCGGGTTATATTCCATGTCCAGCCCGACAAGAATCTTGGATACAATCTCCGGATCAGAGAGTGCAGCCGCGGTGCAGGCAACCTCATCAGTGAGGCTTTTGATCTTTCCCAGATATTCAGCCATAGTCATATTACCTTTTTGCAGGTTGGTCAGCTCGATGCGGGTATTGATGGCTTGAGCTTGACTCTGGGCAGCGAACATGGCGTGGATGGCGCTCCATACTTGTGTCGGCGTCTGAAGCGTGGCGACCTGCGCAAGGATGTCGCGGGAGAGGGAGCCCATCAAATAGCCTTGGAGTTGTTGCTACTGTGCGAACCATAGGGAACGTGCAAAGTTTGCAACCTGTTCTTCCTTGCCGTCCGTGGTAATGGTGAGGGTGGCCGGCGGTGCCGGGCTCGTCGCGTCGAGATGGTGCTCCATCTGCGCGCCCTTGATCTGGGGCAAAACGATGGCCTTCCAGAGCAGGAAATTTCCCCGCGTGAGCTTCTCTTGGGGTGGCGATCCGAGGAAAGAGGGATTGGAGGTGGAGGATGGAGTGAAGGTGGAGGACGAGGCGGTGGTGAGCGCTCCCGTGGTACTAGACATCGGGGCAGCGGAGGTGGTGGTCGACATAGCTCGGTCGCCGGTGGGTAGCTAGATGCAATCTCGTTCCGATCTTAGAGGAAGAGGCTCTGTTACCATGAAAGATTATGAGGAAGCGTAGAACCCTTCGTCTGGGCCGCGTGTGTATATATTGGGGATTTGCCGTGGCTTACAAGTTAGATGAGATCGTCCGAGACTTGGAGGAATCGATCACATCGTTTACAGAAGAGATAACAGAAGAAGGGATAGAAACAGATTACAATTCAAACTAGAATCCTATCCCTATACAACTGATTCTAACATCATTCACTCAAAAAAAGGTAAAAAAAAAGTAATAATCATATAAGAGCACACACACAGAGAGATTTATCTCGGACCAAAACCCTAAACCCTAAATACTAAGACGTTTTTGTACTGCCTATGTACTAAAATATATAAGACGTTTTTGTAGTCCAATTCGAACTGCAAAAACGTCTTATATTTTGGTGAATTTTTGCTGTCCAATTAACTGTAATGCACCGTATATAGGGGGAGAAAACCATCTTAGATGGACTGAATTTTCACAGAAGACATGAAAGATGAAAACTGAAGATATGATTTCTCTCAACAATTTGTTTGCTGAAGTACACACAAGAAGAAAATAGAGCAATGTATATAGCAGCGTACAGGATTGTAAATGGGAACAAACAAACAACAAACATAGCTATAATCCTCAATGGAAATAAACATCTCATGAAACATCGACAACCTTACAAAATACTTTACAAAACCAGATGAATGCAGAGAGCTCGAGCTCCGCAATGGATATGATGTTAATATAGATGGTGTTTACATGCCTGAGCTGTGATGAGATATAGTCTTCTCTTTTTTCTGTGTGTTTCTGCATTAGCAGTTTTCCCTCTTCTGGCTTTGCTTGGCAAAGTTTCACAACACAACTGTGGCTAGCTCCCAGTTCAGCATGGAGAAATTAGACGGCCATTGGAGGCTGAGCTGTCTTGTGTTCCATTCGTTGGGTGCCCAGCTCAGCGTGATATTATTGATCGTGTCCTTGCGAGCACCCGGCCTGAAGCACGAGGAAACAACTCACCACGATCGTGATGCTGAGACAGCACAGCACACCCGGTACTAGTTACGAAAAACGTTTCCCGCACTTTCAATGTTTGACAAAGGCTTATATGCTCGCACTTTCAATAAAGCTAGAAAAGAGGAAATTATGATTAGTCCTGAATTGAGGTACAACAGACTAAGTAAAACAAGAAGTTAGAATGTCTATGCGACAGGACATCGCGGTTAAAGTGGGCATTTGGGACTTATGAAATAAGACTCTCAAGAGAGGTAGTAGCTCTGGACCTAGCCGCCGCCTCCCAAGAACCCTAGATTTCTGCCTCCCACCGGCGCCGGCGCCGGTCCATCCCGTCTCTGGTGGCCCTATGGCCATGGAGGCGGAGTGGATCTCGGCCCTTGCCGGTGGGAGGGCTCCGTTTCTAGATCTTTTTTCGAGTTTTGTTAGGGTTTGTGTCCTGCTCAGGAAGGCAAGATGGTGGCGGCTCCCTGAAGATGGAATAAAGGTCTCCCCGCCTAGCCCCCATTCCGGTGGTGCATCTTGCATCATCGGTGGGCGTGTGGAGTTGTAGCTCCGGCGGATCTGTCTTTGGTGGATTTGCTCGGATCTGTTCGTCGTTCGTCTTCGTTCGTGTGTTTTCAGGTTGGATTCTTTTGATCTACAATCTTCATCTGCGGCGGTTGCTGTTCTGGTGCGTTGGTTCTACGGGGCCTTAGCACGACGACTTCCCGACTGTCTACTACAACAAGGTTTGTCCGGCTCCGGCGAGGGAGGGGCGATGATAGCGGCGCGCCTTCGGATCGCTTCAGTGCTTGTAGTCGTCGTTAGGTGGTCTACGGATCTAGATGTAATTTTTATTATTTCTAGTGTTCGTTGTACTACCATGATTGAAGATGAATAGATTAAAAGTTTTTCTCGCAAAAAAAACACACCATGCATGCCTGGACGTCGGACCAAGTATACTATATTTTTATTATCCGATGTCGATAACTCAAAGAAGCATTGCGTGTGCGGTATTTTTTTACTATTATGGTAATCTAACGATAAGGTTGCTCATCCGATTTAGTTGACTAGGATTCACTTCCCAAGTTTCCAACTAGCGCCCCAAGGACTTCTATTGTTAATTGATTCATTATTTTTGTTATCATCAAACTTATCATCTATCTGTCTAGCCTGATTAATGATAATTGACATTTGCTTTACAGCGAAGCACGTCAACCTTTTTTTCTCCCGTTGCAACGCACGTGCATGTTTGCTAGTAGGAGTACAAGAAGACGGCACTTGGGGCGAACTCATACCTGATTGATTGGATTGGATTGCATTGGATTGGATTAGATTGAGCTAAAACCACATTGGAGAGGATGAGGCACCGCAGCTTCCTCATCGACCGGGGCACCTCCGCAACCACCCACCCCCGCCGCCGCCCCCATCCCGCTCTCGCCGCCGGTGGCTCATCGACGACCTCCTCCCGGATAAGGAAGCTCAATCATAACCCAGATCCGCCACCGCCATGTCGTCGATGTCAAGGTTGCCTCTTTCGCTTTTTTTTCGAGGGCAAATGAAAAATCCGACTTGATTGAAAACCTTTATGTTTTTTCTTAGCATTTTCTGGTAGGAATATGCATTGAAAACCTTTATGCTTTTTCTTACCATAGTAAATGTTTATGTGTTTTTTAAACAAAATGTTTATGTGTTGATGCCACAAGTATTGATATACAGCCCCAGATTTCTCGGAAAACAAAACGTAATCCACCCTCACAAAACACATATCATTCAACTATAATACAATTGGATCTTCAGATTCACACTGTTGTGTTGGTTATTTCTTTTTTTTAGCATCCACTGTTGTGTTGGTGGGTGTACACCGGCAGCCTCCACAGGTGTTGTTGATGCTCTGTTGTGATGGGCTTTTTGTGGGCTGGCTCGTTGGTGGTGGTGGTGTTTTGGCGGACTTCTCAATACCGTTGTTTTGTATGCTCAAAAAATATTAAGAAAAAATTGTGGCTTTGTATGGGAGTTTGTGCGAAACTGAAAAATGGGGCCTATCTCATTAAAAAAACTAAGTATCAACAGACTGATTATCGGACGACATCGGTGATGCTTCTTTTCTAACATATCTGTCCATTCCACCTTTATAAGATTTATCAATTAAATTTTGTTCTCTTTCTTTCCTCTTGCGCTTAGAGGAACGAGGCTGATGTTTCCCATAGTGACTCAAAAATATATTATTAAAATACAAGATACAAAAGATGAACAAAATACAATTGAACAGTAGCATATATCAATAAGTTTATGTGTCAATGTTTGGCAATTAGACGAACCACCTAACTCACGTAGTTTTGGGTGCTCTCTGCTTGACTCACCTAGTTTTGGGTCATATCCGGTTGAACTGCTACACTATAAATGTGATCTTTAGGCAAGGAGGTAAGCGAGACCCGCGAGAGATATCGGTCTTGGCATTGAGGCTGAGCGAAGTCTGAGGCGTGGCAACAATTGCGGTAGTCTGCCAACAACTATCCCTTTTTTGTCTGATATGAAATACTAAGCTGAAGGCATGGCAACAATTGCAAAGTTTGGTGGTCCAATAACATTCAAGGAGCTCTTTACAAAAAAGACAAAATCACTGAAAATTAGTCAAAATATAAGTGTATTGATGAGGAGATTTTGTAATTTTGTCATGTTTGTCCAGAGCTCCTCGAATGTTATTTGACCACCAACTTTGCAAGCACCCATAATTCTTTTATGATCATTCAAACAAAGTTTCGAAATTATTTTTTTGAAATGTTTTGCTATGTTTTCTTGTGTGAGTGCACCGAGTTGGGTTTGAGCCACTACTTTCCCTTCTCTACACTAGTGAGATGGACATTGCAGACGCGAGCCCATGGTGATGTAGGGTGGAACCCTAGGGGCCGATCTTACACGATTTGGAGGGTGATTCCCGAAGAGCACGATGAACACACAAGAGGAAAACGCGAGGGGAACGAGAGGAAACACTCAAAACAACGAGAAACAGTCAGACATGTGCTAGATCCACGTACACATAGATGTAACAAAGATCGAAGGACAACAAGGGAGGATACAAGGGTAACTAGTTCATCCCAATCCTATAAGGAAAGAGGTCTTGAATACATATAGGATCTTCCCACAAGGGAGGTCTTGAATCCACTTGGGGGATCTTCTCCTAGGAGGCCTTGGTCTCCAATGGAGTAGAGGGATAAGTGGATGAGCAAAGCTCTATCTCAACAATGAGCTATCACAATGCCAACCCTAGAATAAGGAGGAGGAGAAGGAGGAGGAGGAGGAGGAGGAGGAGGAGGAGGAGGACGTCTATATATAGTCAAATACGAAGGTGGGACGAGTTGGAGAGATACATGGGCCTTTGGCCCGTTCACTGTGCGCAGACAGGTGCTGGATGTCCGAGCTGGCGGGGGGCAGTTTCGGTTGCTCTATGGATATGGGGTGTCAGATTTCTGGGAGGGGGCGGATGTCCGGGCTCTGGACGGATGTCCGGGCCCTGTAGCTTCGGCTGCTGGGTTGTTTCTGTGGCAGATATCTTTAAGGGTCGGATGTCCGGGCTAGGGGCCGGATGTCCGGGCTAGGGGCCGGATGTCCGGATCCTGTAGACTCCTTTCGGTTCCTTTTGCCGGTCATCTTCATCCATGTACTTGGGGACTTGTCCATCGTCACGAACATCTCCAAGAGCGTCTTCTATGTACCTAATCACACATAGCATTCCGACTTTAGGTAGCTAGCAGTCATGTCTCACTTGGGTGATACGAAATATCACAAAGGAGAGATGTCACCTTGATAACCCACAAGTATAGGGGGTCGCAACAGTTTTCGAGGGTAGAGTATTCAACCCAAATTTATTGATTCGACACAAGGGGAGCCAAAGAATATTCTCAAGTATTAGCAGTTGAGTTGTCAATTCAACCACACCTGGATAACTTAGTATCTGCAGAAAGTGTTTAGTAGCAAAGTAATATGATAATAGTGGTAACGGTAACAAAGGTAACAGAAGCAAAAGTAATATTTTTGGTGTTTTGTAGTGATTCTAACAGTAGCAACGGAAAAGTAAATAAGCGAGAACCAATATAGGAAAAGCTCGTAGGCATTGGATTGGTGATGGATAATTATGCCGGGTGCGGTTCATCATGTAACAATCATAACATAGGGTGACACAGAACTAGCTCCAATTCATCAATGTAATGTAAGCATGTATTCCGAATATAGTCATACGTGCTTATGGAAAAGAACTTGCATGACATCTTTTGTCCTACCCTCCCGTGGCAGCGGGGTCCTAATGGAAACTAAGGGATATTAAGGCCTCCTTTTAATAGAGAACCGGACCAAAGCATTAACACATAGTGAATACATGAACTCCTCAAACTATGGTCATCACCGTGAGTGGTTCTGATTATTGTCACTTCGGGGTTGCCGGATCACAACACATAGTAGGTGACTATAGACTTGCAATATAGGATCAAGAACTCACATATATTCATGAAAACATAATAGGTTCAGATCTGAAATCATGGCACTCGGGCCTTAGTGACAAGCATTAAGCATAGCAAAGTCATAGCAACATCAATCTCAGAACATAGTGGATACTAGGGATCAAACCCTAACAAAACTAACTCGATTACATGATAGATCGCATCCAACCCATCACCGTCCAGCAAGCCTACGATGGAATTACTCACGCACGGCGGTGAGCATCATGAAATTGGTGATAGAGGATGGTTGATGATGACGACGGCGACGAATCCCCCTCTCCGAAGCCCCGAACGGACTCCAGATCAGCCCTCGCGAGAGGTTTTAGGGCTTGGCGGCGGCTCCGTATCGTAAAACGCGATGATTTCTTCTCCTTGATTTTTTTCTCCCAGAAAGCAAATATATAGAGTTGGAGTTGGCGTCGGAGGAGCTCCAGGGGGCCCACGAGGTAGGGGGCACGCCCTAGGGGGCGCCCCCCACCCTCGTGGACAGGGTGTGGGACCCCTGGTCTTCATCTTTGGCAAGGATTTTTTATTATTTCCGAAAAGACGTTCCATGGAGTTTCAGGTCATTCCGAGAACTTTTGTTTCTGCACATAAATAACACCATGGCAATTCTGCTGAAAACAGCGTCAGTCCGGGTTAGTTCCATTCAAATCATGCAAGTTAGAGTCAAAAATAAGGGCAAAAGTGTTTGGAAAAGTAGATACGACGGAGACGTATCAACTGCCCCAAGCTTAAACCTTTGCTTGTCCTCAAGCAATTCAGTTGATAAACTAAAAGTGATAAAGAAAAAAAATTACAAACTCTGTTTGCTCTTGTTGTTGTAAATATGTAAAGCCAGCATTCAAGTTTTCAGCAAAGATTATGACTAACCATATTTGCAATAACTCTCAGGTCTCATATTTACTCATATCAATAGCATAATCAACTAGCGAGCCATAATAATAAATCTCGGATGACAACACTTTCTCAAAACAATCACAATATGATATAACCTTTTTGAGACCGCAAAACATAAATGCAGTGCACCTTTAAAGATCAAGGACTGACTAGACATTGTAATTCATGGTAAAAGAGACAAATCATAGTCATACCCAATATAAATTAATAGTAATGGATGCAAATGACAGCTGCGCTCTCCAGCTATTGCTTTAATAAGAGGGTGATGACTCAACATAAAAGTAAATAGATAGGCCCTTCGCAAAGGGAAGCAGGAATTGTAGAGGTGCCAGAGCTCGGTTTTGAAATAGAGATAAATAATATTTTGAGCGACATACTTTCATTGCCAACATAGCAACCAAGAGATGGCGATATCTTCCATGCTACACACATTATAGGCGGTTCCCAAACAGAATGGTAAAGTTTATACTCCCCCGCCACCAACAAGCATCAATCCATGACTTGCTCGAAACAACGAGTGTCCCCAACTAGCAACAGTCCCAAGGGGAGTTTTGTTTGCAATTATTTTGATTTAGTTTGCATAAAGCATGAGACTGGGCATCCCGGAGACCATCCATTTTCTCGTGAGTGAGGAGCGGAGTCCACTCCTCTTGAGAATAACCTGCCTAACATGGAAGATACAGACATCCCTAGTTGATACATGAGCTATTCGAGCATACAAAACAGAATGTTTATTCGAAGGTTTAGAGTTTGGCACATATAAATTTACTTGGAACGGCAGGTAAATACCGCATATAGGAAGGTATAGTGGACTCATATGGAATAACTTTGGGGTTTAAAGAATTGGATGCACAAGCAGTATTCCCGCTTACTACAGGTGAAGGCTAGCAAAAGACTGGGAAGCGACCAACTAGAGAGCGACAACAGTCATGAACATGCATTAAAATTAATAGACATTGAGTACAAGCATGAGTAGGATGTAATCCACCATGAACATAAATATCGTGAAGGCTATATTGATTTGTTTCAACTACATGTGTGAACATGTGCCAAGTCGAGTCACTTAAATCATTCAAAGGAGGATACCAGCCCACTATACCACATCACAACCATTTTAATAGCATGTTGGCACGCAAGGTAAGTAATTAAGTAGTACTAACTAGCTAGCTGCCATCTCTTTAATTATCATGCTTGATTAATCATTATCTGATTCAATTGCATTCTCGTAAAGGCCCTGAAGCAGGCGCCGGGGAATGATCTGTGTGCATACTGCGTTTGCGAGAACATTCGCATGATGACGTCCAAAAGGAGCAGATCTCAAAGACATGACTGGGTACGTTTGTCAGAAGACTATTCATAATTTTTACACCATTATCGATATCTAGTCACACAACTAATACGCATGCATATTGATCTCCTTCTTAACAGTTTAGAGAGGTGCGGGAGAAGCTCCCACCAACAGAGCGCATACAAGCAATTCAAGAGGAAATTGCGGGATTTTTGCTCGACCAGGTCATATATACGAACAGAGAATACTATTACCCGCTACCGCCCCCATGAACCACTTCCAATTGTCGTCGTGCTCCGAAGGCACCAATTATGCTAATGCCAGTGGCTTCGAAGGCACCAATTAGAAGAAATTGTATATAGCTAGCTAATTGTATAGATATATACATGTGTGTATGTGTGAATTAATGGTGGTTGTGAGACATTCGATTATATATATATATATATATATATATATATATATATATATATATATATATATATATATATATATATATATATATATATATATATATATTGTTACTATTCATCACCCAGGGTGCAAAATAAGTTATTTTTCACCCGACGTAATCTTACGATCGCTTCATTAATAAATTACGTTTGGAATATAAATAGTTACATTCATATTGATTCACTACATAAAATTTGGTATAAGAAAATAAAAAAAAGGTTATAAGACCAGAAATATCGCATTTTATGTATGTTTTTACGTTCGTAACTTTACGTAACATAAAATATTTTTTATGACGAGTACATATTTTCTTACGTTCTCTTTTTACGTATGAAATAAGACAAAATTTACGAAACATAAAAATACGGTGTATTGACGTCAAAATAAAGAGGGGGTGAAGAATAACTATTCCTCACCCAGGGTGACGAATAGCGCGACCCTATATGTATGTATATATGTATGTATGTATGTATATATATATATATAGACACACACACGCGCGATCGGTTCTGCTAGAAATTCTATTTATATACATGCATAACGTGTACAATATGTAGTATCATAAAATATCAGCAAAGGAAAAAGAATTAAATGGAAAACACAAAATTAAATGAAAAAGAAATCATAAACCCAAAACCCCCCCAACCTTTTAATACCGGTTGGTGTCACCAACCGGTACTAAAGGGCTCCCTGCCCCCGGAGCTGGCTCGTGCCACGTGGTTGCCCTTTAGCACCGGTTCGTGCGAAACTGGTATTAAAGGGGGGACCTTTAGTCCCCCATACTTTAATGCCGGTTACCGAACCGGCACTAAAGGGCCTTACGAACCGGTGTTATAACCCGGTTCTGCACTAGTGCATTTTGCCAAGATTTGTCAAGATTGGAGGCACCCCATCTATCCAAGGGTTCTAAAAGGTTAGCAACTTCATCTTTTCATCTCTCATTGCTAGTTTAGCTCGCTTCATGCTCTATAAGTATAGTGATTTGTGTGTTTAGTTTGGGAGTAATTATGTGGGAGTTTATTTGATTTATACGCAATCTGAGCTCAAAATAACTTCTTAGTTTGCATATGTGTAGGTGTGGTTTACTTAGTTCCCTTCCCGTCCCGGTCCTCACCGCCGTTGATCTCCCGCGCCATCCCACCGGCACCACCTTGGCGAGCCTCTTGTTCTTATCTTTTTTGTAAAAAAACAAATTGTATGATTTAGATAGTTACTCGCATAAGTTTCTTACTTGTATGATTGTTTGTTTTATATATAGTGCCATGATTTTGATATCCATCCCCGTTGGCCCTCGCCCGGTTCATGATTCAGATGTGGTATGTTATCTTTTATAACTATTTCTTTCATTTCGTGTTTATGAAAATTATCCCCATCAAGTTGGCATAGATATTTTTATCTAATAGGTATGTGAACCGGAAATTGCAAACGACCCTCTTGTCGAGAAGTTAAATTTAGTTGAAAAAGAAAGCGATTATTTAAATATATTTTAAAAATTGAAGAAGAGAAGATGAAATTGGAGTTGTATGTTGTCGATGTCGTCGATGATCACAAGATCAAGATGGATGCAATGCGCTTGAAGATTAGAAAGATTAGAAAATATGTCATTAATAAAGAGGTTTGGTATCATTATGCTGTTGGATCAATTATTACCTCAGTTGCGATTTTGATCACATTTGTTGTTGCATATAAATACTTTAGCTAGATAGTTGTATGTTGTTTTATGAGAAGTATGTATGAACTTTATGTACAAACTTGTATTAATTTGGTCACTTCGGTGTTGTGTAATGAAGATGAGTCGGCAATGGATGTATGATGACCGACGCTCTCACGAGTTCATTAATGGCGTGCATAATTTTCTGTGTGTGGCTGAGACAAACAAGCAGAATGCTTTTATCTGTTGTCCATGTGGTGTCTGTAAGAATGATAAGAATTACTCTACCTCAAAAATCATTCACAGCCACCTGCTTCAGGACGGTTTCATGTCCGTCTTTAACTGTTGGACAAAGCACGGAGAAAGAGGGGTTATAATGGAGGACAATGAAGAAGAAGAGGGTGATGACAACTATCCTAAGGTTCCTGAATATGATGGTACTACAGTGGGGGAAGCTGAAAAAGAGGCAACAGATGAGACCACTCTTGATCTTTGTCGGGCCCTTGCTAATTCAAAGAGACCGTGAAAGAGAAAATGAGAAGTTGAAGTTGGAGCGCATGTTAGAGGATCACAAAAAATTCTTGTACCCAAATTGTGAAGACGACAAGAAAAAGCTGGGTACGGCCCAGGAATTGCGGTAATGAAAGACAGAGAATGGTGTATCTGACAAGCGATTTGAAAAGTTGCTAAAATGATAAAGAAGATGGGGAGGCAGAAGGCGCAGGAGGCTGCGGCAGCCCTTGTGGCGGACGGTGGCGAGGCAGAGTCAAACTCTCCGGCGTTGCTTACAGTGTCCACCAACCTGGATGGAGCAACCGCATCATGGTGGATGTGGGCGACACCTACCATGACAGATCCATCATCGATCTCACGTCCACCGATGACGGGCTTCGACGAGGAAGAGTAAGACATGGGATACAACGGTGAATGATTCCCGTGAGCCACATTGGCGCCGACAGGGCCACCAACCAGCATGAAGACGAAGTATACATAGTGGGCGGCGCTCTGCGTCCCCTAGATCCGATGTCAGCAATGGTTCTTGTCGGACGGGCTTGTCCTCCCCGGTTGAAGTTTAAGACACACTCCAAGCGTGACTGCGGCATTCAACGTGCAATCGCCACCGACAGCGGCCGGTGCTGGTGCCATTGCTAGTGAAGGTGGTGGCATGCTTTGGCTACGCGCCTGAGCAGAAGCCAGGGCAAGGAGAATCGCAACTAGAAGGAGGATGTGAGAGGGCGCCATGGCTTTGGTGTTGGTCGTGGCTAACTGACTATTGTTGCTGATGTTTGGTTGTTGTGGTTAACTGGGAAGCATCAATTTATAGGATGTATCTAAAGTTGTTTCGCGGAGGCAACTAGTGCTCTGGTGCGTACATATTATGACTTGTTTTGGTGAGATGATTAGTACATGAAGGTTATTGCTGGCACCAACACCGTAGTATTTGAGAAACAGTATAACACAGCTAGTTAGGAGGCTCCACGGCGATTTGACTGTCTCAGCAGTCAGATCTTCCAATATACGATCCAAATCAACTATGGCCATCCCAGTTAGCCCGCCTGCCTCACTTATCGTCTCGCGGGCCACTTCTCCATGGAACGACATGGTCTTCCTCTCCTTAATCGGGCCGCAGAAGGCCCACTTGTTTCCAGTCGCTGCTAACAGCCCACATCGTACAGATTCTAGGACTATCCTTCCGCATCGCAGTTTCTGTCCCTCCGATGTGTCGGCGTCCCCCGCCGTGGGTGAGCTTCCCGATGATGGTGTGCCTTAGAGGACTCCGGTCCCATCCATCCCAATCTTCTGATCCTCTACCATGTTTTCCCTTGCTGATCTTAAACAGGTATTGGCCGCTTATCATTGCTATCGCCTTAGTGCATAGATGGTAATTTTGTTTGTGATGTGCTGTATTCATTGAACCACATGGCATCTCACGGTTCCGGGTCGCATCCAAATAATGGGACTATCTTTGTTTGCAGCCCACCCTATATGCTATATTGATTGTATTTACTAATTTACTGCTAACTGGTTTATGTGGATTTTTATCAGATCTAGGAATATTGGATCCCAAACAAATGAAGGGCTTGGATGCTCTGCACGAGTAAATATGATATATACCTTAATGCCACTCTTTTTTCTTTACTGTGTTTTTCGATTCATCTCATCACTCTCTAAGACTATAAGGGTGATAATGATAGCCCATTCTTCCATAGTGTATTTTCTTAAAAAATACATGGGCGCCAACGCGCGCCTTCATGTTTCTAGTATTTCAGGAAGCTCATAGAAAGTGGGCCCCATCTAATATCTGTCTTGTCTTCTAGAGAAAGGATGTAATTAGTGCAGCGGTACTAGCAGGGAATAATAGTTTGGTACACAAGGTATGCTGCAAGTATAAGCGTAGAATTTATACATCTCACCGATTTTGTCTAATAGAGCACATGGTATACTCATGTATCCATTTTGCTTTTGTAAGAAGCAAACTTGGAACACTACACTACTGGGCAAATCTTGCTTCCTGAGTGCACGGTCAAAATAGCTTCCTGAGTGCACGGTCAAAATAATTAGCGGATCTGCAAGAAATAGTAAAAAAGGTAGGGAAGTCAAGACACGTCACACTTGCAACTTTGCCTCAACAGTGGCCTCATGTTTGCTCTCTTGTGAGACACTCCGTGCAATCTTCATCTGAGGCAGAAGTGAACGCATGCGAGTCGTCCTACGCAAATATGGCACGACGTGCCCGGAGGGCGAGGCACCGGGTACAAGAGGCCGCGGCAGCCCTTGCGGTGGACGTTGGCAACGCGGAGTCGCACTCTCCCGTATTGCGTATGGCGCCCACTAACCCCGGGTGGCACAACCGCGTAATGGTTTATGTCATCGGCTCTGACCGCGACAAATCCAACATTGACATCACGTGCACCAACGACAAGCTCCTAGGAAGAAGAGTAGGACAAGGAAGATGTTGCGGGCAATCGAGTCCCGTGAGCCGGTGTGTGTTCCATGTCCTACTCTACCTCGCCAGCGCACCAACTCTTCAAGGGGCACCGCCACCCACGGGTTATGGACAGGGCGGAGCCAAACGCGTTGTGCCCAATTAGTTTTATGTTGCATCTAATAATACAGAATTGATGATTTGAAAATGTTGTTTGTGGTTGTTGAATCAATTTTGTGTGTGTTGTCGATCACTGTTCGTCTATGCGCCCGGGCGCGACCGCATGCGTTTGGGGGCCGGATTTTGATGTTTGCGGCTGTAGATGCTACAAATACTTACTGGTCGTCAGATGGGCCCACAGGACAAGTATGGTAAGTAGATCGTAAATTCTTATTTATTTGGAAAACAAGTATGGATACATAGTAAGTCGGGTCGAAACCCATTCATATGGCTAGTATGGCAGATTATTTAGGCAGCACTAATATTTTATTGGTGACGTAGGTGCGCTGATACACCTGTCAGAGTATGAGCCTGCCTACAGCCATCACTCATTGAGCCCACCAGCGAGGCCGAGGCCGATTAGACCGTTCCAGAGGCCACCAGGCAAACCAGGTTTGGGATGCGGGCCATGCCACAGATGCTGAGCACGGAATTGACGCCATCGGGAATGCCGCCGACAAGGCCACCACCCAGCTGGAAGCCCAAGCACAGACAGTCGGCG
The DNA here is from genome assembly GCA_032464435.1 of Aegilops umbellulata. NCBI lineage: Eukaryota > Viridiplantae > Streptophyta > Magnoliopsida > Poales > Poaceae > Aegilops > Aegilops umbellulata. The sequence goes on from CP136057.1 coordinate 661,130,175, forward strand.
GGGCTCTGCATCCTCTGGATCCGATGGCAGCACCGGTTCTTGTCGGCCGGGCTTGTCCTGCCCGGTTGAAGTTTAAGACACACACCAAGCGCGACTGCGCCATTCAAAGTGCAATTGCCACCGCGAGTGGCCGGTGCCGGTGCCATTGCCGGTGAAGGCGGCATGCTCTGGCCACGCGCTTGGACAGAAGCTAGGGCCAGGACGATCGCGGCTAGGAGGAGGATGCGAGAGGACACCATGGGTTTGGTGTTGGTGGTGGCTAACTGGCTATTGTTGTTGATGTTTGGTTGATGCGGCTGTGTAGACAAGCAAGTCGATGTTGGTGCCTATGCGGACTGGGAAGCATCAATTTATAGGACGTATCTGAAGTTGTTTCGCTGAGGCGATTAGTGCTCTCGTGCATACATATTTTGACTTGTTTTGGTGGATTAGTACAAGCAAGAAATAATACTTTGGTACCCAAGGTACGTTGCAAGTATAAGCGTAGAATTTCTACATTCCCACCGATTTTCTCTAATAGAGCACATGGTATACTCATGTAGCCTCAGCCTCAACCTCAAGCGCGGCCGCCAGTTCCTCCCATTGCCGCCGCCGCCGCGTCGCTGGAGCAGACCGGTGACTTGGTGGCGCGGAGCAGAGATCCATAGGTGGGAGCAGCGGCTGCTCCAGTCGATCGAGAAACTGGCACCAAAGCTAGCTAGAGATTATTTTCAGATGTGATGGTATCCTTCATATTTGAAGATGAATATACACTGCTTGAAACATGAAAGCATTGCCATATCAGATTTGACGCAGAAAAAGGAATGCATCATTCACTCAAGAAAAGATAAAAAGAAAGTAATAATCATATAAGAGCACACACACAGAGAGATTTATCTCGGACCAAAACCCTAAACCCTAAATACTAAGACGTTTTTGTACTGCCTATGTACTAAAATATATAAGACGTTTTTGTAGTCCAATTCGAACTGCAAAAACGTCTTATATTTTGGTGAATTTTTGCTGTCCAATTAACTGTAATGCACCGTATATAGGGGGAGAAAACCATCTTAGATGGACTGAATTTTCACAGAAGACATGAAAGATGAAAACTGAAGATATGATTTCTCTCAACAATTTGTTTGCTGAAGTACACACAAGAAGAAAATAGAGCAATGTATATAGCAGCGTACAGGATTGTAAATGGGAACAAACAAACAACAAACATAGCTATAATCCTCAATGGAAATAAACATCTCATGAAACATCGACAACCTTACAAAATACTTTACAAAACCAGATGAATGCAGAGAGCTCGAGCTCCGCAATGGATATGATGTTAATATAGATGGTGTTTACATGCCTGAGCTGTGATGAGATATAGTCTTCTCTTTTTTCTGTGTGTTTCTGCATTAGCAGTTTTCCCTCTTCTGGCTTTGCTTGGCAAAGTTTCACAACACAACTGTGGCTAGCTCCCAGTTCAGCATGGAGAAATTAGACGGCCATTGGAGGCTGAGCTGTCTTGTGTTCCATTCGTTGGGTGCCCAGCTCAGCGTGATATTATTGATCGTGTCCTTGCGAGCACCCGGCCTGAAGCACGAGGAAACAACTCACCACGATCGTGATGCTGAGACAGCACAGCACACCCGGTACTAGTTACGAAAAACGTTTCCCGCACTTTCAATGTTTGACAAAGGCTTATATGCTCGCACTTTCAATAAAGCTAGAAAAGAGGAAATTATGATTAGTCCTGAATTGAGGTACAACAGACTAAGTAAAACAAGAAGTTAGAATGTCTATGCGACAGGACATCGCGGTTAAAGTGGGCATTTGGGACTTATGAAATAAGACTCTCAAGAGAGTTAGTAGCTCTGGACCTAGCCGCCGCCTCCCAAGAACCCTAGATTTCTGCCTCCCACCGGCGCCGGCGCCGGTCCATCCCGTCTCTGGTGGCCCTATGGCCATGGAGGCGGAGTGGATCTCGGCCCTTGCCGGTGGGAGGGCTCCGCTTTTAGATCTTTTTTCGAGCTTTGTTAGGGTTTGTGTCCTGCTCAGGAAGGCGAGACGGTGGCGGCTCTCTGAAGATGGAATAAAGGTCTCCCCGCCTAGCCCCCATTCCGGTGGTGCATCTTGCATCATCGGTGGGCGTGTGGAGTTGTAGCTCCGGCGGATCTGTCTTTGGTGGATTTGCTCGGATCTGTTCGTCGTTCGTCTTCGTTCGTGTGTTTTCAGGTTGGATTCTTTTGATCTACAATCTTCATCTGCGGCGGTTGCTGTTCTGGTGCGTTGGTTCTACGGGGCCTTAGCACGACGACTTCCCGACTGTCTACTACAACAAGGTTTGTCCGGCTCCGGCGAGGGAGGGGCGATGATAGCGGCGCGCCTTCGGATCGCTTCGGTGCTTGTAGTCGTCGTTAGGTGGTCTACGGATCTAGATGTAATTTTTATTATTTCTAGTGTTCGTTGTACTACCATGATTGAAGATGAATAGATTAAAAGTTTTTCTCGCAAAAAAAACACACCATGCATGCCTGGACGTCGGACCAAGTATACTATATTTTTATTATCCGATGTCGATAACTCAAAGAAGCATTGCGTGTGCGGTATTTTTTTACTATTATGGTAATCTAAAGATAAGGTTGCTCATCCGATTTAGTTGACTAGGATTCACTTCCCAAGTTTCCAACTAGCGCCCCAAGGACTTCTATTGTTAATTGATTCATTATTTTTGTTATCATCAAACTTATCATCTATCTGTCTAGCCTGATTAATGATAATTGACATTTGCTTTACAGCGAAGCACGTCAACCTTTTTTTCTCCCGTTGCAACGCACGTGCATGTTTGCTAGTAGGAGTACAAGAAGACGGCACTTGGGGCGAACTCATACCTGATTGATTGGATTGGATTGCATTGGATTGGATTAGATTGAGCTAAAACCACATTGGAGAGGATGAGGCACCGCAGCTTCCTCATCGACCGGGGAACCTCCGCAACCACCCACCCCCGCCGCCGCCCCCATCCCGCTCTCGCCGCCGGTGGCTCATCGACGACCTCCTCCCGGATAAGGAAGCTCAATCATAACCCAGATCCGCCACCGCCATGTCGTCGATGTCAAGGTTGCCTCTTTCGCTTTTTTTTCGAGGGCAGATGAAAAATCCGACTTGATTGAAAACCTTTATGTTTTTTCTTAGCATTTTCTGGTAGGAATATGCATTGAAAACCTTTATGCTTTTTCTTACCATAGAAAATGTTTATGTGTTTTTTAAACAAAATGTTTATGTGTTGATGCCACAAGTATTGATATACAGCCCCAGATTTCTCCGAAAACAAAACGTAATCCACCCTCACAAAACACATATCATTCAACTATAATACAATTGGATCTTCAGATTCACACTGTTGTGTTGGTTATTTCTTTTTTTTAGCATCCACTGTTGTGTTGGTGGGTGTACACCGGCAGTTTGCATAGTCGCGCCCTCCGTGGCCACGCCGCCTCCCACTACGCATCGCACCATACCTCCTCTGCCCCCGGGCTGCTCTTGACCCGGCGGTTACGGCTGCGTCGGCGGGTAGGCGGGGGCGTCCGCGGCTGCAGGGTGCAGGGAGAATAAGCTAGGAGCCCGCCATGGCCGCTGGCGTGGCGGTTGTGGAGCAGGGGTGCGGGAATCCCGGCGAAGGAGGAGCCATGGCCGCCGCGGAACTCCTCCTGGCAGCGGTGGTGGTGTTTTGGCGGACTTCTCAATACCGTTCTTTTGTATGCTCAAAAAATATTAAGAAAAAATTGTGGCTTTGTATGGGAGTTTGTGCGAAACTGAAAAATGAGGCCCTATCTCATTAAAAAAACTAAGTATCAACAGACTGATTATCGGACGACATCGGTGATGCTTCTTTTCTAACATATCTGTCCATTCCACCTTTATAAGATTTATCAATTAAATTTTGTTCTCTTTCTTTCCTCTTGCGCTTAGAGGAACGAGGCTGATGTTTCCCATAGTGACTCAAAAATATATTATTAAAATACAAGATACAAAAGATGAACAAAATACAATTGAACAGTAGCATATATCAATAAGTTTATGTGTCAATGTTTGGCAATTAGACGAACCACCTAACTCACGTAGTTTTGGGTGCTCTCTGCTTGACTCGCCTAGTTTTGGGTCATATCCGGTTGAACTGCTACACTATAAATGTGATCTTTAGGCAAGGAGGTAAGCGAGACCCGCGAGAGATATCGGTCTTGGCATTGAGGCTGAGCGAAGTCTGAGGCGTGGCAACAATTGCGGTAGTCTGCCAACAACTATCCCTTTTTTGTCTGATATGAAATACTAAGCTGAAGGCATGGCAACAATTGCAAAGTTTGGTGGTCCAATAACATTCAAGGAGCTCTTTACAAAAAAGACAAAATCACTGAAAATTAGTCAAAATATAAGTGTATTGATGAGGAGATTTTGTAATTTTGTCATGTTTGTCCAGAGCTCCTCGAATGTTATTTGACCACCAACTTTGCAAGCACCCATAATTCTTTTATGATCATTCAAACAAAGTTTCAAAATTATTTTTTTGAAATGTTTTGCTATGTTTTCTTGTGTGAGTGCACCGAGTTGGGTTTGAGCCACTACTTTCCCTTCTCTACACTAGTGAGATGGACAGTGTAGACGCGAGCCCATGGTGATGTAGGGTGGAACCCTAGGGGCCGATCTTACACGATTTGGAGGGTGATTCCCGAAGAGCACGATGAACACACAAGAGGAAAACGCGAGGGGAACGAGAGGAAACACTCAAAACAACGAGAAACAGTCAGACATGTGCTAGATCCACGTACACATAGATGTAACAAAGATCGAAGGACAACAAGGGAGGATACAAGGGTAACTAGTTCATCCCAATCCTATAAGGAAAGAGGTCTTGAATACATATAGGATCTTCCCACAAGGGAGGTCTTGAATCCACTTGGGGGATCTTCTCCTAGGAGGCCTTGGTCTCCAATGGAGTAGAGGGATAAGTGGATGAGCAAAGCTCTATCTCAACAATGAGCTATCACAATGCCAACCCTAGAATAAGGAGGAGGAGAAGGAGGAGGAGGAGGAGGAGGAGGAGGAGGAGGAGGAGGAGGATTACGTCTATATATAGTCAAATACGAAGGTGGGACGAGTTGGAGAGATACATGGGCCTTTGGCCCGTTCACTGTGCGCAGACAGGTGCTGGATGTCCGAGCTGGCGGGGGGCAGTTTCGGTTGCTCTATGGATATGGGGTGTCAGATTTCTGGGAGGGGGCGGATGTCCGGGCTCTGGATGGATGTCCGGGCCCTGTAGCTTCGGCTGCTGGGTTGTTTCTGTGGCAGATATCTTTAAGGGTCGGATGTCCGGGCTAGGGGCCGGATGTCCGGGCTAGGGGCCGGATGTCCGGATCCTGTAGACTCCTTTCGGTTCCTTTTGCCGGTCATCTTCATCCATGTACTTGGGGACTTGTCCATCGTCACGAACATCTCCAAGAGCGTCTTTTATGTACCTAATCACACATAGCATTCCGACTTTAGGTAGCTAGCAGTCATGTCTCACTTGGGTGATACGAAATATCACAAAGGAGAGATGTCACCTTGATAACCCACAAGTATAGGGGGTCGCAACAGTTTTCGAGGGTAGAGTATTCAACCCAAATTTATTGATTCGACACAAGTGGAGCCAAAGAATATTCTCAAGTATTAGCAGTTGAGTTGTCAATTCAACCACACCTGGATAACTTAGTATCTGCAGCAAAGTGTTTAGTAGCAAAGTAATATGATAATAGTGGTAACGGTAACAAAGGTAACAGAAGCAAAAGTAATATTTTTGGTGTTTTGTAGTGATTCTAACAGTAGCAACGGAAAAGTAAATAAGCGAGAACCAATATAGGAAAAGCTCGTAGGCATTGGATTGGTGATGGATAATTATGCCGGGTGCGGTTCATCATGTAACAATCATAGCATAGGGTGACACAGAACTAGCTCCAATTCGTCAATGTAATGTAGGCATGTATTCCGAATATAGTCATACGTGCTTATGGAAAAGAACTTGCATGACAACTTTTGTCCTACCCTCCCGTGGCAGCGGGGTCCTAATGGAAACTAAGGGTATTAAGGCCTCCTTTTAATAAAGAACCGGACCAAAGCATTAACACATAGTGAATACATGAACTCCTCAAACTATGGTCATCACCGGGAGTGGTCCCGATTATTGTCACTTCGGGGTTGCCGGATCATAACACATAGTAGGTGACTATAGACTTGCAAGATAGGATCAAGAACTCACATATATTCATGAAAACATAATAGGTTCAGATCTGAAATCATGGCACTCGGGCCCTAGTGACAGGCATTAAGCATAGCAAAGTCATAGCAACATCAATCTCAGAACATAGTGGATACTAGGGATCAAACCCTAACAAAACTAACTCGATTACATGTTAGATATCATCCAACCCATCACCGTCCAGCAAGCCTACGACGGAATTACTCACGCACGGCGGTGAGCATCATGAAATTGGTGATGGAGGATGGTTGATGATGACGACGGCGACGAATCCCCCTCTCCGGAGCCCCGAACGGACTCCAGATCAGCCCTACCGAGAGGTTTTAGGGCTTGGCGGTGGCTCCGTATCGTAGAACGCGATGATTTTTTCTCCTTGATTTTTTCTCCCGGAAAGCAAATATATAGAGTTGGAGTTGGCGTCGGAGGAGCTCCAGGGGGCCCACGAGGTAGGGGACACGCCCTAGGGGGGCGCCCCCCACCCTCGTGGATAGGGTGTGGGACCCCTGGTCTTCATCTTTGGCAAGGATTTTTTATTATTTCCGAAAAGACGTTCCGTGGAGTTTCAGGTCATTCCGAGAACTTTTGTTTCTGCACATAAATAACACCATGGCAATTCTGCTGAAAACAACGTCAGTCCGGGTTAGTTCCATTCAAATCATGCAAGTTAGAGTCCAAAACAAGGGCAAAAGTGTTTGGAAAAGTAGATACGACGGAGACGTATCAACTCCCCCAAGCTTAAACCTTTGCTTGTCCTCAAGCAATTCAGTTCATAAACTGAAAGTGATAAAGAAAAAAAATTACAAACTCTGTTTGCTCTTGTTGTTGTAAATATGTAAAGCCAGCATTCAAGTTTTCAGCAAAGATTATGACTAACCATATTTGCAATAACTCTCAGGTCTCATATTTACTCATATCAATAGCATAGTCAACTAGCGAGCCATAATAATAAATCTCGGATGACAACACTTTCTCAAAACAATCACAATATGATATAACCTTTTTGAGACCGCAAAACATAAATGCAGTGCACCTTTAAAGATCAAGGACTGACTAGACATTGTAATTCATGGTAAAAGAGACAAATCATAGTCATACCCAATATAAATTAATAGTAATGGATGCAAATGACAGCTGCGCTCTCCAGCTATTGCTTTAATAAGAGGGTGATGACTCAACATAAAAGTAAATAGATAGGCCCTTCGCAAAGGGAAGCAGGAATTGTAGAGGTGCCAGAGCTCGGTTTTGAAATAGAGATAAATAATATTTTGAGCGACATACTTTCATTGCCAACATAGCAACCAAGAGATGGCGATATCTTCCATGCTACACACATTATAGGCGGTTCCCAAACAGAATGGTAAAGTTTATACTCCCCCGCCACCAACAAGCATCAATCCATGACTTGCTCGAAACAACGAGTGTCCCCAACTAGCAACAGTCCCAAGGGGAGTTTTGTTTGCAATTATTTTGATTTAGTTTGCATAAAGCATGAGACTGGGCATCCCGGAGACCATCCATTTTCTCGTGAGTGAGGAGCGGAGTCCACTCCTCTTGAGAATAACCTGCCTAACATGGAAGATACAGACATCCCTAGTTGATACATGAGCTATTCGAGCATACAACACAGAATGTTTATTCGAAGGTTTAGAGTTTGGCACATATAAATTTACTTGGAACGGCAGGTAAATACCGCATATAGGAAGGTATAGTGGACTCATATGGAATAACTTTGGGGTTTAAAGGATTGGATGCACATGCAGTATTCCCGCTTAGTACAGGTGAAGGCTAGCAAAAGACTGGGAAGCGACCAACTAGAGAGTGACAACAGTCATGAACATGCATTAAAATTAATAGACATTGAGTACAAGCATGAGTAGGATATAATCCACCATGAACATAAATATCATGAAGGCTATGTTGATTTGTTTCAACTACATGTGTGAACATGTGCCAAGTCGAGTCAGTTAAATCATTCAAAGTAGGATACCAGCCCACTATACCACATCACAACCATTTTAATAGCATGTTGGCACGCAAGGTAAGTAATTAAGTAGTACTAGCTAGCTAGCTGCCATCTCTTAATTATCATGCTTGATTAATCATTATCTGATTCAATTGCATTCTCGTAAAGGCCCTGAAGCAGGCGCTGGGGAATGATCTGTGTGCATACTACGTTTGCGAGAACATTTGCATGATGACGTCCGAAAGGAGCAGATCTCAAAGACAGGATTGGGTACGTTTGTCAGAAGACTATTCACAATTTTTACACCATTATCGATATCTAGTCACACAACTAATACACATGCATATTGATCTCCTTCTTAACAGTTTAGAGAGGTGCGGGAGAAGCTCCCACCAACGGAGCGCATACAAGAAATTCAAGAGGAAATTGCGGAATTTTTGCTCGACCAGGTCATAGATACGAACGGAGAATACTATTACCCGCTACCGCCCCCATGAACCACTTCCAATTGTCATCGTGCTCCGAAGGCACCAATTATGCTAATGCCAGTGGCTTCGAAGGCACCAATTAGAATAAATTGTATATAGCTAGCTAATTGTATATATATATATATATATATATACATGTGTGTATGTGTGAATTAATGGTGGTTGTGAGACATTCGATGATATATATATATATATATATATATATATATATATATATATATATATATATATATATATATATATATATATATATATATATATATATATATGGACACACACACATATGATCGGTTCTGCTAGAAATTCTATTTATATACATGCATAACGTGTACAATATGTAGTATCGTAAAATATCAGCAAAGGAAAAAGAATTAAATGGAAAACACAAAATTAAATGAAAAAGAAATCATAAACCCAAAACCCCCCAACCTTTTAATACCGGTTGGTGTCACCAACCGGTACTAAAGGGCTCCCTGCCCCCGGAGCTGGCTCGTGCCACGTGGTTGCCCTTTCGCACCGGTTCGTGCGAAACCGGTACTAAAGGGGGACCTTTAGTCCCCCACACTTTAATGCCGGTTACCGAACCGGCACTAAAGGGCCTTACGAACCGGTGCTATAACCCGGTTCTGCACTAGTGCATTTTGCCAAGATTTGTCAAGATTGGAGGCACCCCATCTATCCAAGGGTTCTAAAAGGTTAGCAACTTCATCTTTTCATCTCTCATTGCTAGTTTAGCTCGCTTCATGCTCTATAAGTATAGTGATTTGTGTGTTTAGTTTGGGAGTAATTATGTGGGAGTTTATTTGATTTATACGCAATCTGAGCTCAAAATAACTTCTTAGTTTGCATATGTGTAGGTGTGGTTTACTTAGTTCCCTTCCCGTCCCGGTCCTCACCGTCGTTGATCTCCCGCGCCATCCCACCGGCACCACCTTGGCGAGCCTCTTGTTCTTATCTTTTTTGTAAAAAAACAAATTGTATGATTTAGATAGTTACTCGCATAAGTTTCTTACTTGTATGATTGTTTGTTTTATATATAGTGCCATGATTTTGATATCCATCCCCGTTGGCCCTCGCCCGGTTCATGATTCAGATGTGGTATGTTATCTTTTATAACTATTTCTTTCATTTCGTGTTTATGAAAATTATCCCCATCAAGTTGGCATAGATATTTTTATCTAATAGGTATGTGAACCGGAAATTGCAAACGAACCTTTTGTCGAGAAGTTAAATTTAGTTGAAAAAGAAAGCGATTATTTAAATATATTTTAAAAATTGAAGAAGAGAAGATGAAATTGGAGTTGTATGTTGTTGATGTCGTCGATGATCACAAGATCAAGATGGATGCAATGCGCTTGAAGATTAGAAAGATTAGAAAATATGTCATTAATAAAGAGGCTTGGTATCATTATGTTGTTGGATCAATTATTACCTTAGTTGCGATTTTGATCGCATTTGTTGTTGCATATAAATACTTTAGCTAGATAGTTGTATGTTGTTTTATGAGAAGTATGTATGAACTTTATGTACAAACTTGTATTAATTTGGTCACTTCGGTGTTATGTAATGAAGATGAGTCGGCAATGGATGTATGATGACCGACGCTCTCACGAGTTCATTAATGGCGTGCATAATTTTCTGTGTGTGGCTGAGACAAACAAGCAGAATATGCTTTTATCTGTTGTCCATGTGGTGTCTGTAAGAATGATAAGAATTACTCTACCTCAAAAATCATTCACAGCCACCTGCTTCAGGACGGTTTCATGTCCGGCTTTAACTGTTGGACAAAGCACGAAGAAAGAGGGGTTATAATGGAGGACAATGAAGAAGAAGAGGGTGATGACAACTATCCTAAGGTTCCTGAATACGATGGTACTACAGTGGGGGAAGCTGAAAAAGAGGCAACAGATGAGACCACTCTTGATCTTTGTCGGGCCCTTGCTAATTCAAAGAGACTGTGAAAGAGAAAATGAGAAGTTGAAGTTGGAGCGCATGTTAGAGGATCACAAAAAATTCTTGTACTCAAATTGTGAAGACGACAAGAAAAAGCTGGGTACGGCCCAGGAATTGCTGTAATGAAAGACAGAGAATGGTGTATCTGACAAGCGATTTGAAAATTTGCTAAAATGATAAAGAAGATGGCGAGGCAGAAGGCGCAGGAGGCTGCGGCAGCCCTTGTGGCTGACGGTGGCGAGGCAGAGTCAAACTCACCGGCGTTGCTTACAGTGTCCACCAACCTGGATGGAGCAACCGCATCATGGTGGATGTGGGCGACACCTACCATGAAAGATCCATCATCGATCTCACGTCCACCGATGACGGGCTTTGACGAGGAAGAGTAAGACATGGGATACGACAGTGAATGATTCCCGTGAGCCACATTGGCGCCGACAGGGCCACCAACCAGCATGAAGACGAAGCATACATAGTGGGCGGCGCTCTGCATCCCCTGGATCCGATGTTAGCAATGGTTCTTGTCGGACGGGCTTGTCCTCCCCGGTTGAAGTTTAAGACACACTCCAAGCGTGACTGTGGCATTCAACGTGCAATCGCCACCGACAGCGGCCGGTGCTGGTGCCATTGCTAGTGAAGGTGGCATGCTTTGGCTACGCGCCTGAACAGAAGCCAGGGCCAGGAGAATCGCAACTAGAAGGAGGATGTGAGAGGGCGCCATGGCTTTGGTGTTGGTCGTGGCTAACTGACTATTGTTGCTGATGTTTGGTTGTTGTGGTTAACTGGGAAGCATCAATTTATAGGATGTATCTAAAGTTGTTTCGCGGAGGCAATTAGTGCTCTCATGCGTACATATTATGACTTGTTTTGGTGAGACGATTAGTACATGAAGGTTATTGCTGGCACCAACACTGTAGTATTTGAGAAACAGTATAACACAGCTAGTTAGGAGGCTCCACGGCGATTTGACTGTCTCGGCAGTCAGATCTTCCAATCTACGATCCAGATCAACTATGGCCATCCCAGTTAGCCCGCCTGCCTCACTTATTGTCTCGCGGGCCACTTCTCCATGGAACGACCTGGTCTTCCTCTCCTTAATCGGGCCGCAGAAGGCCCACTTGTTTCCAGTTCGCTGCTAATAGCCCACATCGTACAGATTCTAGGACTATCCCTCCGCATCGCAGTTTCTGTCCCTCCTCGATGTGTCGGCGTCCCCCGCCGTGGGTGAGATTCCCGATGATGGTGCGCCTTCGAGGACTCCGGTCCCATCCATCCCAATCTTCTGATCCTCTACCATGTTTTCCCTTGCTGATCTTAAACAGATATTGGCCGCTTATCATTGCTATCGCCTTAGTGCATAGATGGTAATTTTGTTTGTGATGTGCTGTATTCATTGAACCACATGGCATCTCATGGTTCCGGGTCGCATCCAAATAATGGGACTATCTTTGTTTGCTGCCCACCCTATATGCTATATTGATTGTATTTACTAATTTACTGCTAACTGGTTTATGTGGATTTTTATCAGATCTAGGAATATTGGATCCCAAACAAATGAAGGGCTTGGATGCTCTGCACGAGTAAATATGATATATAGCTTAATGCCACTCTTTTTTCTTTACTGTGTTTTTCGATTCATCTCATCACTCTCTAAGACTATAAGGGTGATAATGATAGCCCATTCTTCCATAGTGTATTTTCTTAAAAAATACATGGGCGCCAACGCGCGCCTTTATGTTTCTAGTATTCCAGGAAGCTCATAGAAAGTGGGCCCCATCTAAGATCTGTCTTGTCTTCTAGAGAAAGGACGTAATTAGTGCAGCGGTACTAGCAGGGAATAATAGTTTGGTACACAAGGTATGTTGCAAGTATAAGCGTAGAATTTATACATCTCACCGATTTTGTCTAATAGAGCACATGGTATACTCATGTATCCATTTTGCTTTTGTAAGAAGCAAACTTGGAACACTACACTACTGGGCAAATCTTGCTTCCTGAGTGCACGGTCAAAATAATTAGCGGATCTGCAAGAAATAGTAAAAAAGGTAGGGAAGTCAAGACACGTCACACTTGCAACTTTGCCTCAACAGTGGCCTCATGTTTGCTCTCCTGTGAGACACTCCGTGCAATCTTCATCTGAGGCAGAAGTGAACGCATGCAAGTCGTCCTACGCAAATATGGCACGACGTGCCCGGAGGGCGAGGCACCGGGTACAAGAGGCCGCGGCAGCCCTTGCGGTGGACGTTGGCAACGCGGAGTCGCACTCTCCCGTGTTGCGTATGGTGCCCACTAACCCCGGGTGGCACAACCGCGTAATGGTTTATGTCATCGGCTCTGACCGCCACAAATCCAACATTGACATCACGTGCACCAACGACAAGCTCCTAGGAAGAAGAGTAGGACAAGGGAGATGTTGCGGGGAATCGAGTCCCGTGAGCCGGTGTGTGTTCCATGTCCTACTCTACCTCGCCAGCGCACCAACTCTTCAAGGGGCACCGCCACCCACGGGTTATGGACAGGGCGGAGCCAAACGCGTTGTGCCCAATTAGTTTTATGTTGCATCTAATAATACGGAATTAATGATTTGAAAATGTTTTTTGTGGTTGTTGAATCAATTTTGTGTGTGTTGTCGATCACTGTTCGTGTATGCGCCCGGGCGCGACCGCATGCGTTTGGGGGCCGGATTTTGATGTTTGCGGTTGTAGATGCTATAAATACTTACTGGTCGTCAGATGGGCCCATAGGACAAGTATGGTAAGTAGATCGCAAATTCTTATTTATTTGGAAAACAAGTATGGATACATAGTAAGTCGGGTCGAAACCCATTCATATGGCTAGTATGGCAGATTATTTAGGCAGCACTTATATTTTATTGGTGGCGTAGGTACGCTGATACACCTGTCAGAGTATGAGCCTGCCTACAGCCAACACTCATTGAGCCCACCAGCAAGGCCGAGGCCGATTAGACCGTTCCAGAGGCCACCAGGCAAACCAGGTTTGGGATGCGGGCCATGCCACAGATGCCGAGCACGGAATTGACGCCATCGGGAATGCCGCCGACAAGGCCACCACCCAGCTGGAAGCCCAAGCACAGACAGTCGGCGGGGCTCTGCATCCTCTGGATCCGATGGCAGCACCGGTTCTTGTCGGCCGGGCTTGTCCTGCCCGGTTGAAGTTTAAGACACACACCAAGCGCGACTGCGCCATTCAAAGTGCAATTGCCACCGCGAGTGGCCGGTGCCGGTGCCATTGCCGGTGAAGGCGGCATGCTCTGGCCACGCGCTTGGACAGAAGCCAGGGCCAGGAGGATCGCGGCTAGGAGGAGGATGCGAGAGGACGCCATGGGTTTGGTGTTGGTGGTGGCTAACTGGCTATTGTTGTTGATGCTTGGTTGCTGCAGCTGTGTAGGCAAGCAAGTCGATGTTGGTGCCTATGCGGACTGGGAAGCATCAATTTATAGGATGTATCTGAAGTTGTTTCGCTGAGGCGATTACTGCTCTCGTGCGTACATATTTTGACTTGTTTTGGTGAGACGATTAGTACAAGCAAGAAATAATACTTTGGTACCCAAGGTACGTTGCAAGTATAAGCGTAGAATTTCTACATTCCCACTGATTTTCTCTAATAGTGCACATGGTATACTCATGTAGCCTCAGCCTCAACCTCAAGCGCGGCCGCCAGTTCCTCCCATTGTCGGCGCCGCCGCGTCGCCGGAGCAGACCGGCGACTTCGAGGCGCGGAGCAGAGATCCACAGGCGGGAGCAGCGGCTGCTCCAGTCGATCGAGAAACTGGCACCAAAGCTAGCTAGAGATTATTTTCAGATGTGATGGTATCCTTCATATTTGAAAATGAATATACACTGCTTGAAATATGAAAGCATTGCCATATCAGATTTGACGCAGAAAAAGGAATGCATCATTCACTCAAGAAAAGATAAAAAGAAAGTAATAATCATATAAGAGCACACACACAGAGAGATTTATCTCGGACCAAAACCCTAAACCCTAAATACTAAGACGTTTTTGTACTACCTATGTACTAAAATATATAAGACGTTTTTGTAGTCCAATTCGAACTGCAAAAACGTCTTATATTTTGGTGAATTTGTGCTGTCCAATTAACTGTAATGCACCGTATGTAGGGGGAGAAAACCATCTTAGATGGACTGAATTTTCACAGAAGACATGAAAGATGAAAACTGAAGATATGATTTCTCTCAACAATTTGTTTGCTGAAGTACACACAAGAAGAAAACAGAGCAATGTATATAGCAGCGTACAGGATTGTAAATGGGAACAAACAAACAACAAACATAGCTATAATCCTCAATGGAAATAAACATCTCATGAAACATCGACAACCTTACAAAATACTTTACAAAACCAGATGAATGCAGAGAGCTCGAGCTCCGCAATGGATATGATGTTAATATAGATGGTGTTTACATGCCTGAGCTGTGATGAGATATAGTCTTCTCTTTTTTCTGTGTGTTTCTGCATTAGCAGTTTTCCCTCTTCTGGCTTTGCTTGGCAAAGTTTCACAACACAACTGAGGCTAGCTAAGCTGGGGCGGAGCCAGCATACTGGCATTGGGTTCAGTTGAACCCAGTGAAATTTTCTGTCCGCGTATAGTATACACATACGTACATGCTTTGACCCCAATAAAAAATATGGTCTGACCCCATCAAATTTAGAATCGTTCAATCAAAGCCCAAAAAGCCACTGTGACAAGCCGCTTGGTGGCTTCCTGCTCATTTTGTTTCTGCATCAAGGATCATGTTCTGCTTTGATCCCTTATTCACATTCTCCTGTATGTGTACACAGCAGCCGCATGACCTTTCGTCCTTCTTGTTCACGTCCTCGACTCGGTGATGTGGTTTCTCCTATTTGCCATCAATTAGTCACCACTTGACACACCAGCGACGAGACGACAACGAGGTCTCGACAGGCAAGACAACTATTATAGTTCAAATTCAAGGTATTGAGATTGCATCATCAGTCATCACATCTCCTTTCTATTGCACATGCCCTAGTTTGCTAATTGCTTATTCCATGTAATTTGATTGACCTAACGTATTGAACGGAGTTTTTTAAAGGGAAGTCGACCACCAGATCCAGATAGTGATGCAGGCACTTCAAGGCCGCCCGATAGGCATAGGCAAAGTGCATCAAATAGCGGGTTGCAAGCGGTCTTTAGTTTGCTATGTAGAGAAAACTATATTTTCTACCATTGGTATTTAATGATTTTTTTTATCTTTTGAAATTTTGGAAAATTTAAATGGGGCTTTCGATAATGCGAGTGATGTAACATGTTTCTTTTGCTTGATTTGATGGTATTTATTTTAAACTTGCCATTTGATTCAATGTTTTCAGGAAGACGAGAAACCACATCCAGGACTTGAATTTATGAAGCTTTTAAGTACCACATTATTTATAATATGTAAAAAAGAGGTTTTATGATTTCATTCAACAGGTATGTACAACACCTCTTCAGTTTTTTTCACTGTAACACAATATGTGATAAGCGATATCATAATTATATTGTTATGATAGCTTTGAGTATATACTCTTGTTCTAAGAGTGTGCACAATTAGGCTTTACACATATAAATTTTTATCAAATTCTTACAACTCAGTGAGTGAACCCAATGGCTAAACTTTCTGGCTCCGCCCGTGCAGAAAGTCGATCTGTTGGGGGCACACATGGGAACAATGTGATAGCTGAATTACACTAGTAGAAAATGATGGAAATATGCCCTAGAGGCAATAATAAAATGGTTATTATTATATTTCCTTGTTCATGATAATTGTCTATTATTCATGCTATAATTGTGTTATCCGGAAATCGTAATACATGTGCGAATACATAGACCACAACATGACCCTAGTGAGTCTCTAGTTGACTAGATCGTTGATCAACGGATAGTCATGGTTTCCTGACTATGGACACTGGATGTCATTGATAACGGGATCACATCATTAGGAGAATGATGTGATGGACAAGACCCAATCTTAAGCATAGCACAAGATCGTGTAGTTCGTTTGCTAGAGCTTTTCCAAATGTCAAGTATCATTTCCTTATACCATGAGATCGTGTAACTCCCGGATGCCGTAGGAGTGCTTTGGGTGTACCAAACGTCACAACGTAACTGGGTGGCTATAAAGGTGCACTACAGGCATCTCCGAAAGTGTCTGTTGGGTTAGCACGGATCGAGACTGCGATTTGTCACTCCGTATGACGGAGAGGTATCTCTGGGCCCACTCGGTAATGCATCATCATAATGAGCTCAATGTGACCAAGTGTTTGGTCACGGGATCATGCATTACGATACGAGTAAAGTGACTTGCCGGTAACGAGATTGAACGAGGTATTGGGATACCGATGATCGAATCTCGGGCAAGTAACGTACCGATTGACAAAGGGAATTGTATACGGGATTACTTGAATCCTCGACATCGTGGTTCATCCGATGAGATCATCGAGGAGCATGTGGGAGCCAACATGGGTATCCAGATCCCGCTGTTGGTTATTGGCCGGAGAGTTGTCTCGGTCATGTCTGCATGTCTCCCGAACCCGTAGGGTCTACACACTTAAGGTTCGGTGATGCTAGGGTTGTAGAGATATTAGTATGCGGTAACCCGAAAGTTGTTCGGAGTCCCGGATGAGATCCCAGACGTCACGAGGAGTTCCGGAATGGTCCGGAGGTAAAGATTTATATATGGGAAGTCCTGTTTCGGCCATCGGGAAATTTTGGGGGTCATCGGTATTGTACCGGGACCACCAGAAGGGTCCCGGGGGTCCACCGGGTGGGGCCACCTATCCCGGAGGGCCCCTTGGGCTGAAGTGGGAGGGGGAACCAGCCCTTGGTGGGGTGGTGCGCCCTCCTTGGGCCTCCCCTGCGCCTAGGGTTGGAAACCCTAGGGGTGGGGGCGCCCCACTTGGCTTGGGGGGCAAGCCACCCCCTTGGCCGCCCCCCCCCCCTGGAGATTGTATCTCCTAGGGCCGGCGCCCCTCCCCCCTAGGGGCCCTATATATAGTGGGGGGAGGGAGGGCAGCCGCACCCACTAGTAGAAAAAGGGTCAAACATGAAGCACATTAGTGCCGGTTTGAATTAGAGCCGGCACTAATGTGTACATTAGTGCCGGTTCGTGGCGGCGATCAATAGTACCGGTTTGTGGAGAATCTTTAGTACCGGTTAGTACCACGAACCGGTACTAAAGAGGCTGTGTCAACCTGCGGTCAGGCTATGGCCCCACCATCACCATTTAGTGCCGGTTCGTACCACGAACCGGCACTAATGAGGTTATAGCAAGCTGTTTTTAGTCCCACCTCGCTCCCCTAACAAGCCTTTTACCACCTTAAATATGTTATTTCTCAAACTATCACAAGCACTTGGTCTTCATTGAACTCTATGTGTAGAATTTGTGGCCGCAATATGAGTCTTCATCGGTTTACAAATCGTTGATGACTCATATTGACAATTCAGATTATACACACAAAGATCATTGATGATCAAAGTATTTTTTGATGTATATAAGAGATCATATTGACAATTTAGACTGTAAAGAAATATAAGATCATGATCTAAATGCTCTTATATTTTTTGCGTTCAGTATGCACCATTCAAAGATGCCATCAACTTTCAACCATTTATGCCTTCATTTGCTATTTTTCATGCATTTAATGATTTGTTTTGAGAACTAAATGACCTGGAAATTGAAAAGCACTACAAATGAACTCTGAAAGAGTTGAAACTTGGCATGGTATCATCATTTCACCCACATATCATGTTCAAAAAAGTAGAGAGGGTTACGGCAAAAACTGGATGCACTTCGTTTACAAACTGGACAATCTCTTTCAAAGTATTCGGGTTTCTGACGAAATTAAACTCGTCTGTTACAAAGGCATTTCATTTTTTTAAACTTATTACAACTCCAGACTTTTTGTGCATTCAGTATGCACCATTCAACTGCTAGGCGGGAGGAGCTCTTTAGTACCGGTTCCAACTGCTAGGCTTGAAGCTAATTAACGAGCATCGCACCTCTTTTTTATTTTTAATAACTTATTACAACTCCGAACTTCTTCTGTTATGGCAAAAACTAGTTGCACGTCGGCATTTCATTTTTTTTAAAGTTTGGTTATAACTCCAGACTTTGACCATTAAGTTTTAACCATCAACTTGGCATGGTATACAAAAATAAATGAATAGAAAAAAATAAAGCAGAAAAGAAAAAATAGCAGAAAAGAAAAAAACTATAGCAGAAAAGAAAAAACTATATAAAAAACTACTCAGAAATAAATAGAAGAAAATAAATATAGTAGAAAAGAAAAAACTACTTAGAAATAAATAGAAGAAAAAATAAAGCAGAAAAGAAAACAACTATAAAAAAATTGGGGCGCTGCCCTGTGGGCCTGCTAGGCCACGGGCGTGCAATTACAGGCCGTAAAGGCCCAGCAGACTCACAGGGCAGCGCGCAGAAGTTAGGCCCACAAACCTGCTATATAGAGGAGTTCAAAGAGGCAGCCGCGGCTGGGTTTATAAACCAGTGCGGCTGCCCTTCGCCCGGCGAGGTGGGACTAAACTTTGCGCACTGCAGGGTGGCAGCGCGAGGCCTTTAGTACCGGTTGGTGGCTCCAACCGGTACTAAAGAGGTACCGGTTGGAGCCACCAACCGGTACTAAATGCTCATCCTATATATACAGCACTTACAAAAATTTCAGTTACATCTCCCCACTTCGTCTCCAACCTCCCGCGACATCGCCGCGCGCCGCCGCCCGTCGCCCGTCGTCCGTCGTCGTCGCCGCCGCCCGCCGCCGCCCAACGTTGTCGTCTCGCGCCGCCGCTGTCCGTCGTCGTCGCCGCGCGCGGTCCCGTACGTCTCTCGCTCTCGCGTACGTACCCGCGCCGCGCGCGCCCCCGCTCGTACTTACGGGGCGGCGGCGTACAGACACACACATATACACACATACACACATATATACACACATGTACGTACACACACACACACAAACACATACACACACACAATTTTTTTTATTTTTTTCTGTTTTTTAGAAAAGTTAATTAGATGATCGAATGTTAGATCGATTAATGTCGAATGTTAGATGAATTAGCTAGATTTGAACTAGTTTATTTAGGTATATGAGATTTGAACTAGTTGAATAATTAATATAACTAATTTATTTTTAGTAAGAAAATTTAGGTATATGAGATTTGATGATCTAATTAAAATATTATTTGGTAATGAGTTTTTCTGTTTATTTAATTTTTTATATTTTGAGTTTATATAAATGTTAGATTAATGTCGAATGTTGGATGAATTAGATAGAAAAGTTAAATATATAGTAATGTCAATTGTTAGAGATGAATATAGTTAGATATATTAATATCAAATGTTAGATGAATATATATTTGAATTGCCTAGATATTAATTAATGTTAGATAGTAATAAGTGTTTAATGTTTCACCTATATGAACATAGGAAATGTCATCTGACGATGAAAAATATTTCATTATGTGCGAACACTGTGAAGACCAGCGCGGCCTGTGCGACAGAAATTTCCTTGTTGATGGTAGACGCTTCAGCATCAAGCTGAATGAGACATTTGAAGTGGATACAGTAAGTCACAACGGCAATTATTATTTGAATGCAAAAGGTATGCTTCATTTGCTTCAACTTATAATTTTAAAGCATGACTTATGCTTCATTTGCTTCAACTTATAATTTTAAATTTTCACTATTCTACTAGCGCACCACCTGCCATGCAAGAATTTTTGTCTTGGATAAGATAGGTTTTAGTGCTATAGATGATATGGAGGTAAAGAGAGAGTTTACTTGAAGACCGAGCATGGGTATAATTTTAACGTCAAATTATATAATGGAGACACATACACCCATTTTGAATGCAAAACTTGGCAAGCACTATGCAAGGCTTATGCATTTGAGCCTGATATGGTTATCACCTTTGATATTCGTCCGGAAAATGATATTGAAGGTAATATAGACATCTGGGTCGATGTGCAAACGCCTCCAGTTCTACCATTATGTGAGTTTTTCTCAACCATGCATGCATATGTTTATGTCTTTGATACAGTTTATTCAAAAATAGTTGACAACTAATTTGTATTGTCAGCTTATTTCGGTTCAAGCAAACGTGTCTGGTGCTTGGTAGACAGGACCTACTACTGCCATGGGGCTCAACTAAACTGCGAGGAGATAAGTCATTATGTTTCATAGCTTGAGGATCTTCATACTGTCAAAACAAATTTTTTTCCTGAACTTAGAAATGCTAGTACTCAAAACATGCGACCAATGGTGATCTATTGAACTACAGTCACATCTATAATCGAAAGATGGTAAGATTTTTACTATTTGTCCTTAATTAGTGCATCTTTTGCATACATTATTTTTGAAGCTAAACTTACATTGCTAAGTATATTAATTACTATATGATGTTCTTCAACAGGGACTTCCGATGACAGTTGTGTCTCAGTGGATCGAGGCAAAAGGTCGCATGTCAATGGTTAGCTTACGACCAAGATTTCCTACATTGCACATGAGTGCATTCAGGATTTCTGAAAGCGAAGAATGCTTAATAGTGAAAGATTGGAGCAAAATTGTTAATGATCGCAGAGAAGTACTAGGGGGCAGCAAGGAGAAGCGCAACCCAAGATTAGGAGATAGATTCATCTGCATGCTCCAGTATGATGAATCAGGAGAGCTATACATGTTCTATGCCATTCTACCTGAGAGGGAGCAGCAGGAGTGATTTAGCTAGTTCATGCTCTTAGTACTTGTCCTCTCTCATGTCCGTATTGTCCTGAACTTCGATGTTGGTGATGATTATGTCGAACTCGATGATATCTTTGCTTCTGTTACAAAGTGAATGTTCCTTCTTTAAGCTAGCCAGTGTTGGTGATGATTAGATAGCGGTAATGACTATGATGATTAAATAGTGGTAATTAATGACGACTACGATGATTCTTAGCTAGCTAGAGTTTATTTATTTATTAATATGTGATGATGATGATGATGATGAGTTATTAATATTATATATATATATATATATATATATATCATTTATGGAAAAACCGCAAATTAGTGATCTATATATATATACCATATCCATATCCATATCAAGTATAACAACTCATTATAACGTAAAACAATCCTAAATTAAATTGATAACACAAATTTAAATGAAAAATAAAAAATAAAACAAAAACCCATCAACATTTAGTACCGGTTGGTGTTACCAACCGACACTAAAGGGCTCCCTGCCCCCGGAGCTGGCTTGTGCCACGTGGTTTCCCATTAGCACCGGTTCGTGCTGAACCGGTACTAAAGGGGGGGGCCTTTAGTGACCACACTTTAGTGTCGGTTGTGGAACCAGCACTAAAGGGCCTTACGAACCGGTGCTATTGCCCGGTTCTGCACTAGTGACCCTTGCTCCTGGCGCCTCCCTCTCCCTCCGTAACACCTCTCCTCCCCGCTTGCGCTTGGCGAAGCCCTGCCAGGATCCCGCTACTTCCACCACCGCGCCGTCGTGCTGCTGGATCTCCATCAACCTCTCCCTCCCCTTGGTGGATCAAGAAGGAGGAGACGTCTTCCCCAACCGTACGTGTGTTGAACGCGGAGGTGCCATCTGTTCGGCACTTGGTCATCGGTGATTTGGATCACGACGAGTACGACTCCATCAACCCCGTTCTCTTGAACGCTTCCGCTCGCGATCTACAAGGGCATGTAGATGCACTCATCTCTCTCGTTGCTAGATGACTCCATAGATTGATCTTGGTGATGCTTAGAAAATTTTAAAATTCTGCTACGTTCCCCAACAGTGGCATCATGAGCCAGGTTTATGCATAGTTTCTATGCACGAGTAGAACACAAGTTGTTGTGGGCGTCGAATTTTGTTAATTTGCTTGTCGTTACTAGTCTTATCTTGATTCGGCGGCATCGTGGGATGAAGCGTCCCGGACCGACCTTACACATACGCTTACGTGAGACAGGTTCCACCGACTGACATGCACTAGTTGCATAAGGTGGCTAGCGGGTGTCTGTCTCTCCCACTTTAGTCGGATCGGATTCGTTGAAAAGGGTCCTTATGAAGGGTAAATAGAAATTGGCATATCACGTTGTGGTTTTGACGTAGGTAAGAAACGTTCTTGCTGGAACCCTATTGCAGCCACGTAAAAACATGCAACAACAATTAGAAAACGTCTAACTTGTTTTTACAGCATATGCCTTGTGATGTGATATGGCCAAAAGGATGTGATGAATGAATTATATGGGATGTATGAGATTGATCATGTTCTTGTAATAGGAATCACGACTTGCATGTCAATGAGTATGACAACCGGCAGGAGCCATAGGAGTTGTCTTAATTTATTTATGACCTGCGTGTCAACATAAACGTCATGTAATTACTTTACTTTATTGGTAAACCGTTAGCCATAGTAGTAGAAGTAATAGTTGACGTGACAACTTCATGAAGACACGATGATGGAGATCATGATGATGGAGATCATGGTGTCATGCCGGTGATGAAGATGATCATGGCGCCCCGAAGATGGAGATCAAACGAGCAATATGATATTGGCCATATCATGTCACTATTTGATTGCATGTGATGTTTATCGTGTTTTTGCATCTTATTTGCTTAGAACGACGGTAGTAAATAAGATGATCCCTCATAACAATTTCAAGAAAGTGTTCCCCCTAATTGTGCACCATTGCGAAGGTTCGTTGTTCCAAAGCACCACGTGATGATCGGGTGTGATAGGTTCTAATGTTCGCATACAACGGGTGTAAGCCAGATTTACACACGCAATACACTTAGGTTAACTTGACGAGCCTAGCATGTACAGACATGGCCTCGGAGCACAAGAGACCGAAAGGTCGAACATGAGTCGTATGGAAGATACGATCAACATGGAGATGTTCACCGATGATGACTAGTCTGTCTCACGTGATGATCGGACACGGCCTAGTTGACTCGGATCATGTATCACTTAGATGACTAGAGGGATGTCTAATCTGAGTGGGAGTTCATTAAATAATTTGATTAGATAAACTTAATTATCATGAACTTAGTCTAAAAACCTTTGCAAAATGTCTTGTAGATCAAATGGCCGACATGACCTCAACTTCAACGCGTTCCTAGAGAAAATCAAGCTGAAAGATGATGGCAGCAACTATACGGACTCGGTCCGGAACCAGAGGATCATCCTCATAGCTGCCAGGAAACAATATGTCCTAGAAGCACCGCTAGGTGAAGCACCCATCCCAGAGAACCAAGACGTTATGAACGCTTGGCAGCAGCGTGCTGATGATTACTCCCTCGTTCAGTGCGGCATGCTTTACAGCTTAGAACCGGGGCTCCAAAAGCGTTTTGAGAAACATAGAGCATATGAGATGTTCGAAGAGCTGAAAATGGTTTTAAAAAGCTCATGCCCGGGTCGAGAGATATGAAGTCTCCGACAAGTTCTACAGTTGTAAGATGGAGGAAAATAGTTCTGTCAGTGAGCACATACTCAAAATGTCTGGGTTGCATAACCGCTTGTCCCAGCTGGACATTAACCTCCCGGACGAGGTGGTCATTGACAGAATCCTTCAGTCGCTCCCACCTAGCTACAAGAGCTTTGTGATGAACTACAATATGCAGGGAACGGAAAAGGCCATTCCTGAATTATTTACAATGATGAAATCAGCGGAGGTGGAAATCAAAAAAGAACATCAAGTTTTGATGGTCAATAAAACCACTAGTTTCAAGAAAGGCAAGGTTAAGAAGAACTTCAAGAAGGACGACATGGGAGTTGCCGCGCCCGGTAAACCAGTTGCCAGGAAGAAGCCAAAGAATGGACCCAAACCTGAGACTGAGTGCTTTTATTGTAAGGGAAAGGGACACTGGAAGCAGAACTGCCCCAAATACTTAGCGGACAAGAAGGCCGGCAACACTAAAGGTATATGTGATATACATGTAATTGATGTGTACCTTACCAGTACTTGTAGTAGCTCCTGGGTATTTGATACCGGTGCGGTTACTCATATTTGTAACTCAAAGCAGGAGTTGCGGAATAAGCGGAGACTGGCGAAGGACGAGCTGACGATGCGCGTCGGGAATGGTTCCAAGGTCGATGTGATCGCCGTCGGCACGCTACCTCTAAATTTACCTACGGGATTAGTTGTAAACCTCAATAATTGTTATTTAGTGCCAGCTTTAAGCATGAACATTGTATCTGGATCTCGTTTGACGTGAGATGGCTACTCATTTAAATCCGAGAATAATGATTGTTCTATTTATATGAGAGATATGTTTTATGGTCATGCCCCGCTGGTCAATGGTTTATTCTTAATGAATCTCGAACGTGATGTTACACATATTCATAGTGTGAATACCAAAAGATGTAAGATTGATAATGATAGTCCCACATATCTGTGGCACTGCCGCCTTGGTCACATCGGTGTCAAACGCATGAAGAAGCTCCATACAGGTGGACTTTTGGAGTCTCTTGATTTCGAATCATTTGACACGTGCGAACCATGCCTCATGGATAAAATGACCAAGACTCCGTTCTCCGGAACAATGGAGCGAGCAACCAACTTATTGGAAATTATACATACTGATGTGTGCGGTCCAATGAGCGTTGAGGCTCGCGGTGGCTATCGTTATGTTCTCACCCTCACTGATGACTTAAGTAGATATGGGTATGTCTATTTGATGAAACACAAGTCTGAGACCTTTGAAAAGTTCATGGAATTTCAGAATGAGGTAGAGAATCAACGTGACCGAAAGATAAAATTCTTACGATCAGATCGTGGGGGAGAATATTTAAGTCACGAATTTGGTACGAACTTAAGGAAATGTGGAATCGTTTCACAACTCACGCCGCCTGGAACACCTCAGCGTAACGGTGTGTCCGAATGTCGTAATCGCACTCTATTGGATATGGTGCGATCTATGATGTCACTCACTGATTTACCGCTATCATTTTGGGGATACGCTCTAGAGACAGCTACATTCACTTTAAATAGGGCACCGTCTAAATCCGTTGAGACGACACCGTATGAATTATGGTTTGGGAAGAAACCTAAGCTGTCGTTTCTAAAAGTTTGGGGATGCGATGCTTATGTCAAGAAACTTCAACCTGAAAAGCTCGAACCCAAGTCGGAAAAATGCGTCTTCATAGGATACCCTAAGGAAACCATTGGGTATACCTTCTACCTCAGATCCGAAGGCAAGATCTTTGTTGCCAAGAACGGGTCCTTTCTGGAGAAAGTGTTTCTCTCGAAAGAAGTAAGTGGGAGGAAAGTAGAACTTGATGAAGTATTGCCTCTTGAACCGGAGAGTAGCGCAGCTCAAGAAAATGTTTCTGTGGTGCCTTCACCGACTAGAGAGGAGGTTAATGATGATGATCATGAAACTTCAGATCAAGTTGCTACTGAACTTCGTAGGTCCACAAGGACACGTTCCGCACCAGAGTGGTACGGCAACCCAGTCCTGGAAATCATGTTGTTAGACAACGGTGAACCTTCGAACTATGAAGAAGCAATGGCGGGCCTAGATTCCAACAAATGGCTTGAAGCCATGCAATCCGAGATAGGATCCATGTATGAAAACAAAGTATGGACTTTGACAGACTTGCCTGATGATCGGCGAGCGATAGAGAATAAATGGATCTTTAAGAAGAAGACGGACGCGGATGGTAATGTTACCATCTATAAGGCTCGACTTGTCGCTAAGGGTTATCGACAAGTTCAAGGGGTTGACTACGATGAGACCTTCTCACCCGTAGCGAAGCTGAAGTCTGTCCGAATCATGTTAGCAATTGCCGCATACTATGATTATGAGATATGGCAAATGGACGTCAAAACGGCATTCCTTAACGGCTTTCTTAAGGAAGAATTGTATATGATGCACCCGGAAGGTTTTGTCGATCCTAAGAATGCTAACAAGGTATGCAAGCTCCAGCGCTCCATCTATTGGCTGGTGCAAGCATCTCGGAGTTGGAACATTCGCTTTAATGAAATGATCAAAGCGTTTGGGTTTATGTAGACTTATGGAGAAGCCTGCGTTTACAAGAAAGTGAGTGGGAGCTCTGTAGCATTTCTCATATTATATGTGGATGACATACTTTTGATGGGAAATGATATATAACTTTTGGACAGCATTAAGGCCTATTTGAATAAGTGTTTTTCAATGAAGGACCTTGGAGAAGCTGCTTACATATTAGGCATCAAGATCTATAGAGATAGATCGAGACGCCTCATAGGTCTTTCACAAAGCACATACCTTGATAAGATATTGAAGAAGTTCAATATGGAACAGTCCAAGAAGGGGTTCTTGCCTGTGTTGCAAGGTGTGAAATTGAGCTCGGCTCAATGCCCGACCACGGTAGAAGATAGAGAAAAGATGAGTGTCATCCCCTATGCCTCGGCTATAGGGTCTATTATGTATGCCATGCTGTGTACCAGACTTGATGTAAAACTTGTCGTAAGTTTGGTAGGAAGGTACCAAAGTAATTCCGGCATGGAACACTGGACAGCGGTCAAGAACATCCTGAAGTACCTGAAAAGGACTAAGGATATGTTTCTCATTTATGGAGGTGACGAAGAGCTCGTCGTAAAGGGTTACGTCGACGCTAGCTTCGACACAGATCTGGATGACTCTAAGTCACAAACCGGATACGTGTATATTTTGAATGGTGGGGCAGTAAGCTGGTGCAGTTGCAAGCAAAGCGTCGTGGTGGGATCTACATGTGAAGCGGAGTACATGGCAGCCTCGGAGGTAGCGCATGAAGCAATCTGGATGAAGGAGTTCATCACCGACCTAGGAGTCATACCCAATGCGTCGGGGTCGATCACTCTCTTCTGTGACAACACTGGAGCTATTGCCCTTGCCAAGGAACCCCGTTTCACAAGAAGACCAGGCACATCAAGCGTCGCTTCGACTCCATTCGTGAAAATGTTCAAGATGGAGACATAGATATTTGCAAAGTGCATACGGATCTGAATGTCGCAGATCCGTTGACTAAACCTCTTCCGCGGGCAAAACATGATCAACACCGGAACTCTATGGGTGTTCGATTCATCACAATGTAACTGGATTATTGACTCTAGTGCAAGTGGGAGACTGTTGGAAATATGCCCTAGAGGCAATAATAAAATGTTATTATTATATTTCCTTGTTCATGATAATTGTCTATTATTCATGCTATAATTGTGTTATTCAGAAATCGTAATACATGTGCGAATACATAGACGACAACATGTCCCTAGTGAGCCTCTAGTTGACTAGCTCGTTGATCAACGGATAGTCATGGTTTCCTGACTATGGACATTGGATGTCATTGATAACGGGATCACATCATTAGGAGAATGATGTGATGGACAAGACCCAATCTTAAGCATAGCACAAGACCGTGTAGTTCGTTTGCTAGAGCTTTTCCAAATGTCAAGTATCATTTCCTTATACCATGAGATCGTGTAACTCCCGGATGCCGTAGGAGTGCTTTGGGTGTACCAAACGTCACAACGTAACTGGGTGGCTATAAAGGTGCACTACAGGCATCTCCGAAAGTGTCTGTTGGGTTAGCACAGATCGAGACTGGGATTTGTCACTCCGTATGACGGAGAGGTATCTCTGGGCCCACTCGGTAATGCATCATCATAATGACCTCAATGTGACCAAGTGTTTGGTCACGGGATCATGCATTACGGTACGAGTAAAGTGACTTGCCGGTAACGAGATTGAACAAGGTATTGGGATACCGATGATCGAATCTCAGGCAAGTAACGTACCGATTGACAAACAAAATTGTGTACGGGATTACTTGAATCCTCGACATCGTGGTTCATCCGATGAGATCATCGAGGAGCATGTGGGAGCCAACATGGGTATCTAGATCCCGCTGTTGGTTATTGACCGGAGAGTCGTCTCGGTCATGTCTGCATGTCTCCCAAACCCGTAGGGTCTACACACTTAAGGTTCGGTGACACTAGGGTTATAGAGATATTAGTATGCGGTAACCCAAAAGTTGTTCAAGTACAGGGTGAGATCCTGGACGTCACGAGGAGTTCCGGAATGGTCCGAAGATAAAGATTTATATATGGGAAGTCCTGTTTCGGCCATCGGGAAAGTTTTGGGGGTCATCGATATTGTACCGGGACCACCAGAAGGGTCCCGGGGGTCCACCGGGTGGGGCCACCTGTCCCGGAGGGCCCCTTGGGCTGAAGTGGGAGGGGGAACCAGCCCCTGGTGGGATGGTGCGCCCCCCTTGGGCCTCCCTGCGCCTAGGGTTGGAAACCTTAGGGGTGGGGGCGCCCCACTTGGCTTGGGGGGCAAGCCACCCCCTTGGCCGCCGCCCCCCCCCCCCCTAGAGATTGGATCTCCTAGGGCCGGCGCCCCCCCTAGGGGCCCTATATATAGTGGGGGGAGGGAGGGCAGCCACACCCTTGCTCCTGGCGCCTCCCTCTCCCTCCGTAACACCTCTCCTCCCCGCTTGCGCTTGGCGAAGCCCTGCCGGGATCCCACTACTTCCACCACCGCGCCGTCGTGCTGCTGGATCTCCATCAACCTCTCCCTCCCCTTGCTGGATCAAGAAGGAGGAGATGTCTTCCCCAACCGTACGTGTGTTGAACGCGGAGGTGCCGTCCGTTCGGCGCTTGGTCATCAGTGATTTGGATCACGACGAGTACGACTCCATCAACCCCGTTCTCTTGAACGCTTCCGCTCGCGATCTACAAGGGTATGTAGATGCACTCATCTCTCTCGTTGCTAGATGACTCCATAGATTGATCTTGGTGATGCGTAGAAAATTTTAAAATTCTGCTACGTTCCCCAACAGAAAAGGGGGCAAAGGTTCAGGCCGGGTCAGCCCATCAGTCCCGGTTCAGTTCAGAACCGGGACCCATGGGGGCATTGGACCTGGTTCGTGAGCCCAGGGGGCCGGCCGGGCCACGTGGGCCATTGGTCCCGGTTCGTCTGGACCTTTTGGTCCCGGTTGGTGGGACGAACCGGGACCAATGGGCCTGGCTCCTGGCCCACAGCCATTGGTCCCGGTTGGTGGCTTGAACCGGGACCAAAGGCTCCCCTTTAGTCTCGGTTCATGACACCAACCGAGACTAAAGATTTGGTCCTCGTTGCGGTCAGAGTTTAGTCCCA
This sequence comes from Aegilops umbellulata, assembly GCA_032464435.1. Classification (NCBI taxonomy): domain Eukaryota; kingdom Viridiplantae; phylum Streptophyta; class Magnoliopsida; order Poales; family Poaceae; genus Aegilops; species Aegilops umbellulata. Next base: position 661,160,011 of record CP136057.1, read on the forward strand.
CCTCGCCAACCGAAGGGCGCTCACACCGGTTTATAAGCTCGTCCCTCTCTACCTTGTTGAGCTCCTCTCAAAGTGAAAATAGATGCCCTATACAGGGAATTTGACCTAAATTCATAGTGAATTTCTCTGAAATTCATAGAAATGTATTATGAATTTAGGTTGAATTTTCTCTATAGGTGCATCTATGTTCATTTTTTTAGTAAAGTTAATCACAAACTTGTGATTCACACAAATTTCAAAGAATTCAAATTTTAACTATTCAAAAAGCGAGGGTTAAAAACCAGCGCTACTGCTATCAACTTAGTAGTAGCGAGGGTTAAAAACCCGCGCTACTACTATGGCATGTCCCGAGGGCACGGTAGAGACCGTTTAGTAGTAGCGAGGGTTAAAACCAGCGCTACTGCTATCAACTTAGTAGCAGCGAGGGTTAAAAACCCGCGCTACTAGTAAGTAGCAGTAGCGAGGGGTATAAACCCGCGCTGCTAGTAAGCGTCTGTGTATAAGCTTTTCCCTAGTAGTGTAATGGCACTAACATAAAGTTTATAATTTTTCTAAAACTAATGGCACTAACAAAAAGTTTATAATTTTGCTGACCTAAAAGCAAAAAAGAATTAAAAATTAAATCAAAAAACAAAAGAAAATAAATAATGTAAAAAACAAAACAAAAAAACTAAAAAAACTATTTTTATAGTAAAGTTAATCACAAACTTGTGATTCACACAAATTTCAAAGAATTCAAATTTTAACTATTCAAATTTGAAAACTAATGGCACTAACAGAAAGTTTATAATTTTTCTAAAATTAATGGCACTAACAGAAAGTTTATAATTTTTCTAAAACTAAAGGCAAAAAGAATTTCAAAAAGCAAAAAACAAAAGAAAATAAATAATACAAAAAACAAAACAAAAAATGGTAAAGAACTATTTTTATAGTAAAGTTAATCACAAACTTGTGATTCACACAAATTTCAAAGGATTCAAATTTTAACTATTTGAAGAATTCAAATTTTAACTATTCAAATTTGAAAACTAATGGTACTAACAGAAAGTTTATAATTTTTCTGACCTAAAAGCAAAAAACAAAAGAAAATAAATAATGCAAAAAACAAAATAAAAAACTGGAAAAAAATATAAAAATGCCACCTATTGGGCCATCACGGCCTGAATACGACTAGAAACCCAACCTGGGCCAGGATTCAGGCCCGCAGAAGGCCCAATAGGCCCGCAGACAGCATAATATGATATTAGGCCCGTAAGCCTGCATTTGAGAGGAGCTCGAGAGGGTAGCCACAGTGGGGCTTATAAACCACTCCGAGCCCCTCTCAACTAGCAAGGTGGGACTAAACTTTTGGCCGCGGGTAGCGCATGGCCTTTGGTTCCGGTTGGTGTCACCAACCGGGACTAAAGGGGGGCATTGGTCCCGGTTCAGCGGCGGCGTATTCTCACGGCAGGGAGATTCAGATTCTGGCAATTCTAGGTATTCGGTTCTTGTACATTTTTTTACTTGGTTCTTATACATTATTATAGAGTGGCTTATTGGAAAAGAAAAGAATATAACTAAATAAACAGAAAGCATTAATTATTTTGGGGCCCACGAGTCAGAATTCTAGATGGGAAGACGATCTGATTATGAGTTCCTCCCGTCCGTTAACACATAGCTACGCATACCTACAACACATGGTATTCGTTGTTGTCCGTACAGAAGCAACGGATGTCCTTCCAACGTATATTTGCGTTGTAGCGACGATACATTTCCAACGCATTATCGAAGCGTTGCAAACTATGCATTGCTATAGGGGGTTCTTGTTGTTATAGTGTAGTATGAATATTAGGGATTTTTTTTCTTTTCTGATATTTGCACAGGTTACAAAATATATTACTGAACAGAATATAGACAGGAACACACAGCAACAGCAGATTCATCGAATACAATAAAAGATTAGTCTCCGAATACAATTCATCATATTAGTCTCCGAATTCAAAAGACCGAACAAAGATAGAACATTTTTGGGAAATGTTGAACACGTATTTAAAAATTGTAAATGTATTTTATAAAATGTTCGTCATGCATGGCACTAAATAATACTAACCCACATAAAAACTTGCCGTGCATTGGTCTGGTGCTTTTCACTAAATAGTACTAACATATATTTTTTTGCGGGGCTCAGAAAAAAAATATGCTGGCCTCACTAGGCCGCGATTGGGCCGTCCCGCAGCCCATGCTATGCTGGCTTGTCTACCTCGAGGGGATCTGGGACTCGGGGACGAGGCACACAGCGGCGGGGTTCGAATCCAGCGCCGGTTTCCCGAAGTGCACCGGCGACCACGCCGCTGCGCGGCCTCAATCCTCGTCGCCTAACACCAGATCTGGGTGACGCCCACGCACGTGGATGCTTATTGGTAGATATCAGAACAACTGTATTTTATGCTAGCTCATATTATTATTGGTATATATAATTTGTTTGTGTATGTATGGAACTTTTTAATATATTATACAATAAACATATTTTCAATTATATGACGCGACAAACATTTTTTAATGTCATATATATATTTTTTAGTATAGTATAAAAATTGGAACTGCTAGGAGTTTAAGGTGTATACGCGTGCTAGTTGACGCATAGGATGCGCAAGCAAGCGCTGCAAACGACTAGGCGCGGGATCCATTTCCGTCGGACGCGCGCGCGATTTTCTACTTCGTCAAAAAACGAATGGACTCCAATATAAAAAGGGCTACGCGTGCTTTTTTCGTTGAAAGTAGTAACAGCGCAGCGGCAGCGAGCTACCGAGTAGAGCCGCACATCGCGGGTTCGATTCCCTGCGGCACCCACGCGTGCGTTTATTTTTGAAAAAAGATTTTTTGTGGCAACACCTGTTTTTAATAAACAGAGGATATATGCGTGATTAAATAAAAAGTAAGGATTGTTTTTGTAAAAGAGCATGCCACGTCAGCCCTGACGCATGGGTCCCAACGGTCAGATACACTGTTAATACGTGCTTATACGGCTGTCAGACCGTTTTGCAACATTTAGGCTTAGAGTTGGTACTGCATGGCAAAAAAATTTACTAATGTTATTGATTCGTTACGACGTGCCGAAGTGTGGTAGTTCCCTACAATTAACTCCCGATGATGTTAAGGTTTCTTGTCACGTGTCGAGATTTGGTATTAGCTACTTCAGAATCAGATCTACGCAATGGTTCAACGACGACGACGACTGTGGCTCTAGGGCACAGGTCCTTAGGGGTACATGCACGAAGACTTCCTGACTATCATCGGCAAGGTCAAGCCGGCGGCAACACCTTTTTTTAACAAACAGAGGATATATGTGTGATTAAATAAAAAGTAAGGGTTGTTTTTGTAAAAGAGCATGCCACGTCAGCCCTGACGCACGGGTCCCAACGGTCAGATACACTGTTAATACGTGCTTATACGGCTGTCAGACCGTTTTGCAACATTTAGGCTTAGAGTTGGTACTGCATGGCAAAAAAAATTTACTAATGGTACTGATTCGTTACGACGTGCCGAAGTGTGGTAGTTCCCTACAATTAACTCCCGATGATGTTAAGGTTTCTTGTCACGTGTCGAGATTTGGTATTAGCTACTTCAGAATCAGATCTATGCAATGGTTCAACGACGACGACGACTGTGGCTCTAGGTGTTGGAAATATGCCCTAGAGGCAATAATAAAAGTATTATTATTATATTTCCTTGTTCATGGTAATTGTCTTTATTCATGCTATAATTGTGTTATCTGGAAATCGTAATACATGTGTGAATACTAGACACCAATATGTCCCTAGTAAGCCTCTAGTTGACTAGCTCGTTCATCAATAGATAGTCATGGTTTCCTGACTATGGACATGGGGATGTCATTGATAACGAGATCACCTCATTAGGAGAATGATGTGATGGACAAGACCCAATCCTAAGCATAGCACAAGATCGTGTAGTTCGTTTTGCTAGAGCTTTCCAATGTCGAGTATTTTTTCCTTAGACCATGAGATCGTGTAACTCCCGGATACTGTAGGAGTGCTTTGGGTGTACCAAACGTCACAACGTAACTGGGTGACTATAAAGGTGCACTACAGGTATCTCCGAAAGTATCTGTTGGGTTGACACGGATCAAGACTGGGATTTGTCACTCCGTATGACGGAGAGGTATCACCGGGCCCACTCGGTAATGCATCATCATAATGAGCTCAAGGTGACCAAGGTTTGGCCACGGGATCATGCATTACGGTACGAGTAAAGTGACTTGCCGGTAACGGGACTAAACGAGGTATTGGGATACCGACGATCGAGTCTCGGGCAAGTAACCTACCGATTGACAAAGGGAATAGTTTACGGGGTTGCTTGAACCCTCGACATCGTGGTTCATCCGATGACATCATCGAGGAACATGTGGGAGCCAATATGGGTATCCAGATCCCGCTGTTGGTTATTGCCCGAGAGTCGTCTCGGTCATGTTTGCATGTCTCCCGAACCCGTAGGGTCTACACACTTAAGGTTCGATGACGCCAGGGTTATTAGGAAGACTTGTATGTGATTACCGAATGTTGTTCGGAGTCCCGGATGAGATCCCGGACGTCACGAGGAGTTCCGGATTGATCCGGAGGTAAAGATTTATATATGGGAAGTTGTCATACGGACACCGGAAAGGTTCGGGGGCATATCGGTATTGTACCGGGGCCACCGGAGGGGCCTCGAGGGTCCACCGGGAGGGGCCACCTCTCCCGGAGGGGCTCATGGGCTGCAAAGGGGAAGGGAACCAGCCCAAAGTGGGCTGGTGCGCCTTCCCCAAGGGCCCATGCGCCCTAGGGTTTGGGGGAACCCTAAAGGGGGCGCCCCCCTTGCTTGGGGGGCAAGCCCCCTCCCCCTTGGCCGCCGCCCCCCCCTCTAGATCCCATCTAGAGGGGGCCGGCCCCCCTTGCCCTTCCCCTATAAATAGAGGGGTGAGGGGAGGGCTGCACACACAAGTCAAGGCGCAGCCCCTCCCCTCCCCAACACCTCTCCTCCTCCGTACGCGCTTGGCGAAGCCCTGTCGGAGTTCTGTTGCACCAACCTCACCACGCCGTCGTGCTGCCGTTGGAGTCTTCTTCCTCAACCTCTCCTTCCCCTTGCTGGATCAAGAAGGAGGAGACGTCGATCGTCCCGTACGTGTGTTGCACGCGGAGGTGCTGTCCATTCGGCACTTGGTCATCGGTGATCCGAATCACGACGAGTACGACTACGTCATCACCATCCCCTTGAACGCTTCCGCACGCAATCTGCAAGTGGTATGTAGATGCAATCTCTCTCCCATGACTCGTTGCTTAGATGAACTCATAGATGGATCTTGGTGAAACCGTAGGAAAATATTAATTTTCTGCAACGTTCCCCAACACTAGGGCACAGGTCCTTAGGGGTACATGCACGAAGACTTCCTGACTATCATCGGCAAGGTCAAGCCGGCGGCAACACCTTTTTTTAACAAACAGAGGATATATGCGTGATTAAATAAAAAGTAAGGGTTGTTTTTGTAAAAGAGCATGCCACGTCAGCCCTGACGCACGGGTCCCAACGGTCAGATACACTGTTAATACGTGCTTATACGGCTGTCAGACCGTTTTGCAACATTTAGGCTTAGAGTTGGTACTGCATGGCAAAAAAATTACTAATGGTATTGATTCGTTACGACGTGCCGAAGTGTGGTAGTTCCCTACAATTAACTCCCGATGATGTTAAGGTTTCTTGTCACGTGTCGAGATTTGGTATTACCTACTTCAGAATCAGATCTATGCAATGGTTCAACGACGACGACGACTGTGGCTCTAGGGCACAGGTCCTTAGGGGTACATGCACGAAGACTTCCTGACTATCATCGGCAAGGTCAAGCCGGCGGCAACACCTTTTTTTAACAAACAGAGGATATATGCGTGATTAAATAAAAAGTAAGGGTTGTTTTTGTAAAAGAGCATGCCACGTCAGCCCTGACGCACGGGTCCCAACGGTCAGATACACTGTTAATACGTGCTTATACGACTGTCAGACCGTTTTGCAACATTTAGGCTTAGAGTTGGTACTGCATGGCAAAAAAAATTACTAATGGTATTGATTCGTTACGACGTGCCGAAGTGTGGTAGTTCCCTACAATTAACTCCCGATGATGTTAAGGTTTCTTGTCACGTGTCGAGATTTGGTATTAGCTACTTCAGAATCAGATCTATGCAATGGTTCAACGACGACGACGACTGTGGCTCTAGGGCACAGGTCCTTAGGGGTACATGCACGAAGACTTCCTGACTATCATCGGCAAGGTCAAGCCGGCGGCAACACCTTTTTTTAACAAACAGAGGATATATGCGTGATTAAATAAAAAGTAAGGGTTGTTTTTGTAAAAGAGCATGCCACGTCAGCCCTGACGCACGGGTCCCAACGGTCAGATACACTGTTAATACGTGCTTATACGACTGTCAGACCGTTTTGCAACATTTAGGCTTAGAGTTGGTACTGCATGGCAAAAAAAATTACTAATGGTATTGATTCGTTACGACGTGCCGAAGTGTGGTAGTTCCCTACAATTAACTCCCGATGATGTTAAGGTTTCTTGTCACGTGTCGAGATTTGGTATTAGCTACTTCAGAATCAGATCTATGCAATGGTTCAACGACGACGACGACTGTGGCTCTAGGGCACAGGTCCTTAGGGGTACATGCACGAAGACTTCCTGACTATCATCGGCAAGGTCAAGCCGGCGGCAACACCTTTTTTTAACAAACAGAGGATATATGCGTGATTAAATAAAAAGTAAGGGTTGTTTTTGTAAAAGAGCATGCCACGTCAGCCCTGACGCACGGGTCCCAACGGTCAGATACACTGTTAATACGTGCTTATACGGCTGTCAGACCGTTTTGCAACATTTAGGCTTAGAGTTGGTACTGCATGGCAAAAAAAATTACTAATGGTATTGATTCGTTACGACGTGCCGAAGTGTGGTAGTTCCCTACAATTAACTCCCGATGATGTTAAGGTTTCTTGTCACGTGTCGAGATTTGGTATTAGCTACTTCAGAATCAGATCTATGCAATGGTTCAACGACGACGACGACTGTGGCTCTAGGGCACAGGTCCTTAGGGGTACATGCACGAAGACTTCCTGACTATCATCGGCAAGGTCAAGCCGGCGGCAACACCTTTTTTTAACAAACAGAGGATATATGCGTGATTAAATAAAAAGTAAGGGTTGTTTTTGTAAAAGAGCATGCCACGTCAGCCCTGACGCACGGGTCCCAACGGTCAGATACACTGTTAATACGTGCTTATACGGCTGTCAGACCGTTTTGCAACATTTAGGCTTAGAGTTGGTACTGCATGGCAAAAAAATTTACTAATGGTACTGATTCGTTACGACGTGCCGAAGTGTGGTAGTTCCCTACAATTAACTCCCGATGATGTTAAGGTTTCTTGTCACGTGTCGAGACTTGGTATTAGCTACTTCAGAATCAGATCTATGCAATGGTTCGACGACGACGACTGTGGCTCTAGGGCACAGGTCCTTAGGGGTACATGCACGAACACTTCTTGACTATCATCGGCAAGGTCAAGCCGGCGGCAACACCTTTTTTTAACAAACAGAGGATATATGCGTGATTAAATAAAAAGTAAGGGTTGTTTTTATAAAAGAGCATGCCACGTCAGCCCTGACGCACGGGTCCCAACGGTCAGATACACTGTTAATACGTGCTTATACGGCTGTCAGACCGTTTTGCAACATTTAGGCTTAGAGTTGGTACTGCATGGCAAAAAAAATTACTAATGGTATTGATTCGTTACGACGTGCCGAAGTGTGGTAGTTCCCTACAATTAACTCCCGATGATGTTAAGGTTTCTTGTCACGTGTCGAGATTTGGTATTAGCTACTTCAGAATCAGATCTATGCAATGGTTCAACGACGACGACGACTGTGGCTCTAGGGCACAGGTCCTTAGGGGTACATGCACGAAGACTTCCTGACTATCATCGGCAAGGTCAAGCCGGCGGCAACACCTTTTTTTAACAAACAGAGGATATATGCGTGATTAAATAAAAAGTAAGGGTTGTTTTTGTAAAAGAGCATGCCACGTCAGCCCTGACGCACGGGTCCCAACGGTCAGATACACTGTTAATACGTGCTTATACGGCTGTCAGACCGTTTTGCAACATTTAGGCTTAGAGTTGGTACTGCATGGCAAAAAAATTTACTAATGGTACTGATTCGTTACGACGTGCCGAAGTGTGGTAGTTGCCTACAATTAACTCCCGATGATGTTAAGGTTTCTTGTCACGTGTCGAGATTTGGTATTAGCTACTTCAGAATCAGATCTATGCAATGGTTCAACGACGACGACGACTGTGGCTCTAGGGCACAGGTCCTTAGGGGTACATGCACGAAGACTTCCTGACTATCATCGGCAAGGTCAAGCCGGCGGCAACACCTTTTTTTAACAAACAGAGGATATATGCGTGATTAAATAAAAAGTAAGGGTTGTTTTTGTAAAAGAGCATGCCACGTCAGCCCTGACGCACGGGTCCCAACGGTCAGATACACTGTTAATACGTGCTTATACGGCTGTCAGACCGTTTTGCAACATTTAGGCTTAGAGTTGGTACTGCATGGCAAAAAAAATACTAATGGTACTGATTCGTTACGACGTGCCGAAGTATGGTAGTTCCCTATAATTAACTCCCGATGATGTTAAGGTTTCTTGTCACGTGTCGAGATTTGGTATTAGCTACTTCAGAATCAGATCTATGCAATGGTTCAACGACGACGACGACTGTGGCTCTAGGGCACAGGTCCTTAGGGGTACATGCACGAAGACTTCCTGACTATCATCGGCAAGGTCAAGCCGGCAGCAACACCTTTTTTTAACAAACAGAGGATATATGCGTGATTAAATAAAAAGTAAGGGTTGTTTTTATAAAAGAGCATGCCACGTCAGCCCTGACGCACGGGTCCCAACGGTCAGATACACTGTTAATACGTGCTTATACGGCTGTCAGACCGTTTTGCAACATTTAGGCTTAGAGTTGGTACTGCATGGCAAAAAAATTTACTAATGGTACTGATTCGTTACGACGTGCCGAAGTGTGGTAGTTCCCTACAATTAACTCCCGATGATGTTAAGGTTTCTTGTCACGTGTCGAGATTTGGTATTAGCTACTTCAGAATCAGATCTATGGAATGGTTCAACGACGACGACGACTGTGGCTCTAGGGCACAGGTCCTTAGGGGTACATGCACGAAGACTTCCAGACTATCATCGGCAAGGTCAAGCCGGCGGCAACACCTTTTTTTATCAAACAGATGATATATGCGTGATTAAATAAAAAGTAAGGGTTGTTTTTATAAAAGAGCATGCCACGTCAGCCCTGACGCACGGGTCCCAACGGTCAGATACACTGTTAATACGTGCTTATATGGCTGTCAGACCGTTTTGCAACATTTAGGCTTAGAGTTGGTACTGCATGGCAAAAAAAAATACTAATGGTACTGATTCGTTACGACGTGCCGAAGTATGGTAGTTCCCTACAATTAACTCCCGATGATGTTAAGGTTTCTTGTCACGTGTCGAGATTTGGTATTAGCTACTTCAGAATCAGATCTATGCAATGGTTCAACGACGACGACGACTGTGGCTCTAGGGCACAGGTCCTTAGGGGTACATGCACGAAGACTTCCTGACTATCATCGGCAAGGTCAAGCCGGCGGCAACACCTTTTTTTAACAAACAGAGGATATATGCGTGATTAAATAAAAAGTAAGGGTTGTTTTTGTAAAAGAGCATGCCACGTCAGCCCTGACGCACGGGTCCCAACGGTCAGATACACTGTTAATACGTGCTTATACGGCTGTCAGACCGTTTTGCAACATTTAGGCTTAGAGTTGGTACTGCATGGCAAAAAAATTTATTAATGGTACTGATTCGTTACGACGTGCCGAAGTGTGGTAGTTCCCTACAATTAACTCCCGATGATGTTAAGGTTTCTTGTCACGTGTCGAGATTTGGTATTAGCTACTTCAGAATCAGATCTATGCAATGGTTCAACGACGACGACGACTGTGGCTCTAGGGCACAGGTCCTTAGGGGTACATGCACGAAGACTTCCAGACTATCATCGGCAAGGTTAAGCCGGCGGCAACACCTTTTTTTATCAAACAGATGATATATGCTTGATTAAATAAAAAGTAAGGGTTGTTTTTATAAAAGAGCATGCCACGTCAGCCCTGACGCACGGGTCCCAATGGTCAGATACACTGTTAATACGTGCTTATACGGCTGTCAGACCGTTTTGCAACATTTAGGCTTAGAGTTGGTACTGCATGGCAAAAAAATTTACTAATGGTACTGATTCGTTACGACGTGCCGAAGTGTGGTAGTTCCCTACAATTAACTCCCGATGATGTTAAGGTTTCTTGTCACGTGTCGAGATTTGGTATTAGCTACTTCAGAATCAGATCTATGCAATGGTTCAACGACGACGACGACTGTGGCTCTAGGGCACAGGTCCTTAGGGGTACATGCACGAAGACTTCCTGACTATCATCGGCAAGGTCAAGCCGGCGGCAACACCTTTTTTTAACAAACAGAGGATATATGCGTGATTAAATAAAAAGTAAGGGTTGTTTTTGTAAAAGAGCATGCCACGTCAGCCCTGACGCACGGGTCCCAACGGTCAGATACACTGTTAATACGTGCTTATACGGCTGTCAGACCGTTTTGCAACATTTAGGCTTAGAGTTGGTACTGCATGGCAAAAAAAATTACTAATGGTACTGATTCGTTACGACGTGCCGAAGTGTGGTAGTTCCCTACAATTAACTCCCGATGATGTTAAGGTTTCTTGTCACGTGTCGAGATTTGGTATTAGCTACTTCAGAATCAGATCTATGCAATGGTTCAACGACGACGACGACTGTGGCTCTAGGGCACAGGTCCTTAGGTGTACATGCACGAAGACTTCCTGACTATCATCGGCAAGGTCAAGCCGGCGGCAACACCTTTTTTTAACAAATAGATGATATATGCGTGATTAAATAAAAAGTAAGGGTTGTTTTTATAAAAGAGCATGCCACGTCAGCCCTGGCGCACGGGTCCCAACGGTCAGATACACTGTTAATATGTGCTTATACGGCTGTCAGACCGTTTTGCAACATTTAGGCTTAGAGTTGGTACTGCATGGCAAAAAAATTTACTAATGGTACTGATTCGTTACGACGTGCCGAAGTGTGGTAGTTCCCTACAATTAACTCCCGATGATGTTAAGGTTTCTTGTCACGTGTCGAGATTTGGTATTAGCTACTTCAGAATCAGATCTATGCAATGGTTCAACGACGACGACGACTGTGGCTCTAGGGCACAGGTCCTTAGGGGTACATGCACGAAGACTTCCTAACTATCATCGGCAAGGTCAAGCCGGCGGCAACACCTTTTTTTAACAAACAGATGATATATGCGTGATTAAATAAAAAGTAAGGGTTGTTTTTATCAAAGAGCATGCCACGTCAGCCCTGACGCACGGGTCCCAACGGTCAGATACACTCTTAATACGTGCTTATACGGCTGTGAGACCGTTTTGCAACATTTAGGCTTAGAATTGGTACTGCATGGCAAAAAAAATTACTAATGGTACTGATTCGTTACGACGTGCCGAAGTGTGGTAGTTCCCTACAATTAACTCCCGATGATGTTAAGGTTTCTTGTCACGTGTCGAGATTTGGTATTAGCTACTTCAGAATCAGATCTATGCAATGGTTCAACGACGACGACGACTGTGGCTCTAGGGCACAGGTCCTTAGGGGTACATGCACAAAGACTTCCTGACTATCATCGGCAAGGTCAAGCCGGCGGCAACACCTTTTTTTAACAAACAGAGGATATATGCGTGATTAAATAAAAAGTAAGGGTTGTTTTTGTAAAAGAGCATGCCACGTCAGCCCTGACGCACGGGTCCCAACGGTCAGATACACTGTTAATACGTGCTTATACGGCTGTCAGACCGTTTTGCAACATTTAGGCTTAGAGTTGGTACTGCATGGCAAAAAAAATACTAATGGTACTGATTCGTTACGACGTGCCGAAGTGTGGTAGTTCCCTACAATTAACTCCCGATGATGTTAAGGTTTCTTGTCACGTGTCGAGATTTGGTATTAGCTACTTCAGAATCAGATCTATGCAATGGTTCAACGACGACGACGACTGTGGCTCTAGGGCACAGGTCCTTAGGTGTACATGCACGAAGACTTCCTGACTATCATCGGCAAGGTCAAGCCGGCGGCAACACCTTTTTTTAACAAATAGATGATATATGCGTGATTAAATAAAAAGTAAGGGTTGTTTTTATAAAAGAGCATGCCACGTCAGCCCTGGCGCACGGGTCCCAACGGTCAGATACACTGTTAATATGTGCTTATACGGCTGTCAGACCGTTTTGCAACATTTAGGCTTAGAGTTGGTACTGCATGGCAAAAAAATTTACTAATGGTACTGATTCGTTACGACGTGCCGAAGTGTGGTAGTTCCCTACAATTAACTCCCGATGATGTTAAGGTTTCTTGTCACGTGTCGAGATTTGGTATTAGCTACTTCAGAATCAGATCTATGCAATGGTTCAACGACGACGACGACTGTGGCTCTAGGGCACAGGTCCTTAGGGGTACATGCACGAAGACTTCCTAACTATCATCGGCAAGGTCAAGCCGGCGGCAACACCTTTTTTTAACAAACAGATGATATATGCGTGATTAAATAAAAAGTAAGGGTTGTTTTTATCAAAGAGCATGCCACGTCAGCCCTGACGCACGGGTCCCAACGGTCAGATACACTCTTAATACGTGCTTATACGGCTGTGAGACCGTTTTGCAACATTTAGGCTTAGAATTGGTACTGCATGGCAAAAAAAATTACTAATGGTACTGATTCGTTACGACGTGCCGAAGTGTGGTAGTTCCCTACAATTAACTCCCGATGATGTTAAGGTTTCTTGTCACGTGTCGAGATTTGGTATTAGCTACTTCAGAATCAGATCTATGCAATGGTTCAACGACGACGACGACTGTGGCTCTAGGGCACAGGTCCTTAGGGGTACATGCACAAAGACTTCCTGACTATCATCGGCAAGGTCAAGCCGGCGGCAACACCTTTTTTTAACAAACAGAGGATATATGCGTGATTAAATAAAAAGTATGGGTTGTTTTTGTAAAAGAGCATGCCACGTCAGCCCTGACGCACGGGTCCCAACGGTCAGATAGACTGTTAATACGTGCTTATACGGCTGTCAGACCGTTTTGCAACATTTAGGCTTAGAGTTGGTACTGCATGGCAAAAAAAATACTAATGGTACTGATTCGTTACGACGTGCCGAAGTGTGGTAGTTCCCTACAATTAACTCCCGATGATGTTAAGGTTTCTTGTCACGTGTCGAGATTTGGTATTAGCTACTTCAGAATCAGATCTATGCAATGGTTCAACGACGACGACGACTGTGGCTCTAGGGCACAGGTCCTTAGGGGTACATGCACGAAGACTTCCTAACTATCATCGGCAAGGTCAAGCCGGCGGCAACACCTTTTTTTAACAAACAGATGATATATGCGTGATTAAATAAAAAGTAAGGGTTGTTTTTATCAAAGAGCATGCCACGTCAGCCCTGACGCACGGGTCCCAACGGTCAGATACACTCTTAATACGTGCTTATACGGCTGTGAGACCGTTTTGCAACATTTAGGCTTAGAATTGGTACTGCATGGCAAAAAAAATTACTAATGGTACTGATTCGTTACGACGTGCCGAAGTGTGGTAGTTCCCTACAATTAACTCCCGATGATGTTAAGGTTTCTTGTCACGTGTCGAGATTTGGTATTAGCTACTTCAGAATCAGATCTTTGCAATGGTTCAACGACGACGACGACTGTGGCTCTAGGGCACAGGTCCTTAGGGGTACATGCACAAAGACTTCCTGACTATCATCGGCAAGGTCAAGCCGGCGGCAACACCTTTTTTTAACAAACAGAGGATATATGCGTAATTAAATAAAAAGTAAGGGTTGTTTTTGTAAAAGAGCATGCCACGTCAGCCCTGACGCACGGGTCCCAACGGTCAGATACACTGTTAATACGTGCTTATACGGCTGTCAGACCGTTTTGCAACATTTAGGCTTAGAGTTGGTACTGCATGGCAAAAAAAATACTAATGGTACTGATTCGTTACGACGTGCCGAAGTGTGGTAGTTCCCTACAATTAACTCCCGATGATGTTAAGGTTTCTTGTCACGTGTCGAGATTTGGTATTAGCTACTTCAGAATCAGATCTATGCAATGGTTCAACGACGACGACGACTGTGGCTCTAGGGCACAGGTCCTTAGGGGTACATGCACGAAGACTTCCTGACTATCATCGTCAAGGTCAAGCCGGCGGCAACACCTTTTTTTAACAAACAGAGGATATATGCGTGATTAAATAAAAAGTAAGGGTTGTTTTTATAAAAGAGCATGCCACGTCAGCCCTGACGCACGGGTCCCAACGGTCAGATACACTGTTAATACATGCTTATACGGCTGTCAGACCGTTTTGCAACATTTAGGGTTAGAGTTGGTACTGCATGGCAAAATAATTTACTAATGGTACTGATTCGTTACGACGTGCCGAAGTGTGGTAGTTCCCTACAATTAACTCCCGATGATGTTAAGGTTTCTTGTCACGTGTCGAGATTTGGTATTAGCTACTTCAGAATCAGATCTATGCAATGGTTCAACGACGACGACGACTGTGGCTCTAGGGCACAGGTCCTTAGTGGTACATGCACGAAGACTTCCTGACTATCATCGGCAAGGTCAAGCCGGCGGCAACACCTTTTTTTAACAAACAGAGGATATATGCGTGATTAAATAAAAAGTAAGGGTTGTTTTTGTAAAAGAGCATGCCACGTCAGCCCTGACGCACGGGTCCCAACGGTCAGATACACTGTTAATACGTGCTTATACGGATGTCAGACCGTTTTGCAAAATTTAGGCTTAGAGTTGGTACTGCATGGCAAAAAAAAATACTAATGGTACTGATTCGTTACGACGTGCCGAAGTGTGGTAGTTCCCTACAATTAACTCCAGATGATGTTAAGGTTTCTTGTCACGTGTCGAGATTTGGTATTAGCTACTTCAGAATCAGATCTATGCAATGGTTCAACGACGACGACGACTGTGGCTCTAGGGCACAGGTCCTTAGGGGTACATGCACGAAGACTTCCTGACTATCATCGGCAAGGTCAAGCCGGCGGCAACACCTTTTTTTAACAAACAGATGATATATGCGTGATTAAATAAAAAGTAAGGGCTGTTTTTATAAAAGAGCATGCCACGTCAGCCCTGACGCACGGGTCCCAACGGTCAGATACACTGTTAATACGTGCTTATACGGCTGTCAGACCGTTTTGCAACATTTAGGCTTAGAGTTGGTACTGCATGGCAAAAAAATTTACTAATGGTACTGATTCGTTACGACGTGCCGAAGTGTGGTAGTTCCCTACAATTAACTCCCGATGATGTTAAGGTTTCTTGTCACGTGTCGAGATTTGGTATTAGCTACTTCAGAATCAGATCTATGCAATGGTTCAACGACGACGACGACTGTGGCTCTAGGGCACAGGTCCTTAGGGGTACATGCACGAAGACTTCCTGACTATCATCGGCAAGGTCAAGCCGGCGGCAACACCTTTTTTTAACAAACAGAGGATATATGCGTGATTAAATAAAAAGTAAGGGTTGTTTTTATCAAAGAGCATGCCACGTCAGCCCTGACGCACGGGTCCCAACGGTCAGATACACTGTTAATACGTGCTTATACGGCTGTCAGACCGTTTTGCAACATTTAGGCTTAGAGTTGGTACTGCATGGCAAAAAAATTTACTAATAGTACTGATTCGTTACGACGTGCCGAAGTGTGGTAGTTCCCTACAATTAACTCCCGATGATGTTAAGGTTTCTTGTCACGTGTCGAGATTTGGTATTAGCTACTTCAGAATCAGCTCTATGCAATGGTTCAACGACGACGACGACTGTGGCTCTAGGGCACAGGTCCTTAGGGGTACATGCACGAAGACTTCCTGACTATCATCGGCAAGGTCAAGCCGGCGGCAACACCTTTTTTTAACAAACAGAGGATATATGCGTGATTAAATAAAAAGTAAGGGTTGTTTTTATCAAAGAGCATGCCACGTCAGCCCTGACACACGGGTCCCAACGGTCAGATACACTGTTAATACGTGCTTATACGGCTGTCAGACCGTTTTGCAACATTTAGGCTTAGAGTTGGTACTGCATGGCAAAAAAATTTACTAATGGTACTGATTCGTTACGACGTGCCGAAGTGTGGTAGTTCCCTACAATTAACTCCCGATGATGTTAAGGTTTCTTGTCACGTGTCGAGATTTGGTATTAGCTACTTCAGAATCAGATCTATGCAATGGTTCAACGACGACGACGACTGTGGCTCTAGGGCACAGGTCCTTAGGGGTACATGCACGAAGACTTCCTGACTATCATCGGCAAGGTCAAGCCGGCGGCAACACCTTTTTTTAACAAACAGAGGATATATGCGTGATTAAATAAAAAGTAAGGGTTGTTTTTGTAAAAGAGCATGCCACGTCAGCCCTGACGCACGGGTCCCAACGGTCAGATACACTGTTAATACGTGCTTATACGGCTGTCAGACCGTTTTGCAACATTTAGGCTTAGAGTTGGTACTGCATGGCAAAAAAAATTACTAATGGTACTGATTCGTTACGACGTGCCGAAGTGTGGTAGTTCCCTACAATTAACTCCCGATGATGTTAAGGTTTCTTGTCACGTGTCGAGATTTGGTATTAGCTACTTCAGAATCAGATCTATGCAATGGTTCAACGACGACGACGACTGTGGCTCTAGGGCACAGGTCCTTAGGGGTACATGCACGAAGACTTCCTGACTATCATCGGCAAGGTCAAGCCGGCGGCAACACCTTTTTTTAACAAACAGAGGATATATGCGTGATTAAATAAAAAGTAAGGGTTGTTTTTGTAAAAGAGCATGCCACGTCAGCCCTGACGCACGGGTCCCAACGGTCAGATACACTGTTAATACGTGCTTATACGGATGTCAGACCGTTTTGCAACATTTAGGCTTAGAGTTGGTACTGCATGGCAAAAAAAAATACTAATGATACTGATTCGTTACGACGTGCCGAAGTGTGGTAGTTCCCTACAATTAACTCCAGATGATGTTAAGGTTTCTTGTCACGTGTCGAGATTTGGTATTAGCTACTTCAGAATCAGATCTATGCAATGGTTCAACGACGACGACGACTGTGGCTCTAGGGCACAGGTCCTTAGGGGTACATGCACGAAGACTTCCTGACTATCATCGGCAAGGTCAAGCCGGCGGCAACACCTTTTTTTAACAAACAGAGGATATATGCGTGATTAAATAAAAAGTAAGGGTTGTTTTTGTAAAAGAGCATGCCACGTCAGCCCTGACGCACGGGTCCCAACGGTCAGATACACTGTTAATACGTGCTTATACGGCTGTCAGACCGTTTTGCAACATTTAGGCTTAGAGTTGGTACTGCATGGCAAAAAAAATTACTAATGGTACTGATTCGTTACGACGTGCCGAAGTGTGGTAGTTCCCTACAATTAACTCCCGATGATGTTAAGGTTTCTTGTCACGTGTCGAGATTTGGTATTAGCTACTTCAGAATCAGATCTATGCAATGGTTCAACGACGACGACGACTGTGGCTCTAGGGCACAGGTCCTTAGGGGTACATGCACGAAGACTTCCTGACTATCATCGGCAAGGTCAAGCCGGCGGCAACACCTTTTTTTAACAAACAGAGGATATATGCGTGATTAAATAAAAAGTAAGGGTTGTTTTTGTAAAAGAGCATGCCACGTCAGCCCTGACGCACGGGTCCCAACGGTCAGATACACTGTTAATACGTGCTTATACGGCTGTCAGACCGTTTTGCAACATTTAGGCTTAGAGTTGGTACTGCATGGCAAAAAAAATTACTAATGGTACTGATTCGTTACGACGTGCCGAAGTGTGGTAGTTCCCTACAATTAACTCCCGATGATGTTAAGGTTTCTTGTCACGTGTCGAGATTTGGTATTAGCTACTTCAGAATCAGATCTATGCAATGGTTCAACGACGACGACGACTGTGGCTCTAGGGCACAGGTCCTTAGGGGTACATGCACGAAGACTTCCTGACTATCATCGGCAAGGTCAAGCCGGCGGCAACACCTTTTTTTAACAAACAGAGGATATATGCGTGATTAAATAAAAAGTAAGGGTTGTTTTTGTAAAAGAGCATGCCACGTCAGCCCTGACGCACGGGTCCCAACGGTCAGATACACTGTTAATACGTGCTTATACGGATGTCAGACCGTTTTGCAACATTTAGGCTTAGAGTTGGTACTGCATGGCAAAAAAAAATACTAATGGTACTGATTCGTTACGACGTGCCGAAGTGTGGTAGTTCCCTACAATTAACTCCAGATGATGTTAAGGTTTCTTGTCACGTGTCGAGATTTGGTATTAGCTACTTCAGAATCAGATCTATGCAATGGTTCAACGACGACGACGACTGTGGCTCTAGGGCACAGGTCCTTAGGGGTACATGCACGAAGACTTCCTGACTATCATCGGCAAGGTCAAGCCGGCGGCAACACCTTTTTTTAACAAACAGATGATATATGCGTGATTAAATAAAAAGTAAGGGTTGTTTTTATAAAAGAGCATGCCACGTCAGCCCTGACGCACGGGTCCCAACGGTCAGATACACTGTTAATACGTGCTTATACGGCTGTCAGACCGTTTTGCAACATTTAGGCTTAGAGTTGGTACTGCATGGCAAAAAAATTTACTAATGGTACTGATTCGTTACGACGTGCCGAAGTGTGGTAGTTCCCTACAATTAACTCCCGATGATGTTAAGGTTTCTTGTCACGTGTCGAGATTTGGTATTAGCTACTTCAGAATCAGATCTATGCAATGGTTCAACGACGACGACGACTGTGGCTCTAGGGCACAGGTCCTTAGGGGTACATGCACGAAGACTTCCTGACTATCATCGGCAAGGTCAAGCCGGCGGCAACACCTTTTTTTAACAAACAGAGGATATATGCGTGATTAAATAAAAAGTAAGGGTTGTTTTTATCAAAGAGCATGCCACGTCAGCCCTGACGCACGGGTCCCAACGGTCAGATACACTGTTAATACGTGCTTATACGGCTGTCAGACCGTTTTGCAACATTTAGGCTTAGAGTTGGTACTGCATGGCAAAAAAATTTACTAATGGTACTGATTCGTTACGACGTGCCGAAGTGTGGTAGTTCCCTACAATTAACTCCCGATGATGTTAAGGTTTCTTGTCACGTGTCGAGATTTGGTATTAGCTACTTCAGAATCAGATCTATGCAATGGTTCAACGACGACGACGACTGTGGCTCTAGGGCACAGGTCCTTAGGGGTACATGCACGAAGACTTCCTGACTATCATCGGCAAGGTCAAGCCGGCGGCAACACCTTTTTTTAACAAACAGAGGATATATGCGTGATTAAATAAAAAGTAAAGGTTGTTTTTGTAAAAGAGCATGCCACGTCAGCCCTGACGCACGGGTCCCAACGGTCAGATACACTGTTAATACGTGCTTATACGGCTGTCAGACCGTTTTGCAACATTTAGGCTTAGAGTTGGTACTGCATGGCAAAAAAAATTACTAATGGTATTGATTCGTTACGACGTGCCGAAGTGTGGTAGTTCCCTACAATTAACTCCCGATGATGTTAAGGTTTCTTGTCACGTGTCGAGATTTGGTATTAGCTACTTCAGAATCAGATCTATGCAATGGTTCAACGACGACGACGACTGTGGCTCTAGGGCACAGGTCCTTAGGGGTACATGCACGAAGACTTCCTGACTATCATCGGCAAGGTCAAGCCGGCGGCAACACCTTTTTTTAACAAACAGAGGATATATGCGTGATTAAATAAAAAGTAAGGGTTGTTTTTATAAAAGAGCATGCCACGTCAGCCCTGACGCACGGGTCCCAACGGTCAGATACACTGTTAATACGTGCTTATACGGCTGTCAGACCGCTTTGCAACATTTAGGCTTAGAGTTGGTACTGCATGGCAAAAAAATTTACTAATGGTACTGATTCGTTACGACGTGCCGAAGTGTGGTAGTTCCCTACAATTAACTCCGTTAAGGTTTCTTGTCACGTTTCGAGATTTGGTATTAGCTACTTCAGAATCATATCTATGCAATGGTTCAACGACGACGACGACTGTGGCTCTAGGGCACAGGTCCTTAGGAGTACATGCACGAAGACTTCCTGACTATCATCGGCAAGGTCAAGTCGGCGGCAACACCTTTTTTAACAAACAGATGATATATGCGTGATTAAATAAAAAGCAAGGGTTGTTTTTATAAAAGAGCATGCCACGTCAGCCCTGACGCACGGGTCCCAACGGTCAGATACACTGTTAATACGTGCTTATACGGCTGTCAGACCGTTTTGCAACATTTAGGCTTAGAGTTGGTACTGCATGGCAAAAAAATTTACTAATGGTACTGATTCGTTACGACGTGCCGAAGTGTGGTAGTTCCCTACAATTAACTCCTGATGATGTTAAGGTTTCTTGTCACGTGTCGAGATTTGGTATTAGCTACTTCAGAATCAGATCTATGCAATGGTTCAACGACGACGACGACTGTGGCTCTAGGGCACAGGTCCTTAGGGGTACATGCACGAAGACTTCCTGACTATCATCGGCAAGGTCAAGCCGGCGGCAACACCTTTTTTTAACAAACAGAGGATATATGTGTGATTAAATAAAAAGTAAGGGTTGTTTTTATAAAAGAGCATGCCACGTCAGCCCTGACGCACGGGTCCCAACGGTCAGATACACTGTTAATACGTGCTTATACGGCTGTCAGACCGCTTTGCAACATTTAGGCTTAGAGTTGGTACTGCATGGCAAAAAAATTTACTAATGGTACTGATTCGTTACGACGTGCCGAAGTGTGGTAGTTCCCTACAATTAACTCCGTTAAGGTTTCTTGTCACGTTTCGAGATTTGGTATTAGCTACTTCAGAATCATATCTATGCAATGGTTCAACGACGACGACGACTGTGGCTCTAGGGCACAGGTCCTTAGGAGTACATGCACGAAGACTTCCTGACTATCATCGGCAAGGTCAAGTCGGCGGCAACACCTTTTTTAACAAACAGATGATATATGCGTGATTAAATAAAAAGTAAGGGTTGTTTTTATAAAAGAGCATGCCACGTCAGCCCTGACGCACGGGTCCCAACGGTCAGATACACTGTTAATACGTGCTTATACGGCTGTCAGACCGTTTTGCAACATTTAGGCTTAGAGTTGGTACTGCATGGCAAAAAAATTTACTAATGGTACTGATTCGTTACGACGTGCCGAAGTGTGGTAGTTCCCTACAATTAACTCCTGATGATGTTAAGGTTTCTTGTCACGTGTCGAGATTTGGTATTAGCTACTTCAGAATCAGATCTATGCAATGGTTCAACGACGACGACGACTGTGGCTCTAGGGCACAGGTCCTTAGGGGTACATGCACGAAGACTTCCTGACTATCATCGGCAAGGTCAAGCCGGCGGCAACACCTTTTTTAACAAACAGAGGATATATGCGTGATTAAATAAAAAGTAAGGGTTGTTTTTGTAAAAGAGCATGCCACGTCAGCCCTGACGCACGGGTCCCAACGGTCAGATACACTGTTAATACGTGCTTATACGGCTGTCAGACCGTTTTGCAACATTTAGGCTTAGAGTTGGTACTGCATGGCAAAAAAAATTTACTAATGGTACTGATTCGTTACGACGTGCCGAAGTGTGGTAGTTCCCTCCAATTAACTCCCGATGATGTTAAGGTTTCTTGTCACGTGTCGAGATTTGGTATTAGCTACTTCAGAATCAGATCTATGCAATGGTTCAACGACGACGACGACTGTGGCTCTAGGGCACAGGTCCTTAGGGGTACATGCACGAAGACTTCCTGACTATCATCGGCAAGGTCAAGCCGGCGGCAACACCTTTTTTTATCAAACAGATGATATATGCGTGATTAAATAAAAAGTAAGGGTTGTTTTTATAAAAGAGCATGCCACGTCAGCCCTGACGCACGGGTCCCAACGGTCAGATACACTGTTAATACGTGCTTATACGGCTGTCAGACCGTTTTGCAACATTTAGGCTTAGAGTTGGTACTGCATGGCAAAAAAATTTACTAATGGTACTGATTCGTTACGACGTGCTGAAGTGTGGTAGTTCCCTACAATTAACTCCCGATGATGTTAAGGTTTCTTGTCACGTGTCGAGATTTGGTATTAGCTACTTCAGAATCAGATCTATGCAATGGTTCAACGACGACGACGACTGTGGCTCTAGGGCACAGGTCCTTAGGGGTACATGCACGAAGACTTCCTGACTATCATCGGCAAGGTCAAGCCGGCGGCAACACCTTTTTTAACAAACATAGGATATATGCGTGATTAAATAAAAAGTAGGGTTGTTTTTGTAAAAGAGCATGCCACGTCAGCCCTGACGCACGGGTCCCAACGGTCAGATACACTGTTAATACGTGCTTATACGGCTGTCAGACCGTTTTGCAACATTTAGGCTTAGAGTTGGTACTGCATGGCAAAAAAAATTACTAATGGTATTGATTCGTTACGACGTGCCGAAGTGTGGTAGTTCCCTACAATTAACTCCCGATGATGTTAAGGTTTCTTGTCACGTGTCGAGATTTGGTATTAGCTACTTCAGAATCAGATCTATGCAATGGTTCAACGACGACGACGACTGTGGCTCTAGGGCACAGGTCCTTAGGGGTACATGCACGAAGACTTCCTGACTATCATCGGCAAGGTCAAGCCGGCGGCAACACCTTTTTTTAACAAACAGAGGATATATGCGTGATTAAATAAAAAGTAAGGGTTGTTTTTGTAAAAGAGCATGCCACGTCAGCCCTGACGCACGGGTCCCAACGGTCAGATACACTGTTAATACGTGCTTATACGGCTGTCAGACCGTTTTGCAACATTTAGGCTTAGAGTTGGTACTGCATGGCAAAAAAATTTACTAATGGTACTG
The DNA here is from genome assembly GCA_032464435.1 of Aegilops umbellulata. Taxonomy (NCBI): domain Eukaryota; kingdom Viridiplantae; phylum Streptophyta; class Magnoliopsida; order Poales; family Poaceae; genus Aegilops; species Aegilops umbellulata. Next base: position 661,183,199 of record CP136057.1, read on the forward strand.
ATTCGTTACGACGTGCCGAAGTGTGGTAGTTCCCTACAATTAACTCCCGATGATGTTAAGGTTTCTTGTCACGTGTCGAGATTTGGTATTAGCTACTTCAGAATCAGATCTATGGAATGGTTCGACGACGACGACTGTGGCTCTAGGGCACAGGTCCTTAGGGGTACATGCACGAAGACTTCTTGACTATCATTGGCAAGGTCAAGCCGGCGGCAACACCTTTTTTAACAAACAGAGGATATATGCGTGATTAAATAAAAAGTAAGGGTTGTTTTTATAAAAGAGCATGCCACGTCAGCCCTGACGCACGGGTCCCAACGGTCAGATACACTGTTAATACGTGCTTATACGGCTGTCAGACCGTTTTGCAACATTTAGGCTTAGAGTTGGTACTGCATGGCAAAAAAAATTACTAATGGTATTGATTCGTTACGACGTGCCGAAGTGTGGTAGTTCCCTACAATTAACTCCCGATGATGTTAAGGTTTCTTGTCACGTGTCGAGATTTGGTATTAGCTACTTCAGAATCAGATCTATGCAATGGTTCAACGACGACGACGACTGTGGCTCTAGGGCACAGGTCCTTAGGGGTACATGCACGAAGACTTCCTGACTATCATCGGCAAGGTCAAGCCGGCGGCAACACCTTTTTTTAACAAACAGAGGATATATGCGTGATTAAATAAAAAGTAAGGGTTGTTTTTGTAAAAGAGCATGCCACGTCAGCCCTGACGCACGGGTCCCAACGGTCAGATACACTGTTAATACGTGCTTATACGGCTGTCAGACCGTTTTGCAACATTTAGGCTTAGAGTTGGTACTGCATGGCAAAAAAAATTACTAATGGTATTGATTCGTTACGACGTGCCGAAGTGTGGTAGTTCCCTACAATTAACTCCCGATGATGTTAAGGTTTCTTGTCACGTGTCGAGATTTGGTATTAGCTACTTCAGAATCAGATCTATGCAATGGTTCAACGACGACGACGACTGTGGCTCTAGGGCACAGGTCCTTAGGGGTACATGCACGAAGACTTCCTGACTATCATCGGCAAGGTCAAGCCGGCGGCAACACCTTTTTTTAACAAACAGAGGATATATGCGTGATTAAATAAAAAGTAAGGGTTGTTTTTGTAAAAGAGCATGCCACGTCAGCCTTGACGCACGGGTCCCAACGGTCAGATACACTGTTAATACGTGCTTATACGGCTGTCAGACCGTTTTGCAACATTTAGGCTTAGAGTTGGTACTGCATGGCAAAAAAATTTACTAATGGTACTGATTCGTTACGACGTGCCGAAGTGTGGTAGTTCCCTACAATTAACTCCCGATGATGTTAAGGTTTCTTGTCACGTGTCGAGATTTGGTATTAGCTACTTCAGAATCATATCTATACAATGGTTCAACGACGACGACGACTGTGGCTCTAGGGCACAGGTCCTTAGGGGTACATGCACGAAGACTTCCTGACTATCATCGGCAAGGTCAAGCCGGCGGCAACACCTTTTTTTAACAAACAGAGGATATATGCGTGATTAAATAAAAAGTAAGGGTTGTTTTTGTAAAAGAGCATGCCACGTCAGCCCTGACGCACGGGTCCCAACGGTCAGATACACTGTTAATACGTGCTTATACGGCTGTCAGACCGTTTTGCAACATTTAGGCTTAGAGTTGGTACTGCATGGCAAAAAAAATTACTAATGGTATTGATTCGTTACGACGTGCCGAAGTGTGGTAGTTCCCTACAATTAACTCCCGATGATGTTAAGGTTTCTTGTCACGTGTCGAGATTTGGTATTAGCTATTTCAGAATCAGATCTATGCAATGGTTCAACGACGACGACGACTGTGGCTCTAGGGCACAGGTCCTTAGGGGTACATGCACGAAGACTTCCTGACTATCATCGGCAAGGTCAAGCCGGCGGCAACACCTTTTTTTAACAAACAGAGGATATATGCGTGATTAAATAAAAAGTAAGGGTTGTTTTTGTAAAAGAGCATGCCACGTCAGCCCTGACGCACGGGTCCCAACGGTCAGATACACTGTTAATACGTGCTTATACGGCTGTCAGACCGTTTTGCAACATTTAGGCTTAGAGTTGGTACTGCATGGCAAAAAAATTTACTAATGGTACTGATTCGTTACGACGTGCCGAAGTGTGGTAGTTCCCTACAATTAACTCCCGATGATGTTAAGGTTTCTTGTCACGTGTCGAGATTTGGTATTAGCTACTTCAGAATCAGATCTATGCAATGGTTCGACGACGACGACTATGGCTCTAGGGCACAGGTCCTTAGGGGTACATGCACGAAGACTTCTTGACTATCATCGGCAAGGTCAAGCCGGCGGCAACACCTTTTTTTAACAAACAGAGGATATATGCGTGATTAAATAAAAAGTAAGGGTTGTTTTTATAAAAGAGCATGCCACGTCAGCCCTGACGCACGGGTCCCAACGGTCAGATACACTGTTAATACGTGCTTATACGGTTGTCAGACCGTTTTGCAACATTTAGGCTTAGAGTTGGTACTGCATGGCAAAAAAAATTACTAATGGTATTGATTCGTTACGACGTGCCGAAGTGTGATAGTTCCCTACAATTAACTCCCGATGATGTTAAGGTTTCTTGTCACGTGTCGAGATTTGGTATTAGCTACTTCAGAATCAGATCTATGCAATGGTTCAACGACGACGACGACTGTGGCTCTAGGGCACAGGTCCTTAGGGGTACATGCACGAAGACTTCCTGACTATCATCGGCAAGGTCAAGCCGGCGGCAACACCTTTTTTTAACAAACAGAGGATATATGCGTGATTAAATAAAGAGTAAGGGTTGTTTTTGTAAAAGAGCATGCCACGTCAGCCCTAACGCACGGGTCCCAACGGTCAGATACACTGTTAATACGTGCTTATACGGCTGTCAGACCGTTTTGCAACATTTAGGCTTAGAGTTGGTACTGCATGGCAAAAAAATTTACTAATGGTACTGATTCGTTACGACGTGCCGAAGTGTGGTAGTTCCCTACAATTAACTCCCGATGATGTTAAGGTTTCTTGTCACGTGTCGAGATTTGGTATTAGCTACTTCAGAATCAGATCTATGCAATGGTTCAACGACGACGACGACTGTGGCTCTAGGGCACAGGTCCTTAGGGGTACATGCACGAAGACTTCCTGACTATCATCGGCAAGGTCAAGCCGGCGGCAACACCTTTTTTTAACAAACAGAGGATATATGCGTGATTAAATAAAAAGTAAGGGTTGTTTTTGTAAAAGAGCATGCCACGTCAGCCCTGACGCACGGGTCCCAACGGTCAGATACACTGTTAATACGTGTTTATACGGCTGTCAGACCGTTTTGCAACATTTAGGCTTAGAGTTGGTACTGCATGGCAAAAAAAATACTAATGGTACTGATTCGTTACGACGTGCCGAAGTATGGTAGTTCCCTACAATTAACTCCCGATGATGTTAAGGTTTCTTGTCACGTGTCGAGATTTGGTATTAGCTACTTCAGAATCAGATCTATGCAATGGTTCAACGACGACGACGACTGTGGCTCTAGGGCACAGGTCCTTAGGGGTACATGCACGAAGACTTCTTGACTATCATCGGCAAGGTCAAGCCGGCGGCAACACCTTTTTTTAACAAACAGAGGATATATGCATGATTAAATAAAAAGTAAGGGTTGTTTTTATAAAAGAGCATGCCACGTCAGCCCTGACGCACGGGTCCCAACGGTCAGATACACTGTTAATACGTGCTTATACGGCTGTCAGACCGTTTTGCAACATTTAGGCTTAGAGTTGGTACTGCATGGCAAAAAAAATTACTAATGGTACTGATTCGTTACGACGTGCCGAAGTGTGGTAGTTCCCTACAATTAACTCCCGATGATGTTAAGGTTTCTTGTCACGTGTCGAGATTTGGTATTAGCTACTTCAGAATCAGATCTATGCAATGGTTCAACGATGACGACGACTGTGGCTCTAGGGCACAGGTCCTTAGGGGTACATGCACGAAGACTTCCAGACTATCATCGGCAAGGTCAAGCCGGCGGCAACACCTTTTTTTATCAAACAGATGATATATGCGTGATTAAATAAAAAGTAAGGGTTGTTTTTATAAAAGAGCATGCCACGTCAGCCCTGACGCACGGGTCCCAATGGTCAGATACACTGTTAATACGTGCTTATACGGCTGTCAGACCGTTTTGCAACATTTAGGCTTAGAGTTGGTACTGCATGGCAAAATAATTTACTAATGGTACTGATTCGTTACGACGTGCCGAAGTGTGGTAGTTCCCTACAATTAACTCCCGATGATGTTAAGGTTTCTTGTCACGTGTCGAGATTTGGTATTAGCTACTTCAGAATCAGATCTATGCAATGGTTCAACGACGACGACGACTGTGGCTCTAGGGCACAGGTCCTTAGGGGTACATGCACGAAGACTTCCTGACTATCATCGGCAAGGTCAAGCCGGCGGCAACACCTTTTTTTAACAAACAGAGGATATATGCGTGATTAAATAAAAAGTAAGGGTTGTTTTTGTAAAAGAGCATGCCACGTCAGCCCTGACGCACGGGTCCCAACAGTCAGATACACTGTTAATACGTGCTTATACGGCTGTCAGACCGTTTTGCAATATTTAGGCTTAGAGTTGGTACTGCATGGCAAAAAAAAATTACTAATGGTACTGATTCGTTACGACGTGCCGAAGTGTGGTAGTTCCCTACAATTAACTCCCGATGATGTTAAGGTTTCTTGTCACGTGTCGAGATTTGGTATTAGCTACTTCAGAATCAGATCTATGCAATGGTTCAACGACGACGACGACTGTGGCTCTAGGGCACAGGTCCTTAGGGGTACATGCACGAAGACTTCCTGACTATCATCGGCAAGGTCAAGCCGGCGGCAACACCTTTTTTTAACAAACAGATGATATATGCGTGATTAAATAAAAAGTAAGGGTTGTTTTTGTAAAAGAGCATGCCACGTCAGCCCTGACGCATGGGTCCCAACGGTCAGATACACTGTTAATACGTGCTTATATGGCTGTCAGACCGTTTTGCAACATTTAGGCTTAGAGTTGGTACTGCATGGCAAAAAAAAATACTAATGGTACTGATTCGTTACGACGTGCCGAAGTATGGTAGTTCCCTACAATTAACTCCCGATGATGTTAAGGTTTCTTGTCACGTGTCGAGATTTGGTATTAGCTAATTCAGAATCAGATCTATGCAATGGTTCAACGACGACGACGACTGTGGCTCTAGGGCACAGGTCCTTAGGGGTACATGCACGAAGACTTCCTGACTATCATCGGCAAGGTCAAGCCGGCGGCAACACCTTTTTTTAACAAACAGAGGATATATGCGTGATTAAATAAAAAGTAAGGGTTGTTTTTGTAAAAGAGCATGCCACGTCAGCCCTGACGCACGGGTCCCAACGGTCAGATACACTGTTAATACGTGCTTATACGGCTGTCAGACCGTTTTGCAACATTTAGGCTTAGAGTTGGTACTGCATGGCAAAAAAAATTACTAATGGTACTGATTCGTTACGACGTGCCGAAGTGTGGTAGTTCCCTACAATTAACTCCCGATGATGTTAAGGTTTCTTGTCACGTGTCGAGATTTGGTATTAGCTACTTCAGAATCAGATCTATGCAATGGTTCAACGATGACGACGACTGTGGCTCTAGGGCACAGGTCCTTAGGGGTACATGCACGAAGACTTCCAGACTATCATCGGCAAGGTCAAGCCGGCGGCAACACCTTTTTTTATCAAACAGATGATATATGCGTGATTAAATAAAAAGTAAGGGTTGTTTTTATAAAAGAGCATGCCACGTCAGCCCTGACGCACGGGTCCCAATGGTCAGATACACTGTTAATACGTGCTTATACGGCTGTCAGACCGTTTTGCAACATTTAGGCTTAGAGTTGGTACTGCATGGCAAAATAATTTACTAATGGTACTGATTCGTTACGACGTGCCGAAGTGTGGTAGTTCCCTACAATTAACTCCCGATGATTTTAAGGTTTCTTGTCACGTGTCGAGATTTGGTATTAGCTACTTCAGAATCAGATCTATGCAATGGTTCAACGACGACGACGACTGTGGCTCTAGGGCACAGGTCCTTAGGGGTACATGCACGAAGACTTCCTGACTATCATCGGCAAGGTCAAGCCGGCGGCAACACCTTTTTTTAACAAACAGAGGATATATGCGTGATTAAATAAAAAGTAAGGGTTGTTTTTGTAAAAGAGCATGCCACGTCAGCCCTGACGCACGGGTCCCAACAGTCAGATACACTGTTAATACGTGCTTATACGGCTGTCAGACCGTTTTGCAATATTTAGGCTTAGAGTTGGTACTGCATGGCAAAAAAAATTACTAATGGTACTGATTCGTTACGACGTGCCGAAGTGTGGTAGTTCCCTACAATTAACTCCCGATGATGTTAAGGTTTCTTGTCACGTGTCGAGATTTGGTATTAGCTACTTCAGAATCAGATCTATGCAATGGTTCAACGACGACGACGACTGTGGCTCTAGGGCACAGGTCCTTAGGGGTACATGCACGAAGACTTCCTGACTATCATCGGCAAGGTCAAGCCGGCGGCAACACCTTTTTTTAACAAACAGATGATATATGCGTGATTAAATAAAAAGTAAGGGTTGTTTTTGTAAAAGAGCATGCCACGTCAGCCCTGACGCATGGGTCCCAACGGTCAGATACACTGTTAATACGTGCTTATATGGCTGTCAGACCGTTTTGCAACATTTAGGCTTAGAGTTGGTACTGCATGGCAAAAAAAAATACTAATGGTACTGATTCGTTACGACGTGCCGAAGTATGGTAGTTCCCTACAATTAACTCCCGATGATGTTAAGGTTTCTTGTCACGTGTCGAGATTTGGTATTAGCTAATTCAGAATCAGATCTATGCAATGGTTCAACGACGACGACGACTGTGGCTCTAGGGCACAGGTCCTTAGGGGTACATGCACGAAGACTTCCTGACTATCATCGGCAAGGTCAAGCCGGCGGCAACACCTTTTTTTAACAAACAGAGGATATATGCGTGATTAAATAAAAAGTAAGGGTTGTTTTTGTAAAAGAGCATGCCACGTCAGCCCTGACGCACGGGTCCCAACGGTCAGATACACTGTTAATACGTGCTTATACGGCTGTCAGACCGTTTTGCAACATTTAGGCTTAGAGTTGGTACTGCATGGCAAAAAAAATTACTAATGGTACTGATTCGTTACGACGTGCCGAAGTGTGGTAGTTCCCTACAATTAACTCCCGATGATGTTAAGGTTTCTTGTCACGTGTCGAGATTTGGTATTAGCTACTTCAGAATCAGATCTATGCAATGGTTCAACGACGACGACGACTGTGGCTCTAGGGCACAGGTCCTTAGGGGTACATGCACGAAGACTTCCAGACTATCATCGGCAAGGTCAAGCCGGCGGCAACACCTTTTTTTATCAAACAGATGATATATGCGTGATTAAATAAAAAGTAAGGGTTGTTTTTATAAAAGAGCATGCCACGTCAGCCCTGACGCACGGGTCCCAATGGTCAGATACACTGTTAATACGTGCTTATACGGCTGTCAGACCGTTTTGCAACATTTAGGCTTAGAGTTGGTACTGCATGGCAAAAAAATTTACTAATGGTACTGATTCGTTACGACGTGCCGAAGTGTGGTAGTTCCCTACAATTATCTCCCGATGATGTTAAGGTTTCTTGTCACGTGTCGAGATTTGGTATTAGCTACTTCAGAATCAGATCTATGCAATGGTTCAACGACGACGACGACTGTGGCTCTAGGGCACAGGTCCTTAGGGTACATGCACGAAGACTTCCTGACTATCATCGGCAAGGTCAAGCCGGCGGCAACACCTTTTTTTAACAAACAGAGGATATATGCGTGATTAAATAAAAAGTAAGGGTTGTTTTTGTAAAAGAGCATGCCACGCCAGCCCTGACGCACGGGTCCCAACGGTCAGATACACTGTTAATACGTGCTTATACGGCTGTCAGACCGTTTTGCAACATTTAGGCTTAGAGTTGGTACTGCATGGCAAAAAAAATTACTAATGGTACTGATTCGTTACGACGTGCCGAAGTGTGGTAGTTCCCTATAATTAACTCCCGATGATGTTAAGGTTTCTTGTCACGTGTCGAGATTTGGTATTAGCTACTTCAGAATCAGATCTATGCAATGGTTCAACGACGACGACGACTGTGGCTCTAGGGCACAGGTCCTTAGGGGTACATGCACGAAGACTTCCTAACTATCATCGGCAAGGTCAAGCCGGCGGCAACACCTTTTTTTAACAAACAGATGATATATGCGTGATTAAATAAAAAGTAAGGGTTGTTTTTATAAAAGAGCATGCCACGTCAGCCCTGACGCACGGGTCCCAACGGTCAGATACACTGTTAATATGTGCTTATACGGCTGTCAGACCGTTTTGCAACATTTAGGCTTAGAGTTGGTACTGCATGGCAAAAAAAATTACTAATGGTACTGATTCGTTACGACGTGCCGAAGTGTGGTAGTTCCCTACAATTAACTCCCGATGATGTTAAGGTTTCTTGTCACGTGTCGAGATTTGGTATTAGCTACTTCAGAATCAGATCTATGCAATGGTTCAACGACGACGACGACTGTGGCTCTAGGGCACAGGTCCTTAGGGGTACATGCACGAAGACTTCCTGACTATCATCGGCAAGGTCAAGCCGGCGGCAACACCTTTTTTTAACAAACAGATGATATATGCGTGATTAAATAAAAAGGAAGGAATGTTTTTATCAAAGAGCATGCCACGTCAGCCCTGACGCACGGGTCCCAACGGTCAGATACACTCTTAATACGTGCTTATACGGCTGTCAGACCGTTTTGCAACATTTAGGCTTAGAGTTGGTACTGCATGGCAAAAAAATTTACTAATGGTACTGATTCGTTACGACGTGCCGAAGTGTGGTAGTTCCCTACAATTAACTCCCGATGATGTTAAGGTTTCTTGTCACGTGTCGAGATTTGGTATTAGCTACTTCAGAATCAGATCTATGCAATGGTTCAACGACGACGACGACTGTGGCTCTAGGGCACAGGTCCTTAGGGGTACATGCACAAAGACTTCCTGACTATCATCGGCAAGGTCAAGCCGGCGGCAACACCTTTTTTTAACAAACAGAGGATATATGCGTGATTAAATAAAAAGTAAGGGTTGTTTTTGTAAAAGAGCATGCCACGTCAGCCCTGACGCACGGGTCCCAACGGTCAGATACACTGTTAATACGTGCTTATACGGCTGTCAGACCGTTTTGCAACATTTAGGCTTAGAGTTGGTACTGCATGGCAAAAAAAATACTAATGGTACTGATTCGTTACGACGTGCCGAAGTGTGGTAGTTCCCTACAATTAACTCCCGATGATGTTAAGGTTTCTTGTCACGTGTCGAGATTTGGTATTAGCTACTTCAGAATCAGATCTATGCAATGGTTCAACGACGACGACGACTGTGGCTCTAGGGCACAGGTCCTTAGGGGTACATGCACGAAGACTTCCTGACTATCATCGGCAAGGTCAAGCCGGCGGCAACACCTTTTTTTAACAAACAGAGGATATATGCGTGATTAAATAAAAAGTAAGGGTTGTTTTTATAAAAGAGCATGCCACGTCAGCCCTGACGCACGGGTCCCAACGATCAGATACACTGTTAATACATGCTTATACGGCTGTCAGACCGTTTTGCAACATTTAGGCTTAGAGTTGGTACTGCATGGCAAAAAAATTTACTAATGGTACTGATTCGTTACGACGTGCCGAAGTGTGGTAGTTCCCTACAATTAACTCCCGATGATGTTAAGGTTTCTTGTCACGTGTCGAGATTTGGTATTAGCTACTTCAGAATCAGATCTATGCAATGGTTCAACGACGACGACGACTGTGGCTCTAGGGCACAGGTCCTTAGGGGTACATGCACGAAGACTTCCTGACTATCATCGGCAAGGTCAAGCCGGCGACAACACCTTTTTTGAACAAACAGAGGATATATGCGTGATTAAATAAAAAGTAAGGGTTGTTTTTGTAAAAGAGCATGCCACGTCAGCCCTGACGCACGGGTCCCAACGGTCAGATACACTGTTAATACGTGCTTATACGGCTGTCAGACCGTTTTGCAACATTTAGGCTTAGAGTTGGTACTGCATGGCAAAAAAAATTACTAATGGTACTGATTCGTTACGACGTGCCGAAGTGTGGTAGTTCCCTACAATTAACTCCCGATGATGTTAAGGTTTCTTGTCACGTGTCGAGATTTGGTATTAGCTACTTCAGAATCAGATCTATGCAATGGTTCAACGACGACGACGACTGTGGCTCTAGGGCACAGGTCCTTAGGGGTACATGCACGAAGACTTCCAGACTATCATCGGCAAGGTCAAGCCGGCGGCAACACCTTTTTTTATCAAACAGATGATATATGCGTGATTAAATAAAAAGTAAGGGTTGTTTTTATAAAAGAGCATGCCACGTCAGCCCTGACGCACGGGTCCCAACGGTCAGATACACTGTTAATACGTGCTTATACGGCTGTCAGACCGTTTTGCAACATTTAGGCTTAGAGTTGGTACTGCATGGCAAAATAATTTACTAATGGTACTGATTCGTTACGACGTGCCGAAGTGTGGTAGTTCCCTACAATTAACTCCCGATGATGTTAAGGTTTCTTGTCACGTGTCGAGATTTGGTATTAGCTACTTCAGAATCAGATCTATGCAATGGTTCAACGACGACGACGACTGTGGCTCTAGGGCACAGGTCCTTAGGGGTACATGCACGAAGACTTCCTGACTATCATCGGCAAGGTCAAGCCGGCGGCAACACCTTTTTTTAACAAACAGAGGATATATGCGTGATTAAATAAAAAGTAAGGGTTGTTTTTGTAAAAGAGCATGCCACGTCAGCCCTGACGCACGGGTCCCAACGGTCAGATACACTGTTAATACGTGCTTATACGGCTGTCAGACCGTTTTGCAATATTTAGGCTTAGAGTTGGTACTGCATGGCAAAAAAAATTACTAATGGTACTGATTCGTTACGACGTGCCGAAGTGTGGTAGTTCCCTACAATTAACTCCCGATGATGTTAAGGTTTCTTGTCACGTGTCGAGATTTGGTATTAGCTACTTCAGAATCAGATCTATGCAATGGTTCAACGACGACGACGACTGTGGCTCTAGGGCACAGGTCCTTAGGGGTACATGCACGAAGACTTCCTGACTATCATCGGCAAGGTCAAGCCGGCGGCAACACCTTTTTTTAACAAACAGATGATATATGCGTGATTAAATAAAAAGTAAGGGTTGTTTTTGTAAAAGAGCATGCCACGTCAGCCCTGACGCATGGGTCCCAACGGTCAGATACACTGTTAATACGTGCTTATATGGCTGTCAGACCGTTTTGCAACATTTAGGCTTAGAGTTGGTACTGCATGGCAAAAAAAAATACTAATGGTACTGATTCGTTACGACGTGCCGAAGTATGGTAGTTCCCTACAATTAACTCCCGATGATGTTAAGGTTTCTTGTCACGTGTCGAGATTTGGTATTAGCTAATTCAGAATCAGATCTATGCAATGGTTCAACGACGACGACGACTGTGGCTCTAGGGCACAGGTCCTTAGGGGTACATGCACGAAGACTTCCTGACTATCATCGGCAAGGTCAAGCCGGCGGCAACACCTTTTTTTAACAAACAGATGATATATGCGTGATTAAATAAAAAGGAAGGAATGTTTTTATCAAAGAGCATGCCACGTCAGCCCTGACGCACGGGTCCCAACGGTCAGATACACTCTTAATACGTGCTTATACGGCTGTCAGACCGTTTTGCAACATTTAGGCTTAGAGTTGGTACTGCATGGCAAAAAAATTTACTAATGGTACTGATTCGTTACGACGTGCCGAAGTGTGGTAGTTCCCTACAATTAACTCCCGATGATGTTAAGGTTTCTTGTCACGTGTCGAGATTTGGTATTAGCTACTTCAGAATCAGATCTATGCAATGGTTCAACGACGACGACGACTGTGGCTCTAGGGCACAGGTCCTTAGGGGTACATGCACAAAGACTTCCTGACTATCATCGGCAAGGTCAAGCCGGCGGCAACACCTTTTTTTAACAAACAGAGGATATATGCGTGATTAAATAAAAAGTAAGGGTTGTTTTTGTAAAAGAGCATGCCACGCCAGCCCTGACGCACGGGTCCCAACGGTCAGATACACTGTTAATACGTGCTTATACGGCTGTCAGACCGTTTTGCAACATTTAGGCTTAGAGTTGGTACTGCATGGCAAAAAAAATTACTAATGGTACTGATTCGTTACGACGTGCCGAAGTGTGGTAGTTCCCTACAATTAACTCCCGATGATGTTAAGGTTTCTTGTCACGTGTCGAGATTTGGTATTAGCTACTTCAGAATCAGATCTATGCAATGGTTCAACGACGACGACGACTGTGGCTCTAGGGCACAGGTCCTTAGGGGTACATGCACGAAGACTTCCAGACTATCATCGGCAAGGTCAACCCGGCGGCAACACCTTTTTTTATCAAACAGATGATATATGCGTGATTAAATAAAAAGTAAGGGTTGTTTTTATAAAAGAGCATGCCACGTCAGCCCTGACGCACGGGTCCCAATGGTCAGATACACTGTTAATACGTGCTTATACGGCTGTCAGACCGTTTTGCAACATTTAGGCTTAGAGTTGGTACTGCATGGCAAAAAAATTTACTAATGGTACTGATTCGTTACGACGTGCCGAAGTGTGGTAGTTCCCTACAATTATCTCCCGATGATGTTAAGGTTTCTTGTCACGTGTCGAGATTTGGTATTAGCTACTTCAGAATCAGATCTATGCAATGGTTCAACGACGACGACGACTGTGGCTCTAGGGCACAGGTCCTTAGGGGTACATGCACGAAGACTTCCTGACTATCATCGGCAAGGTCAAGCCGGCGGCAACACCTTTTTTTAACAAACAGAGGATATATGCGTGATTAAATAAAAAGTAAGGGTTGTTTTTGTAAAAGAGCATGCCACGCCAGCCCTGACGCACGGGTCCCAACGGTCAGATACACTGTTAATACGTGCTTATACGGCTGTCAGACCGTTTTGCAACATTTAGGCTTAGAGTTGGTACTGCATGGCAAAAAAAATTACTAATGGTACTGATTCGTTACGACGTGCCGAAGTGTGGTAGTTCCCTATAATTAACTCCCGATGATGTTAAGGTTTCTTGTCACGTGTCGAGATTTGGTATTAGCTACTTCAGAATCAGATCTATGCAATGGTTCAACGACGACGACGACTGTGGCTCTAGGGCACAGGTCCTTAGGGGTACATGCACGAAGACTTCCTGACTATCATCGGCAAGGTCAAGCCGGCGGCAACACCTTTTTTAAACAAACAGATGATATATGCGTGATTAAATAAAAAGTAAGGGTTGTTTTTATAAAAGAGCATGCCACGTCAGCCCTGACGCACGGGTCCCAACGGTCAGATACACTGTTAATATGTGCTTATACGGCTGTCAGACCGTTTTGCAACATTTAGGCTTAGAGTTGGTACTGCATGGCAAAAAAAATTACTAATGGTACTGATTCGTTACGACGTGCCGAAGTGTGGTAGTTCCCTACAATTAACTCCCGATGATGTTAAGGTTTCTTGTCACGTGTCGAGATTTGGTATTAGCTACTTCAGAATCAGATCTATGCAATGGTTCAACGACGACGACGACTGTGGCTCTAGGGCACAGGTCCTTAGGGGTACATGCACGAAGACTTCCTGACTATCATCGGCAAGGTCAAGCCGGCGGCAACACCTTTTTTTAACAAACAGATGATATATGCGTGATTAAATAAAAAGGAAGGAATGTTTTTATCAAAGAGCATGCCACGTCAGCCCTGACGCACGGGTCCCAACGGTCAGATACACTCTTAATACGTGCTTATACGGCTGTCAGACCGTTTTGCAACATTTAGGCTTAGAGTTGGTACTGCATGGCAAAAAAATTTACTAATGGTACTGATTCGTTACGACGTGCCGAAGTGTGGTAGTTCCCTACAATTAACTCCCGATGATGTTAAGGTTTCTTGTCACGTGTCGAGATTTGGTATTAGCTACTTCAGAATCAGATCTATGCAATGGTTCAACGACGACGACGACTGTGGCTCTAGGGCACAGGTCCTTAGGGGTACATGCACAAAGACTTCCTGACTATCATCGGCAAGGTCAAGCCGGCGGCAACACCTTTTTTTAACAAACAGAGGATATATGCGTGATTAAATAAAAAGTAAGGGTTGTTTTTGTAAAAGAGCATGCCACGTCAGCCCTGACGCACGGGTCCCAACGGTCAGATACACTGTTAATACGTGCTTATACGGCTGTCAGACCGTTTTGCAACATTTAGGCTTAGAGTTGGTACTGCATGGCAAAAAAAATACTAATGGTACTGATTCGTTACGACGTGCCGAAGTGTGGTAGTTCCCTACAATTAACTCCCGATGATGTTAAGGTTTCTTGTCACGTGTCGAGATTTGGTATTAGCTACTTCAGAATCAGATCTATGCAATGGTTCAACGACGACGACGACTGTGGCTCTAGGGCACAGGTCCTTAGGGGTACATGCACGAAGACTTCCTGACTATCATCGGCAAGGTCAAGCCGGCGGCAACACCTTTTTTTAACAAACAGAGGATATATGCGTGATTAAATAAAAAGTAAGGGTTGTTTTTATAAAAGAGCATGCCACGTCAGCCCTGACGCACGGGTCCCAACGATCAGATACACTGTTAATACATGCTTATACGGCTGTCAGACCGTTTTGCAACATTTAGGCTTAGAGTTGGTACTGCATGGCAAAAAAATTTACTAATGGTACTGATTCGTTACGACGTGCCGAAGTGTGGTAGTTCCCTACAATTAACTCCCGATGATGTTAAGGTTTCTTGTCACGTGTCGAGATTTGGTATTAGCTACTTCAGAATCAGATCTATGCAATGGTTCAACGACGACGACGACTGTGGCTCTAGGGCACAGGTCCTTAGGGGTACATGCACGAAGACTTCCTGACTATCATCGGCAAGGTCAAGCCGGCGACAACACCTTTTTTTAACAAACAGAGGATATATGCGTGATTAAATAAAAAGTAAGGGTTGTTTTTGTAAAAGAGCATGCCACGTCAGCCCTGACGCACGGGTCCCAACGGTCAGATACACTGTTAATACGTGCTTATACGGCTGTCAGACCGTTTTGCAACATTTAGGCTTAGAGTTGGTACTGCATGGCAAAAAAAATTACTAATGGTACTGATTCGTTACGACGTGCCGAAGTGTGGTAGTTCCCTACAATTAACTCCCGATGATGTTAAGGTTTCTTGTCACGTGTCGAGATTTGGTATTAGCTACTTCAGAATCAGATCTATGCAATGGTTCAACGACGACGACGACTGTGGCTCTAGGGCACAGGTCCTTAGGGGTACATGCATGAAGACTTCCTGACTATCATCGGCAAGGTCAAGCCGGCGGCAACACCTTTTTTTAACAAACAGATGATATATGCGTGATTAAATAAAAAGTAAGGGTTGTTTTTATAAAAGAGCATGCCACGTCAGCCCTGACGCACGGGTCCCAACGGTCAGATACACTGTTAATACGTGCTTATACGGCTGTCAGACCGTTTTGCAACATTTAGGCTTAGAGTTGGTACTGCATGGCAAAAAAATTTACTAATGGTACTGATTCGTTACGACGTGCCGAAGTGTGGTAGTTCCCTACAATTAACTCCAGATGATGTTAAGGTTTCTTGTCACGTGTCGAGATTTGGTATTAGCTACTTCAGAATCAGATCTATGCAATGGTTCAACGACGACGACGACTGTGGCTCTAGGGCACACGTCCTTAGGGGTACATGCACGAAGACTTCCAGACTATCATCGGCAAGGTCAAGCCGGCGGCAACACCTTTTTTTAACAAACAGAGGATATATGCGTGATTAAATAAAAAGTAAGGGTTGTTTTTATCAAAGAGCATGCCACGTCAGCCCTGACGCACGGATCCCAACGGTCAGATACACTGTTAATACGTGCTTATACGGCTGTCAGACCGTTTTGCAACATTTAGGCTTAGAGTTGGTACTGCATGGCAAAAAAATTTACTAATGGTACTGATTCGTTACGACGTGCCGAAGTGTGGTAGTTCCCTACAATTAACTCCCGATGATGTTAAGGTTTCTTGTCACGTGTCGAGATTTGGTATTAGCTACTTCAGAATCAGATCTATGCAATGGTTCAACGACGACGACGACTGTGGCTCTAGGGCACAGGTCCTTAGGGGTACATGCACGAAGACTTCCTGACTATCATCGGCAAGGTCAAGCCGGCGGCAACACCTTTTTTTAACAAACAGATGATATATGCGTGATTAAATAAAAAGTAAGGGTTGTTTTTGTAAAAGAGCATGCCACGTCAGCCCTGACGCACGGGTCCCAACGGTCAGATACACTGTTAATACGTGCTTATATGGCTGTCAGACCGTTTTGCAACATTTAGGCTTAGAGTTGGTACTGCATGGCAAAAAAAAATACTAATGGTACTGATTCGTTACGACGTGCCGAAGTATGGTAGTTCCCTACAATTAACTCCCGATGATGTTAAGGTTTCTTGTCACGTGTCGAGATTTGGTATTAGCTAATTCAGAATCAGATCTATGCAATGGTTCAACGACGACGACGACTGTGGCTCTAGGGCACAGGTCCTTAGGGGTACATGCACGAAGACTTCCTGACTATCATCGGCAAGGTCAAGCCGGCGGCAACACCTTTTTTTAACAAACAGAGGATATATGCGTGATTAAATAAAAAGTAAGGGTTGTTTTTGTAAAAGAGCATGCCACGTCAGCCCTGACGCACGGGTCCCAACGGTCAGATACACTGTTAATACGTGCTTATACGGCTGTCAGACCGTTTTGCAACATTTAGGCTTAGAGTTGGTACTGCATGGCAAAAAAAATTACTAATGGTACTGATTCGTTACGACGTGCCGAAGTGTGGTAGTTCCCTACAATTAACTCCCGATGATGTTAAGGTTTCTTGTCACGTGTCGAGATTTGGTATTAGCTACTTCAGAATCAGATCTATGCAATGGTTCAACGACGACGACGACTGTGGCTCTAGGGCACAGGTCCTTAGGGGTACATGCACGAAGACTTCCAGACTATCATCGGCAAGGTCAAGCCGGCGGCAACACCTTTTTTTATCAAACAGATGATATATGCGTGATTAAATAAAAAGTAAGGGTTGTTTTTATAAAAGAGCATGCCACGTCAGCCCTGACGCACGGGTCCCAATGGTCAGATACACTGTTAATACGTGCTTATACGGCTGTCAGACCGTTTTGCAACATTTAGGCTTAGAGTTGGTACTGCATGGCAAAAAAATTTACTAATGGTACTGATTCGTTACGACGTGCCGAAGTGTGGTAGTTCCCTACAATTATCTCCCGATGATGTTAAGGTTTCTTGTCACGTGTCGAGATTTGGTATTAGCTACTTCAGAATCAGATCTATGCAATGGTTCAACGACGACGACGACTGTGGCTCTAGGGCACAGGTCCTTAGGGGTACATGCACGAAGACTTCCTGACTATCATCGGCAAGGTCAAGCCGGCGGCAACACCTTTTTTTAACAAACAGAGGATATATGCGTGATTAAATAAAAAGTAAGGGTTGTTTTTGTAAAAGAGCATGCCACGCCAGCCCTGACGCACGGGTCCCAACGGTCAGATACACTGTTAATACGTGCTTATACGGCTGTCAGACCGTTTTGCAACATTTAGGCTTAGAGTTGGTACTGCATGGCAAAAAAAATTACTAATGGTACTGATTCGTTACGACGTGCCGAAGTGTGGTAGTTCCCTACAATTAACTCCCGATGATGTTAAGGTTTCTTGTCACGTGTCGAGATTTGGTATTAGCTACTTCAGAATCAGATCTATGCAATGGTTCAACGACGACGACGACTGTGGCTCTAGGGCACAGGTCCTTAGGGGTACATGCATGAAGACTTCCTGACTATCATCGGCAAGGTCAAGCCGGCGGCAACACCTTTTTTTAACAAACAGATGATATATGCGTGATTAAATAAAAAGTAAGGGTTGTTTTTATAAAAGAGCATGCCACGTCAGCCCTGACGCACGGGTCCCAACGGTCAGATACACTGTTAATATGTGCTTATACGGCTGTCAGACCGTTTTGCAACATTTAGGCTTAGAGTTGGTACTGCATGGCAAAAAAAATTACTAATGGTACTGATTCGTTACGACGTGCCGAAGTGTGGTAGTTCCCTACAATTAACTCCCGATGATGTTAAGGTTTCTTGTCACGTGTCGAGATTTGGTATTAGCTACTTCAGAATCAGATCTATGCAATGGTTCAACGACGACGACGACTGTGGCTCTAGGGCACAGGTCCTTAGGGGTACATGCACGAAGACTTCCTGACTATCATCGGCAAGGTCAAGCCGGCGGCAACACCTTTTTTTAACAAACAGATGATATATGCGTGATTAAATAAAAAGGAAGGAATGTTTTTATCAAAGAGCATGCCACGTCAGCCCTGACGCACGGGTCCCAACGGTCAGATACACTCTTAATACGTGCTTATACGGCTGTCAGACCGTTTTGCAACATTTAGGCTTAGAGTTGGTACTGCATGGCAAAAAAATTTACTAATGGTACTGATTCGTTACGACGTGCCGAAGTGTGGTAGTTCCCTACAATTAACTCCCGATGATGTTAAGGTTTCTTGTCACGTGTCGAGATTTGGTATTAGCTACTTCAGAATCAGATCTATGCAATGGTTCAACGACGACGACGACTGTGGCTCTAGGGCACAGGTCCTTAGGGGTACATGCACAAAGACTTCCTGACTATCATCGGCAAGGTCAAGCCGGCGGCAACACCTTTTTTTAACAAACAGAGGATATATGCGTGATTAAATAAAAAGTAAGGGTTGTTTTTGTAAAAGAGCATGCCACGTCGGCCCTGACGCACGGGTCCCAACGGTCAGATACACTGTTAATACGTGCTTATACGGCTGTCAGACCGTTTTGCAACATTTAGGCTTAGAGTTGGTACTGCATGGCAAAAAAAATACTAATGGTACTGATTCGTTACGACGTGCCGAAGTGTGGTAGTTCCCTACAATTAACTCCCGATGATGTTAAGGTTTCTTGTCACGTGTCGAGATTTGGTATTAGCTACTTCAGAATCAGATCTATGCAATGGTTCAACGACGACGACGACTGTGGCTCTAGGGCACAGGTCCTTAGGGGTACATGCACGAAGACTTCCTGACTATCATCGGCAAGGTCAAGCCGGCGGCAACACCTTTTTTTAACAAACAGATGATATATGCGTGATTAAATAAAAAGTAAGGGTTGTTTTTATAAAAGAGCATGCCACGTCAGCCCTGACGCACGGGTCCCAACGGTCAGATACACTGTTAATATGTGCTTATACGGCTGTCAGACCGTTTTGCAACATTTAGGCTTAGAGTTGGTACTGCATGGCAAAAAAATTTACTAATGGTACTGATTCGTTACGACGTGCCAAAGTGTGGTAGTTCCCTACAATTAACTCCCGATGATGTTAAGGTTTCTTGTCACGTGTCGAGATTTGGTATTAGCTACTTCAGAATCAGATCTATGCAATGGTTCAACGACGACGACGACTGTGGCTCTAGGGCACAGGTCCTTAGGGGTACATGCACGAAGACTTCCTGACTATCATCGGCAAGGTCAAGCCGGCGGCAACACCTTTTTTTAACAAACAGAGGATATATGCGTGATTAAATAAAAAGTAAGGGTTGTTTTTATCAAAGAGCATGCCACGTCAGCCCTGACGCACGGGTCCCAACGGTCAGATACACTGTTAATACGTGCTTATACGGCTGTCAGACCGTTTTGCAACATTTAGGCTTAGAGTTGGTACTGCATGGCAAAAAAATTTACTAATGGTACTGATTCGTTACGACGTGCCGAAGTGTGGTAGTTCCCTACAATTAACTCCCGATGATGTTAAGGTTTCTTGTCACGTGTCGAGATTTGGTATTAGCTACTTCAGAATCAGATCTATGCAATGGTTCAACGACGACGACTGTGGCTCTAGGGCACAGGTCCTTAGGGGTACATGCACGAAGACTTCCTGACTATCATCGGCAAGGTCAAGCCGGCGGCAACACCTTTTTTTAACAAACAGAGGATATATGCGTGATTAAATAAAAAGTAAGGGTTGTTTTTGTAAAAGAGCATGCCACGTCAGCCCTGACGCACGGGTCCCAACGGTCAGATACACTCTTAATACGTGCTTATACGGCTGTCAGACCGTTTTGCAACATTTAGGCTTAGAGTTGGTACTGCATGGCAAAAAAATTTACTAATGGTACTGATTCGTTACGACGTGCCGAAGTGTGGTAGTTCCCTACAATTAACTCCCGATGATGTTAAGGTTTCTTGTCACGTGTCGAGATTTGGTATTAGCTACTTCAGAATCAGATCTATGCAATGGTTCAACGACGACGACGACTGTGGCTCTAGGGCACAGGTCCTTAGGGGTACATGCACGAAGACTTCCTGACTATCATCGGCAAGGTCAATCCGGCGGCAACACCTTTTTTTAACAAACAGAGGATATATGCGTGATTAAATAAAAAGTAAGGGTTGTTTTTGTAAAAGAGCATGCCACGTCAGCCCTGACGCACGGGTCCCAACGGTCAGATACACTGTTAATACGTGCTTATACGGCTGTCAGACCGTTTTGCAACATTTAGGCTTAGAGTTGGTACTGCATGGCAAAAAAATTTACTAATGGTACTGATTCGTTACGACGTGCCGAAGTGTGGTAGTTCCCTACAATTAACTCCCGATGATGTTAAGGTTTCTTGTCACGTGTCGAGATTTGGTATTAGCTACTTCAGAATCAGATCTATGCAATCGTTCAACGACGACGACGACTGTGGCTCTAGGGCACAGGTCCTTAGGGGTACATGCACGAAGACTTCCTGACTATCATCGGCAAGGTCAAGGCGGCGGCAACACCTTTTTTTAACAAACAGAGGATATATGCGTGATTAAATAAAAAGTAAGGGTTGTTTTTGTAAAAGAGCATGCCACGTCAGCCCTGACGCACGGGTCCCAACGGTCAGATACACTGTTAATACGTGCTTATACGGCTGTCAGACCGTTTTGCAACATTTAGGCTTAGAGTTGGTACTGCATGGCAAAAAAAATTACTAATGGTACTGATTCGTTACGACGTGCCGAAGTGTGGTAGTTCCCTACAATTAACTCCCGATGATGTTAAGGTTTCTTGTCACGTGTCGAGATTTGGTATTAGCTACTTCAGAATCAGATCTATGCAATGGTTCAACGACGACGACGACTGTGGCTCTAGGGCACAGGTCCTTAGGGGTACATGCACGAAGACTTCCTGACTATCATCGGCAAGGTCAAGCCGGCGGCAACACCTTTTTTTAACAAACAGATGATATATGCGTGATTAAATAAAAAGGAAGGAATGTTTTTATCAAAGAGCATGCCACGTCAGCCCTGACGCACGGGTCCCAACGGTCAGATACACTCTTAATACGTGCTTATACGGCTGTCAGACCGTTTTGCAACATTTAGGCTTAGAGTTGGTACTGCATGGCAAAAAAATTTACTAATGGTACTGATTCGTTACGACGTGCCGAAGTGTGGTAGTTCCCTACAATTAACTCCCGATGATGTTAAGGTTTCTTGTCACGTGTCGAGATTTGGTATTAGCTACTTCAGAATCAGATCTATGCAATGGTTCAACGACGACGACGACTGTGGCTCTAGGGCACAGGTCCTTAGGGGTACATGCACGAAGACTTCCTGACTATCATCGGCAAGGTCAAGCCGGCGGCAACACCTTTTTTTAACAAACAGAGGATATATGCGTGATTAAATAAAAAGTAAGGGTTGTTTTTGTAAAAGAGCATGCCACGTCGGCCCTGACGCACGGGTCCCAACGGTCAGATACACTGTTAATACGTGCTTATACGGCTGTCAGACCGTTTTGCAACATTTAGGCTTAGAGTTGGTACTGCATGGCAAAAAAAATACTAATGGTACTGATTCGTTACGACGTGCCGAAGTGTGGTAGTTCCCTACAATTAACTCCCGATGATGTTAAGGTTTCTTGTCACGTGTCGAGATTTGGTATTAGCTACTTCAGAATCAGATCTATGCAATGGTTCAACGACGACGACGACTGTGGCTCTAGGGCACAGGTCCTTAGGGGTACATGCACGAAGACTTCCTGACTATCATCGGCAAGGTCAAGCCGGCGGCAACACCTTTTTTTAACAAACAGATGATATATGCGTGATTAAATAAAAAGTAAGGGTTGTTTTTATAAAAGAGCATGCCACGTCAGCCCTGACGCACGGGTCCCAACGGTCAGATACACTGTTAATATGTGCTTATACGGCTGTCAGACCGTTTTGCAACATTTAGGCTTAGAGTTGGTACTGCATGGCAAAAAAATTTACTAATGGTACTGATTCGTTACGACGTGCCAAAGTGTGGTAGTTCCCTACAATTAACTCCCGATGATGTTAAGGTTTCTTGTCACGTGTCGAGATTTGGTATTAGCTACTTCAGAATCAGATCTATGCAATGGTTCAACGACGACGACGACTGTGGCTCTAGGGCACAGGTCCTTAGGGGTACATGCACGAAGACTTCCTGACTATCATCGGCAAGGTCAAGCCGGCGGCAACACCTTTTTTTAACAAACAGAGGATATATGCGTGATTAAATAAAAAGTAAGGGTTGTTTTTATCAAAGAGCATGCCACGTCAGCCCTGACGCACGGGTCCCAACGGTCAGATACACTGTTAATACGTGCTTATACGGCTGTCAGACCGTTTTGCAACATTTAGGCTTAGAGTTGGTACTGCATGGCAAAAAAATTTACTAATGGTACTGATTCGTTACGACGTGCCGAAGTGTGGTAGTTCCCTACAATTAACTCCCGATGATGTTAAGGTTTCTTGTCACGTGTCGAGATTTGGTATTAGCTACTTCAGAATCAGATCTATGCAATGGTTCAACGACGACGACTGTGGCTCTAGGGCACAGGTCCTTAGGGGTACATGCACGAAGACTTCCTGACTATCATCGGCAAGGTCAAGCCGGCGGCAACACCTTTTTTTAACAAACAGAGGATATATGCGTGATTAAATAAAAAGTAAGGGTTGTTTTTGTAAAAGAGCATGCCACGTCAGCCCTGACGCACGGGTCCCAACGGTCAGATACACTCTTAATACGTGCTTATACGGCTGTCAGACCGTTTTGCAACATTTAGGCTTAGAGTTGGTACTGCATGGCAAAAAAATTTACTAATGGTACTGATTCGTTACGACGTGCCGAAGTGTGGTAGTTCCCTACAATTAACTCCCGATGATGTTAAGGTTTCTTGTCACGTGTCGAGATTTGGTATTAGCTACTTCAGAATCAGATCTATGCAATGGTTCAACGACGACGACGACTGTGGCTCTAGGGCACAGGTCCTTAGGGGTACATGCACGAAGACTTCCTGACTATCATCGGCAAGGTCAATCCGGCGGCAACACCTTTTTTTAACAAACAGAGGATATATGCGTGATTAAATAAAAAGTAAGGGTTGTTTTTGTAAAAGAGCATGCCACGTCAGCCCTGACGCACGGGTCCCAACGGTCAGATACACTGTTAATACGTGCTTATACGGCTGTCAGACCGTTTTGCAACATTTAGGCTTAGAGTTGGTACTGCATGGCAAAAAAATTTACTAATGGTACTGATTCGTTACGACGTGCCGAAGTGTGGTAGTTCCCTACAATTAACTCCCGATGATGTTAAGGTTTCTTGTCACGTGTCGAGATTTGGTATTAGCTACTTCAGAATCAGATCTATGCAATCGTTCAACGACGACGACGACTGTGGCTCTAGGGCACAGGTCCTTAGGGGTACATGCACGAAGACTTCCTGACTATCATCGGCAAGGTCAAGGCGGCGGCAACACCTTTTTTTAACAAACAGAGGATATATGCGTGATTAAATAAAAAGTAAGGGTTGTTTTTGTAAAAGAGCATGCCACGTCAGCCCTGACGCACGGGTCCCAACGGTCAGATACACTGTTAATACGTGCTTATACGGCTGTCAGACCGTTTTGCAACATTTAGGCTTAGAGTTGGTACTGCATGGCAAAAAAAATTACTAATGGTACTGATTCGTTACGACGTGCCGAAGTGTGGTAGTTCCCTACAATTAACTCCCGATGATGTTAAGGTTTCTTGTCACGTGTCGAGATTTGGTATTAGCTACTTCAGAATCAGATCTATGCAATGGTTCAACGACGACGACGACTGTGGCTCTAGGGCACAGGTCCTTAGGGGTACATGCACGAAGACTTCCTGACTATCATCGGCAAGGTCAAGCCGGCGGCAACACCTTTTTTTAACAAACAGAGGATATATGCGTGATTAAATAAAAAGTAAGGGTTGTTTTTGTAAAAGAGCATGCCACGTCAGCCCTGACGCACGGGTCCCAACGGTCAGATACACTGTTAATACGTGCTTATACGGCTGTCAGACCGTTTTGCAACATTTAGGCTTAGAGTTGGTACTGCATGGCAAAAAAAATTACTAATGGTACTGATTCGTTACGACGTGCCGAAGTGTGGTAGTTCCCTACAATTAACTCCCGATGATGTTAAGGTTTCTTGTCACGTGTCGAGATTTGGTATTAGCTACTTCAGAATCAGATCTATGCAATGGTTCAACGACGACGACGACTGTGGCTCTAGGGCACAGGTCCTTAGGGGTACATGCACGAAGACTTCCTGACTATCATCGGCAAGGTCAAGCCGGCGGCAACACCTTTTTTTAACAAACAGAGGATATATGCGTGATTAAATAAAAAGTAAGGGTTGTTTTTATAAAAGAGCATGCCACGTCAGCCCTGACGCACGGGTCCCAACGGTCAGATACACTGTTAATACGTGCTTATACGGCTGTCAGACCGTTTTGCAACATTTAGGCTTAGAGTTGGTACTGCATGGCAAAAAAATTTACTAATGGTACTGATTCGTTACGACGTGCCGAAGTGTGGTAGTTCCCTACAATTAACTCCGTTAAGGTTTCTTGTCACGTTTCGAGATTTGGTATTAGCTACTTCAGAATCATATCTATGCAATGGTTCAACGACGACGACGACTGTGGCTCTAGGGCACAGGTCCTTAGGGGTACATGCACGAAGACTTCCTGACTATCATCGGCAAGGTCAAGCCGGCGGCAACACCTTTTTTAACAAACAGATGATATATGCGTGATTAAATAAAAAGTAAGGGTTGTTTTTATAAAAGAGCATGCCACGTCAGCCCTGACGCACGGGTCCCAACGGTCAGATACACTGTTAATACGTGCTTATACGGCTGTCAGACCGTTTTGCAACATTTAGGCTTAGAGTTGGTACTGCATGGCAAAAAAATTTACTAATGGTACTGATTCGTTACGACGTGCCGAAGTGTGGTAGTTCCCTACAATTAACTCCCGATGATGTTAAGGTTTCTTGTCACGTGTCGAGATTTGGTATTAGCTACTTCAGAATCAGATCTATGCAATGGTTCAACGACGACGACGACTGTGGCTCTAGGGCACAGGTCCTTAGGGGTACATGCACGAAGACTTCCTGACTATCATCGGCAAGGTCAAGCCGGCGGCAACACCTTTTTTAACAAACAGAGGATATATGCATGATTAAATAAAAAGTAAGGGTTGTTTTTGTAAAAGAGCATGCCACGTCAGCCCTGACGCACGGGTCCCAACGGTCAGATACACTGTTAATACGTGCTTATACGGCTGTCAGACCGTTTTGCAACATTTAGGCTTAGAGTTGGTACTGCATGGCAAAAAAATTTACTAATGGTACTGATTCGTTACGACGTGCCGAAGTGTGGTAGTTCCCTACAATTAACTCCCGATGATGTTAAGGTTTCTTGTCACGTGTCGAGATTTGGTATTAGCTACTTCAGAATCAGATTTATGCAATGGTTCATCGACGACGACGACTGTGGCTCTAGGGCACAGGTCCTTAGGGGTACATGCACGAAGACTTCCTGACTATCATCGGCAAGGTCAAGCCGGCGGCAACACCTTTTTTTAACAAACAGAGGATATATGCGTGATTAAATAAAAAGTAAGGGTTGTTTTTATAAAAGAGCATGCCACGTCAGCCCTGACGCACGGGTCCCAACGGTCAGATACACTGTTAATACGTGCTTATACGGCTGTCAGACCGTTTTGCAACATTTAGGCTTAGAGTTGGTACTGCATGGCAAAAAAATTTACTAATGGTACTGATTCGTTACGACGTGCCGAAGTGTGGTAGTTCCCTACAATTAACTCCGTTAAGGTTTCTTGTCACGTTTCGAGATTTGGTATTAGCTACTTCAGAATCATATCTATGCAATGGTTCAACGACGACGACGACTGTGGCTCTAGGGCACAGGTCCTTAGGGGTACATGCACGAAGACTTCCTGACTATCATCGGCAAGGTCAAGCCGGCGGCAACACCTTTTTTAACAAACAGATGATATATGCGTGATTAAATAAAAAGTAAGGGTTGTTTTTATAAAAGAGCATGCCACGTCAGCCCTGACGCACGGGTCCCAACGGTCAGATACACTGTTAATACGTGCTTATACGGCTGTCAGACCGTTTTGCAACATTTAGGCTTAGAGTTGGTACTGCATGGCAAAAAAATTTACTAATGGTACTGATTCGTTACGACGTGCCGAAGTGTGGTAGTTCCCTACAATTAACTCCCGATGATGTTAAGGTTTCTTGTCACGTGTCGAGATTTGGTATTAGCTACTTCAGAATCAGATCTATGCAATGGTTCAACGACGACGACGACTGTGGCTCTAGGGCACAGGTCCTTAGGGGTACATGCACGAAGACTTCCTGACTATCATCGGCAAGGTCAAGCCGGCGGCAACACCTTTTTTAACAAACAGAGGATATATGCGTGATTAAATAAAAAGTAAGGGTTGTTTTTGTAAAAGAGCATGCCACGTCAGCCCTGACGCACGGGTCCCAACGGTCAGATACACTGTTAATACGTGCTTATACGGCTGTCAGACCGTTTTGCAACATTTAGGCTTAGAGTTGGTACTGCATGGCAAAAAAAATTTACTAATGGTACTGATTCGTTACGACGTGCCGAAGTGTGGTAGTTCCCTCCAATTAACTCCCGATGATGTTAAGGTTTCTTGTCACGTGTCGAGATTTGGTATTAGCTACTTCAGAATCAGATCTATGCAATGGTTCAACGACGACGACGACTGTGGCTCTAGGGCACAGGTCCTTAGGGGTACATGCACGAAGACTTCCTGACTATCATCGGCAAGGTCAAGCCGGCGGCAACACCTTTTTTTATCAAACAGATGATATATGCGTGATTAAATAAAAAGTAAGGGTTGTTTTTATAAAAGAGCATGCCACGTCAGCCCTGACGCACGGGTCCCAACGGTCAGATACACTGTTAATACGTGCTTATACGGCTGTCAGACCGTTTTGCAACATTTAGGCTTAGAGTTGGTACTGCATGGCAAAAAAATTTACTAATGGTACTGATTCGTTACGACGTGCCGAAGTGTGGTAGTTCCCTACAATTAACTCCCGATGATGTTAAGGTTTCTTGTCACGTGTCGAGATTTGGTATTAGCTACTTCAGAATCAGATCTATGCAATGGTTCAACGACGACGACGACTGCGGCTCTAGGGCACAGGTCCTTAGGGGTACATGCACGAAGACTTCCTGACTATCATCGGCAAGGTCAAGCCGGCGGCAACACCTTTTTTAACAAACAGAGGATATATGCGTGATTAAATAAAAAGTAAGGGTTGTTTTTGTAAAAGAGCATGCCACGTCAGCCCTGACGCACGGGTCCTTACGGTTAGATACACTGTTAATACGTGCTTATACGGCTGTCAGACCGTTTTGCAACATTTAGGCTTAGAGTTGGTACTGCATGGCAAAAAAATTTACTAATGGTACTGATTCGTTACGACGTGCCGAAGTGTGGTAGTTCCCTACAATTAACTCCCGATGATGTTAAGGTTTCTTGTCACGTGTCGAGATTTGGTATTAGCTACTTCAGAATCAGATCTATGCAATGGTTCGACGACGACGACGACTGTGGCTCTAGGGCACAGGTCCTTAGGGGTACATGCACGAAGACTTCCTGACTATCATCGGCAAGGTCAAGCCGGCGGCAACACCTTTTTTTAACAAACAGAGGATATATGCGTGATTAAATAAAAAGTAAGGGTTGTTTTTGTAAAAGAGCATGCCACGTCAGCCCTGACGCACGGGTCCCAACGGTCAGATACACTGTTTATACGTGCTTATACGGCTGTCAGACCGTTTTGCAACATTTAGGCTTAGAGTTGGTACTGCATGGCAAAAAAATTTACTAATGGTACTGATTCGTTACGACGTGCCGAAGTGTGGTAGTTCCCTACAATTAACTCCCGATGATGTTAAGGTTTCTTGTCACGTGTCGAGATTTGGTATTAGCTACTTCAGAATCAGATCTATACAATGGTTCAACGACGACGACGACTGTGGCTCTAGGGCACAGGTCCTTAGGGGTACATGCACGAAGACTTCCTGACTATCATCGGCAAGGTCAAGCCGGCGGCAACACCTTTTTTTAACAAACAGAGGATATATGCGTGATTAAATAAAAAGTAAGGGTTGTTTTTATAAAAGAGCATGCCACGTCAGCCCTGACGCACGGGTCCCAACGGTCAGATACACTGTTAATACGTGCTTATACGGCTGTCAGACCGTTTTGCAACATTTAGGCTTAGAGTTGGTACTGCATGGCAAAAAAATTTACTAATGGTACTGATTCGTTACGACGTGCCGAAGTGTGGTAGTTCCCTACAATTAACTCCGTTAAGGTTTCTTGTCACGTTTCGAGATTTGGTATTAGCTACTTCAGAATCATATCTATGCAATGGTTCAACGACGACGACGACTGTGGCTCTAGGGCACAGGTCCTTAGGGGTACATGCACGAAGACTTCCTGACTATCATCGGCAAGGTCAAGCCGGCGGCAACACCTTTTTTTAACAAACAGAGGATATATGCGTGATTAAATAAAAAGTAAGGGTTGTTTTTGTAAAAGAGCATGCCACGTCAGCCCTGACGCACGGGTCCCAACGGTCAGATACACTGTTAATACGTGCTTATACGGCTGTCAGACCGTTTTGCAACATTTAGGCTTAGAGTTGGTACTGCATGGCAAAAAAATTTACTAATGGTACTGATTCGTTACGACGTGCCGAAGTGTGGTAGTTCCCTACAATTAACTCCCGATGATGTTAAGGTTTCTTGTCACGTGTCGAGATTTGGTATTAGCTACTTCAGAATCAGATCTATGCAATGGTTCGACGACGACGACGACTGTGGCTCTAGGGCACAGGTCCTTAGGGGTACATGCACGAAGACTTCCTGACTATCATCGGCAAGGTCAAGCCGGCGGCAACACCTTTTTTAACAAACAGATGATATATGCGTGATTAAATAAAAAGTAAGGGTTGTTTTTATAAAAGAGCATGCCACGTCAGCCCTGACGCACGGGTCCCAACGGTCAGATACACTGTTAATACGTGCTTATACGGCTGTCAGACCGTTTTGCAACATTTAGGCTTAGAGTTGGTACTGCATGGCAAAAAAATTTACTAATGGTACTGATTCGTTACGACGTGCCGAAGTGTGGTAGTTCCCTACAATTAACTCCCGATGATGTTAAGGTTTCTTGTCACGTGTCGAGATTTGGTATTAGCTACTTCAGAATTAGATCTATGCAATGGTTCAACGACGACGACGACTGTGGCTCTAGGGCACAGGTCCTTAGGGGTACATGCACAAAGACTTCCTGACTATCATCGGCAAGGTCAAGCCGGCGGCAACACCTTTTTTAACAAACAGAGGATATATGCGTGATTAAATAAAAAGTAAGGGTTGTTTTTGTAAAAGAGCATGCCACGTCAGCCCTGACGCACGGGTCCCAACGGTCAGATACACTGTTAATACGTGCTTATACGGCTGTCAGACCGTTTTGCAACATTTAGGCTTAGAGTTGGTACTGCATGGCAAAAAAAATTTACTAATGGTACTGATTCGTTACGACGTGCCGAAGTGTGGTAGTTTCCTCCAATTAACTCCCGATGATGTTAAGGTTTCTTGTCACGTGTCGAGATTTGGTATTAGCTACTTCAGAATCAGATCTATGCAATGGTTCAACAACGACGACGACTGTGGCTCTAGGGCACAGGTCCTTAGGGGTACATGCACGAAGACTTCCTGACTATCATCGGCAAGGTCAAGCCGGCGGCAACACCTTTTTTTATCAAACAGATGATATATGCGTGATTAAATAAAAAGTAAGGGTTGTTTTTATAAAAGAGCATGCCACGTCAGCCCTGACGCACGGGTCCCAACGGTCAGATACACTGTTAATACGTGCTTATACGGCTGTCAGACCGTTTTGCAACATTTAGGCTTAGAGTTGGTACTGCATGGCAAAAAAATTTACTAATGGTACTGATTCGTTACGACGTGCCGAAGTGTGGTAGTTCCCTACAATTAACTCCCGATGATGTTAAGGTTTCTTGTCACGTGTCGAGATTTGGTATTAGCTACTTCAGAATCAGATCTATGCAATGGTTCAACGACGACGACGACTGTGGCTCTAGGGCACAGGTCCTTAGGGGTACATGCACGAAGACTTCCTGACTATCATCGGCAAGGTCAAGCCGGCGGCAACACCTTTTTTAACAAACATAGGATATATGCGTGATTAAATAAAAAGTAAGGGTTGTTTTTGTAAAAGAGCATGCCACGTCAGCCCTGACGCACGGGTCCCAACGGTCAGATACACTGTTAATACGTGCTTATACGGCTGTCAGACCGTTTTGCAACATTTAGGCTTAGAGTTGGTACTGCATGGCAAAAAAAATTACTAATGGTACTGATTCGTTACGACGTGCCGAAGTGTGGTAGTTCCCTACAATTAACTCCCGATGATGTTAAGGTTTCTTGTCACGTGTCGAGATTTGGTATTAGCTACTTCAGAATCAGATCTATGCAATGGTTCAACGACGACGACGACTGCGGCTCTAGGGCACAGGTCCTTAGGAGTACATGCACGAAGACTTCCTGACTATCATCGGCAAGGTCAAGCCGGCGGCAACACCTTTTTTTAACAAACAGAGGATATATGCGTGATTAAATAAAAAGTAAGGGTTGTTTTTATAAAAGAGCATGCCACGTCAGCCCTGACGCACGGGTCCCAACGGTCAGATACACTGTTAATACGTGCTTATACGGCTGTCAGACCGTTTTGCAACATTTAGGCTTAGAGTTGGTACTGCATGGCAAAAAAATTTACTAATGGTACTGATTCGTTACGACGTGCCGAAGTGTGGTAGTTCCCTACAATTAACTCCCGATGATGTTAAGGTTTCTTGTCACGTGTCGAGATTTGGTATTAGCTACTTCAGAATCAGATCTATGCAATGGTTCGACGACGACGACGACTGTGGCTCTAGGGCACAGGTCCTTAGGGGTACATGCACGAAGACTTCCTGACTATCATCGGCAAGGTCAAGCCGGCGGCAACACCTTTTTTTAACAAACAGAGGATATATGCATGATTAAATAAAAAGTAAGGGTTGTTTTTGTAAAAGAGCATGCCACGTCAGCCCTGACGCACGGGTCCCAACGGTCAGATACACTGTTTATACGTGCTTATACGGCTGTCAGACCGTTTTGCAACATTTAGGCTTAGAGTTGGTACTGCATGGCAAAAAAATTTACTAATGGTACTGATTCGTTACGACGTGCCGAAGTGTGGTAGTTCCCTACAATTAACTCCCGATGATGTTAAGGTTTCTTGTCACGTGTCGAGATTTGGTATTAGCTACTTCAGAATCAGATCTATGCAATGGTTCAACGACGACGACGACGACTGTGGCTCTAGGGCACAGGTCCTTAGGGGTACATGCACGAAGACTTCCTGACTATCATCGGCAAGGTCAAGCCGGCGGCAACACCTTTTTTTAACAAACAGAGGATATATGCGTGATTAAATAAAAAGTAAGGGTTGTTTTTATAAAAGAGCATGCCACGTCAGCCCTGACGCACGGGTCCCAACGGTCAGATACACTGTTAATACGTGCTTATACGGCTGTCAGACCGTTTTGCAACATTTAGGCTTAGAGTTGGTACTGCATGGCAAAAAAATTTACTAATGGTACTGATTCGTTACGACGTGCCGAAGTGTGGTAGTTCCCTACAATTAACTCCGTTAAGGTTTCTTGTCACGTTTCGAGATTTGGTATTAGCTACTTCAGAATCATATCTATGCAATGGTTCAACGACGACGACGACTGTGGCTCTAGGGCACAGGTCCTTAGGGGTACATGCACGAAGACTTCCTGACTATCATCGGCAAGGTCAAGCCGGCGGCAACACCTTTTTTAACAAACAGATGATATATGCGTGATTAAATAAAAAGTAAGGGTTGTTTTTGTAAAAGAGCATGCCACGTCAGCCCTGACGCACGGGTCCCAACGGTCAGATACACTGTTAATACGTGCTTATACGGCTGTCAGACCGTTTTGCAACATTTAGGCTTAGAGTTGGTACTGCATGGCAAAAAAATTTACTAATGGTACTGATTCGTTACGACGTGCCGAAGTGTGGTAGTTCCCTCCAATTAACTCCCGATGATGTTAAGGTTTCTTGTCACGTGTCGAGATTTGGTATTAGCTACTTCAGAATCAGATCTATGCAATGGTTCAACGACGACGACGACTGCGGCTCTAGGGCACAGGTCCTTAGGAGTACATGCACGAAGACTTCCTGACTATCATCGGCAAGGTCAAGCCGGCGGCAACACCTTTTTTTAACAAACAGAGGATATATGCGTGATTAAATAAAAAGTAAGGGTTGTTTTTATAAAAGAGCATGCCACGTCAGCCCTGACGCACGGGTCCCAACGGTCAGATACACTGTTAATACGTGCTTATACGGCTGTCAGACCGTTTTGCAACATTTAGGCTTAGAGTTGGTACTGCATGGCAAAAAAATTTACTAATGGTACTGATTCGTTACGACGTGCCGAAGTGTGGTAGTTCCCTACAATTAACTCCCGATGATGTTAAGGTTTCTTGTCACGTGTCGAGATTTGGTATTAGCTACTTCAGAATCAGATCTATGCAATGGTTCGACGACGACGACGACTGTGGCTCTAGGGCACAGGTCCTTAGGGGTACATGCACGAAGACTTCCTGACTATCATCGGCAAGGTCAAGCCGGCGGCAACACCTTTTTTAACAAACATAGGATATATGCGTGATTAAATAAAAAGTAAGGGTTGTTTTTGTAAAAGAGCATGCCACGTCAGCCCTGACGCACGGGTCCCAACGGTCAGATACACTGTTAATACGTGCTTATACGGCTGTCAGACCGTTTTGCAACATTTAGGCTTAGAGTTGGTACTGCATGGCAAAAAAATTTACTAATGGTACTGATTCGTTACGACGTGCCGAAGTGTGGTAGTTCCCTACAATTAACTCCGTTAAGGTTTCTTGTCACGTTTCGAGATTTGGTATTAGCTACTTCAGAATCATATCTATGCAATGGTTCAACGACGACGACGACTGTGGCTCTAGGGCACAGGTCCTTAGGGGTACATGCACGAAGACTTCCTGACTATCATCGGCAAGGTCAAGCCGGCGGCAACACCTTTTTTAACAAACAGATGATATATGCGTGATTAAATAAAAAGTAAGGGTTGTTTTTGTAAAAGAGCATGCCACGTCAGCCCTGACGCACGGGTCCCAACGGTCAGATACACTGTTAATACGTGCTTATACGGCTGTCAGACCGTTTTGCAACATTTAGGCTTAGAGTTGGTACTGCATGGCAAAAAAATTTACTAATGGTACTGATTCGTTACGACGTGCCGAAGTGTGGTAGTTCCCTCCAATTAACTCCCGATGATGTTAAGGTTTCTTGTCACGTGTCGAGATTTGGTATTAGCTACTTCAGAATCAGATCTATGCAATGGTTCAACGACGACGACGACTGCGGCTCTAGGGCACAGGTCCTTAGGAGTACATGCACGAAGACTTCCTGACTATCATCGGCAAGGTCAAGCCGGCGGCAACACCTTTTTTTAACAAACAGAGGATATATGCGTGATTAAATAAAAAGTAAGGGTTGTTTTTATAAAAGAGCATGCCACGTCAGCCCTGACGCACGGGTCCCAACGGTCAGATACACTGTTAATACGTGCTTATACGGCTGTCAGACCGTTTTGCAACATTTAGGCTTAGAGTTGGTACTGCATGGCAAAAAAATTTACTAATGGTACTGATTCGTTACGACGTGCCGAAGTGTGGTAGTTCCCTACAATTAACTCCCGATGATGTTAAGGTTTCTTGTCACGTGTCGAGATTTGGTATTAGCTACTTCAGAATCAGATCTATGCAATGGTTCGACGACGACGACGACTGTGGCTCTAGGGCACAGGTCCTTAGGGGTACATGCACGAAGACTTCCTGACTATCATCGGCAAGGTCAAGCCGGCGGCAACACCTTTTTTAACAAACATAGGATATATGCGTGATTAAATAAAAAGTAAGGGTTGTTTTTGTAAAAGAGCATGCCACGTCAGCCCTGACGCACGGGTCCCAACGGTCAGATACACTGTTAATACGTGCTTATACGGCTGTCAGACCGTTTTGCAACATTTAGGCTTAGAGTTGGTACTGCATGGCAAAAAAAATTACTAATGGTACTGATTCGTTACGACGTGCCGAAGTGTGGTAGTTCCCTACAATTAACTCCCGATGATGTTAAGGTTTCTTGTCACGTGTCGAGATTTGGTATTAGCTACTTCAGAATCAGATCTATGCAATGGTTCAACGACGACGACGACTGCGGCTCTAGGGCACAGGTCCTTAGGAGTACATGCACGAAGACTTCCTGACTATCATCGGCAAGGTCAAGCCGGCGGCAACACCTTTTTTTAACAAACAGAGGATATATGCGTGATTAAATAAAAAGTAAGGGTTGTTTTTATAAAAGAGCATGCCACGTCAGCCCTGACGCACGGGTCCCAACGGTAAGATACACTGTTAATACGTGCTTATACGGCTGTCAGACCGTTTTGCAACATTTAGGTTTAGAGTTGGTACTGCATGGCAAAAAAATTTACTAATGGTACTGATTCGTTACGACGTGCCGAAGTGTGGTAGTTCCCTACAATTAACTCCCGATGATGTTAAGGTTTCTTGTCACGTGTCGAGATTTGGTATTAGCTACTTCAGAATCAGATCTATGCAATGGTTCAACGACGACGACGACTGTGGCTCTAGGGCACAGGTCCTTAGGGGTACATGCACGAAGACTTCCTGACTATCATCGGCAAGGTCAAGCCGGCGGCAACACCTTTTTTAACAAACAGAGGATATATGCGTGATTAAATAAAAAGTAAGGGTTATTTTTATAAAAGAGCATGCCACGTCAGCCCTGATGCACGGGTCCCAACGGTCAGATACACTGTTAATACGTGCTTATACGGCTGTCAGACCGTTTCGCAACATTTAGGCTTAGAGTTGGTACTGCATGGCAAAAAAATTTACTAATGGTACTGATTCGTTACGACGTGCCGAAGTGTGGTAGTTCCCTACAATTAACTCCCGATGATGTTAAGGTTTCTTGTCACGTGTCGAGATTTGATATTAGCTACTTCAGAATCAGATCTATGCAATGGTTCAACGACGACGACGACTGTGGCTCTAGGGCACAGGTCCTTAGGGGTACATGCACGAAGACTTCCTGACTATCATCGGCAAGGTCAAGCCGGCGGTAACACCTTTTTTTAACAAACAGAGGATATATGCGTGATTAAATAAAAAGTAAGGGTTGTTTTTGTAAAAGAGCATGCCACGTCAGCCCTGACGCACGGGTCCCAACGGTCAGATACACTGTTAATACGTGCTTATACGGCTGTCAGACCGTTTTGCAACATTTAGGCTTAGAGTTGGTACTGCATGGCAAAAAAATTTACTAATGGTACTGATTCGTTACGACGTGCCGAAGTGTGGTAATTCCCTACAATTAACTCCCGATGATGTTAAGGTTTCTTGTCACGTGTCGAGATTTGGTATTAGCTACTTCAGAATCAGATCTATGCAATGGTTCAATGACGACGACGACTGTGGCTCTAGGGCACAGGTCCTTAGGGGTACATGCACGAAGACTTCCTGACTATCATCGGCAAGGTCAAGCCGGCGGCAACACCTTTTTTTAACAAACAGAGGATATATGCGTGATTAAATAAAAAGTAAGGGTTGTTTTTGTAAAAGAGCATGCCACGTCAGCCCTGACGCACGGGTCCCAATGGTCAGATACATTGTTAATACGTGCTTATACGGCTGTCAGACCGTTTTGCAACATTTAGGCTTAGAGTTGGTACTGCATGGCAAAAAAATTTACTAATGGTACTGATTCGTTACGACGTGCCGAAGTGTGGTAGTTCCCTATAATTAACTCCCGATGATGTTAAGGTTTCTTGTCACGTGTCGAGATTTGGTATTAGCTACTTCAGAATCAGATCTATGCAATCGTTCAACGACGACGACGACTGTGGCTCTAGGGCACAGGTCCTTAGGGGTACATGCACGAAGACTTCCTGACTATCATCGGCAAGGTCAAGGCGGCGGCAACACCTTTTTTTAACAAACAGAGGATATATGCGTGATTAAATAAAAAGTAAGGGTTGTTTTTGTAAAAGAGCATGCCACGTCAGCCCTGACGCACGGGTCCCAACGGTCAGATACACTGTTAATACGTGCTTATACGGCTGTCAGACCGTTTTGCAACATTTAGGCTTAGAGTTGGTACTGCATGGCAAAAAAAATTACTAATGGTACTGATTCGTTACGACGTGCCGAAGTGTGGTAGTTCCCTACAATTAACTCCCGATGATGTTAAGGTTTCTTGTCACGTGTCGAGATTTGGTATTAGCTACTTCAGAATCAGATCTATGCAATGGTTCAACGACGACGACGACTGTGGCTCTAGGGCACAGGTCCTTAGGGGTACATGCACGAAGACTTCCTGACTATCATCGGCAAGGTCAAGCCGGCGGCAACACCTTTTTTTAACAAACAGATGATATATGCGTGATTAAATAAAAAGGAAGGAATGTTTTTATCAAAGAGCATGCCACGTCAGCCCTGACGCACGGGTCCCAACGGTCAGATACACTCTTAATACGTGCTTATACGGCTGTCAGACCGTTTTGCAACATTTAGGCTTAGAGTTGGTACTGCATGGCAAAAAAATTTACTAATGGTACTGATTCGTTACGACGTGCCGAAGTGTGGTAGTTCCCTACAATTAACTCCCGATGATGTTAAGGTTTCTTGTCACGTGTCGAGATTTGGTATTAGCTACTTCAGAATCAGATCTATGCAATGGTTCAACGACGACGACGACTGTGGCTCTAGGGCACAGGTCCTTAGGGGTACATGCACAAAGACTTCCTGACTATCATCGGCAAGGTCAAGCCGGCGGCAACACCTTTTTTTAACAAACAGAGGATATATGCGTGATTAAATAAAAAGTAAGGGTTGTTTTTGTAAAAGAGCATGCCACGTCGGCCCTGACGCACGGGTCCCAACGGTCAGATACACTGTTAATACGTGCTTATACGGCTGTCAGACCGTTTTGCAACATTTAGGCTTAGAGTTGGTACTGCATGGCAAAAAAAATACTAATGGTACTGATTCGTTACGACGTGCCGAAGTGTGGTAGTTCCCTACAATTAACTCCCGATGATGTTAAGGTTTCTTGTCACGTGTCGAGATTTGGTATTAGCTACTTCAGAATCAGATCTATGCAATGGTTCAACGACGACGACGACTGTGGCTCTAGGGCACAGGTCCTTAGGGGTACATGCACGAAGACTTCCTGACTATCATCGGCAAGGTCAAGCCGGCGGCAACACCTTTTTTTAACAAACAGATGATATATGCGTGATTAAATAAAAAGTAAGGGTTGTTTTTATAAAAGAGCATGCCACGTCAGCCCTGACGCACGGGTCCCAACGGTCAGATACACTGTTAATATGTGCTTATACGGCTGTCAGACCGTTTTGCAACATTTAGGCTTAGAGTTGGTACTGCATGGCAAAAAAATTTACTAATGGTACTGATTCGTTACGACGTGCCAAAGTGTGGTAGTTCCCTACAATTAACTCCCGATGATGTTAAGGTTTCTTGTCACGTGTCGAGATTTGGTATTAGCTACTTCAGAATCAGATCTATGCAATGGTTCAACGACGACGACGACTGTGGCTCTAGGGCACAGGTCCTTAGGGGTACATGCACGAAGACTTCCTGACTATCATCGGCAAGGTCAAGCCGGCGGCAACACCTTTTTTTAACAAACAGAGGATATATGCGTGATTAAATAAAAAGTAAGGGTTGTTTTTATCAAAGAGCATGCCACGTCAGCCCTGACGCACGGGTCCCAACGGTCAGATACACTGTTAATACGTGCTTATACGGCTGTCAGACCGTTTTGCAACATTTAGGCTTAGAGTTGGTACTGCATGGCAAAAAAATTTACTAATGGTACTGATTCGTTACGACGTGCCGAAGTGTGGTAGTTCCCTACAATTAACTCCCGATGATGTTAAGGTTTCTTGTCACGTGTCGAGATTTGGTATTAGCTACTTCAGAATCAGATCTATGCAATGGTTCAACGACGACGACTGTGGCTCTAGGGCACAGGTCCTTAGGGGTACATGCACGAAGACTTCCTGACTATCATCGGCAAGGTCAAGCCGGCGGCAACACCTTTTTTTAACAAACAGAGGATATATGCGTGATTAAATAAAAAGTAAGGGTTGTTTTTGTAAAAGAGCATGCCACGTCAGCCCTGACGCACGGGTCCCAACGGTCAGATACACTCTTAATACGTGCTTATACGGCTGTCAGACCGTTTTGCAACATTTAGGCTTAGAGTTGGTACTGCATGGCAAAAAAATTTACTAATGGTACTGATTCGTTACGACGTGCCGAAGTGTGGTAGTTCCCTACAATTAACTCCCGATGATGTTAAGGTTTCTTGTCACGTGTCGAGATTTGGTATTAGCTACTTCAGAATCAGATCTATGCAATGGTTCAACGACGACGACGACTGTGGCTCTAGGGCACAGGTCCTTAGGGGTACATGCACGAAGACTTCCTGACTATCATCGGCAAGGTCAATCCGGCGGCAACACCTTTTTTTAACAAACAGAGGATATATGCGTGATTAAATAAAAAGTAAGGGTTGTTTTTGTAAAAGAGCATGCCACGTCAGCCCTGACGCACGGGTCCCAACGGTCAGATACACTGTTAATACGTGCTTATACGGCTGTCAGACCGTTTTGCAACATTTAGGCTTAGAGTTGGTACTGCATGGCAAAAAAATTTACTAATGGTACTGATTCGTTACGACGTGCCGAAGTGTGGTAGTTCCCTACAATTAACTCCCGATGATGTTAAGGTTTCTTGTCACGTGTCGAGATTTGGTATTAGCTACTTCAGAATCAGATCTATGCAATCGTTCAACGACGACGACGACTGTGGCTCTAGGGCACAGGTCCTTAGGGGTACATGCACGAAGACTTCCTGACTATCATCGGCAAGGTCAAGGCGGCGGCAACACCTTTTTTTAACAAACAGAGGATATATGCGTGATTAAATAAAAAGTAAGGGTTGTTTTTGTAAAAGAGCATGCCACGTCAGCCCTGACGCACGGGTCCCAACGGTCAGATACACTGTTAATACGTGCTTATACGGCTGTCAGACCGTTTTGCAACATTTAGGCTTAGAGTTGGTACTGCATGGCAAAAAAAATTACTAATGGTACTGATTCGTTACGACGTGCCGAAGTGTGGTAGTTCCCTACAATTAACTCCCGATGATGTTAAGGTTTCTTGTCACGTGTCGAGATTTGGTATTAGCTACTTCAGAATCAGATCTATGCAATGGTTCAACGACGACGACGACTGTGGCTCTAGGGCACAGGTCCTTAGGGGTACATGCACGAAGACTTCCTGACTATCATCGGCAAGGTCAAGCCGGCGGCAACACCTTTTTTTAACAAACAGATGATATATGCGTGATTAAATAAAAAGGAAGGAATGTTTTTATCAAAGAGCATGCCACGTCAGCCCTGACGCACGGGTCCCAACGGTCAGATACACTCTTAATACGTGCTTATACGGCTGTCAGACCGTTTTGCAACATTTAGGCTTAGAGTTGGTACTGCATGGCAAAAAAATTTACTAATGGTACTGATTCGTTACGACGTGCCGAAGTGTGGTAGTTCCCTACAATTAACTCCCGATGATGTTAAGGTTTCTTGTCACGTGTCGAGATTTGGTATTAGCTACTTCAGAATCAGATCTATGCAATGGTTCAACGACGACGACGACTGTGGCTCTAGGGCACAGGTCCTTAGGGGTACATGCACAAAGACTTCCTGACTATCATCGGCAAGGTCAAGCCGGCGGCAACACCTTTTTTTAACAAACAGAGGATATATGCGTGATTAAATAAAAAGTAAGGGTTGTTTTTGTAAAAGAGCATGCCACGTCGGCCCTGACGCACGGGTCCCAACGGTCAGATACACTGTTAATACGTGCTTATACGGCTGTCAGACCGTTTTGCAACATTTAGGCTTAGAGTTGGTACTGCATGGCAAAAAAAATACTAATGGTACTGATTCGTTACGACGTGCCGAAGTGTGGTAGTTCCCTACAATTAACTCCCGATGATGTTAAGGTTTCTTGTCACGTGTCGAGATTTGGTATTAGCTACTTCAGAATCAGATCTATGCAATGGTTCAACGACGACGACGACTGTGGCTCTAGGGCACAGGTCCTTAGGGGTACATGCACGAAGACTTCCTGACTATCATCGGCAAGGTCAAGCCGGCGGCAACACCTTTTTTTAACAAACAGATGATATATGCGTGATTAAATAAAAAGTAAGGGTTGTTTTTATAAAAGAGCATGCCACGTCAGCCCTGACGCACGGGTCCCAACGGTCAGATACACTGTTAATATGTGCTTATACGGCTGTCAGACCGTTTTGCAACATTTAGGCTTAGAGTTGGTACTGCATGGCAAAAAAATTTACTAATGGTACTGATTCGTTACGACGTGCCAAAGTGTGGTAGTTCCCTACAATTAACTCCCGATGATGTTAAGGTTTCTTGTCACGTGTCGAGATTTGGTATTAGCTACTTCAGAATCAGATCTATGCAATGGTTCAACGACGACGACGACTGTGGCTCTAGGGCACAGGTCCTTAGGGGTACATGCACGAAGACTTCCTGACTATCATCGGCAAGGTCAAGCCGGCGGCAACACCTTTTTTTAACAAACAGAGGATATATGCGTGATTAAATAAAAAGTAAGGGTTGTTTTTATCAAAGAGCATGCCACGTCAGCCCTGACGCACGGGTCCCAACGGTCAGATACACTGTTAATACGTGCTTATACGGCTGTCAGACCGTTTTGCAACATTTAGGCTTAGAGTTGGTACTGCATGGCAAAAAAATTTACTAATGGTACTGATTCGTTACGACGTGCCGAAGTGTGGTAGTTCCCTACAATTAACTCCCGATGATGTTAAGGTTTCTTGTCACGTGTCGAGATTTGGTATTAGCTACTTCAGAATCAGATCTATGCAATGGTTCAACGACGACGACTGTGGCTCTAGGGCACAGGTCCTTAGGGGTACATGCACGAAGACTTCCTGACTATCATCGGCAAGGTCAAGCCGGCGGCAACACCTTTTTTTAACAAACAGAGGATATATGCGTGATTAAATAAAAAGTAAGGGTTGTTTTTGTAAAAGAGCATGCCACGTCAGCCCTGACGCACGGGTCCCAACGGTCAGATACACTCTTAATACGTGCTTATACGGCTGTCAGACCGTTTTGCA
Organism: Aegilops umbellulata; assembly: GCA_032464435.1. Taxonomy (NCBI): domain Eukaryota; kingdom Viridiplantae; phylum Streptophyta; class Magnoliopsida; order Poales; family Poaceae; genus Aegilops; species Aegilops umbellulata. The sequence continues at coordinate 661,225,448 of CP136057.1, forward strand.
ACATTTAGGCTTAGAGTTGGTACTGCATGGCAAAAAAATTTACTAATGGTACTGATTCGTTACGACGTGCCGAAGTGTGGTAGTTCCCTACAATTAACTCCCGATGATGTTAAGGTTTCTTGTCACGTGTCGAGATTTGGTATTAGCTACTTCAGAATCAGATCTATGCAATGGTTCAACGACGACGACGACTGTGGCTCTAGGGCACAGGTCCTTAGGGGTACATGCACGAAGACTTCCTGACTATCATCGGCAAGGTCAATCCGGCGGCAACACCTTTTTTTAACAAACAGAGGATATATGCGTGATTAAATAAAAAGTAAGGGTTGTTTTTGTAAAAGAGCATGCCACGTCAGCCCTGACGCACGGGTCCCAACGGTCAGATACACTGTTAATACGTGCTTATACGGCTGTCAGACCGTTTTGCAACATTTAGGCTTAGAGTTGGTACTGCATGGCAAAAAAATTTACTAATGGTACTGATTCGTTACGACGTGCCGAAGTGTGGTAGTTCCCTACAATTAACTCCCGATGATGTTAAGGTTTCTTGTCACGTGTCGAGATTTGGTATTAGCTACTTCAGAATCAGATCTATGCAATCGTTCAACGACGACGACGACTGTGGCTCTAGGGCACAGGTCCTTAGGGGTACATGCACGAAGACTTCCTGACTATCATCGGCAAGGTCAAGGCGGCGGCAACACCTTTTTTTAACAAACAGAGGATATATGCGTGATTAAATAAAAAGTAAGGGTTGTTTTTGTAAAAGAGCATGCCACGTCAGCCCTGACGCACGGGTCCCAACGGTCAGATACACTGTTAATACGTGCTTATACGGCTGTCAGACCGTTTTGCAACATTTAGGCTTAGAGTTGGTACTGCATGGCAAAAAAAATTACTAATGGTACTGATTCGTTACGACGTGCCGAAGTGTGGTAGTTCCCTACAATTAACTCCCGATGATGTTAAGGTTTCTTGTCACGTGTCGAGATTTGGTATTAGCTACTTCAGAATCAGATCTATGCAATGGTTCAACGACGACGACGACTGTGGCTCTAGGGCACAGGTCCTTAGGGGTACATGCACGAAGACTTCCTGACTATCATCGGCAAGGTCAAGCCGGCGGCAACACCTTTTTTTAACAAACAGAGGATATATGCGTGATTAAATAAAAAGTAAGGGTTGTTTTTGTAAAAGAGCATGCCACGTCAGCCCTGACGCACGGGTCCCAACGGTCAGATACACTGTTAATACGTGTTTATACGGCTGTCAGACCGTTTTGCAACATTTAGGCTTAGAGTTGGTACTGCATGGCAAAAAAAATTACTAATGGTACTGATTCGTTACGACGTGCCGAAGTGTGGTAGTTCCCTACAATTAACTCCCGATGATGTTAAGGTTTCTTGTCACGTGTCGAGATTTGGTATTAGCTACTTCAGAATCAGATCTATGCAATGGTTCAACGACGACGACGACTGTGGCTCTAGGGCACAGGTCCTTAGGGGTACATGCACGAAGACTTCCTGACTATCATCGGCAAGGTCAAGCCGGCGGCAACACCTTTTTTTAACAAACAGATGATATATGCGTGATTAAATAAAAAGTAAGGGTTGTTTTTATAAAAGAGCATGCCACGTCAGCCCTGACGCACGGGTCCCAACGGTCAGATACACTGTTAATACGTGCTTATACGGCTGTCAGACCGTTTTGCAACATTTAGGCTTAGAGTTGGTACTGCATGGCAAAAAAATTTACTAATGGTACTGATTCGTTACGACGTGCCGAAGTGTGGTAGTTCCCTACAATTAACTCCGTTAAGGTTTCTTGTCACGTTTCGAGATTTGGTATTAGCTACTTCAGAATCATATCTATGCAATGGTTCAACGACGACGACGACTGTGGCTCTAGGGCACAGGTCCTTAGGGGTACATGCACGAAGACTTCCTGACTATCATCGGCAAGGTCAAGCCGGCGGCAACACCTTTTTTAACAAACAGATGATATATGCGTGATTAAATAAAAAGTAAGGGTTGTTTTTATAAAAGAGCATGCCACGTCAGCCCTGACGCACGGGTCCCAACGGTCAGATACACTGTTAATACGTGCTTATACGGCTGTCAGACCGTTTTGCAACATTTAGGCTTAGAGTTGGTACTGCATGGCAAAAAAATTTACTAATGGTACTGATTCGTTACGACGTGCCGAAGTGTGGTAGTTCCCTACAATTAACTCCCGATGATGTTAAGGTTTCTTGTCACGTGTCGAGATTTGGTATTAGCTACTTCAGAATCAGATCTATGCAATGGTTCAACGACGACGACGACTGTGGCTCTAGGGCACAGGTCCTTAGGGGTACATGCACGAAGACTTCCTGACTATCATCGGCAAGGTCAAGCCGGCGGCAACACCTTTTTTAACAAACAGAGGATATATGCGTGATTAAATAAAAAGTAAGGGTTGTTTTTGTAAAAGAGCATGCCACGTCAGCCCTGACGCACGGGTCCCAACGGTCAGATACACTGTTAATACGTGCTTATACGGCTGTCAGACCGTTTTGCAACATTTAGGCTTAGAGTTGGTACTGCATGGCAAAAAAATTTACTAATGGTACTGATTCGTTACGACGTGCCGAAGTGTGGTAGTTCCCTACAATTAACTCCCGATGATGTTAAGGTTTCTTGTCACGTGTCGAGATTTGGTATTAGCTACTTCAGAATCAGATTTATGCAATGGTTCATCGACGACGACGACTGTGGCTCTAGGGCACAGGTCCTTAGGGGTACATGCACGAAGACTTCCTGACTATCATCGGCAAGGTCAAGCCGGCGGCAACACCTTTTTTTAACAAACAGAGGATATATGCGTGATTAAATAAAAAGTAAGGGTTGTTTTTATAAAAGAGCATGCCACGTCAGCCCTGACGCACGGGTCCCAACGGTCAGATACACTGTTAATACGTGCTTATACGGCTGTCAGACCGTTTTGCAACATTTAGGCTTAGAGTTGGTACTGCATGGCAAAAAAATTTACTAATGGTACTGATTCGTTACGACGTGCCGAAGTGTGGTAGTTCCCTACAATTAACTCCGTTAAGGTTTCTTGTCACGTTTCGAGATTTGGTATTAGCTACTTCAGAATCATATCTATGCAATGGTTCAACGACGACGACGACTGTGGCTCTAGGGCACAGGTCCTTAGGGGTACATGCACGAAGACTTCCTGACTATCATCGGCAAGGTCAAGCCGGCGGCAACACCTTTTTTAACAAACAGATGATATATGCGTGATTAAATAAAAAGTAAGGGTTGTTTTTATAAAAGAGCATGCCACGTCAGCCCTGACGCACGGGTCCCAACGGTCAGATACACTGTTAATACGTGCTTATACGGCTGTCAGACCGTTTTGCAACATTTAGGCTTAGAGTTGGTACTGCATGGCAAAAAAATTTACTAATGGTACTGATTCGTTACGACGTGCCGAAGTGTGGTAGTTCCCTACAATTAACTCCCGATGATGTTAAGGTTTCTTGTCACGTGTCGAGATTTGGTATTAGCTACTTCAGAATCAGATCTATGCAATGGTTCAACGACGACGACGACTGTGGCTCTAGGGCACAGGTCCTTAGGGGTACATGCACGAAGACTTCCTGACTATCATCGGCAAGGTCAAGCCGGCGGCAACACCTTTTTTAACAAACAGAGGATATATGCGTGATTAAATAAAAAGTAAGGGTTGTTTTTGTAAAAGAGCATGCCACGTCAGCCCTGACGCACGGGTCCCAACGGTCAGATACACTGTTAATACGTGCTTATACGGCTGTCAGACCGTTTTGCAACATTTAGGCTTAGAGTTGGTACTGCATGGACAAAAAAAATTTACTAATGGTACTGATTCGTTACGACGTGCCGAAGTGTGGTAGTTCCCTCCAATTAACTCCCGATGATGTTAAGGTTTCTTGTCACGTGTCGAGATTTGGTATTAGCTACTTCAGAATCAGATCTATGCAATGGTTCAACGACGACGACGACTGTGGCTCTAGGGCACAGGTCCTTAGGGGTACATGCACGAAGACTTCCTGACTATCATCGGCAAGGTCAAGCCGGCGGCAACACCTTTTTTTATCAAACAGATGATATATGCGTGATTAAATAAAAAGTAAGGGTTGTTTTTATAAAAGAGCATGCCACGTCAGCCCTGACGCACGGGTCCCAACGGTCAGATACACTGTTAATACGTGCTTATACGGCTGTCAGACCGTTTTGCAACATTTAGGCTTAGAGTTGGTACTGCATGGCAAAAAAATTTACTAATGGTACTGATTCGTTACGACGTGCCGAAGTGTGGTAGTTCCCTACAATTAACTCCCGATGATGTTAAGGTTTCTTGTCACGTGTCGAGATTTGGTATTAGCTACTTCAGAATCAGATCTATGCAATGGTTCAACGACGACGACGACTGTGGCTCTAGGGCACAGGTCCTTAGGGGTACATGCACGAAGACTTCCTGACTATCATCGGCAAGGTCAAGCCGGCGGCAACACCTTTTTTAACAAACATAGGATATATGCGTGATTAAATAAAAAGTAAGGGTTGTTTTTGTAAAAGAGCATGCCACGTCAGCCCTGACGCACGGGTCCCAACGGTCAGATACACTGTTAATACGTGCTTATACGGCTGTCAGACCGTTTTGCAACATTTAGGCTTAGAGTTGGTACTGCATGGCAAAAAAAATTACTAATGGTACCGATTCGTTACGACGTGCCGAAGTGTGGTAGTTCCCTACAATTAACTCCCGATGATGTTAAGGTTTCTTGTCACGTGTCGAGATTTGGTATTAGCTACTTCAGAATCAGATCTATACAATGGTTCAACGACGACGACGACTGCGGCTCTAGGGCACAGGTCCTTAGGGGTACATGCACGAAGACTTCCTGACTATCATCGGCAAGGTCAAGCCGGCGGCAACACCTTTTTTAACAAACAGAGGATATATGCGTGATTAAATAAAAAGTAAGGGTTGTTTTTGTAAAAGAGCATGCCACGTCAGCCCTGACGCACGGGTCCTTACGGTTAGATACACTGTTAATACGTGCTTATACGGCTGTCAGACCGTTTTGCAACATTTAGGCTTAGAGTTGGTACTGCATGGCAAAAAAATTTACTAATGGTACTGATTCGTTACGACGTGCCGAAGTGTGGTAGTTCCCTACAATTAACTCCCGATGATGTTAAGGTTTCTTGTCACGTGTCGAGATTTGGTATTAGCTACTTCAGAATCAGATCTATGCAATGGTTCGACGACGACGACGACTGTGGCTCTAGGGCACAGGTCCTTAGGGGTACATGCACGAAGACTTCCTGACTATCATCGGCAAGGTCAAGCCGGCGGCAACACCTTTTTTTAACAAACAGAGGATATATGCGTGATTAAATAAAAAGTAAGGGTTGTTTTTGTAAAAGAGCATGCCACGTCAGCCCTGACGCACGGGTCCCAACGGTCAGATACACTGTTTATACGTGCTTATACGGCTGTCAGACCGTTTTGCAACATTTAGGCTTAGAGTTGGTACTGCATGGCAAAAAAATTTACTAATGGTACTGATTCGTTACGACGTGCCGAAGTGTGGTAGTTCCCTACAATTAACTCCCGATGATGTTAAGGTTTCTTGTCACGTGTCGAGATTTGGTATTAGCTACTTCAGAATCAGATCTATGCAATGGTTCAACGACGACGACGACTGTGGCTCTAGGGCACAGGTCCTTAGGGGTACATGCACGAAGACTTCCTGACTATCATCGGCAAGGTCAAGCCGGCGGCAACACCTTTTTTTAACAAACAGAGGATATATGCGTGATTAAATAAAAAGTAAGGGTTGTTTTTATAAAAGAGCATGCCACGTCAGCCCTGACGCACGGGTCCCAACGGTCAGATACACTGTTAATACGTGCTTATACGGCTGTCAGACCGTTTTGCAACATTTAGGCTTAGAGTTGGTACTGCATGGCAAAAAAATTTACTAATGGTACTGATTCGTTACGACGTGCCGAAGTGTGGTAGTTCCCTACAATTAACTCCGTTAAGGTTTCTTGTCACGTTTCGAGATTTGGTATTAGCTACTTCAGAATCATATCTATGCAATGGTTCAACGACGACGACGACTGTGGCTCTAGGGCACAGGTCCTTAGGGGTACATGCACGAAGACTTCCTGACTATCATCGGCAAGGTCAAGCCGGCGGCAACACCTTTTTTTAACAAACAGATGATATATGCGTGATTAAATAAAAAGTAAGGGTTGTTTTTATAAAAGAGCATGCCACGTCAGCCCTGACGCACGGGTCCCAACGGTCAGATACACTGTTAATATGTGCTTATACGGCTGTCAGACCGTTTTGCAACATTTAGGCTTAGAGTTGGTACTGCATGGCAAAAAAATTTACTAATGGTACTGATTCGTTACGACGTGCCGAAGTGTGGTAGTTCCCTACAATTAACTCCCGATGATGTTAAGGTTTCTTGTCACGTGTCGAGATTTGGTATTAGCTACTTCAGAATCAGATCTATGCAATGGTTCGACGACGACGACGACTGTGGCTCTAGGGCACAGGTCCTTAGGGGTACATGCACGAAGACTTCCTGACTATCATCGGCAAGGTCAAGCCGGCGGCAACACCTTTTTTAACAAACAGATGATATATGCGTGATTAAATAAAAAGTAAGGGTTGTTTTTATAAAAGAGCATGCCACGTCAGCCCTGACGCACGGGTCCCAACGGTCAGATACACTGTTAATACGTGCTTATACGGCTGTCAGACCGTTTTGCAACATTTAGGCTTAGAGTTGGTACTGCATGGCAAAAAAATTTACTAATGGTACTGATTCGTTACGACGTGCCGAAGTGTGGTAGTTCCCTACAATTAACTCCCGATGATGTTAAGGTTTCTTGTCACGTGTCGAGATTTGGTATTAGCTACTTCAGAATTAGATCTATGCAATGGTTCAACGACGACGACGACTGTGGCTCTAGGGCACAGGTCCTTAGGGGTACATGCACAAAGACTTCCTGACTATCATCGGCAAGGTCAAGCCGGCGGCAACACCTTTTTTAACAAACAGAGGATATATGCGTGATTAAATAAAAAGTAAGGGTTGTTTTTGTAAAAGAGCATGCCACGTCAGCCCTGACGCACGGGTCCCAACGGTCAGATACACTGTTAATACGTGCTTATACGGCTGTCAGACCGTTTTGCAACATTTAGGCTTAGAGTTGGTACTGCATGGCAAAAAAAATTTACTAATGGTACTGATTCGTTACGACGTGCCGAAGTGTGGTAGTTTCCTCCAATTAACTCCCGATGATGTTAAGGTTTCTTGTCACGTGTCGAGATTTGGTATTAGCTACTTCAGAATCAGATCTATGCAATGGTTCAACAACGACGACGACTGTGGCTCTAGGGCACAGGTCCTTAGGGGTACATGCACGAAGACTTCCTGACTATCATCGGCAAGGTCAAGCCGGCGGCAACACCTTTTTTTATCAAACAGATGATATATGCGTGATTAAATAAAAAGTAAGGGTTGTTTTTATAAAAGAGCATGCCACGTCAGCCCTGACGCACGGGTCCCAACGGTCAGATACACTGTTAATACGTGCTTATACGGCTGTCAGACCGTTTTGCAACATTTAGGCTTAGAGTTGGTACTGCATGGCAAAAAAATTTACTAATGGTACTGATTCGTTACGACGTGCCGAAGTGTGGTAGTTCCCTACAATTAACTCCCGATGATGTTAAGGTTTCTTGTCACGTGTCGAGATTTGGTATTAGCTACTTCAGAATCAGATCTATGCAATGGTTCAACGACGACGACGACTGTGGCTCTAGGGCACAGGTCCTTAGGGGTACATGCACGAAGACTTCCTGACTATCATCGGCAAGGTCAAGCCGGCGGCAACACCTTTTTTAACAAACATAGGATATATGCGTGATTAAATAAAAAGTAAGGGTTGTTTTTGTAAAAGAGCATGCCACGTCAGCCCTGACGCACGGGTCCCAACGGTCAGATACACTGTTAATACGTGCTTATACGGCTGTCAGACCGTTTTGCAACATTTAGGCTTAGAGTTGGTACTGCATGGCAAAAAAAATTACTAATGGTACTGATTCGTTACGACGTGCCGAAGTGTGGTAGTTCCCTACAATTAACTCCCGATGATGTTAAGGTTTCTTGTCACGTGTCGAGATTTGGTATTAGCTACTTCAGAATCAGATCTATGCAATGGTTCAACGACGACGACGACTGCGGCTCTAGGGCACAGGTCCTTAGGAGTACATGCACGAAGACTTCCTGACTATCATCGGCAAGGTCAAGCCGGCGGCAACACCTTTTTTTAACAAACAGAGGATATATGCGTGATTAAATAAAAAGTAAGGGTTGTTTTTATAAAAGAGCATGCCACGTCAGCCCTGACGCACGGGTCCCAACGGTCAGATACACTGTTAATACGTGCTTATACGGCTGTCAGACCGTTTTGCAACATTTAGGCTTAGAGTTGGTACTGCATGGCAAAAAAATTTACTAATGGTACTGATTCGTTACGACGTGCCGAAGTGTGGTAGTTCCCTACAATTAACTCCCGATGATGTTAAGGTTTCTTGTCACGTGTCGAGATTTGGTATTAGCTACTTCAGAATCAGATCTATGCAATGGTTCGACGACGACGACGACTGTGGCTCTAGGGCACAGGTCCTTAGGGGTACATGCACGAAGACTTCCTGACTATCATCGGCAAGGTCAAGCCGGCGGCAACACCTTTTTTTAACAAACAGAGGATATATGCGTGATTAAATAAAAAGTAAGGGTTGTTTTTGTAAAAGAGCATGCCACGTCAGCCCTGACGCACGGGTCCCAACGGTCAGATACACTGTTTATACGTGCTTATACGGCTGTCAGACCGTTTTGCAACATTTAGGCTTAGAGTTGGTACTGCATGGCAAAAAAATTTACTAATGGTACTGATTCGTTACGACGTGCCGAAGTGTGGTAGTTCCCTACAATTAACTCCCGATGATGTTAAGGTTTCTTGTCACGTGTCGAGATTTGGTATTAGCTACTTCAGAATCAGATCTATGCAATGGTTCAACGACGACGACGACGACTGTGGCTCTAGGGCACAGGTCCTTAGGGGTACATGCACGAAGACTTCCTGACTATCATCGGCAAGGTCAAGCCGGCGGCAACACCTTTTTTTAACAAACAGAGGATATATGCGTGATTAAATAAAAAGTAAGGGTTGTTTTTATAAAAGAGCATGCCACGTCAGCCCTGACGCACGGGTCCCAACGGTCAGATACACTGTTAATACGTGCTTATACGGCTGTCAGACCGTTTTGCAACATTTAGGCTTAGAGTTGGTACTGCATGGCAAAAAAATTTACTAATGGTACTGATTCGTTACGACGTGCCGAAGTGTGGTAGTTCCCTACAATTAACTCCGTTAAGGTTTCTTGTCACGTTTCGAGATTTGGTATTAGCTACTTCAGAATCATATCTATGCAATGGTTCAACGACGACGACGACTGTGGCTCTAGGGCACAGGTCCTTAGGGGTACATGCACGAAGACTTCCTGACTATCATCGGCAAGGTCAAGCCGGCGGCAACACCTTTTTTAACAAACAGATGATATATGCGTGATTAAATAAAAAGTAAGGGTTGTTTTTGTAAAAGAGCATGCCACGTCAGCCCTGACGCACGGGTCCCAACGGTCAGATACACTGTTAATACGTGCTTATACGGCTGTCAGACCGTTTTGCAACATTTAGGCTTAGAGTTGGTACTGCATGGCAAAAAAATTTACTAATGGTACTGATTCGTTACGACGTGCCGAAGTGTGGTAGTTCCCTCCAATTAACTCCCGATGATGTTAAGGTTTCTTGTCACGTGTCGAGATTTGGTATTAGCTACTTCAGAATCAGATCTATGCAATGGTTCAACGACGACGACGACTGCGGCTCTAGGGCACAGGTCCTTAGGAGTACATGCACGAAGACTTCCTGACTATCATCGGCAAGGTCAAGCCGGCGGCAACACCTTTTTTTAACAAACAGAGGATATATGCGTGATTAAATAAAAAGTAAGGGTTGTTTTTATAAAAGAGCATGCCACGTCAGCCCTGACGCACGGGTCCCAACGGTCAGATACACTGTTAATACGTGCTTATACGGCTGTCAGACCGTTTTGCAACATTTAGGCTTAGAGTTGGTACTGCATGGCAAAAAAATTTACTAATGGTACTGATTCGTTACGACGTGCCGAAGTGTGGTAGTTCCCTACAATTAACTCCCGATGATGTTAAGGTTTCTTGTCACGTGTCGAGATTTGGTATTAGCTACTTCAGAATCAGATCTATGCAATGGTTCGACGACGACGACGACTGTGGCTCTAGGGCACAGGTCCTTAGGGGTACATGCACGAAGACTTCCTGACTATCATCGGCAAGGTCAAGCCGGCGGCAACACCTTTTTTAACAAACATAGGATATATGCGTGATTAAATAAAAAGTAAGGGTTGTTTTTGTAAAAGAGCATGCCACGTCAGCCCTGACGCACGGGTCCCAACGGTCAGATACACTGTTAATACGTGCTTATACGGCTGTCAGACCGTTTTGCAACATTTAGGCTTAGAGTTGGTACTGCATGGCAAAAAAAATTACTAATGGTACTGATTCGTTACGACGTGCCGAAGTGTGGTAGTTCCCTACAATTAACTCCCGATGATGTTAAGGTTTCTTGTCACGTGTCGAGATTTGGTATTAGCTACTTCAGAATCAGATCTATGCAATGGTTCAACGACGACGACGACTGTGGCTCTAGGGCACAGGTCCTTAGGGGTACATGCACGAAGACTTCCTGACTATCATCGGCAAGGTCAAGCCGGCGGCAACACCTTTTTTAACAAACAGAGGATATATGCGTGATTAAATAAAAAGTAAGGGTTATTTTTATAAAAGAGCATGCCACGTCAGCCCTGATGCACGGGTCCCAACGGTCAGATACACTGTTAATACGTGCTTATACGGCTGTCAGACCGTTTCGCAACATTTAGGCTTAGAGTTGGTACTGCATGGCAAAAAAATTTACTAATGGTACTGATTCGTTACGACGTGCCGAAGTGTGGTAGTTCCCTACAATTAACTCCCGATGATGTTAAGGTTTCTTGTCACGTGTCGAGATTTGATATTAGCTACTTCAGAATCAGATCTATGCAATGGTTCAACGACGACGACGACTGTGGCTCTAGGGCACAGGTCCTTAGGGGTACATGCACGAAGACTTCCTGACTATCATCGGCAAGGTCAAGCCGGCGGTAACACCTTTTTTTAACAAACAGAGGATATATGCGTGATTAAATAAAAAGTAAGGGTTGTTTTTGTAAAAGAGCATGCCACGTCAGCCCTGACGCACGGGTCCCAACGGTCAGATACACTGTTAATACGTGCTTATACGGCTGTCAGACCGTTTTGCAACATTTAGGCTTAGAGTTGGTACTGCATGGCAAAAAAATTTACTAATGGTACTGATTCGTTACGACGTGCCGAAGTGTGGTAATTCCCTACAATTAACTCCCGATGATGTTAAGGTTTCTTGTCACGTGTCGAGATTTGGTATTAGCTACTTCAGAATCAGATCTATGCAATGGTTCAATGACGACGACGACTGTGGCTCTAGGGCACAGGTCCTTAGGGGTACATGCACGAAGACTTCCTGACTATCATCGGCAAGGTCAAGCCGGCGGCAACACCTTTTTTTAACAAACAGAGGATATATGCGTGATTAAATAAAAAGTAAGGGTTGTTTTTGTAAAAGAGCATGCCACGTCAGCCCTGACGCACGGGTCCCAATGGTCAGATACATTGTTAATACGTGCTTATACGGCTGTCAGACCGTTTTGCAACATTTAGGCTTAGAGTTGGTACTGCATGGCAAAAAAATTTACTAATGGTACTGATTCGTTACGACGTGCCGAAGTGTGGTAGTTCCCTATAATTAACTCCCGATGATGTTAAGGTTTCTTGTCACGTGTCGAGATTTGGTATTAGCTACTTCAGAATCAGATCTATGCAATGGTTCAACGACGACAACGACTGTGGCTCTAGGGCACAGGTCCTTAGGGGTACATGCACGAAGACTTCCTGACTATCATCGGCAAGGTCAAGCCGGCGGCAAGACCTTTTTAACAAACAGAGGATATATGCGTGATTAAATAAAAAGTAAGGGTTGTTTTTGTAAAAGAGCATGCCACGTCAGCCCTGACGCACGGGTCCCAACGGTCAGATACACTGTTAATACGTGCTTATACGGCTGTCAGACCGTTTTGCAACATTTAGGCTTAGAGTTGGTACTGCATGGCAAAAAAAATTTACTAATGGTACTGATTCGTTACGACGTGCCGAAGTGTGGTAGTTCCCTCCAATTAACTCCCGATGATGTTAAGGTTTCTTGTCACGTGTCGAGATTTGGTATTAGCTACTTCAGAATCAGATCTATGCAATGGTTCAACGACGACGACGACTGTGGCTCTAGGGCACAGGTCCTTAGGGGTACATGCACGAAGACTTCCTGACTATCATCGGCAAGGTCAAGCCGGCGGCAACACCTTTTTTTATCAAACAGATGATATATGCGTGATTAAATAAAAAGTAAGGGTTGTTTTTATAAAAGAGCATGCCACGTCAGCCCTGACGCACGGGTCCCAACGGTCAGATACACTGTTAATACGTGCTTATACGGCTGTCAGACCGTTTTGCAACATTTAGGCTTAGAGTTGGTACTGCATGGCAAAAAAATTTACTAATGGTACTGATTCGTTACGACGTGCCGAAGTGTGGTAGTTCCCTACAATTAACTCCCGATGATGTTAAGGTTTCTTGTCACGTGTCGAGATTTGGTATTAGCTACTTCAGAATCAGATCTATGCAATGGTTCAACGACGACGACGACTGTGGCTCTAGGGCACAGGTCCTTAGGGGTACATGCACGAAGACTTCCTGACTATCATCGGCAAGGTCAAGCCGGCGGCAACACCTTTTTTAACAAACATAGGATATATGCGTGATTAAATAAAAAGTAAGGGTTGTTTTTGTAAAAGAGCATGCCACGTCAGCCCTGACGCACGGGTCCCAACGGTCAGATACACTGTTAATACGTGCTTATACGGCTGTCAGACCGTTTTGCAACATTTAGGCTTAGAGTTGGTACTGCATGGCAAAAAAAATTACTAATGGTACTGATTCGTTACGACGTGCCGAAGTGTGGTAGTTCCCTACAATTAACTCCCGATGATGTTAAGGTTTCTTGTCACGTGTCGAGATTTGGTATTAGCTACTTCAGAATCAGATCTATGCAATGGTTCAATGACGACGACGACTGCGGCTCTAGGGCACAGGTCCTTAGGAGTACATGCACGAAGACTTCCTGACTATCATCGGCAAGGTCAAGCCGGCGGCAACACCTTTTTTTAACAAACAGAGGATATATGCGTGATTAAATAAAAAGTAAGGGTTGTTTTTATAAAAGAGCATGCCACGTCAGCCCTGACGCACGGGTCCCAACGGTCAGATACACTGTTAATACGTGCTTATACGGCTGTCAGACCGTTTTGCAACATTTAGGCTTAGAGTTGGTACTGCATGGCAAAAAAATTTACTAATGGTACTGATTCGTTACGACGTGCCGAAGTGTGGTAGTTCCCTACAATTAACTCCCGATGATGTTAAGGTTTCTTGTCACGTGTCGAGATTTGGTATTAGCTACTTCAGAATCAGATCTATGCAATGGTTCGACGACGACGACGACTGTGGCTCTAGGGCACAGGTCCTTAGGGGTACATGCACGAAGACTTCCTGACTATCATCGGCAAGGTCAAGCCGGCGGCAACACCTTTTTTTAACAAACAGAGGATATATGCGTGATTAAATAAAAAGTAAGGGTTGTTTTTGTAAAAGAGCATGCCACGTCAGCCCTGACGCACGGGTCCCAACGGTCAGATACACTGTTTATACGTGCTTATACGGCTGTCAGACCGTTTTGCAACATTTAGGCTTAGAGTTGGTACTACATGGCAAAAAAATTTACTAATGGTACTGATTCGTTACGACGTGCCGAAGTGTGGTAGTTCCCTACAATTAACTCCCGATGATGTTAAGGTTTCTTGTCACGTGTCGAGATTTGGTATTAGCTACTTCAGAATCAGATCTATGCAATGGTTCAACGACGACGACGACTGTGGCTCTAGGGCACAGGTCCTTAGGGGTACATGCACGAAGACTTCCTGACTATCATCGGCAAGGTCAAGCCGGCGGCAACACCTTTTTTTAACAAACAGAGGATATATGCGTGATTAAATAATAAGTAAGGGTTGTTTTTATAAAAGAGCATGCCACGTCAGCCCTGACGCACGGGTCCCAACGGTCAGATACACTGTTAATACGTGCTTATACGGCTGTCAGACCGTTTTGCAACATTTAGGCTTAGAGTTGGTACTGCATGGCAAAAAAATTTACTAATGGTACTGATTCGTTACGACGTGCCGAAGTGTGGTAGTTCCCTACAATTAACTCCGTTAAGGTTTCTTGTCACGTTTCGAGATTTGGTATTAGCTACTTCAGAATCATATCTATGCAATGGTTCAACGACGACGACGACTGTGGCTCTAGGGCACAGGTCCTTAGGGGTACATGCACGAAGACTTCCTGACTATCATCGGCAAGGTCAAGCCGGCGGCAACACCTTTTTTAACAAACAGATGATATATGCGTGATTAAATAAAAAGTAAGGGTTGTTTTTATAAAAGAGCATGCCACGTCAGCCCTGACGCACGGGTCCCAACGGTCAGATACACTGTTAATACGTGCTTATACGGCTGTCAGACCGTTTTGCAACATTTAGGCTTAGAGTTGGTACTGCATGGCAAAAAAATTTACTAATGGTACTGATTCGTTACGACGTGCCGAAGTGTGGTAGTTCCCTCCAATTAACTCCCGATGATGTTAAGGTTTCTTGTCACGTGTCGAGATTTGGTATTAGCTACTTCAGAATCAGATCTATGCAATGGTTCAACGACGACGACGACTGTGGCTCTAGGGCACAGGTCCTTAGGGGTACATGCACGAAGACTTCCTGACTATCATCGGCAAGGTCAAGCCGGCGGCAACACCTTTTTTTATCAAACAGATGATATATGCGTGATTAAATAAAAAGTAAGGGTTGTTTTTATAAAAGAGCATGCCACGTCAGCCCTGACGCACGGGTCCCAACGGTCAGATACACTGTTAATACGTGCTTATACGGCTGTCAGACCGTTTTGCAACATTTAGGCTTAGAGTTGGTACTGCATGGCAAAAAAATTTACTAATGGTACTGATTCGTTACGACGTGCCGAAGTGTGGTAGTTCCCTACAATTAACTCCCGATGATGTTAAGGTTTCTTGTCACGTGTCGAGATTTGGTATTAGCTACTTCAGAATCAGATCTATGCAATGGTTCAACGACGACGACGACTGTGGCTCTAGGGCACAGGTCCTTAGGGGTACATGCACGAAGACTTCCTGACTATCATCGGCAAGGTCAAGCCGGCGGCAACACCTTTTTTAACAAACATAGGATATATGCGTGATT